>OX454421.1:10952440-12152440 GCA_949715475.1 Microchrysa polita | reverse complement strand
GGTTCACAGATCAGGGCTCGATTCCAACTCACCAATCGCTAGTTCGCCAAAATGTTTCCAACCGGGATTGTTTCCAATGATTTTTGGGTGAGGAATCGGGTTCCTAGACTTACATACAATGTCAGTGAAGCATGCACAGCTACCCTAACCAAGTTCCCGTCAGCTGGGCAGCCATTTCGGTGGACATTTCGAGGAGACTTTTTCGGTGTTCTCGGTGCGAGCGACGTAAAAATAACAAGGAAGGCAGTTTTATCGTGCCGTCACATCAATTATTACTATATTAGGGACTTCCCCACATGTTGGATCTCTGAAATGCGTTTTTGTCTTTCTAAGGATACGGAAACAAAATGCTTCTATATTAGTAAATAAACAGGATGAACTATGCGCGGCAAGCTCATCCGCTCTTTCATTGTCATAGACACCCGTGCAATACACAGCAAATATTTACGGAGTTATGCAAGGGCAGCACCGGTAGTTTAGATCAAAGCATTGGCAAATCAATTCCAATGATGACGATCTGATCGTTCATAGAAACCAAGCGAACGTCTTCTATCATAGCAATGACGGTGACTGATTGGTCAATACAAGAGTTGGGGTAATTGATGTGCCACTTTGGTAATTCTAACTGACATCAGTATTACAGTCAAATAAATAACGAAGAAACGTTGTATTCTTAAAGCCGCAACCTTACAGTTCGGGGTTTGCGAAACCGCTCGTTACAGAAGATCAAATTTGTTCACAACACGCGCCTTGGAGAGACTGAGGCAGTGAGGAAATTCAATTTTGCTAGTTGTTGGGTGAGTCCAAGGTACTGATCTGCGCTGGGTTTCGCAAACTCCACTCAGTGTGGGCCGGCCGGCATAAGACAAACACCGCTTAATTTTTCAGTGTTATCGTTAACGAAATTATGCCGAATATAACGGTACTTATAAGAGGCAGATCGATAAGTTGCGCATATGTCGGCATACATAGTTCTGGGGAAAAAATGTTTATAAACTCACGTAAATGTGTTTCTACCAGAATACCAAAACATCGAATATTGATTGAGGAGACTTCGTTGTTGTACAAAGTACAACGGCGACATTTAGTCGAAATTCCCAAGAATACGTTTTTCGCCGACAATCGCTAGCTTCAGCAACTCCTTTGCGCCAGGTGTAAAGCTAGAAGATATCATATGTATCTAGTAAGAAGACCTTCACCTTCGTTGTGCTTTAAAAGTGCATTCTATAATGATGTTGCTGACATAGCACAAGAAAATGATAGACATGTATTCGCAGAGTCAGTCAGTGCAGCGTCACAGAATTGATGAACCTAGTTTCTCACTTACTATACCGTAGTCTACAATCGTAACATGTTTCAAGAAAAAAAATGTTCTATGAATACAAAATTATGCAATACCGCGATAACAATTAGTGCATGAATAAATAAAACCAACATGAACTTGAATTTGTACATAATAGCCAGCCATCCATCTTACAATATAATTAATTAATCTTGGGGGATGTTGAACTACGACATTCGCCAAGAGAGATTACATTCGTCAGTTGATTGCAACAATCAGGTGTGTACATTTTGCATTGATAAAACCTACTCAATACATGCTTCGCTTGTTTGACATACTTAAATTCTTTTTTCTTTTTTTTTTTTGCAAAATTTGATAAGAAATTCAATTACAATTACACACATACAGATATGCATGCTTTGTTCAATGACCGGTTGTAAACTTTATACGCTACGGATCAGATTTTCATGAACTTCGCAACTGCTTGTGCGGTAACTAAATGTACTCATAGCTCGTGCATAGCTGGTTTCCAATTTATAGTTAGAAGATAGTCAAGCCACCTCACCTCCCTATGACGCAGCCAAGTGTACAGTGACAAAAGCGTAACAAAAACTCTCTACGATAATGCGAACAACGATCTATTTTCAATACGTGTTATTTCTATAATGTTGCAAGTAAACTGAGAGTGTATGGGACTGCTTGCAAAATTCCGATAAGATTCAGTTGACAATGCTCACTTTATTGTGTGCATAGTCAACCAAGTGCAAACAATGCGAATATGAGTTTTCTTGAGAAATGGAAGCACTGGGAACAGATTGAGAAAATTAATGAGCAGGAAGAGATTTGTTTGCTCGAGATCATTGAATTTCTAAATCAATGGACATTTTTTTTTTTAGTACGATTCAGTTAGCCCTAGCAGCATTCAGCCATATGGATTCCATATGGTTTGGGAAATTCATCGAGTAATGAAACTGTACACGATTGTTTCGTTGTTTTAAATGATTTTGATTATCTCAGAACTCGATTTAGCCATGTGCATAAAAGCCCGTTTAGAATTTTTGCTGATAAAATTTGGCACAGATCGTTGTTCTGTCTTGAAAGTGATTACATTTTTTATGGAGGTAATTATAGTACAATTGATAATAAACATACAAATGTGGCGCCTGGATGATAGCAGGTCTACAAAGTAAATTTTACATGGTTTTATACATCCGTGCATTTTTAAAAGTTTTTACAACATTAAGCGTGTTTTTTTGTAAAAAGGTGCAGGTTAGGGTATATTAGCACAAAAAAACGATTTGGGTTAAAAGCTGTTTAGATCTATTGCACCAACCATGAACTTTGTAAAAAGCTGAAGGTTCAAAGTTGTGATAAATAAATAACCAGTAAATTAACATGTCTTACAAAAACAACAATGAACATTTAACCAATGGTTTTGGTATTAGCTCATGCTTTTTCGGGTTAGAGCGCCTCTGGTTGTCACATCTGTAACAATTCTTCCGGGTTAACTTTGGTCAGAGTACGCACCCTCGATACATAACTGGGTTTATCTGGGTTATGTTGTTATTGTAACCCCATGTAGTTACCCTAAACTAACCTACACCCGAGCACAATAAAACACGCCTATTAACATCATAAGACCCTTACATATAGGGGTTTTTTTAGACGTGTGGTTTTCAAACTGGCATAACTTTTTTCGGAGTTGGTTGTTTTGACAGCTGTCACTTGATTTATGCTCAGCTTAGTTTGCCATTTCATAATAAATAGCCTTACTCCGGAACAAACAAACACTAAATGTGTGTCAGTTGAATATTCATCACTGTATATCAGCATCAGCGATGATGATGAGATGCTTTCAGGAAGAAAAACTCGACATCGCATTGATACAAGAACCCTGGATTACCAAGGAAAACAAAATTAGGGGTCTGTCGCAACAGTCCGCCAATCTATACTATGTACAGATGGGTGGAAAGGTTAGGACTTGTATCCTGGTGCGGCATGGTGTACATGCGGTACAAATGACGCATCTAAGCTCACCCGATCTTACGGCAGTAATGATTGGAAGTGGGGCAGGATCATTTATAATCGCGTCGGCGTACCTCCCTTACGACTCACCAGAACCAACTCCTTCAATGGAAGTAGAGAATCTGGTAAAATACTGTAATGAAAGAGGTATAGGTCTGATATTAGGCTGTGATGCCAACGCTCACAATAATGTGTGGGGCAGCACAGATGACAACATCAGAGGACAACTTGTTAGTAGCTAATACAGGGGTGGCTCCCACCTTCGTTGATGCGCGAAGGGCTGAGGTGATAGTCAATATGCTGCACAGAGTTCAGAACTGTGTAACGAACGGTTTTCGATCTGCAGTTGTCTGTCAAGTTAATAAAATAAAAAAAAATAATAATAAAAAAATTAGTTTATTGTAGACATCTGTAGGTCGGAATTGTAAAGATTATTAAGTCAGCTGGTCCAAAAATGGCAGCCGGCCAACTTCACGGGGAAATGGGAGTCGGCTAACTTCACGGTTTTTGGGGGGTCGGGTGACAGATGTCACCTAGGGGACACGCGTTTTTTGGTCGGGTGGAGGATTTTTGAAAAAAAAAGAGAGAAGAAGCGGGAGCGATAACTGCCAACGGACGGAGGAAACCACATAATGGATGTCTTCGAGACAGATAAGTTTTTTTTTGTGTTTTGTGTATTCGATTGTTATAGTGTTGTTTCTTTGAATATCGCCTCCGCGTTGGGATATTACCGCTCGTATAAGTGCCGTCATTACACCGCAGACCGAACCGCGCAACGCCATGGAGCGGGAAAAAGCAAGGAAGAAGAGAAACTTCTCCTCCACAAAAATATGTATTTTTGACCCCGCAGCGTCGCGTAAGATACGCCGATAGAGATATGAAATTCGTATTAGAGTGCCAAGGAATACGGACCGTAATAAGTATTAAATGTGTTTATTGGAACAAATCGAGGATATTTCAGAGGAAATACCTAATAGCACGTCTGAGATAGAGCGATCGGTGGAACAAATGAATTCTTACTAACTCTTTCAAACTGGCTTGTCCCGCTACAATCATAGATGAAAAAGATCCAAGACCCTGGTGGTGCAGTAAGTTGGAATCTATGAAGAAAGAGGCAAGAAAAGCGTTTAATAGGTACATGAGAGAGGACCCCTCGCTCTTGGAATCTATATAAAGATAAAAAGAGAGAGCTGAAGAAGACTCTACGTACACGTAAAAGGAATTCGTGGAGGGAATTTTGCTCGCATATGAGGAATACATCCGAGGTATGCAGATTACAGAAGATGATTTCGAAAGACAGCGCTTCCAAAATGGGACTAATCCGAAAGGCGGATGGGACTATGATGGAAACAATGGAGGAGACATTGCAGTCGCTTATGGAAGTTCATTTTTCAGGAAGCTTCAGGTCAAATAATCCGTGGACTCAAACCTGTAAATTGGTAGGGGGCGACCGGACGACAAGAAGCTGAGAGGATAATAACTTCAAATGGTGTCAGGAGTGCTATCAATACTTTTGAGCCTTATAAGACGGCGGGAATGGACGGAATATTTCCGGTGCTGCTACAATGGGGCATGGCAGCTCTGCTGGAGCAGATCCGGAACATATTCGTTGCCTGTTTATCGACAGGATATATCCCAATGTCTTGGATAGAGACTAAAGTTGTCTTTCTACCAAAACCGGGAAACATGGATTATACGGAAGCGAAGTCATTCAGGCCGGTTAGCCTAACCTCATTTCTATTGACGACAATGGAGCGAGTTTTGGTGGACCATCTAGAGAATACATCGCTAACGTATAGACCTCTGAGCAGATGTCAACATGCTTACAGAGCAGGTAGATCTACTGAGTCTGCTCTGCATGAAGTAGTGCGGGTAGCAGAAAGAGAGATTAACAACAGCGGTATCGCTATGTCAACCTTTATGGGCATAGAGGGTGCTTTTGATAAGACCTCATACAGCAAACTAAGAAATGCCCTAGCTGAGCGGGAGATCGAGCCCCTGATAATAACATAGATCGATTCGCTGCTTAGTGGGAGGGCAGTAGATCTTAGTAATGGATGTGTAAGAGGAAGGGTAGTCAGGGGCTGCCCACAAGGAGGGGTTCTTTCGCCTCTACTGTGGAACATCACCGTAGACTCTCTTCTCTGGAAACTGGACTTGATGGGCGTACACACAGTAGGATACGCTGATGACTTAGCAATTATGGTCAGTGGTAAATTCATGGACACTATTCAAGGTTACATGAGGCAAGCTCTCAAAGCAACTGAAGAATGGTGTAATGAACAAGAGCTAACTATAAACGCAAGCCAGTCAAGCACTTTACTCTGAAAAGGAAAGATGTAGAAACCACTCCCATGCTGCTTTTTGGTTCGGAGATAAAAGAGTCCAAGGAAGTGAAGTACCTAGGGGTAACGTTAGATCCCAAACTTACTTGGAACTCTCATGTTAACGAAAAAAACACAAAAAGCAGCGAGGATTTTACATCAGTGGAAGAGAGTGTGTGCACGTAGATGGGGTATATACCTAAAGCGGCACATTGGATCTATACAATGATGGTTAGGCCCATACTATCCTATGCAGCAGTGGTCTGGTGGCCCAAGGGTAGCCAGAAAACTACTAGGCAACGGCTGGATGGGTTTCAACGCATAGCATGTATAAGCATATGTAGTGTAATGAGAACCACGCCAACACATGCTATGGAGGTTATACTGGGATTACCGCCACTGGATCTTTTTATAAAACAAAGTGCGGCGCTCACAGCAATAACAATGGTAAGAGATGGCACATGGCATCACTTTGGTAGCAACGGAGGTCATAAGAGGATCCTTTATATTGTTCGTGATAATGTCAGGGAGACTCATATGCCTTTGGATGGTATGAGTAGAGGTAGGGTAATCGAAAGACATCACAACACTCTTATAGAGGATGGTAGGATACACGAGGAGCATCCACGTGATATTGCTATCTTTACTGATGGGTCTCTCATTGAAGGAACCTTGCATGTTCACTTCGTCTAGGAGAGTATGTATCAGTATATCATTCGGAGACGCTTGGATTGTTGCACGCGCTGGATCATCTTTTGGAAGGCGGGATACTGGGGAAGAAAATTCTGATAGCACTCGACAACCAATCGGTGATCAAGCGAATGCAGCAATCCAACATCAATTCAAAATTGGTACTGGAGTGTGTCCAGAAGCTCAATGAGTGTGCTGCAATCAACGAAGTTACTCTAATGTGGGTTAAAGGACACGTAGGTACATTGGGGAACGAAATTGCCGATACCTTAGCAAAAGAGGGATCAGCAGGAAAGTTTCAAGGACCGGAGCCCAAAATTGCTTTGGGAAACGGCATGATTGAAGCCAGAATACATGGCTGGATTGATTCCATCCATCGGCAACGATGGCGAAGGTTATCCACTTATAGACAGGCTCGTAACGCAATTACCAGTCCACTAGGGAGGAAAGCCAAACAAGTACTCAGCTACACACGGAGTATCCTAAGTTGGATAACTGCCTTAGTAACAGGGCATGGTAATTTTAAAGCGCATCTGTCTAAGATGAAAATCGTGGAGGATGATATATGCAGACTATGTCTGGAAGAGGGTGAGACGGCAGGACACATTTTATGTGAGTGCCCAGCACTAGGTAGTAGGAAGCTAAGGATACTAGGTAAGTCCACAATAAGTGTGGAATCCATGAACTTAGCTTCAAAGATATGCTACGCATCACACGGGACTCAGTGATGAAGGAAAAGTCGATAATTATCAGTCGACTTCTGGAAATCAATGAGAACTGTAAGGCGACGAAAATGGACCCAAATAGTAGTGGTCTGCTTCGATAAATCCCCAAATCATATATATATATACTCCGGAACAACGTTTGCAAATCGTGCCCAAAACGAAATGGCCACCGATCCCGATTTTCACTAGAAAATTTTGTTTAACGATGAAGCTCACTTTTGGTTGAATTTCTTCAAAAATTAAGCCGGCCATAATGTTACAGTCAATGGGGAACGCTATAGAGCCATGGTTAATGACTTTTTTCGTACCTGAATTGGAGGATGTTGATGTGGACGACCTTTGGTTCCAACAAGACGGCGCGCTACATGCCATACAGCCAACGAAACAATCAATTTATTGAAGGAAACTTTTGGTGAGCGCATTATCTCGCGTCGTGGCCCTGTGGACGATTGATTACAATACCAAATGAGTCCCACGTATACCAAGTTCGTGCATCTGTAATGTATTCATTATGGCATCGCTAAAACCAAAATTCCGGCATCTTCTTTATGTATTTTTATTCTGAACAAAACCACATGAAATTCCAGATAATCTTCTATCTAAGAACTAGTTTGAAGAAACTGCATCATCACATTTCGTGTTTTTCTTAAATTCTATTAGCATAATATATTTTGATAATAAGAAAATAAAAACGTGTCGCTAACATAATACAATAGGTTGTCAAAATATTAAGGATAGTTAAACTATTTAACGACCCTTCAAGTTTGACTTAATATTTTAAGCGGATTATAGATTCGGCACGATTTCAGTATCTGCGGCGCTAAATTTTGATGATGCCATTTCATTAAAATTGTCCTGAAACGTCCGAATCTGCAATCTTTTTTCGCGAAATCGTAACGGTTCTCCCGATATTTAATGTCAAAGTTTGACTTTTATATTAGGTAGTTCAGTTTTAAATGAGAAATTGGGGGTATTTTTACTACATATTTATATGAATCGATAGCATTGCACCGAAAATAACATTTTAAATTTCATTTGCCCCCCTGTCTAGCAAATTTAACAATTCTTGCTGGCAAATATAATTCGGCTTTTCATATTATTAACATCTTTGCCAAATTGGTAAAACTTACTATTGTAGTGGGACTAATTAAAATTAAAACGTCAATTTGATGGCATCTAACACTTTCCCCAATCTGTAAAGCGGAAATATCCCCCTTTTCTTATCAAATTATTTAACTGGCTTCATAGAAAAGTCAATAGATATCTGGAGAACCGTTACGATTTCGCGACAAAAGAATGCAGATTCGGTAGTTTCAGGCCAATGTTAATGAAATGACATCATCAAAATTTGGCGCCGCAGATACTGAAATCTCCCCGAAAAGTGGATCTCTCTCGGTTCTTCTTCTCTTTCTACCCGAACATATGTTTTTCTAGTCTGGTTGTCATTCCAGTACAATGTTGTTGTTGCATTTTAGCCTTGGACAAGGTAGTCGGGTAAGTCTGATTGAACGGGATCATTTGTGAAATGATGGACATGAAATCGTTAATTCAGTACAAAGGTTGCGTAATGATAATTTCCTTTTGAAGGACATATAGGTTACATGACTGCCACGTGCTATTAAAGCGATTTAAAACATAAATACTAATTAATTCTAAATGTCACTGACCCCCAATATAAAAATGTCCACGCCACTGCCATTATGAATGAGATAGCAATTGGCTATACATTTTTAGTCCATGACTCTATCCTTATTATTTCTTGATCGTAGGTGGGTAAATTTTTTATGGTTTTATGCCTGAAATGCTGTGACACTTTTTGCTTGATGTAACATGAAAAACCGGTTGGGGACACACAGCAGACAAAAATTGGTGGCTTATTCTTGCAACGCATGCTATTTGTTCTTTCCGTCTTTCCTCTCAAGAGATTCTTGGGATGATTGGGCAGGGAGTGTGTTTGGGCAGCTAATGTAATGACGGCGCTTACACTCCCACACAAAACAACCCATCTTAATAATATGCACTTATTGTACTCTTGATTGAATGGAAAACGTATAACAAATAGATTTTGAGTCCGTATATGATATTGAAATGAGTCTCGTGTTTGCAATAAACTGCTGATAACAAAAGTGTAAATACGAGTAACTTAGGGCCGTATGTACAATCATGGTTTAACTCCCCGTTTAGTTAACTGTAGTTTAATTTTAAACTCCGTTTAACTAACTGGGGAAAAATACACTACGCAATAATTAAAATTCCTGGCTAAGCAGCAACTCATATTTTTAAAAAATTAGTAGTTTCCATTAGACCCTGTATATTTCCGGATAATAGCTATTAAAATGTTTGATTTTAAAATGAAATGAGCCAGATGAAAATTCATGGTTTAACTAAAGATTGTCAGTTTAACTAAACTCCGTTTAAGGAAATTGACAAACAGTTAAACTGTCGTTTAAACTGCAGTTCAACGTGAAAAATTAAACGGTCGTCGTTGGCCGTTTAACTAATGATTTTTAGCCCAAGAAAAATAAACCGAAATAACGCCATCGGGCAATAAAGATAATGCATTTCTGAATTTTCGCTGGGGATGGCCTTCTGATTTTAGAAACAAATTCTGACCGGCAGGGGGCCCGCAATATGAGGGGAAAATGTAGAAAGGTGGAATTTTGTCAGTTTTGGATTGTTTCAAAATCGGTAGCTACCGCAAAGTAGTCTGAAAACAAAATAATCTACATAAAACTTTCTTTGCATTGAGATGTATTATATGCTCCACACCTTTTCTTTGAAAGTTAGGTTCCCAGGGGTGTCAAACTTATTTTTACGAGGTTTACACTATTGACAAAACATTCTTCATGCAGGAGAAAACATTAATTGTTTCATGTTTTCATTATTTTTACCGCAAATGACGATGCATTTTTGACGATGCAAACATTCACTGTTACTTGGACATCATGTAATGGCCCGATCTAGGTACATATCAGTCAATTTTCAATGTCCCTCTCCTTCGTAAATATTCATTATCGCAAATTTTAAATTATTGATATTTGTAAAAGTCGACAAATTCCAAACTTGACAGGATGTAGTAACATTTTTATAAGGCTTTCCAATATAACAATTTGCGGCGATATAGTGCGGCGATATAGTAATAAATTAACATTGATATGTTTTCTATACTTAACCGCATTACGGGAGCTTATAACTCTAAAGGGGCTGATTCAACCCAAGTTGAATTCGTTTTTTGAATAGAGAAATAGAAAGCAAGAACCCGACCTAATCCATCGCACTTTCTTTAGGTTTATCTGTACAGTTGGTAGTAGCATATCAAAAATCGGCAGAACAACTGGAATCCAGCTTCGATCTATGAGCTTTATCGAACATTTAACTTTATTCATACAAAACATTTCATTAAAGTTTGTAAAAATTGTTGGTACAGTAAGGCACGGGCAAACCTGTGCTTGAAAGGGCGCCAATATACTTGCCACCAATATCACCTCAATCAAACTAAGGTACCTTTCATAAAAAATGACGCTCACGACATTATATTCTACAGTACGGGTAGATTAATAAAACGCACTGAAAGAACCTTTGATGGGTCATTTTGTAGAGGGGGCATCCTTATCCATTTTGGTCGAGCCGTCAAATCAAACTCTTTGTCCTAGTTCAAAGAAAAGAAAATGCAGCAGAAAAGTGTGCATAATTCACCAATTTCAATATTATTGGGACCTTGCATGACTAGAAGCGAGTTAATAATTGCTGTCGAAACAAGTCATAATTTAAAAACAAAATCAACCTAAAAACGACTATTTCATACTGAGATTGCTTCTAATTAAAATCCCAAGCAGAAAATATTTGTATTTTGCTCTGCCTATTAATTTGTATTGTTTCGTATACAAGTTTCCATAGGAATATCGGTTGTTTACGATTGAGCGAGCTGATTGTTCAACCAATCAGGAATTAGCTCGCTCACCGAAATCGTTAAACTGCGTTTAACTTGTGTGTGCTGACTGCTGATTGGTTAAACAATTTTAAACTGCTGTTAACTTCCATGGTAACCTTTATTGTTTACGATTGAGCGAGTTCTATTTTGAAAATTTCAACGCTTACTGCTATTTAGCACATGAAATAATAAAAAAGAAGGTAGCGCGGACATTTTTCGATTCGTTTTGTGTTCGTGAACTTGTGAAATTGTGACCAAATAATTTCACAAGTGTCTATTTCCATTAATATTTTTAATTTACGTGACGCAGATTTAAAATTTTCATAAGTGATTTTGATGCTGAAGACGTTTCAAATGTCCCCACCTATACACCGCGTTATCATGTTTACGTGATTCGTGGTGTAGCTGACAACCAATTTACGTTACAGTCGAACTTCTCATAGACGAACACCGCATTAGGTGATGGAATGGTAAATAAACTATGACATGAAGTTTATAACGCATTGAAGGAAGCATCTCACACTATCTAAAATATGTAAAAAAAATAAAATATGATCAGTAGATGAGAAGACTGGAATGGGCGATGTCCGTATGCGACGCTTTTTACTCGTTCAATTTTAGCTATGTAGAAACCAAGTTATATAAGAACAGACGGAAAAGAAAGGAAGAGCTGAAATTGAAACCGCACCAAACCATAAAAATGATGTACAGGAACGGACCAATTTGGAACACAAGCTATAGTGAAGCCAGAAAGAAAATGAAGTGTATCCAAGTGTGTATGATTATTACATGCTATGATTATTACATTTTCTTCAATTGACCTTAAAATGTTTTTTTTTAAGTACAATTCTTGAACACCAAATTCTAAAAGTAAGCTTGTTGCCAGCTCGTTTAGTGAGAAAAATGTTGCATTCGTTTCTGGCCATGGGAGTGTCAGGCCCTTAAACTTCGTTTTCCTTGCATGATATGTAAGAAAACGTTGGGGAAAATAAAAATTAGGAGAAATGTTCGGGTGGTAGATGTGTCCGTTTAGGCAAGTTCGACTGTATTCGTACACATGTTTCCATAGAAACCTTTGTTGTTTACAATTGAGAGAAATTTAGTTAAACGACTGTTTTTTTTTATAAATAGAGACTCACACTGTTTACAAGTTTGATTAAAATCTAAATTTGATTAACAGTTGTCCCATATTGTAATGCAACTTGAATAATTCAAGTGTATTCTACAATACAATTTGAATTTAGTGACATATGATTCAAACCCATTTACTACGGTTTTTACTCATCTAATTTAGACCAAATATGATATTAATATAGTGTGAACCAGCTATAAGGATAATTCGTAGTTTAAACGGCAGTTTAACTTTTTGTACACATTTTTTAGCCATCGACGGTTTAACTGACAACCATTAGTTAAACCATGATTGTACATCCGGCCCTTAATGGAGTCTAGTCCATATCGAAAATATCGTTAAATTCAACATATTTTACATAAATGGAAAGTTTAATCACGTTGGCCCGTTAAATATGATTCCGATTTGAAAGTTTGTATTCTCTTGTCATTTTCAGTTGGCATAAATGTAGCCACTAATTTTTAAAGAAAATTGCTGCTCGTCATTATATATGTGTGTCAGTGTCAGTACTTTACCACTGTTATTTGAATCCCCCTGCGATATGGAGCTTGCCGCAGATCAAATAAATAGTGTACTCATCTCCGCATACCAAGAGAGCTCTTACATTCCAAATTATAGGTCTACCCGTAAGGTCCCCTGGTGGAATGATGAACTCGATCGAAAACGGTCCCATGTTCGGAGATTGTTCAACTCAGCCAAACGATGTGGTCAGTGGGAGGCATACAGGCGCTCCTTAACCGAATAAAACACGATTATTAGGCAATCCAAAAGGAAGTGCTGGAGGAAGCAGTGTGAAGCAATTCAGTCTTTACCTGTGGCTGCACGGCTTCACAAAGCCCTCCATAGAGGTACCTCAAACGGAGTTGGGTTACTAAAATGCCCAGATGGTTCGTTTACGACTGGTCCCAAGGAGACCCTCCAACTTCTCCTCGATACGCACTTTCCTGGATCTGTCTCCTCAGACAGTCGTCCAGAACACATACAAGGTTACGGCTAGATGGTTGGTGAGTCTTTCTGGGGTAATCTTTGACAGTGACAAAGTGAAATGGGCTATTCTGTCCTTTGATCCATTTAAGGCTGCGGGGATCGATGGAGTATTTCCTGCTATCCTTCAAAACTGCCTGGATATCATCCTGCCATACCTTACATTACAGCTCTGTTCAGAGCTAGCTATTATTTTTATCACATCCCTCTTGCTTGGAGGAAGGTCAATGTAACTTTCATCCCTAAGCAAGGTAACAAACCTGAGGACTTACCAAAGTCCTATAGGCCCATCAGTCTATCCTCCTTTCTCCTAAAAACTATGGAGCGTTTAATTGACCAACACATCAGGAATTTGATGATGAAAAATAACCCTTTACATCATACTCAAATCGCCTATGTAAAGGGTAAGTCCACCAAATTACCAAATTGCAGATCTTTAGGGGCAGTTTGAATTGAATTGAAATCGAGCTAAAATTAACCCTAGATGCTAGAATAAAATGATGTAAGAAAGTCGAAGCTAGAATAAAATTATGTAAGAAACACATGATCGTTAGACTATGCGCCAATTTTTAAAAGAATCGTACGAGCACCTCATCTTGGAAGAAGTTGGAGAAAATTGAAAAATATGTAGTTTGTTTTTGGGTCAAATCGTAAAATTTTTACTTTGAAGTCCTGTAAAAACCAAACCTCTTATCCGATTTTAGTGCGGTTTGTTTTATTTTTCAGGTAAATTTGTTGGCTGCAATAATCATCTTATGCTGCTATTCTAGCTAGTCGAGCTTCTGAGATATTGAGGTTTTAGTCGTACAAAAAAAAAGATTTTTTCAAAAATGTACCATCGCAGTTTAGACAGATGAACAAAAGCCCGACCGAAGTTGAGCTAGTGTTACTCTGGTGGCTCTCGGGAGCTAATATCCTCAGGCGAAATTGCAGGTGGGCACTCTGAGAGGACTCTATTCGCACCTAAGCTTGCAATGGAACGATTCACTTCTTCAGTGTGGATCGCTGCGAAGGCGGCTCGGTATCTAACTTCATCGTAAGGGTCCCGTTTGTATCCCTGAACCTCTCTCTCAAGGTCTCGTAAACCACCCCTGACATGTCGTGGTGGAGGAATTCGGTCCATGAGATAATTATTGGGATGATCCTCACGATAGCAATCAACAAGATACTGTTTTGAGAGTAGGAGATTGTGGTCACGTATTGGCATCAATTTTGTCTCCTGATGTAAATGATCCTGGGCAGACATCTGAAGGCAACTTGTCGCGATGCGTAGAGCGGCATTTTGGCACATAAACTATGTGTCCAAACTGGGGCTGCATAATCAGCGGCCGCTCAACCCACCGCTTTGTAAGTAGCTAGCATGGTTTCTTTATCTTTGCCCCAGGTGCTACCAGCTAGAGCTTTTAGGATTTTATTCCTACTGCGCATTTTTTCACAAACGGAAGCTGCCTGCTTCGCAGACGTCATCATCTTTTTTAGGTGAAGCCCCCCCTGCATAATCCCGAGAATTTTGGGGTTTGCTAGAGTAGGAACAGAATTGTTGCCAATACGTATATCAATCTCCTATCTATTGTCCTCCCATCAAGTGGTTAGGAAAGTCGCAGAAGATTTGGACGCAGAGATGGTGAGATTTCAGCTTTGGAAAAATGCCTGTAATCGTCCTAGATATCGATTAATTTGGAGGTGCATTTCATCCTTATCGTTCCCTGTGGCGAGTACGGTGCAATCGTCAGCATAGGAAATCACATCGATTCCTTCAGGTGGTGTAGGAAAGTCGGACATGTAGATGTTAAACAGAGTGGGGGAGAGTACCCCTCCCTGTGGAACACCTAATTTGATTTTCCTAAGCTTAGAACGTTTGCCACTCGGTGAAGATATATAGATAGTTGGCAATCCAACGAATCTCTTGTGCAGGAAGCGAGAAGCATGTTACGCATGTCAGTTGGTGTAACAAAAAGGGACCACATCAAGAGTAGCTACATCCGAGGCAGCTTGTCCATAGACCAACCAATCACCGAAAAGCTCGAAGACCGACGAATGGATTGGTATTGCCATGTTCAAAGGCATCCGTCTGAGAACCCCGCAAAGAGAGCGATATCAATGGAAGTTCCACTTGATGGACCCAAGGCCAGAGGCAGACCGAAGAACACCTGGATGTGTCAAATGAAAAAGCAACAACAATGCATTGGTCTCAGCGATGACACGATCCAAGATAGAGCTGCCTGTAGAAATGAGATATTACCGCCAAAACGGGCGATGTGCCTACACTGCAGGTCGAGCAACGCGGAACCATGGAGCGGTATAAAGAACGAGGCAAGGAAGAAGAAAGCGAGAAGCATTGAGTGATTGACCTTATGAATTGCATTTGATAGGTCAATTGCCACAAGAATAGTTCTGTGACAACGACGACGTTGATTTAGCCCATCGCGAATGCATGTAGTGAACGCATCGAGGGCAGTGGTGGTACTATGAATTTTCCTGAAGCCATGCTGGTGAGGTTCTAGCTTCGCATGTGCAACAAGAGTTGGGTGAATAAGGGCCTCGCGCGTCTTTGCGACTGGAGACAGTATCGTAACGGGGCGGTGGAATTCCCCGAGATTTGCGCTCTTCCCTACACAACAGTTATGACTTGATTTAAAGACATAGTTTAGCACAGGACTTCCCAATCTTTTTCGTATTGTGACTACCTTTTGAGTTCAACCTTTTTCGTGACGCTCCTCTCAAAGAGGACTTTTGTGTGTAAAGAGACATTATTATTTAGGAGTGTTATCTCTTTTCCTGGTCCTTGATGGACTACTTCCCGTTTTCGTGATTTTCCTTTATATCCAACATATCCTTTTTGCGTATTTCTAGGTCGACTATGGCGGCTTTCGTAAAACTTCTATAATTCCTTACCTGTGTGCTATAATCTTTGTAAAACATTTTTAAGCTACTTCATTACATTTGAGTCTCCATCGCAGCTGCATAATTAACGGAAATTCACATAAGTACGTGCAATAAATTACATTCAACTTGCTACACTGTGAATAGTGACGACTTTTCCCCTAATCTCAACTTTTATTCATACCTCACAAAATCAATAACACGAATGCTGGCGCGTTTTTATCAGATTATTATTCTAACAATCATAACACCAATTGTAACTCTTTAGTTCAATTAAGTATATAAATTTGCATAACGCGACTATTGTCACAAGTCCACCACAAATCGATATGGTTGAGCAAACTCTAATGGGTCAATATTCTACAAAATTTACATGAAATGATAATTCCGATGAATCAAACATGTCAACTAGTACTAGATGATGACGTCAAGACATCGACGAATGCATATCGAGAATTGGCTTTGATTTTATGAATAACATTGCATATCGATTTGGTTGAAATTAATACATATTTAATGCGGCAACGGTACTATATTACGCTGCAAGCATACAACCATTAATAAATGATACATTCATCGATCAAGGTCAAGATGAATAAAGTTGAATTCAAATTGTGTTGAATGTGTTGAATGAAATTGATGAATATTCAACGGTCTGTTTAGGAAAACTGTAACAAATCCGAATCGGAAGATTATTCCAATTAGTTGAAGCACTGGCGCAAATAAAGAATGAAATGAAATCTTCTGGTATTTATCTAGCTTGGAATATATTTAGCTATGTACCGGTGTACAGAGTTAAGGTAGCAGTTAATTCTGTGGAAGATGAAACAATACTGATAATCTGTTTTTCAAGTCTTCCGCGACAATAGGCTAATATGTTTTTCATCGGTTTTTGATTTATAACATACACGCAACATGTTTGATTTTGTACAATGGTATTCTCCTTTTTTGTCTACTTTCAGACCGGCAAACAGCAACACTTCCAGCTGGGAAAATGGCTTCGCAAGCGCTACAATTCGCTCTTGAACGAAACGTTTTCGAATGAAGAGATCTACATTCAATCCACCGATGTTGATCGTACACTAATGAGTGCTCTATCAAATTTGGCCGGCATGTTTCCACCTAATGGCAAAGACTTGTGGAATACCGATTTGGACTGGCAACCAATTCCGGTGCATACAATTCCCGAAACTGATGATACGGTTAGATAATGATAGTCATCGACTCTTTTCTGAAAGGCTTTCATACCTTTTTATCTATTTTTCAGATCCTCGCTAACAAGAAACCATGTCCAGCATACAATTACGCTTTATCAAAACTATTGCACTCGGAATACTTTCAAATGTTGGACAAACGTTTTGCTCCACTCTACGCATATCTGACGAAAATGACAGGACGCAAAATCAATACACTTGAAACGGCAGAGAAAATTTACGATACTTTCTCTATTGAAGAAAAATACAATCTAACGTAAGTGGCCAAAGGGTGGCCAAATCCCAAAATTGGTGCTAACTTTTGAATTTTTTCTGCAGTCTACCGGAGTGGTCGAAGAAAGTGTATCCTACGGAGGATATGGAATTCATAGCTCGACTATCATTTGCCGTGGATACCTATACACCAGCACTGGCACGTCTAAAGGCTGGACCATTACTTAAGGACATTCTGTCGCGTTTCCAGGAAAAGGCTAACAATAATTTAGTCCCAAATCGTTCAGTGTATATTTACAGTGCACACGATACCACTGTAGCGAATTTGTTGAATACATTGCGTGTGTTCGAAGTGAGTTGATCTGAATATTAATTGTCTGAATGACTTTACGCTCAAAATTAATTTTGTTGCAGCCACACATGCCACCATATGCTTCGTGTATTATGATGGAAATGAGAATGATTGAAGGTATTCCGTATATTTCGGTTTTCTACAAAAATACAACTGCGGAGCCGATTTTAATGAACCTTCCCGAATGCGGAACACAATGCTCGCTTAAGCAGTTGTTTAAGCTGTACAATGACGTTTTGCCGGTTGATTGGGATGCGGAGTGTGAAATGTCTATGCTATCAATGACCTATGAAGATGTTAATGTTACCTCAGCAATGGGTAAGCTTAGTGTAGTCTAGAGTTTCATTCATCCTAGGTTCTTTCTTTAAAAATGTACCGCATGGAACCCTATGCCTTTTAAACCGTTTTGTGTTAACAAACAAAAACGCTCGGAAGTTGAACATAGCTTGCGAAATGTGCTAACAACATCAACTCCCGAATTCGAAAAAAACATCATGTGCATTCGGTGTCTCAGTGGTAGAGATGACACTCTATCTCTGAATTGCCGGAGCGTGGGTTCGAATCCCACTGACCATGGATGTTTGTGTTGTCTATAAAATGCTCCTACGGCAGCCGGTTCTTCGATGTGAATCGTCCCGGAGCTACCCGTTGTCACAACGGCCAAGAGCTGCCAAAAGCCCCTTCGATTCAAGCGAGAAAAAAAAATAGCTCTTGAGTCGCTACAACAACAAAATCATCATAATTTGAACGTGTGCATATTAATTTTATAAATATTTTTTGGTAGGACTACAGGAAAACACCACAAAGTCTTAAGCCAACAAAATCACTATAACTATGTTTATCTTTCTATTTCAGCTATTGTCGCCTGTGGTTCGCTCTTTATGTTTGCCATGATATTAATATACATTTTTGTTGTATATTTTAGACGGCGACAATATTTCGACTACAATTGGTATTTACATATTGACAGCTAACATGCAAAATTGGACGCATAGTTTTTTTTAGCAAATATCTTTTTTAATATGTGCTCTTTGTTTTTGTCTTACTTTTAATGGTCTCGTATTTGTTTTTACTGAATAAGTTTTCCTAACTGTTAAATCTTTAGACAAACACATGCACGTTACTATAGTATATAAATGCCTATTATATTTTAAGACATAATGTATAAATTATATTTGCTGTTAGCTATGACCTCGGGTGGAAAAGACTGTTGAATGTATCTTTTTTAGTAACATTGAAAGAATAAAGTGTATTTTGAGAATAGAGAATAAATGTTTTTGTTTCGCTGTGAAAAACAAATCACCTCTGATGTAGATATCGTAGAAAAAAATTTAGCTAAGCAGTGGCGGAACAACTTCACTCTGGGCCCTCCCGCCAACTTCTTGAGTGGGCCCCCCTACACTGGAAAAAAATAGAGTGAAATCAATCGAAAAAACTCTGGAAGTCGATACACACTTTTCAGTCATCAGTCACAGTCATTTTCCATACAAGTTGACAAATTGTCAGTTAATTGATTGACTGACAATCTGTCAATTTGTATAGGAAATGACTGTGACTGATGACTAAAAAGTGTGGATCAACCTTGACCCTTCTGTCGGCACAAAGGTCTGGCCAGACCTTTGGCACTATATTTTGGTCAAAAAGGTATAGAAGACGAGACCGCAGCAACTTCATATTTCATGATATCCTAGAATAATATGTTTAGAAGCATTTGGCAAAAATTAAAAAAAAAAAAGCGGTTTTGAGTATGTTTTTGATGATTTTTAATTTATAGTGCTTTTTGCTACCCAATACGTCTGGCCAGACCTATAGTTTTACCCCCCATTTTCGGGTTGAGGTAAAAAGTGAAAATACTAAATTCTCTTAAAAATCTCCTATTTATAATGTAATAAAGTCATTAAAATTCAATTTGTACGATAAACGATAAAATTTTCTGAGATTTTGCTTTAAAAAGCCGTGAGGTTTGTAAATTGGGTACGCCTAATTTTATCCCGTCTTATAACATCACCTAATTAACTGAGATTTAATTCTAGAAAATTCAAACGAGTTTTATTTCCTTTGTAGTACGAACTAGGTATTAGTGACTTACGATGGTGTTTCTTAATAGATTCGATTTTTGCGCTTGAAAATTCCCTATTTCTTTCTATCTATTTCCCCAAATCTGCAGACTAATATCGTGATAAAATCTACCAACCGAGCGCCAAATATTTCCCCAAAGATATTCGAATTGAAAAATTCTATCAAACTTTCTGTACGGATACGCAATGAGAAAAGAGAAACAAAAATAGAAGAAAATAAGGACGAAACATGTTTGTACTAATACCACCTCAACATATGACTTCTTAAAAACGCTTATAGTATATCTACAAAACAATTTTAATGCTTTTATTGTTTATAAATGGCTATAAAGAATGGGTAGAATGATTATACAAATAAAAATTTCACTCTTAAATAAAAAAAATTTCTCAGTAGGTCCAGCCAGACCTATTGGGTATAGAATACGCATATAGTAGTAGGTGCCGACAGAAGGGTTAAACCAACATGATTTGAAACTTGATTTCGACGTTACAGTGTTTCTACTAAAATTAAGACCGTCGTACTCAAAATAACTTTGCAAAGATCTACTTCGTTCTAGTTGTCACGTTTATTAAATTAATCATTTCGTTAATGTTTTTTTTTTATTAATATAGGTTTGATGGTATTTAATCAAAGTAAATTTACCTGCGCCTTCAATCGAATCCCATTGAACCTATGATTTGCAGACGAGCGCCCTATTATCTACTCTAATGCCGCACACACACGGTCAATTCTAATCCCTTTTTTTGATAATGTTCTGCCAATCCAATTCCTCAATTCCATCCAATTGAGGAAAATGGATAAATTTGACAGAACGAAGAATCCAAAAAATTGTTTCAGCTTTAAATTTAAGTGTGGCCGTACTAACTAGTTTGAACTTTGTGTTTGACAGTTCATGACAAAGTGGATTGATATTTAATCCAAAAGTTTAGAAAAGGTACTATTACCAAAATTGTTTTTAGAAGTATATTTGCAGAGGGACCTAAAAAATATTTTTGTCCATATGGTACTTGGTAAGGAAAAGGGTGGGTCGGATTACAAACCGCGGCTGCAGTTACAGCAATATAGCGAAGCCATGCCAGGAGCAAATTTTTTTATGGTTAAAATATGAAGATCCGTTTAACTTTCAAAGATTTTAGGACAATACTAAATTTGTTTATCTAAAGGGCTTGGTGAAAGAGGAGCAATAAATTTAGGAGGTTTTCACACTTACGGCCAGATTACGTAATCTGTGCAAATTACTTAATTTGAGCTGTCAAATTCCATACATTTTTAAATTCTCCACACCGCATATTACGTAATCTGGCCAGATCAAGTACAAGTGTGAAAACCTCCTTACCATTTGATTTGATTTCGAAAAGTGTATATCTCTTCTTGTCTGCAAAAAATATCTACGTCGCAGTGTTGTTTTTCGCAGTCGTGCAGTTTTTATGGTTCCAGAAATTTTTCATGTGGCCTTTGGGCCCCTAAATCTCGTGGGCCCCCCCGCCACGCGGGCCCTGCGGGCCCTTATGCGCCGCCCCTGTAGCTAAGGTCTATTTTCATATGAAATTTCAAGAGTTGGTGTGGTGTTACGCTGGCGCGTTCCTCATATATTTCACCTAAAAAGAAACAACAATATTATAGAATTAGATTAGTTAGCTAGTTAGTTTGGCGACATTTAGGGGTGGCGTACTCACCTACTCTAAGTCGGCAATCCATCGTCCTGTGGCCGTCATCGCCAGTCCTGTTGACATCCGCCCTGTAAGAATCCACAAAGTAACGCACTCTAAGACAAAAGACATCAAATATACTTATCTGAAAACATCTTTGCTGCCGTCGTCACTTCTACAGTCCGAATGGCAAGGAACTGGAACATCGGACGACGAATCTTGCATTCACGCTCTGTTGCTCACTTGGTTGAAGAAAATATCACAACACTTTAAATAATGTTGACAATGACATTTGTCAAAACAAAAGAAATTTGTCAAAGAAATGTCAATGATACGTCAAAAGCACATAAGACTGTATAACCGACGTAGACGGATTCACATAACAAGTTTGCTGAAATAACTGGCAAAATTTCCCCGTTTTCATCAACTTATAAAAGCGGGTGGAAAACAACGGGAACCCTCTTTGTTCAAATTTTCATCGACTTCAAAGGTGGGTTCCCGATTTATATTTTTCAAATTGTGGATAATTCCTAATTGGCTCTTTGTTCAAATTTTCATCGACTTCAAAGATTCTTCCGAGGAGAAAACCTAACGAGAGAGAGAGGCTGAACGAGTCATTCAACGAAAAGCTGAAGATCGGTTGCTGTCCAAGGAGAAGTTCGCTAAGACGACTTTCGTGAAGAAGAGTGGAGTTCTCTCCGGGGATATTTCACGAAGCCAACGGCAGGTGTTTGTCCACGATAAGAAAGCTGCAGCACGGCGAAGATGTGTGTCGAGAAATCCCGGGTGACAAGTGTATAAAGGCCAGAGAATTAGTAGAATGTCAGCGAAGACAAGAATCGTGAGTAGAGTCGCCATTTAGGCAGGTTTAGTATTAAGCTAGATTTTTAAGTGTGAAAGCTCTATTTTCTTTAAAATATTCTCATCAATGAATTCACGTAACGTAGAATCGCGTAATTAAAAATTATTGTGAAGAGTAAGGTTTCCCCATACAAAAAGTGATCGATTAGAATAAAATCTTGTTTTCCGTGAATCGAACCGTTTTGTTCTTCTTTGTTATCTCGCGCATAGTGAAAACCGTTTCTCGATTCGTACTTGCGGGAAACGGTCGCGGACGGCCGAATGCAAGTACGTGGCGCCCACGACCCCTTCTTCATTGAGCTGGTCGGCCGGCCGTATACTTTGAACGCGTACAACTTTTCGTTGTGGAAAAGTGTAACAGTGGTGTGAGTCAGTGGGGGAGTACCTGAGTTCTTCTTCTTCTTTATGGCACGATAGCCCGACGTCGGGCCTTGGTCGCCTGGATTGAAAACCTCCAATTGTCGCGGTCACGCGACCTTGTCCTCCAATTCCGAAAGCCTAGCATCTGGTGGGCGTCCTCACATACAGAATGCTCCCATCGGGCTCTCGGTCGTCCACGCAATCTGGCTCCGTCCACTCGTTGTTGTATCGGATGCGCCATTCACCTCGTTCACGAACGGCCCCGAAGATTCTTCGGAGAACCTTCCGCTCGAATGTGTCCAACAGGTGTTCAGAGTTTTGGGTTAGGGTCCATGCCTCGCAGCCATAGCATAGCACAGGTCGGATGATGGTTTTATACACGTGGAGCTTCGTGTTCCTGTGCACCAGCTTCGAATTCATAATTTGGAGGACCGCAAAGTAACACTTACTAGCTAGTTGTATCCGTCGCTTTATCTCATCTGTTTCGTTGGCGTCTTTTGACAAATTGCAACCCAGGTAAGTGAAGTTGTCTACATATTCTATATTGAGGTCCCCCACTGTGATGCTTGAACTTACTGGCGTTCTAGTTTTTGATTGCATCATGACCTTGGTTTTAGACTCGTTGATGTGTAGCCCAACTTCTTTGGCGGCGCTATTGAGATTATGCAGAAGGCTTTCTGCATCACCCAATCTTCGAGACTCTTGATGTCGTCGGCGTAGGCTAGTAGTTGAGTCGATTTAATGAGTAGCGTTCCGCTGCTGTCCAAATTCATGGCTCGAATCACATACTCCATAGCCAGGTTGAAGAGCGTCGGCGCCAGCCCGTCGCCTTGCTTGAGTCCAGTACGAGTTTCAAATAGGTCAGTGAGTCTGTTCTGAAATCTGACCTGCGAGAAGGTATTAGTCATCGTCATCCTTATGAGTCGCACTAGCTTAGCCGGTATTCCAAAATGCAGCAAAATGTTGTACAGTACGCTTCGATCGATACTGTCGTATGCCTGCTTGAAGTCAACAAATATTTGGTATACGTCGATGTTGTATTCCCAGCATTTCTGGAGTAAAAGCTTCACTGTAAAAAGCTGATCTGTCGTCGAACGACCAGGTCTAAAGCCGCCTTGGTACTCGCCAATGATTTCTTCTGCGTACGGAGTACCTGAGTTCCAATTTGTTAAATGACGCCCACGAAACAGATGAGATAAAGCGACGGATACAACTAGTGTTATTTTTCGGTCCTCCCAATAATGAAATCGTAGCTGGGGCGCAGGAACACAAAGCTCCATGTGTATAAAACGATCATCCGACCTGTGCTATCCATGGAAGCATGAACCTTAACCCAAAACTCTGAACTCTGCTGGATACATTCGAGCAAAAGGATCTCCGAAGATTCTTCGGGGCCGTTCGCGAACGAGATGAATGGCGCATCCTGTACGACCATGAGTTGTATCAGCTGTACGATGAGTTACACCGGTCCTAGGTTCTATGGCGCCCTGTGCATGTGTGTGGAAAGTCGCCCTTTTATTTTTTTTTTCGATTCGTATTATTTGGGGAAATCAAATGAGGGAAACTCTCATTTCGCCCGCGGCCAACATTTGGATGCCCTTCACTTTCACTAGTTTACCGGCAGGCCTTTGTCGTAGTGTTATGATTTGCTTCCGTTATTTTATATATAGTTTGTAACTTCAGTAGAGACATTTACGGAGGGCGGAGTGTTTGGCACTAAATTTAGGGGCCCAAATCCCTTAAAAAAGATTTCTCGAACCATAAATAAATCGCGACTTCAAAAAACAATTTTCCAGAAATTAATTTTTTTTTTTAGACAAGAAGGGGTACACTTTCCCAAGCCGAAAGAAATGCTGAATTGATTGTGCCTTTTTGGCCATCTCGATCTCATCTAAATAAGCGGCATATACGATCAGAAAATTTGATTTTGCCGTAAAACTTTTAAAAATTTCTCAGACAAATTGCAGGGCATTCACATTTTCGTATAAAAACTACCACGCCATGTGGAAGAGAGTCTAATAGTTGAAATAGATTACACGCGTCAGCAGCAGCATCGGCAGAATTTCATAGCTGACAAATATGCTGAATGCCAAGTCTTCTGCTCAACAAAGACTAGAAAAACGCAAGAAAAATCCGTTCGGATCTGATCAGCCAATTTTACCATAAAACGATGGCTAATCAATATTCAAGCGATGCGGTCCTAATGCATTCGCGATGATAGCGATCAGCTTAATTTGCACTAAATTTCTGTAAAATAAAAAGTCTATTAGGTCTATTGTCGGCGCTATAAAAAGCCATATAAGCCTCTTTTACGCAATACATTTTCACCTGACTTCCCTGTGCTGTTTTCTGTGATAGTTGATAAAAAAATTGTACAAAACTCGGGTCTCTAGTGAAATAGAGGACATGTCAAGTACTCTATGCCAGTAAAGAGCTGGAGATTTTTTCTATAATCACAAAAAACTACGTTAGGAGGGGGGGGGGGCCCTCGAGAAGTTGGCGGGAGGGCCCGAGTCAAGTTGTTCCGCCACTGGACGTTTAGATGAGGTTTGGTTATGATTGCATAAAAAATTAAATTTGTATAAGCAGAATCTATCTTTGAGATGAAGTTGTTACGGGTTACTCGTGTAGTGGATTCAACTCTGCTACGTTGCGGCACGGGGAGAATATCCGAAGGTGGGCCGGCTCAACGGAGACGGGCGTGGGCGCCACACGTTTCTAATACTTGTACACCGCGGCCAGAAACGCGAAAATGCCGCCACGGATATACTCCTCGCGACACAACGAATAGATTGATGGATGATCACACCACGATTCTTAGTGCTGTGAAATTAAATGGCGCGAACACCCCCAAAACTCCACTTCCTTTTTGCCACACCGACCGTTGGGGGCCCCAATCGTTGACTCTGCAGGACGTGGCTCGCAGAGTGGAGGATGACTTCAATGTTTCCAGTAAGATTCGCGGAATTCGGCTCGTGAACGCGAGGCGACTTCAACTGCTCCCAGCGCGAATCGCGGGAATTGTGGCTCGTATGATGAAGGACGACTTCGAATGTGGAGATCGGAGGTCGCAAAACGTAAGGCGACTTCCAATAATCGTGCAATTCAGGCTGGCTCGTAAGGCGGCTTCGAGTACTTCCAGTCCGATTCGCGGAATTCGGCTCGCAAATGTAAGGTGGCTGAGTACTTCCAGTCCGATTCGTGGAATTTTGGCTCGTAAGGCACGCTGACTCGAGAAAATTTTCCGGCCGTAGGACGATCCGTTCCACCTTGTCGTCGCTCAGTACCAACCTTCCTCGACCCTGAAAAAAGAAAAAGAGACCGATCCCCCGTTCGCGGGTTCCCTTTTTGGCTTCGTTCCACGTGTTGTTGCGAACGCGACCGCGATCGAGTAGTTCTCTCCTCTACTGTGTTGGCGCGGTCGAGTAGTTCTCTCCTCTACTGTGGTGGCGCTCGTCATCCGCCATTATCGTTGAAAATGCACATATACGGACCGGGTGGCAATATTAAATGCAGTGGCAAATACAATACAGAGTGGTAAAATAACATTTCATGATATTCAAACAAAATTTAATTATTAATTATAGTGTCGTGGAGATTGGTAACAAAGTTTCTAATTTTACACAGCCAAAGTGAGCAACCCCTCAGTATGATCTCTTATTTTTTAACATAAATACAGTGAAAACTCGAAACTCCTTAAGTCGCAGAAAACTCGATTCCCCAGATTATTTGATCAAAATACAATAAAAATAAACTCTACAACTAAAGAAAACAACTCGAAGTTGAATTCTTTGTTTGGCAGTCGGCGAGATTCTATTACTCGAAGTGTTCTTACGAAAGACTCTATAACTCGGAAGTTTCTCATTTCCGTTTTCAAAAAAATATTTCATTCGCTGAAAAAATACACAAAACTGGATACTCGTACATTTCGTTCATTCGTAGAATCCATAGCCATCAAGAAATTTATTAAAAATTCGTAGATAAAGCCTAGTGGTTGCTGTTCGTTGCGAAAATTATTTCTAATAAAATGCACAGAAAATTATATGACAGGGCACTCGATATTTTTTTTAGTAAGAATCGATAACCAGAAAACTCGATACCTCGGAAACTCCATAACTCGAAGTAAAATACATTCCCTTCAGCTTCGAGCGAGTTTCCACTGTAATTCCTTTGATAAGCTCGAGAGGTAGTCGTTTTTAGATTGTAGTCTAAAAATGAGCATTTCCCAAAATGATAAGTTTTGGAACTCTCAAGTTTGTAGAGAAATGTGCGCCAAAAAATGCTCCACGTCGAGTCTCAAGACCCCAATTCCTTCGGATCTTTGTGAAATCGTTTGATCTTAATGGGCTTCGCGCATCTTTCAAATAGCAACCTGTTCAAATGCACAGTCTGCACATACAGGGTGTCCCATTCATGGTGGAGAATATTTTAATGGTAGGTATTATGGTTCATTTGGGGAAAATTAATGTACAACGGGACCCCTCTATTTTTAACCGTTACAATGTAATAGCATTTTTTGTCAAAATGCCCGACTTTCTGAACTAAATCAAAATTTGCCGCACCACCAAACGTTTCATCCAAGATATGACTTCATTTTCTGAAACTACATAAAATTTCCAATAAAACGACACCTCGTCCGTTACGAAGTTGCTTGTATCATCCGAGATACACCTGTTCAAACTTTAAAGAAATTTGAAAATTTTATACGATTTTATCATTTGAATTTTTGATGAAAAACCAATTTTAAGATTTTCTTCATAGTTTGAACGGGTGTATCTCGGAAGATACGAGCAACTTCGTAACGGGCGAGGTGTCGTTTTATTGGAAATTTTATGTAGTTTCAGAAAATGAAGTCATATCTTGGATGAAACGTTTGGTGGTGCGGCAAATTTTGATTTAGTTCAGAAAGTCGGGCATTTTGACAAAAAATGCTATTACATTGTAACGGTTAAAAATAGAGGGGTCCCGTTGTACATTAATTTTCCCCAAATGAACCATAATACCTACCATTAAAATATTCTCCACCATGAATGGGACACCCTGTATAGTATAGATCCGGCTTTGAGTTGCATGTGTCAAAAATCGTGAAATTTCAGCGACTGCAATGGGCGGGACATGTGCAAAGGATGAACGACGATCGCAATCCCAAAAAGGCTATGAACGCGCAATGAGTGGACGGAGCCAGATTGCGTGGATGACCGAGAGTTCGATGAGAGCAATCAGTAGGTGAGGACGTTCACCAGATGTTGGGCTTCCGGAACTGGAGGACAAGGTCGCGTGAGCGTGACAATTGGAGGCTAACCACCTAGACCGTCAAGGCCAGACGTCGAACTATCGTGCATAAAGAAGAAGAATAAGAGATGTGAGCACATCGAAACCTAGATTTTGCTGAAAATTTCAGTTATCAAAACAGACAGCCGTCTAAAGTTAGCCACAAAATGGGCCAATGTACCCGTCAAACTGCTCTCGTTCACATGAACATTTGCGAAAATGGGGGTTCCAAGAATCGGTGTAGAGCGTATCGATGGGCACATTTTGCTGAAAAGACCATTTTCAACCAAAATTTCGTGGGCATTTTGTCCGGTCAAACTGCCTTTCCGCGTTTTATATGATGCATTGCCTCCATCGTCAAAATACTCTTGCATCCTGCTACAGATTGCCGTATCGTGTACCAGTAGCATTCCTAGCGAGTCCTCCACGTACTTTAGCGCCTGTATTTCTCGAGCGTTCCACCGCCATGTTTCTTTCTTCGTGGGGAATGGACCGTTTGAAGCTCCAAGTGTCTTGTTCCATCTCACCTACTGACATTTTGTCGTGCTCTGTGACCACGATCGTTTGGTCCCCACTCTGTGATATAGAGATTCATAGAGGAACAAGTTTCCAAACTCGTCATGGCCCGTCGCAGGTTTATTATTCAGAAGAAGATGATAAGAAATATTCTTATCGTAGAATATTAAACTAACAATGCGACAACTAGGAAGTGGTATGGCTGACAACCGTATCACACTCCGAATTCAGTTTTCGTTGAAACGTTGACGACTACACAATATAGTCGTCAACGCACCATACCATACTTTTCAAGTAGTTAAGGCAAAACAAGAAGTGTCTTTTCCATCTCATCTATTCACATTTCAACCAAAGCATTCCCCATGTGTATTGGACTGTGCTCGGTGCAGTTGGTGTTATTTTGAAACCACTCCGTCATTTTATCAATATACAGGTTCAAAGTATTCTTTTGTGAGATTGCGCCTATTGTGAATTGATATAATTGTATTTTGGCAATCTGAAACTAATATACATAGTTGATTTGCGCCCGATACGAACAATTACGAAAAATTGGGTGAGCCAGCGCTAACTACTCACCTAGTAACATGCGTCTCTGCTAGTGAAAAGTGGTCGAAATTGCTCAACGTATTCGAGCAAAAGGTGAATCAGGGAATCCACTTTCTGCAGCAGGATTTTTTTTACGTTCGAAAAAAGTGACTACGACGACATTGCAAGCTTCATAATTATCAAAGATGGAGTAAATCGCAAAACAGCAGGACGATCTCGTTTCGAAAATTCCTGAGACGATGATCATGACGAAAATTTTGACGTGCATCGAGTTAGCAAAACAACTTTTGAAAATTGACTCGGCGACCTTAAGGTCCATCTAGACTGTCTGCCAAATGGTATCACGTGCTACCAACTGGCGGTTGTCATTGCATCCAAACTGACCGCCGTTTGGTGGTCTGTAAGCCGGCCCTACACCGACCGGAGTGTGGCAAACACCGCGCAAAAGACTGGTCCAAGAATGATACCTTGGAT
Organism: Microchrysa polita; assembly: GCA_949715475.1. Classification (NCBI taxonomy): domain Eukaryota; kingdom Metazoa; phylum Arthropoda; class Insecta; order Diptera; family Stratiomyidae; genus Microchrysa; species Microchrysa polita. Next base: position 12,122,929 of record OX454421.1, on the reverse strand, counting down.
TCGCCCAACCACACTGCTGCACGATTTTTCGTATCAATCTTTTGCGCGGGGTTTGCCACACTCCGGTCGGTGTGGGGCCGGCTTTAGATATTCATTATTGCAACTCAATCAAATGCCAGCTGACGCTGAAACAACCGCTTGTCGAAGTCAAAGTGACAATTTTCTTGTAATTTTGCATCTTTCGTACCTTTTTTATGTAAAATTTAATAATATTTGAATGGCAGAGTAATGATTCAAATGCGCAGAGTCTGATATTGATAATTAAATGTACAAAAATGTCCCAAATGAAAGTTTGGTTATGTCATTTTCAGCCTCCATTTGGTAGCTAGTGTAGATGCTAAGTAGCTGCCGAATGGCGGCTCTCGAGGCCAGTTTTACAGTAATTTGCAGCTAATTTGTTTAATTAATTGTGGGAAAATTAGTTTTGTCGCTGAGAAAATGGGTGATAAATTGACGTCAAATTTGCCGCCTGGCTAATACGAATTAGTTGTGAAAAGAATGATTTTGTCGCTCTTCGCGGGATAACGCGGTTGTCCATGTCATGACGTTACTATGGCAGAAAGCCCACTTTTCCAGATAGGATCGAGTTGGGTTGGGGAGTATTTCATAATTTGCCGCGTGACTAATACAAATTAATTGTGAAAAGAATGATTTTGCCGCTCTTCTCTATCCGCGGATTTCCATACGATCCAAGCAGGAAAAGTGGGGTTTCTCCAATAGTGACGTCATAATATGGAAAAACGCGTTTTCGCGTGGATAGCGACTCGATCCAATCAGGAAAAGTGGGTTTTTTTTTAAATAGTTACGACACCATATTATGGAAAAGTGCATTTTCCCGTTAGTAGCGAGAAGCGAAAAAATCGTTTTTTCAACATCTCATTCGTATTAGCCTTGCGGCAAATCATGACATACTCCGCGACTTGATTCGACCGGGAAAAGTGGGGTTGTGCCATAGTGACGTCACAAACAATGAAAACTGCAATTTGCCGCTGATGGAAGAACGTTTTTTTTTCTTTCACAACTAATTCACAACAAAATAGCGGAAGGGAACGTTATAAGTTCCGACTTAATCCTTAAAGGTTGTTTCGCTAAGTTGACGTCAATTGAGCGAAACGCCCATTTTCTCAGTGAAAATGAAGAGCGACAAAATTAATTTTTCCACAACTAATTCACAACAAATTAGCGGCAAATTATTGTAAAGTCGCCGAGTCGATTTTCAAAAGCTGTTTCGCTAACTTGATGCAGATACATTTTGCCGTAAAGTTCGCTGTTTCAGCATTCACCGTTTCAAAGATACATCCATAAAAGATGCCCAACATATCCCAAGTTTGACCCCTGTATCCAAAGCCACCTTAATACAAGCCCGGAAGCAGAGCACGGTCATATACTGAAACGACAATTCATAGGCCTGTTCAGATCGAAAATTTACATTGCGGTAAAGGCAAATAAGGTTGGGTCGCGGCAAACTTTACACGAAGAGTATTTGTTTCCGGTCGATTTTCGTCGCGAAAAGTGCAATGTGTCGTGAATTGAAGTGTCTATAATGCAGTGAAAGAAACAAATCCCGATAAAAAGTGAATTTTCCACGTGTTTTCGCGATTGTTATCAGAGCAGACACGGTTTTTTCACATGCGCTGTGCTTGTGTTAGTGCAGCGTGCAACGTATAGGGTGGTCCATCTAACGTTTGCTTTTTGAACTATCGATAATTTTGACTTTGATATTTCGAATGTCATTGTCAATGTGTCAGATATTTAGTAGAAGGTTTGCGGTTTACGAAATGGTTAAGTTTAAGCAAAACTGTCGCATTTGGGGTTCAGAAAATCCGGCGTAACCATTAATGGTGTCCGCTATCGCGGCATGTTGGAAGACTTTTTCTTTCCCCGAATGGAAGAGGAAGACATAGACGACATATGGTTCCAGCAGGACGGCGCTACGTGCCACACAGCCAACGTCACAATCGATCTTTTGCGCGGTACGTTCGAAAATCGCATAATCAGCCGAAATGGCGATGTCAACTGGCCGCCTCGCAGCTGCGATTTGACCCCGTTGGACTATTTTTTGTGGGGTGCCGTCAAGGATAAGTGTTACGCCAACCACCCAGAGACGATTGACGACCTAAAGCACGAGATTGAAGTCGCCATCAGGGCCATTGAGGGCCATACCATCGAAAATGTGCTTAAAAATTGGGTCGACCGAATGGGCTACTGTAAAGCCAGCCGAGGCAGCCATATGAACGAAGTGGTGTTTCATACATAAACCGCAATGTTAAGGCTATCCAATAAAATAAAAAAAATTAAAAAATATATACTCGTTTTTTATAGCGATTTTAAAACGCAAATCTTTCGTGGGCCACCCTATACAGGGTGTCCCGCATTGGGTGGTCAATACTGTAAGGGTTGATAGCGCAACTTCTTTCAGCTAGAAAATTACCAATACAATCGGAATTTTTTTTACCGTTACCTTGCTATCGCTCTTTTTGTGAAAGTCAGCGAAAATCGTGACTTGTCACGCAAAATCGTAATTTGCAGCACTCCTGATGAATTAATCCAAGATTTGATTTCAGTTTCAGAAACTACATAAAATTTCACAAAAACTGAAGTTTTTCCTGTTGCCAACATTATCGGCACTTTCAAGATACAGTTACTCAAACTTGACAGAAATTTTAAAAACGATTTTTCATCGAAAATTCAAACAGTAATTGCATAACGGTGCTTTATACGTACAATTCTGCAAAGTTGACAAAAGTTGCTTCAACATGTTGGCTTTCCAACGGTATATCACTTTTCTTATTTACATTGCCGAATTTTAGGTAAACACGCATTGAATGGTAAAAAGCATGGCTTCAGTGGAATCGTTAACAATTTTCCCTTGACTCGAAAAAAGACATACAAAGGCAATTGTAATTCGGGATAGAATCTCGCTACATTATTTTGACCAGAACTGTAAAATATTTGAAATTTGGTACATTGTTTGGCAAATGCCACGGTACTTATAACAGTTAAAATTTAATATTTGCTATTTATGGCAGATAGACGGGTGCCCGCTCATAATGCGAGACCTATCAAAGAATATTTGGAAAACGAATTTCCCGGAAAGTGGATTGGCAGATTTGGGACAGTTGCGTGGCCTGCGAGAAGTCCCGACCTTACTCCCCCAGATTTTTATTTATGGGGTAACTTAAAAAGCAATGTCTATTCCGAGCCGATTACCTCCCGGGAACAGCTGCTGCAGCGAATTAATGATGCTTGTGATAACATTAAGGAAACCCCTCCTGAAATCCTTCGGGACGTTTCTTCCATGCGCCGAAGGTGTCGAGTCTGCATACAAAATGGAGGAGGCCAATTCCAGCAGCATTATTCCAATTCATCAAACAGACCCATTTAATCATTAGTTTTTAGGTTATTGGTTCTTTCTCATATTCAAAACTTTATTTTCATTTTTATTTACAAATTTTCAAAATTGCGATAGTAAAATATAAAAGATAAATGAATAAAATTTCAGTTTAAATAATCCGATAACAAAATAATTACCTCGTTTTTTTACATTCAATATGTGTAATTCCAAAATCCCGTAATGTAAATATGAAAAGTGATATACCGTTGCAAAGCCAACATGTTGAAGCAACTTTTATCAACTTTGCAGAGTTGTACGTATAAAGCACCATTACGAAATTACTGTTTGAATTTTCGATGAAAAATCTATTTTAAAATTTCTATCAAGTTTGAGTAACTGTATCTTGAAAGTGCCGATAATGTTGGCAACAGGAAAAACTTCAGTTTTTGTGAAATTTTATGTAGTATTTGGAACTGAAATCAAATCTTGGATTAAGTCATCAATAGTGCTGCAAATTACGATTTTGTGTGACAAGTCACGATTTTCGATGACTTTCACAAAAAAAGCGATAACAAGGTAACGGTAAAAAAAATTCCGATTGTATTGGTAATTTTCTTGCTGAAACAAGTTGCGCTATCAACCCTTACAGTATTGACCACCCAATGCGGGACACCCTGTATATACGACATATTCATAGGCTCGCTTTGTGTGCATGTATTGCTGCTTCCCGGCTTTCTAAATTAAGGTGGCTTTGCCTGTATCTGCTCCAGTTAGCGAGATAATCGCACTTTTCTGTTTACACATGAAATTTTCGAAAATGGGTGTCCCATGAGTCGATGTAGACCGCATCGATGTGAAGATTCGTTTGTGCGTGCATTTAAAAACCATTTGTGCGTCGATGGAAAAACTTTTAAATTTAATTAAAACCATTTGTACGCCGAAGAGAAAAACATTTGTCTTCTTAAAAATAATTTGTATATTTTTATCGTATTATTTGCATTATATAAATTATACATAAACTTTTTAACTTAATTTCTTCTGTTAATTATTATTTTATTATTCTTCTAACAATAGACTATTTATTTATTATTGGGATATTTACTAGTCTCGTGTAATATTTTATATGTATTTATCTACGGATTCATAATAATTATTATTTATTGCTTTTATATACAAAAATGTGCTTCATCTGTTTACTTTCACAAAAAAAATGCTAAGAAATCATAAAGATAAAACTCTTCCTTAAAATTAAATTAGAGCGTAAATGTTACGCGACTGACTTGTTTAAGCGTGATCGAATTGAATCGAAATCACTATCAAACGATTTCGTGAAATTTCGAAATTTTTCTTTGACTTTCCTATTTATTATTGGTCGGTTATTATCTGTAGGCTTTCTCGTCGGCATAGATAACGTACGGTTGACTATTCGAATGTTGTGAAGGAGTCTGTTGCTGATAGTATGACAAACGACCCATTGTCGAGTACGCCGGACGTGGTTGAGTAGCAGCCAAATTTTGTTGCGACTGATGAAGACCCTTGTGCGGCAATGTTGCATAGCTCTGAGCATAAGGAGGCAGGGCGTAGAGCGTTGGTTGCGAACCACCCTTATAGCTGATCGGAATACTTCCTGGTCCCATTTGTAGTTGTGGCATTCCCATCATTGGTCCATTTTGATATGGACTGGTGCTCATCTTCAAGCGAACAATGCAAATGATGATGATCAAAATGGCAATGAAAGCCACCACTCCGCCAACGATACCAATGATTAGAGTGTCATCATTATTCAGGGTGGCCTGTTTGATTTGTGGCGCCTTGGTTTTGATTTTGGGCGTTTGTTGAGTGGGCTCCAAACTCCAGATTATCATTGGCTCTTGTGTTGTGAAGCGTGTCACGATCTTGGAGGATTGGTGTTGATTGTAGCTTGTTGGACGACCAGTTGTTGTTGTTGTCATTCGTCGCGGATCACATGTCAATTCATCGTCACCAACTTCAATGAGCAACTTGTTCTTCAACGGATCCGGTGATCGGCAAACTATCTCCGTCATGTGTGAATTAGGAAGCCAACGTCGAAGAGCTCGTGCATTACAGTCACAATGAATGGGATTTGTGTTCAAACCTTTGAGCTTCAGACTTGTTCGACGATCTTCTAGAGCTGTAAGGAATTGTGGCGACAAGACGGTTACTTTCGATCCGGTAATATCCAGATGTAGGTTAGAAGAACGTGGCACGGGGAACAATAAAGCTGGTGGCAGCGATGAAAGTGAGGTATTTTGAAGCTTAATCGTTAGGTCGCTACTCTTCAAACCGGCCAGAGTGCCGGACGAAAGAGTTTTCAATCGGTCTCCTCTCAAGCTTATTTCCATCAAACGAGGATGTTTTGCTGGTTGAATTTGATCTGTTCCGATGCTGGCATCTTTCACTTCCAAATCAATTTTCTCGACACCAGGCAAGGCTTCCAAAATTCCCTTAATATCCAAATAGCCCAAAAGAGGGTAATTATAGGCGCTAAGTTTAGCCAAGTTAGGCAACTTTTGGAATGCATTCTTCTCAATTTTCGTACACTTCTCCAAATTCATTATGTCCAACTCTTTGAGCATATCCAAATTGTCAAAGTCTCCTTGAGAGATCATTTCGAACGAGTTGTTGGAAACATCTAAAACTTGCAGCATGGGAAGTTTCGACCACGATTTAGATAAATGCTTCAGATCGGAGAGCGCGTTGCTGGAGAGATCGAGAGATTCCAAAAGTGTGGCGCGTTCAAATACATTATCCGAGATTTCAGTCAATTTGTTGTGCGAGAGATTCAAGTTTTGAAGGAATGGCGTCTCCAGAGATTCAATAGCCTTAACACCTGTTCCAGCAAGATTTAAGTCACGCACCGTCTTCGGTTCGCTCAAAATATTTTTAATTGACTCCTCGGTTAGAGGATTGTAAGATAAATCCAAATTCTTGATGTTCACCATAATACTATCATCCGAAGGAATCAGCTTGATACGATTATGACTCAAATCCACCGACGAGACAAAGAAGTATTGACGTTGCAACGACTTTAGCGGTGCATATTCAAAGCTATTGTTCGACAGGTTAATGTTCTCCAACATCTGCAACTTGCTGCGCTCGAACAGCGTTTCCGGCAATTCACTCAGCATATTTCCCTCCAAATTCAGACACTGCAGTCGAATCAATCCTTCAAAAGTTCGCTCTCCAATACGATCCAGCCGATTCATTCCCAAATCAACGATTTGCAATTGTGTCGAATTGTGGAAGGCCATCTCGCTCAAGGATTCAAGTTGATTGTTGGACACCTTCAACGTGCGAAGACGCGGCAAACGGGCAAAGTCTAATTCGTCAATACTCTTGAGTAAGTTTTGTGACAAGTCGATGAATTCCAAATATTGAAGCGAAGCAATCAACTCGGATGGGAAAAAGCTGAATTTGTTGTTCGACGCAATTAATTTACGAAGTCGCGGATGGATTCGGAACGATGATGGGAAGAGATAACTCAATTCGTTGTCAGAAATATCAAGTTCTTCCAGTCCGGTACCAGTGTTGAAAAACTCACCCTTGAACGCATTGAGCATGTTGCCTTTAAGCGAAAGCTTTTTGATACTCATCACATTCACAAAAGTCGATGATCGAATTGACGAAATACGATTGTAGGATAAATCGATCTCTTGAATATTTTGCAAGTCGGCAAAGGTTCCATCATGAAGCTCCTGAATTTGATTATTACTGAGAATGATGGTCTCCAAATCTTCCAAGCCTGAGAACAGTTCTCCGGAAATATGTTTCACAGTACATCTGCTCAAATCGATCACCTTCAGCTTGGTCAGCGCATTGAAAATGTTCGCTGGCAACGGTGAAATGTGATAGTTTTCACTCAAGTTCAAGTACATTAGATTCTCCAAACCGCCAAAAGCATTTCGTGATATATCGGCAATATTGTTGCCGCTCAAGTCTAAATTCTCCAATTCGTTTAGAGCTAACGGTACATTGCCCAATCCGGTGATTTTATTATGCGACAATTTCAAGTCTTTTAGTGATGTTTCCAGACCCATAAAAATATCGGCAGATACCAATGCCAATGAGTTGCCGGACAAATCTAATGTTTCCAGATTTTTGAACACTTGGAAGCTGCCCGGCGGGAGTTCGCGAATAACGTTTCGTGACAAAGTCATGGTTTTGATGTCGTCCGGTTGAATTGATCCTAGAATATCAGATGAGAGTGCCGCGACACGATTGAAATCCAAATGCAGGTGTGAGAGTTTTGGAAGGCGACCGAGTGCACTGCCGGGTATTAAGAGGATGTTGTTGTCACGGATTACAAGTGTTTGGAGACTATCGAGTCCTTCGAGAGCGTCGTCTTCTATCTGTTAGAAATGATGGAATTTGTAAAAAAATAATTCGTGATGAACATTTATGAACTAATTAAGTTACCGTTCGCAATGAATTCAAGCTGAGATCCAAATACTTGAGACTCTTCAGATCGCGGAATGTTCCTGGTGGGACAGTGGTTATTCCATTTCGGCTAAGGTCGAGAATTTCAATATCTTTGATGACTTGTAAGTGGGACGCATCCAGTTTCTATATAAACAAATTAGATTAGTTTTTAGATTTTAGCTGTTAACGAAAAGAAAACACGAAATATTCTCCCATAACAAAATTTTCGTTTTCATCTTCCTCCCCAATAAAAAGGTAATAGCAGTTTTTATAACTTCCAAAATTTAGTTTTATTGAAACTTTCGGTTTTGAGTCAAAAATCAAAATTTCAAACTATACAATTTTGAAATTTTTGGACAAATATATTTTGAAAGTGATTTTTTTTGGAAAACAGATACTTTTCCTAGACAACTACCACGAACTACGTAAAAAACTTATTAAATTCGAATATAAGGTTAGCCAGTTCAAAAAGCTACAATCCGACGATTTCCAACGGTGATGTAACTATCAACAAATGTATTGCGTTCGAAGTCGAAATAAGAAATCTCTAACATGGTGCTGACATTTTTGCCTCGTTTTCCCTACCAGAGGAAGTCGAACCGAATTTCAGAATGCAAGTACCGCATTGGGCTACTTAATATAGGAAAATCAGAAATCCAGAAGGCTTCTTCGAGTAAGAGCACTTGAGCGTTTCCATCTCCCATTTATTTCAACACTGCATGTCAGCAGAGAGAGTATAATTCCTGACTGACAACTGCATCACACTCCAAGATCAATTGTCGTAGAAACGTAGTGAAAAACGCTACCAGAGAAGTTGGAATAGAGCACTTCTGCATAACTCTGACTGAAAAGTTATTTGGAGAAACATTTAGGGTCGATGACTATCTAGTGGCCGTCGGTGATATCGTATAGATAAGACGCACACCATTTTGTGAAACATTTTAAATTGTATTGTACTGTATAACATTTTGCTGCATTTTGGTATACCGGCAAAGTTAGTGCGATTCACAAGGATGACGATGACTAATACCGTCTCGCAGGTCAGGGTACAGAACTGACTCACTGACCTATTTGAAACTGGTACTGGACTCAAGCAGGGCGATGGGCTGGCACCGACGCTCTTCAACCTTGCTTTGGAGTATGTATTTCGAGCCATGAATATGGACAGCAGCTGAACGCTACTCATCAAGTCGACTCGATTAGTAGCGAACGCCGACGACATCAACATCATGTCTCGAAGATTGGGTGATGCAGAAAGCCTTCTGCATAACCTCAATAACGCAACAAAGGAAGTTGGACTGCATACACTGCCATCTTGTTAGACAGGCCGGACTGTCGAAATTCGATTTCGAAAATTTGGGTTTTTAGCGCCTGTGGTTGTTTCTAGTGCTATTGTTGTAATACGTGTTACTTGGGGTTCTTAGCGACTTTATTATCAGCTGATAATCTGGCTTGTATATCTGGATGGCGTTGCTGCATTTCAACGAAAACAAAAGAAAGGCCATGATGCAATAGAACAAGGACACCAGCAAATTCAAGCAATCACAGTGGGGGGCCTTAATATCGAGTATGTAGACAACTTCAACTATCTGGGTTGTAACGCCAATGAAACCGACGAAATTAAGCGACGGATACAACTAGCCAATAAGACCTATTTCTCGGTCCTCCCTATAATTAATTCAAAACTTGCGCACAGGAACACGAAGCCCCCCGTGTACAAAACGATCATCCGACCCGTGCAATGTTATGGCTGCGAAACATGGACCCTCACCCAAGCCTCCGAAATTTTGCTAGACCGATTCGAACGAAAGGTCCTTCGGCGAATTTTCAGGGCCGTTCGCGAGCGAGGTCAATGGCGTATCCCGTACAACCATGAGTTGTATCAGTTGTACGATGAGCTGGAAGGATCGAAAATCGTGAAGCTGCAGCGTTTGCAATGGGCTGGGCATGTACAACGGATGGACGATATACCAAAGAAAGTGATGAACGCACAACGAATTGACGGAGCGAGGTTGTGTGGACGACCGAGAGCTCGCTGGGAGAACTCCGTAGGTGAAGACGCCCATCAGCTGCTAAGCTTCCGAAACTGGAGAAGAAGGTCACGTAACCGCGACAATTGGAGGTCAACGATTTAGGCGGCCAAAGCCCGACGTCGGGCTATCGTGCCACATTGATGATGATTATTGAATCGAATGTTGTTTACTTTGCATAGTTATGCCATATTTTCCTGGGTTACGCTATCGTATGAAATTGCGCAATGATTCTACTGTAGGTACAAACTAGAAAAAATCATGTTGTGTCTTGTCTATACGATAAGACTAACCAGTCGACGGGCACTAGAAAGGATGAACGAGTTATCGCCCCTTAAACTCGGTTTAAAGCTTTAAAGTTTTGAAAAAATAATAGGGGGCTTCGACGAAAGGGGAATTACGAATGGTTAAAAAGACGTGAAAATTAAAGGTCAGAACTTCTACTTCTCCCAGAGAACAATTACGAATGAAGAGGATACGCTGCAAAACTGCTCTAGTAGAAATGGTTCCAAATTGCATGATTGTGACAGTGGACACTCGCGGTGACAGTGGAACACTCTTCAAGCTTATCAAGCTATTAACTGGCAGATCTTTATCAACGGAACATTCTGTGAGAGATAAGGAAGGTGTTCTGCTTGTTTTCGAAGAACAACAGCTGTGAAGATGGACAGAACACTTTTTAGAGGTCCTTAATAACACCTTCGGGTCTGCAAGTCCATCTTCATTGGCAGCAGACGACATCGCTCGAATAGACGGCATTAGTTCCAAACTAACAGACGCTATCAAATCAATGGATGCCGGTAAACTCCCGGGGATTGATGCAATTCCGACTGAATTTTTGAAAGCGGATATTAACGCTGCAGCGGATGTTCTTCTTCCCTTAATCCAGGAGTGTTGGGTAACTGAAACTCTTCCCAGTGAATGGAAAAAGGGCGTAATTATTAAGATTTCGAAGAAAGGTGACTTGAAGAATTGCAATAATTGGCGTGGGATCTGTCTTTTTTCTGCTATTTCCAAGTTTATGGCTAAGATTATATTTTAAGATGAATCAAGGAAAAAATCGATGACACATTGAACGATGAACAGGCTAGCTTTCGCGAAGGGTTTTCCTGTAGCGACCACATTAACACCCTCCGGATTATCATCGAGCAATCCGCGGAGTGGAGATCCCCATCACATCTCATGTTCATCGACTTTGAAAAAGCATTCGACAGCGTTGATTGTGACTACATATGGAATGCCTTACGGAGACGATAATCGCCATCATCAAGGAGTCCTACCGTGGAGCACAATGTCACGTCCTGCATAATGGCAATCTTTCAGATCCTTTTGAGATGCACAGTGAAGTGAGGCAAGGTTGCATTTTGTCACCTATTCTCTTCCTTATTGCCATTTGTGATGTACTCGGCTCCCCACTTCAATTACATCGAAACGAAGGTATCAGATGGAAACTGTTTGATCACCTTCAACATGTTGATTACGCTGACGACATTTTTCTTCTATCAACTAACACGGATGATGCTGCTCAAATGACTGAAGCTCTAAATTGCGCAAGTCGTAATGCGGGGCTGAAAATCAATGCTGCCAAGACTAAGTTCTTGAGCATAAATCCAGAGGGGGGCAAGGTGGAATTTGTATTTCGGGACAGGCAGTCGAAAATATTGAAGAATTTTGCTATCTCGGAAGCGTCGTTACAGCAGATGGTGGGGCGGATACTGAGGCTTTCTTCAATTTGATTACTGATAAGTTGCAAACTTTTGTAAAATCAGTGTCTACGGCGCATCCTACGTATTCGTTGGCGGGAGATAACTTTGAACGAGGATCTCCTCAATAGGAAAGGATAGGCTCTTCGATCAAAAGACTTAAGTGACAATGGATAGGTCACACCTTCCGAAGAGGGCCTAAAAATGTTGCAAAAAAGCCCTTAACCTGGAATCCACAGTATTCCGGAGCAAGACACCGTGTTGGACGGCCAAGGAACACATATGGAAAAGTTTGGTAATTAGCGAAGCGAAAACGCTAAGCCTATTCCAGGTTTAGCATTTTCGCCATAGCTAGCGCTGTTGGTGCAGAACAGAACGACGTGGAAAAAAGGCGTAGTTAATTCCCTATGCCCCACAAGGGGTTGACAGGAACTAGAGACAGAGAGAGAATGGCAAATGAAAAGAGGATACATTCCGGCATTTGAGGTCCTCTGATTGAAATAGCCCTATTGAACGATTCTGTGATAGTAAATCAATGCGTTTGTTAGAAGGGGAAGGTTCATACATTTCAAAATGTAGCTTGAAGTATCCCCTTCCTTTTTAAGGTGACTGAAAAAATATCAAACCCCACAATAAAATGCACAAATAGTACTAAATAAAGTCAAAAAGGAATTTGTTAGACGACGAATTAATCAATTTTCCCCATGGAACCTATTTAGTGTTCTTGAGCTTCTTCTTGTATCAATGCAAAAATGTGCATCACTGCTGTGCATCTATGTGGATTCGATTATTATAGTTCGACGTTCTCATCCGCGGTTTTCAGAGACAGAAACGCAGCTACTGTGAAAGGGGTTTCCCAACAGGGGTAAGGTAAGTGGACGTAGTTGGACATTTAAAAAAAATTACCAACATCATCAGGCGAGTCAGCGCAGTTTGGGCAGATGCGAGAACGGCGGTAGTTTACCCCTGACATTTCACGGTGGAGGAATTTCATAATATTATCATTCGGATGATCCTCCCGATACTCAGTAGCAACAATAAGATACTGTAGACCAGGGGTGTCCAACTTAATTTGTACACAGGACATTAGGAGGCATTGACTCAAGCGCACTTTTCTACCATAGTCTGTTGAAAATGATTGCCTAAGGTTATAAGGTTTCCCCGTGATGGTGTTGACAAATTTTGGGCTTTCTCCTCTCCTTCGACAAAATCCTGGCTACGCCCATGCGTAGAGCAGTGTTCTGCCATGCTTAAAATTTTCCCCCAATCTGTGTCACATAAATTTTGCGACCAGACTGCATTTGTATGATCAGTCCCTGCTTGACCCATTGCCCTATAAGTTGCGACTAGCTGCAACCAAATATTAGATAGGGCTCAACAGATACAAAAAGAAAAGTATTAAAAGGATAAATAAGCGAACCTGAACTACAAAATAAAAAAGAAAGGAAATTTTATCAAACCCCAGACTTTGTATCTATACCATTAAGCACCCTGAGAAACGCATGCTTTTGTATTGGGTAGTATACGGCAAGTAGTGGTTGGGTAGTTCTTTTTTGTTAGAAAGGAATTAAACAGTAGTTGCACTAAAAGTGTGGGACTTTAAGCACCGCGTTTTGATTATGAGAGGGGTTTAAGTTTCTAGCAAGTGGTGATACTACCATACAAATGTACTATCGAAAATTGAAGCTCTCTCGGTTGTTCTACTCTTTCTATCCGAACATATGTTTTTCTAGTCTGGTTGTCATCCCATTAAATTGGTTGTGTTGCATTTTAGTCTCGGACAAGGGAGTAGGGTAAATGTATGATTAAAGGGGCTCATTTGTATGAAATGATGAACATGAAATTGTTAATTCAATACAAAGAATGCGTAAAGGCAATTTCGTTTTGAAGAATATATAGGTCACATGATGCGATTTAAAAGATAAATACAAATTAATATTAAATTTTGCCGGCCCCCTTATGCAAAAATGTCTACGCCACTACCATTATTAATGAGACAGCAAATGGTTACACATTTTTGGTCTATGCATCTTTTCTTATTTTCTTGATCGTAGGTTTTTAGCTAATGGAGAGTCCTTGACCACCAGAACATGTCTCTTTGACACAATTTTTTTGTAGGATTTTCTTAAAATTCTGTTTTCTGGAGAACACTTTTTTACATTTCGAAAACCGATTACGATTCTCGGCAAGTGTGTGAAAAGTGTGAAAACTTGAAGTATGGGATTTTTCGACCATAGAAACGTCACCCCGAGAAGTATAATATTCTGTAAGAAACTTTTTCCATTCTGGACCATTCGCAGCTAAAAGGTATGGAAGCAGGGCTGGATTTCCCATATGGGCAACCTGGGCAGCTGGCCGGGCCGGCAGATTTTGAGGGGCGGCACATTTTTGAAGCTTTCTATTGGTTTTACATTCAATGAAAGATGGACTCTGTCTCTGACTCAAGGAGCAGTTGACATAATTAGGGAAAAATATTAATTGCTTTCTAAGTTATTCTAGTTAGGTGACGCCTTAACCCATTAATGACATATTATGTAACAATAAGACATCCTTCGTTTCAAACGGCTGCTAAAGGAATAAGATGTCAATTCGGCACTAAAAAGTGTTTTATCTTATACTGGACACTATTAGCAATGCATAGAAATCAATTTAGCTCAATTTGATTTACTATTGTGGGAGTTATAGAGGTTTCTTTCTGATTGTTTTTTCGATGTTGACGAAAATCGTCACGATGGCAAAAGTAGTAGAGGAATTTTATTTTTATATTTAATTGTATGAAAAAAATGGGAAAAAATTAATGGTATGTTATTACATGGTCTTTTTGAAACAATACAAACAATAAATGAAATAAATATTGTCCGTAGTTTACGTTTTATAAGTACTTTTATAACACTGTTACATACATGTAACATCCGTCCTGATATAGGGAAAATGCACTCCTCATATACGAGGTATATGAGTATGCACTTTTTTAGCGTTTTTTTTATTTTATGGATTTTTAACACTCTTGACGCGATAGTCCGGATTAATTATAAAAAAAGAAGATCGGATTCCCAAAAAAAATCCGGAATAACGAAAATTCCGGATTTTAACAAGACATTTTTATCTAGTAAAATAGCATAAATAGTCTTTATAAATAATAAAATTTTTAAGAAAAAATTGCTATTATTTTGGGTTTGTCTTTAAAATTAGTCACGTCACATGATTTTCTAGACCCTTGTGTCTTGACTGTTAAATTGATCGATCATATTTGGCATAACATACCAAAAATACTGAGAGTCTGAATTACAATTGCTCTAGAAATCCGGAATATAAATATAATAGTTGTCCTATGTGGATTAAAATGATAGCCGGATTCAAGGGTATTAAATTAAATTTTGAAATGAAAAGCTCTAAGGTATAGTTTACATGCAACACACAAGTGTGTGCAAAATATATAGTTTTTGTTTGTAAATTCATGTTAAAAATGCTGTTCGTCGAATTCTTATTCTAACAAAATTAGGATTCCTACATAAAAATATGTTTTCATTAAAAAAAATTGCATGTTAACTTTTGCGTTTGTAAAGTGAAAACGGGGCTTTAATATTTTTGAGCAATGTTTTGAAATTAATTGCAATGCCTACGTGACAATTTGAAATTTAACCTGGATGCTACCTTCGATAGTTTTTTTTTGCGCGTCTGGGTTAGCAAACCTGCCCCCGATATAAAAAAACACGGCCTTTGAATACACTTTCCCCGTATCATGCCTGATGTTACATACACTGCGCGACAAATGCTTAGGTTCATGGATATTTTCCTTTAAAATTATATAATTTCTATGTACTCTGATCGGAAATAATTTTTAAATAATGCTCTCTCAACTAACGGTTATTTTAATAAATATTACATTTCTATTAAGCAACTCGCATATCTAACGGAATTTTTTAAAATGAAAATCGCAATTTCCACTGCGACAATTTAAAGAGTTATCTCGTCCTGGTGAGAAGTGTTTGTGGAAACATTTTTTTTCGCGTTATACTCTGTGAGTCGTATAGTGGATAATGTCAAAAGGAAATCAATTTTCTGCCGAGGAAAAGGCGACAATTTCCATATTAAAGCAAGAAGGATATTCAAACCGACAAATTGCAATACGGATTCAGCGGAGCTTGAACCTTGTTAATAATTTTATACGAGATAGTAGAAATTATGGCCGACGATACGCAGGAGGTAGAAAAAAAGCGATTTCCGGTGCATCAAGGCGAAGTCTCTTAAGAGAAGCCTCGAACTCGCCCTTTACTGCGCGTAAGCTTGGGGAGATTTTGGTGTTATCGGCAAGTGTAAGGACCATCCAACGAGTTCTTAGATCTTCATCTTGCTAAAAACGTTTACAATTAAAGAAAAAAATAGCCTTAACCCCGCAACATCGCCTACAGCGCCTGGAATTCGCCTCAAGATTCATGAACTGGACATCACAATGGAGGCAGGTAATATTTACGGATGGAAAACGGCTTTGTGTGGACGGTCCAGATGGGTTCTCCTACTATCATGATTATATAGGAAGGGCCCTATGTACCTGTCACGCCATCACTTCCGAATAGGTTCCGTTATTGTATGGGGAGCCATATCATATCATGGAACTATCGACTTGGTCATTCTACGAGGTTACCAAACCAGTTCATCTTATAAACAGCTCTTAGAAGAGGAAATCCCTATGATAAATGTCATGTACGGAGGCGATCCTTGGATATTGCAACATGATCTTGCCCCAATTCATACAGCGAGGGTGGTTAAATCGCTTATTGAGGAGAAAAATTGGCTTTGTTAGACTGGGTGCCCATCTCCCCTGGCATTAAACATTTGGGGGTGGCTTGTTCGGGAGGTTTACAGTAGTGGTAAACAATACGACTCTAAAGAAGAGTTAATTCATGGAATTAAGACAGCTTGGTCTAAAATACCGATATCTGTGCTGCATTCTTTATACGATTACCTGCCTCGAAGGCTTTATGAAATTATAAATAAAAATGGCGAAAATATACACTATTAAATTACAAAACAATGCTCCTGTTTTTTCGTATTTATCCTCTTTCATACTTTTCTGAAATATTTTTCAGCGAAAACATTATGTAAAACGGTAAAATCGTCCCTGAACCTAAGCAATTGTCGCACTGGAAATTGACTCTTTGAATTAAATCAATTACTGTAATTTAAGGAAAATGTCCTGTGGGGATTCAGTCCATTCATTTTGTTTGTGATATTTAATATTTCCAAAAATAACATTTCTTGAACTGGTAAGGTTTTATTTTACCGCTTCATGGAAGGAAATGTGAGTGAACCTAAGCATTTGTCGCGCAGTGTATATGTAACACCCTCGAGTACCTCGAGTGCCTGATGTTACATATATGCAACAGTGCCGGGAGCCTGAACCCGGTATCCGGGGAAAAATTTTTTTCTACAAAGTGTGTTTTTAGCCATTTTTAGCCGACGTGGAAAATTTCAGCTCAATCGGTAAGATTTTAGGGTCTCGTCGTAAATGGGTTAATCCAGGGCGCCAAATGTTATGATACTTATCCTTTTAATTTTTATACTTCACGCAAAATTCTGCTGGAACCATTTATTCCGAAAGGAGTATACTGGTGGCGGGTAATTTGGCTAGACTAGAGTGACCTAGATAGCATTGCGGCTTTATTTTGAACAAGGACAGAGATGCCACTGCTCAATTTTATACCCCGCAGGGGGGTCGGTGTCCCTGTGACATCAGCCAAAAGGCAAGGTATGTAGTGGGACAAAGATCTTTGGTGAGTTGCGACACCACGTACCCAGCAGCGCAGGGAGGCCCCTGGTACAGTTGATACGCCATGGCGACGATCTGTACAAAGACCATTCGGGCTATGACGTTCCCGAGCTCCCTAGTCATGTACGGCTGGCTCTTGGCGTGACCTACCTCCTCCCACAACTTACGGGAGGGAAGTCAATGAAGGCCGAGCACGGTGTTCCCTGGTGGGGGGGTTCACCATTATGGTTAATCGTGTGAGCCTCGGAGCTGGCGGTGAGTGCATTCGCCGGATGGAGAAATCCCCTTCTGGCAATAAAACCTTGCCAGTAAAACGCCGAAATTCCAAACAGTCCGAAGGACCGGGAGATAAAGGCCAAAAGGCTCCCCTGACGGTAAACCTCGTAGATGGTAAACAAGCTCAATTTTATATCCGACAAGGGAGAATGTGTCCATGAGACACAGGATACCTCTGTGGCCTGGTACACGGATTTTCGGTGAGTTGTGGCACAACGGACCCGCGCAGTACAGGGGAGCCCCTAGTATTTTGTGGATTAATGATCACTCGGCCTGAGTCGCATTGCTGACTAGTATGCTAAAGGACCCTCATCCGGATGGTGGACTCGAGGTGGCTGGAGGTTGTTACCCAAGTCAACCAGCTGGAGTTGCGGCCCGGGGTTAGGTTTCCGAAGGTGCATCGAACGAGGAAGTCAACATTTAACAATTAAATATTGTCAATCAAATGTCGAATGTCAAAACAGTCCGATGGACCGGGTGGTAAGAGCGTAATTCCTTGGGCACTCCTCTAATGGTATGGTCCGTATGACTCTCTATGTTCAATTCAAACTTCTGAGCCTACATTGGCGGCGAGCTCCTGATTTCCCTACAACTATTTGATAGGATCCAGTCATGCTTCCATTTTAAAAGTTTTAAGATAGGGCTGAAGTAGTTTTTATTTTTTAACGGAATTTACCGTCACACACTCATCTGAAGAGTTTTTGTTTTTGTTTATACCTAAGGAAAAGTTTTATTTCTCCATCCGACAAAAAATTAATGACTTTTAACATTTTTAAACCCGTCAGCTGTTTAGAAAAGTAACACATCCATTTAGTTTTTCCCCACTTTAAATTTAGATGAGAAGCAACAGTGACGAGTGCAAGGATTTATTTTCAGGGAGGGTCCAAAACTCTCTGTATTGACTATCATTGTCGATATTTTCTAAGTATCACGTTTCCATTTTGGAATCGGTTTAAATTAATTTTTCACATATTGTAGGTTTATATTGTCATATTTTTTTGTTTAGAAAAAATAAAAATTCCACTGGCTAAAAATTGTTTAAGATGACAAAAAATCAGCAAAGCGTATAAAAGCGGTGCCTAATGACTTTTGCTGAATAATGTTGCGCCCTTGCATTTTCGAAATTTTTATTAAATTTATCCTGAAATCCGTACTTAGGTTAATTACATCAGACAAAGGACATCTCTCATCAGAAAACAGTAAACCTCAGAAATTGAGTATAGGTAATTTGAAAACATTCTGAGCGTAATTTGAATAAGATGCATATAATCGTACGAACTTCAATGCTTTTTTTTAAATCTGAAAGGACCTCTGGTTACGTCCTTATGAGAAGCAGGATATTTTCATGCAAACGAAATACATGGGTTACTAGAGAAAAATGAAATGTTCATATCAGATACGTCCGTTAACGTTACCCCATATATCTACGCGACATCTACTACTTCCAAGCTTAACTACTAATGGAAGACGGCCATTTGCCTACTGCCCAGGGGCGCATACAGGTTAAATCCGGCCCTGTATGGAAGCCACAAAATATGTAGAAACGGTCGAAATCGGTCCTTGGGTTCATGCGTTGCCATAAAAACACCATACCGAAACAACTTTATTAGAAGAATTAACTAATTTTGTTTATCTAATCTTTCCTGGTTAAATGAATCATGTCTTTTAATATTAATTTGAATAAAAAAAAATATTTTACAAAAACGAATTACCTGTATCATATTCGACGACAAATTCAATGATTTCAGCGTTCCAACCGATTCCAAAGCCACCACGGGAAATTGTGTAATAAAATTGCCCGACAAGTCTAGTGATTCTAAAGTTGCGATTCCTTCAAAAATATCACTATTCATTTTCGAAATTCGATTGCCATTCAAAATGATTTCTTTGATAGCACTCAATCCGTTAAATGCTCCACCCTCAATTGTCTTGATGTGATTCGAGCCCAAATCGATTTTTTCCAATTTTGGTTGAGCGGCAAAGGCATCGTATTTTATTAGACCTAAAATTACAGTTTAATCAATTTTTTATTCATAAGTGTACTTTTTTTTAAACTAATTTATAAATTATTTAATTATTACAATTTTTAACATATTAAACATTTTTAAACTTATTATTTCTTGAATAAAAATCAAATGACTTATATTTCTTAAAAAAAATAGAAATAATGTAGCAGTATTAGATTCAGATAGCAAGTGAACTGACAACTATAATATCTTACCTATATTGTTGCGTTTTAGAGACAAAACTTTCAATGTATCTGGTCCATTGATTGAATTTGATGGCACTTCAGATAAGTAGTTACTGTCTAAATAAAATTCCTAAAAAGAAATAAGAATAAAAAAATTTAACTTGTTGTGCAGAAAATAAGGCAGTGAAAATATATATACATAGATAGTGTTCTTAAAATAATTATATATTTATCTAACTTTTTATCCTTTGCAAATTAACAGACTTAATATAACGCTATTCTTTTTCAAAACTGCAAACATATTGAAAAAACCGCATAACTCATCAAAGTGCGGAATTAATGATTTCGAATTTACTAGTCACGAAATGCCATTCCATTCATGCATCCATATACAAACAAGATAAACTGATGCATCACTATACTTGAAAGAATTGATGAAAAGTGAAAATTGGAAAATCATAAATTAATTGACTATAATAAGACAAAGTACGAAAAAATCTCATGCGTGCAAAAACACTCGATGTACTTGTAAAAAGTAAAATACTGGAACTATTGACTTTACATTAAACATTGCATGCAACATTCCATATATACATATTGGTAGCATATCTTTTTTTTATTTATCATCTTTTACCAGAGTGAACTTGATAATTGGAGAATCAACTTTATACTTGTTTTCTACTTTCGATTTTTTTTCTTTCTCTCCTTATCCAATTCCCAATTAATTTTTAATGTATGGATTTCGTGTGAAACGAACTAAGAAATGCCATTACATATGATATTCATAATCTTTTTTAGTATTTTCTTTCAAAAGAATATCCATTCCTAAGGTCAGTTGGTAATTTGGAGTAACCAATCTGGATTTCACAATAACTTCCGGCGATCATTAAAATTACCATCACTGGTTTGAAAAGGTAGGTACACAATTTGTATAGTTACAAATTTTATGTATGGGCTTTATATCCATACTTAATTTTCATTATGCGGAATATTATACTGATCAGTATTCAATCATGTTGTGTCCTGAAGCTATGTTTACACTGAATTACATACAATAACATAAAAATTGAAGTTTAGACGTCGGTTACTCGTACATATTCGTCCATAATTTAAGCTTAAAGCATTCTTGTAGCATGGTCGTTTACACTGGCTGTAGAATGCTTTAAGCTTATCTATTGGATAAAATGTATGAGCAACCGGACCTATACCTTCTGTCTTTGAAAACTTCTATTTTAGTGCAAATTTATTAAGAATTGCGCCTAACAACTACCTTACATGAATAAATAAATCATACGTCTTCAGAATATAAAATTTAAAGCATTATGATGTTGAATTGATAAAACTCTTTAATATGTTTGTCAACTAACAAATATGCTAATGTTAAGTACACTGCGAAATAATTGCTATTCACTGCTAGATACTTAGACGACGATTCATTAACTTCTGTAGGTAGTATAGTAGATGGAATTTGTTTTGATCGCAATGCGAAAGGTGAACGCTATAAAGAAAATGTAATAATTTTAAGATTACCTCAAAATTTTCGGACTTTTTTCATATTTTGGATTGTAATTTCCAGTGGCGTAACGTTTCCAAAATTTCTTGTGTTCGAAATCGAAATGGGGGCCCTTAACGTTCCATTTTTTTCATAATGAAAAATTACAGAACCTAACTCACATTGAAGCAGTCAAAAAATTTGCAAGAAAGAACGAAAATTTTGGGCTTTAGCAACATGTTTCAAATTTTTTTTAACTAAATTAAAATTTGAAAAATTACTGGAGAACTTATGAGATCATCTATTTATCACAAAATCCAAGAGACTTAAAGAAACCACCTTGAGGAGTGCCCCTGCATACCTGTCTCGAAACTGTCGTTGATCCTAGACTAAAAGCGATTATCCTAGATATGAGGATCACTTCAACTAGCTGAAGAGTTTTGACTATTCTGATTCCGGCCAAGTTAAACGACTACTAGCATGTCCTGTCCAAATACAAAATAAATCCACTGAAATCTGATTTGTGCTAGAGATTCTCCAAAGACGTAGGGGAAACGGCTAATCTAGTATCTGCACTCACTATAGTAAATCAGCAGGGATCTGTTTCCTGATCTCTCGAGTCTCTGTTAAACAAGACTTTCTGACTTAGGCCTTATTGGACGATCTTACTAAACGCGCTTAGCCATTTCGGCCAATAGACCAACAGTTATCTCTTTGTTAACATTCTGAACATATTTTTCCTTGTGATGTATGACTTCAAGATTCAAATACTCTAACAAGGAGATGAATTGAACCTTTATTTCTTTTCAATATTCTTGAGCAAAACCCTAAAAAAATTAACTAAACTCATTTGATGGGTTTAGTTAATTTGATCTTCTTCTAAGTTCATGTTCATGGGATATGAGTCCTTTTCCTGACGTATTCTAGGGACAATAAGAGGATGCAGCTTACCCTATGCTTCCCGTTTTTTATGTGAGTTTGGGGTACGAGAGGCAAATTCTCATTTCGATTATCCCGACTTAACGCCGAGCGCATACCGACGCTCCACCTGACGACGCTGTCTTCTCGACAGCTGTGTTGTTGTTGTGTAGTAGCGATTCAAGAGTTTTTAATATTGAATCGGCCTGGTCGTTGTAGAAACAAAGGGTAGCTCCGGGACGATTCTATTGTTGAGCTGGCTGCCTTAGGAGCATTTTTTAAAGACAACACAAACATTAATGGTTACAGCGGACTCGAACCCACGGCAACTTAGAGATACAGTGTCATCTCTCACTAAGGCACCGAATGCCTGTAATAGGTGAGTCATTCACCTTCACGGTACCCTTAGGCTTCATCACCTCGTCCACATATCACATTTTGCGTCCAGCGTGAGGCTTTTTGGTCATTTTCTGCCCTTATACCAATTCGAGGGGGAGGACCATCATTTTAGGAGAAAATCAAGTTTCGTTTAAGGGGAAGTCACGAGATCGATCTGGCAACAGTGCTATACTCAATGAAAGATTTTTTTTATGTTTCCCCATTTGGGGCCCCTTTGGCTTGGGGGCCCGTGTTCCGCTGAACACATGGAATACCGTACGTTACGCCACTGGTAATTTCCAAAAGGTACTTCCTACAAAGAAAGTCGTCTTCTGGATTTTTAAAGCTAACAAAAACTTCTTTAATTTGAGTCCACCTCCATCTTTGTAGGTGCTAAGGATGAGGATCCCAAGATACAGCACTTTAAACATTGTTTTTTGTAAAAAAGTTCGAAATTGTAGTTTTAGTCATTTTCCGAACTAAATATCTGCTTAAATGCGCATTCTACGGAGAAAGTCGTGTGACACGAAGTTATAAACCAGATAGCTGTATATATGTCGGAACGAATGGAATCGAACCATGGGGTCATAGACCTGCCCCTGAAAATTAATTAGGTTCTTCTAAGAAATTTTTTTTTCTTTATGTACCAATATTAACCAAACTTCCCCCAAGTGTGTTCCTATGGTTAAGCCTAAAAAATATATATAGGAACGGATGAATTCGGAACACTACGTCATAGGGCTGTCATACAAGCCAACCCCTGGAAATTAGGTTCTTATATAAGAAAAACTTTTTTCTTTATGAACCAATCTTAACCAAACCTCACCATAAAATGTGTTCCTAGTAAAGCCTCAAAACATATCTAGGAATGGATGGAATTGGAACATTACGTCATAGGGCTGTCATACAAACCAACCCCTATATCAGAGAAAAATGTTGTATATCCTCCAGTCAACACTGGAGGATATACAACATTTTTCTCTGATTGAGTAAAACGATCCCGGCAATACAATCATTCAAATCCAACCCCTATATATTAATTTCTTGTAAGAAAAACTTTTTTCTTTTTGAACCTTAACCAAAATTCATCCAACTGTGTTCCTGGATTAGCCTCAACGCATCCAGGAACACGTCATAGAGTACGTCGTTTTAAAATTTCGGACTTTTTTACAAAAAAAGAAAAAGAAAACATCAATATGTACTGTATCTTGGGATCCTATGGTAATACTCAAATTAAAGAAGATTTTGTTAGCTTTAAAAGTGCAGTGGATAACTTTCTTGTAGGAAGCACCTTTTAAAAAATTAAACCAAAATAAGAAAAAAGTCCGAAAATTGTTAGGTTTTTTGAGGGTCACAGGGTTAGCACAGGTTTTCCGAAGTTGCAAACTTGGTGGAACACTACTGGTATCTAGACTCGTGAAAAAACTGTCACCGCGAACTGTCATTTGGCAGCTACTTAGTTTCTACCAAAGCCATCTTAATACAAGCCCGGAAGCAAAACACGGTCATATACTTATAGTGAAATCATAGGCTTGAGCAGATGGAAAATTTACATTGCGGTTAAGGCAAATCGGGTTGGGTCGCGGTAAACTTTACACGAAAAGTATTGGTTCCCGGTCAATTTTCATCGCGAAAGGTGCAATGTGTCGTGAATTGAAGTGTCAAAAATGCAGCGAAAGAAAAAAATCCCGACAAAAAATGAATTTTCCATGTGTTTTCGCGATTTTTATCAGACAGACACGGTTTTTTCACATGCGCTGTGCTTGTGTTAGTGCATCGTGCAACGTAATATACGACATGTTCATAGGTTTGATTTGTGTGCAAGTATTGCTGCTTCCCGGCTTTCTAATTAAGGTGGCTTTGGTTTCTACACATGACATAACCAAACATTCATTTTGGAGATTTTTTTTTAAATGTAATTATTAAAATTGGACTCTGCGCGGAAATTATTGCTCAGCCATTCAAGAATTTCACATAAAAAACTAATAAAAGTTGCAAAATTGTCATTTTGAATTCGAAAAGCGGTTGTCAAAGCGCCAGCTGACATACGATTCAGTTGCTATATATAAAAATAAATGGCAGTCAGTTTGGATGCAATGACAACAGGCAGTTGGTAGCGGGTGCTGCCATTTGGCAGTCAGTATGGATGAACCTTTAAATTTTCTTTTCAATTATAGGTATGTACATTTATATATAGGGTGTCCGGAAAGCGCACCGGAAAATAATTCCTCATGTGATTTCTATAGCATATTATAGTCTATACAGGGTGTCCGGAAACTGCCGCATAAAGGCACCGGATTATGATTCCTCAGTTGATTTCCAGCAAAAAAGTTGTACGAACATACCCCCTCAGCTTAACCCTTTAGCTGCCACAGGCATTTAAAGATTTTTGAAAAAATCATTTTCTTGCACGACTTAAAGCCTAATATCTCCAAAGCTAGACCAGCTAAAATAGTGAAATAAAATGATTATTACAGCCAACCAATTTACCTGTAAAATAAAACTAACCATAATGGAGCTAGATCAAAATGATGTAAGAAAGATATGATTGTAAGACTATGCGCCAATTTTTAAGACAATCGTACAAGCACCTCACCTTTGCAGAAGTTGGAGAAAATTGAGATGGAAAAAAAGATTGTTTTTGGGTCAAATCACGTGAATTTGACTTTGAAGCTCTGTAAAAACCAAACCTCTTATCCGATTTTAGCGTGGTTAGTTTTATTTTACAGGTAAATTTGTTGGCTGTAATAATCATTTTATTTCACTATTTTAGCTGGTCTAGCTTTGGAGATATTAGGCTTTAAGTCGTGCAAGAAAATGATTTTTTCAAAAATCTTTGAATGCCTGTGGCAGCTAAAGGGTTAAGCTGAGGGGGTACGTTCGTACGACTTTTTTGCTGGAAATCACATGAGGAATCACAATCCGGTGCGTTCATGCGGCAGTTTCCGCACACCCTGTATATGAAATGAGAATCCAATTGTAGTAAAACTTTTCAGCTACATTAGTGAAAGTAAAAATTTTCTGCTACATTGGCTGCATTCAGCGAACGAGAAAATGTAGCAGACAATTTTTATTTCAATTTGATTCTCATTTCGTATGTGGTTTATTAAGCGGAGAAAGAGTTCGGTGGCGGGTAATTGTTGTAGCATTTCCAGTCGTTTTCCAGTGTTCGCTGTATGCTGGACAGATTCGAACGAAAGGTCGTTCGGCGAATCCGTTCGCGAGCGAGATCAATGGCGCATCCGGTATAACCATGAGTTGTATCAATTGTACGATGAGCTGGACTATCGAAAATCGTGAAGCCTCAAAGTTTGCAATCAGCGGAGCATGTACAACGAATGGATGATAATCGCATGCCAAACAAGGTGATGAACTCACAACGAATTGACGGAGCGAGGTTGCGTGGACGACCGAGAGCTCGCTGGGAGAACTCTGTACCAGCTGCTGGGCTTCCGAAACTGGAGGACAAGCTCACATAACCGCGACAATTGGAGTTCAACGATTCAGGCGGCCAAAGCCCGACAGTACCACATTGATGATGATGATGAATGCGCTCAATGTTGCCTAAAACTTTTCGGAAATTAATTGACAAATAGTGTGTGCTTATCTATCAACCATATTTTCGGGGTTTTATTTCTTGTCTAAATTGAGGTCGCTAGTGATTCAGATTTATAGGTATATTATTTTAAAAGTAATATTCTGTAATGAAATATCGACAATAAGCTTCTATAGGAATTTTCATCCTGCAGCCCACGTAATCCTGTTATTTGGCCCAGGCCACGTTTTGAATTTGACGACCCTGCCCTAAGGTTTTGCTTTCGCGAGGATTCCAACCACCAATGAACATCCATTGACAATTGCAAGAACATTTGCCGTCAAGAAGTACACACATCCACATCGCCATACTAAACGCTATTTTAGTAGAAATTTATACCTTCAATTATTTTGTTCCTGGGCTCATATTTTCTGTTATCCATAATTTCATGGAAAAAGATAAAGACGAGTCTCTGCTAGTCACAGATGAACAACAACTGCGCCGACGGAGAGAGCATTTCATGGAGGTTCTTAACAAAAACTTTAACCCTTCAAGCCCATCTCCACCGGAGGCAGTAAATCTTCCGCAAATGGCCAGAATTAACACCGGCGTACCTTCCAAGCTGGAAATAACTAAGGCCCTTCAATCATTGGAAGCAGGTAAGGCCCCCGGGGGCAGACGGTATCCCGATGGAATTTTCGAAAGCGGACATCAACGCTACAGCGGATATTCTTCTTCCCCTGATCCAAGAGTGTTGGACAACCGATACTCTCCCTCAAGAATGGAAGAAGGGCGTCATTATTAAAATCCCCAAGTAGGAAGTCTCAAGGATTGCAACAATTGGCGTGGAGTCTGTCCTCCCTGTAGTCTCTAAACTGATGGCCAAAATAATTTTGGACCGGATCAAGAAAACGATCGACCGCACTTTGAACAATGAACAAGCTGGTTTTCGTGAGGTTTTCATGTAGCGATCCGAATTATAATCGAACAATCCGCTGAATGGAGATCCCCGTTACATCTTATGTTTATTGACTTTGAGAAGGTTGACCGGGCTTATATCTGGACAGCCTTACGTAGGAGAGGCATACCAGAGAAACTTATTGCCATCATAAAGGAGTCCTATAACGGAGCACAAGGGCGAATTGTCTAGTCCTTTTGAGGTGAATCATTGAGTTAGACAAGGCCGTATTTTATAATCAATACTGTTCCTTATTACCATCAACGATGTAATCTGCGACGCTCTAGGCGACCATAAAAGTAAGGGTATCAGGTGGAAATTATATGATTACCTTCAGCACCTGGACTATGCCGACGACATTTGCCATCTTTCAAACACAGCAGATCATCTGTCTCAAATGACGTTTGCTTTGGATCATGAAAGTCGAAGTGCTGCTTTAAAAATTAATGCCGCTAAGACGAAATACCTGAGCTTGATATCAGAAAGGCAAAGAAACATTTCTATCTCCGGACAGCCGATAGAAAAATCCGAGAACTTTACTTACCTTGGGAGCGTAGTAGCAGCGGATGGTGGGGCTGATGCTGATGTAGAGTCGCGCATAAATAAAGCCCGAGAAGTATTTTTCAGTTTGACTCCTCTCTGGCAAAACAAAAACATCTCCAGAAATACCAAACTACGGATCTTCGAAAGCAATGTAAAATCCGTGCTTTTATATGGGTGTTCCACTTGAAAGGTGACCAGTGATATTACAACCAAACTACAAACTTTCGTGAGTCAGTGCCTTCGACGCATCCTACAAATTCGCTGGCCTGAGGTAATCTCTAACGACGACCTCCTCCAAATTACTGGCCAAAATAGGATAGGCATCGACATCAAAGGGTGGAAGTGGCAGTGGATAGGTCACACACTTCGAAAAGAGCCAACAAACATTGCAAGTCAGGCTCTAGATTGGAATCCTCAGGAAACCGATGCAAGGCGTCGTGTGGAAATACCCAAAAATACATGGAGAAGATCTGTTGAGGCAGAGGGAAAATCTAAATCGTGGGACCAGCTAAAGGCTATGGCTGCTAATAGACAGAGGTGCAAAAGAGGCGTAGTCAATGCCCCATGCCCCACTAGGGGTTAAAAGGAACCAAAGAGAGAGAGAGAGAGAGATCATTTCATGACTTCTATGGACATAAAAGTATATTTATATGGGATGTTAGCAGAATAATTTAACGCCATTTAAAGGTTATAAGCCAGCAGCGTATCATTTGTGTAATATAGGAAACTGAATGGGGATTTTCTCATGTTGACTAAGAACCACAACAATCCTTTTCCTGATATACACTTTTCCGTTTAAGAAAAAAGATCTCATCTTGATGCACTTCCTTCAAATCACAAGAAGAATATAAAGCCACAGGGAAGGCTACACACGTTCCATTTATCGTCCGAATGCAAAATAGGTCATTCTTGATAGCCCTTTCTTAAAGTTTTTAACACTTTAAACTTTTTAACACTTTGTTTGGAACCGACAATTTAAACTGGGAAATCTAAATCACTGATGTAGATTTTAAGTTCACCCCTAAGGAAATTCCTATGGCTTGACTTGGACACATCCTCCCCCTGACTGAAATCCTGGCTACGCTCAGGGAAGATACATTTTTGAGGGTATATTTTTTTTACTGCATTTAACCGTTTCGTGATTTGATGAAACCTATCCAAATGATTGATCCGCCTTTTCACTGCATGATGCATTGATGGTTGAAGGAACTCTACCATGAATTTGATATCCTTCAATGAGTACATTTACGGTAACTCCGCTCAGCTCATTTCGCTTGGAAAAATTCTCTACTCCTTGTGGTAGACGCTATGTAGGCGGGAAAAAAATTTGAAAATTTTGAAGAAATGTATTGTCATAAAAATGTGCAGAGTGCAGATTATGATTAGGTATCTTTACATTTTATACATATGATTTGTGCCATAACAATTAATAACGTTTCATTCGTAATAACACATTTTTCCGAATTCGAAAAATTTTAACTTACGCACCTTCTAGTTTGTCTATTGATTCTGTATGGTGAAGCGAGATCTAACATGTGAACCTTTACTATTTGCACAAATTAACACAATCATTGCATAATTTTCCTAACAAGGTACCGTTTATTTTTGGTCTGACCTGCAGTTTTGAACAAATAAAGTTATGAACTTTGGGTATCTTTACTTTCTATAAAAATCCCAAATTTACATCTAATAGCCACCAAATCTATCAGAAAAATCCCGTACTTAAAAAGAGGAATTACCAGCAGTATGCCATTGGCCTTGTAATTTATTGACCTCTATTACCTATGGCCATCGCGGTCCAAAATAGGTCAAACTTAATTGCGTTTTGCTAAAAACCGCCTGAATAATATTTGACCGAAATAACCATAAAACAATATGCTCCTCTTTGATTCCATATTACAACTCTGACTCCCAAGTAGCTATGATGTGTGATGAACAGCAATTCATCAGTCAATTTTCATTGAAAATTTCTACTTTCTATTCCGATTACGACTTCTAATTCGTAACGGATCGAATTTTTATGTTAACATCTAATATCGTTATCGTCACGTTGTAATACCCAATTAATATAAAATGATTCTTAAACGCTATCTTAACACTATGGCGTTTGATTTATTAAACCATTTTCCTATTCTTTACGGACCGTTAAATTACGTACAAACATATTCGTTTATAAATTGAACAATAAATTGTTTAACTGGCTTTTACAAAATGTACACATGCGTTAAGAAAATTCATTTTCAAGATGTTTAATGTACATTTAGAATATGTTCAATCAATCGTTTTTGGAGCTAGCTTTTGTTTATTTAGGTTACGTTATGACTTTCTATGTAAACTTCTTACCTCCAAATTAGAGCAACCTTTTAGTAGGCCTTCTTCAATCGATTTGATCTTGTTTCCGGATAAGTCGAGCAGCCGAAGATTTATCAGTGGATGAAATTCAGCTGATGAGAATATCGGATTTAAACTGTCGCCTAGTAGATTGTTGGCCAGACGTAGCTCATTCAGTGTTTCCTAGTGGTGAAGAAAAAAAGTGATCAAACAAATTTCGCTTGAATCTCAATGCCTCCTAATGATGAGTTTGTAAGAATTTACCTCGAGACCAACGAAACTCTTTTCCGATAGTCGACGAACGGAATTGTTGGAGAAGTCTAATTTTTTCACCGGCAATCCGAGAGCGCCTAGAGCCTGTAAGGAAGATAGAAAGTTTATTAGGCATAAATATTTATGTTAACATTTTTTTTTTAAAGGGCGTCAAAGTTCTTCATAGGTTTTGCAGGATTGCAGGAACTATTCAACGAGTATGAGTTATATCAACGCCGTCTAGATATTAAGGCCGCAATGTAGAATCTTAGACGTCAAAAACAGCTTATAATTTAAGGTTATGTTCGCCAATGTTGCACTGTTTTGTTTTTGCTTTTTATTACGTCACTACTTGTTTTTGTTGTTTGTTCGTGTAAATAAAAAATTTAAGAGCTAAGCAATAACGTCATTGTACAGCTGAGTTGCGGCTATGATATTTCTAGATGGCGTTGGTTATATACTAGTAATTCTTTTAATTACATTTAATTTTGTATTCAATAACAATTAACCGAACGGTATTCTTTAAGTGCAACAAAAAAAAACATTTCGATATCTTTACATAGTCACTTGTGGCTTGCCCGATACACTTACCTGAGCCGGTAAAACTTGTTGACCGCTAAATCGTTGTGAATATGCAATGATTGGAGCACCGACTGGTAGTTGTGGAGCCTCACCGTGAAAAACCACCTGATCGCAATCCATTGCAACAGCACCGAGTTGTCCATTTGGTCCAAATGGTTCTAAATTACATCTGAAAGAATATACGATGGTAAATGTTAAAGATGTTAGTGATAGGTATAAGATCTTGTGCAGACATTGTATATATGTACATTTGCACTTCATTTTTATGTTTGTGGTAGAATTATGCGTTCAAGGCGAAATAATAGTTATCGTATGAAAAGTTGGTTGGATTATGTAATTCATTTATTATTTTCAGAATGAATATTAAAAGCAAGCATAAAGAGACTGAGGCTAACTAACTATTGTAAGCACCAGTTTGATAAGTGAAACCCGCTGGGAGACAACTCTCCCTCCAATCCGATAACCTCCCCATACTTTACTTATTAATATTGATAAACCACCTGAACTGACGACGTCAGAACGGCGTACGTTTACCAATCACAAAAAGGCAAATTGGAAGGGTTTCACTATGTTCACTACGATGAAGTTTGCCGCGCTACCTATTCTAACAAACACCAGGGAAGGCGAAAAGAATATAAGGAACGTCATTGTCAAAGCGGCAGCTCGCTTCATCCCGGCAGGACGTATCCCCAAAGTTCGGCCATATTTCCCAACTATTGCTGCAAGGTTAGCCGACGAACGGGACAACTTCAGACGTGCAAATCCGGCAGACCCCAGAATTCAGGAGCTAAATTCTAAAATAAAACAAGTCAAAACCTACAAGAAAGAAAAATGGAACGAGCATCTTGATAGCTGCGGTCTCTCGAAAGGTGCCAGCAAACTTTGGGCTACAGTCCGCGCCCTGTCACATCTAACCAAAGACAAGGGTAGTGTAGCCATCAGATTCGGCAAGAAAACCACCGCAGATCCTAAACTTTGTGCAAGCTTGTTCAATCAACAATTTATTGAACATCCCAAGACCGAGTCGCTCAACTGCAAAATAAAAAGAAGGATACACAACCGAACGGTTGACATTATTCCCACTTATAAAGCGGACCAAGTTACAGCAGCGATCAAGAATGCTAAAAATTCTAAGGCCATTGGACCAGATTACATTTCAATGGCCATGCTGAAACATCTAGATCTTTCGGCCATCGAATACCTCACGATGGCTTTCAACTTGCGGAAATCCACGCTTGTCATCCCTGAATTTTTGAAAAAAGGTTGGAATTACCCCCTTACTAAAACCCGGTAAAAGTGCAAAGCAAAACTCGCCGAATCCTACCGTCCAATCACGATTTTATCACCCGTTGCATAGACGCTCATCCACCCCACCCTTGTATCACATGCTGAGCTAGCTTCTCACCAGCATGGCTTCAGGAAGATGCATAGTACTACAACAGCTCTGGATCTGATCACCCATCACATCCATAATCGCCTCAACTAGAAACAGCCCTGTGACAGAACGGTCCTAGTGGCGCTTGACCTGTCGAAAGCCTTCTACGCGGTTATCCACTCTGCGCTGTTGGCTGACCTCCTTAATATGCATGTTCTTGCACAAGATGTTAGATGGATTGCCAACTATCTAGCTGGGAGGCAATCCTATACCGAGTTTCGTGGCAGTTGTTCAAAGCATAGGAAAATTGAGCAGGGAGTTCCACAGGGTAGCGTACTCTCTCCTACACTGTTCAACATCTACCTGTCGACCCTTCCAAAAACCCCCGGAAGGTATCGAACTAATTTCGTATGCGGACGGTTGCACGGGGAATGATTTAAATGGTATGTGTGCTCGATTAAATGACTATATTGAGAAACTGGTGGAGCTTTTCAGTATGCGCATCCTCGTCATTTCACCGTCTAAATGCACTGCAACACTTCTCACCACCTGGACGCAGGAATTTTCGGAGGAGCTCAGGATCCGTACGGGTAAGCATGCTGACGACGTTGTTCCTACTGTTAACAACCCCAACATCCTTGGTGTCTATCTAGACACCATGATGAAGTCGAAAAACCAGGTCGAAGACTTAGTCGACAAAATGCACAGTAGAAATAACGTCCTAAAGGCACTGGCCGGGAGTTCCTGGGGCAAGGACAAGGAAACTATGTTCGCTGTGTCCGTGGTTCTTGCAGTTGGTTCACTCTTATAAAAAGTAAAAACTAGGTTTTTTCCTTATACTGCAAGTGTTTCTTTATTGTTCGGCATACGACCGTTTCGGAAGCAACGTACTTCCTTCTTCATCTGCGGCCATCGCAGATATTCACACAACCGTTGTGAATCGGTCAATAGGGAGATTAAGTATGAATAGAGTCCTCTCAGCGCCTCCACCACCTATATCACCTGAGGAGACTAGGCTCCCAAGAGCCACAAGAGCGACACTAGCCCAGCTTAGGTCGGGTTTTTGTTCGCGCCTCAATTCATACTTATCTCGAATAGACCCGCACATTCAGAACATGTGTCCGAGCTGCGGTGGTGCCGTGGTGCGCCCCATGATGTTGACCACCTTTTCCGATGTCCCGCTGCACCCACTAACCTCACTCCGAGGGCGTTATGGGACAACCCAATTGCAGCTGCTACGTTCTTGTCGCTTGAGAACGACGACGAAACACGACTGACGCTATTTTCGGGTGCAGTCGGAATTTGGATACCCTTATTTTTTTCGGGCTAATAGTTTCTCAGGCGTCCCTATGACTACTGTTCGGATCTATTTCGTCATGTAAAATTCAAATGGCTGTTTTCTATACTGATCTCTTTTTTTGAAGAGTTTATATTCACTCTAAATCAATTAAAAGAAATATTTACGGAAATTAAAACCACATTTAAAAATATTTTTGGACTTCCGCTTGTAAAATAGTATTTGCTAAACATTTTCATGATATTTTTGTGTGGATGTGTTTATTTCAAAAACAATGGTGGTTTTCTAGTTTTCGTTAATATGTATTAACATTTTATTATAGAGTCGATGAATCAGTCGACCAAAGATGGACATATTAGTATGCTAATTCAATCGATCTTATTTGCATTCAGTTGTGAATGTTCTGCAAAATCATGTTATTCGAAAACAAATACGGAATGGACACGCTTGAAATTGTATTGCACATGGTAAATATGAAAGAGTTTGCAGTTCTAACTCCGCCACCCACTAGGTCAATTTGGACTGAATATTTGTGAAGGCGCTAAAAACTAAAGACTTAAGGCTATCGCGACGTATGATACATAGAAGTGAAGAATGCATCACATTGAATAGCAATCAGTGCGAATAAAACGAACAAATGATATAAAATTGGTACGTTTTAACTATGCAGCACAGAATTTACAAATTCGAACATTAAATTCGATACGAGTTGTGCCATACAAATTTCTTGTGTTCGAAATTGAAGATTCAATTTTTTTTTACCAGAAAATATTGACAAACCCCGCATGTAAAGCAGTCCACGAATAAGAAACATTATACCTTGAGGAACTCCTCTACATGACAGTCTCGTAACAGTCGTTGATTTTAGAGTAGAATATACAGTGCTGGAAGAAAAAAGTTGCTCAAGCCTTTTAATGACAATTTTTCCTAATATTCTTAAAAGTTATTGGAATTACAACTTTCAGTGAGGCAGATAAAAACAAAGGACATATAAACGGTCTATTAATAGTTTGAATTTTATGAATGAGGTTGATTCACTTGGTGAAATTAGGGGGTTTTCACAAAGAGGCTGAATTTAATGGAGAAATGAGACCCGTTAATGTATAGAACTATAGGGTAATATTTTGGTTTTGGCGAAAGAAAATCTAACCACTCGTTAAATAGGTCAAAGGATGGATATTCCTCAATGCATTGTGGCATGGCATTTTAAAAAATTGGGGGGAGGGGGGCACCTACCGAAAAAGGCTCCGGACGACCTAAGAAAACTGCGCCTTTGGAAAATCGCTTCATCATTTTACTAAGCTGTCGAAATCGATTTAAGACATCGACGGACATTAGGAATAATCTAGTTTGAGCAACTAGGAGTCGAATTTCGGCGAGGCTGGTAAGTAATAGGCTCGTAAAAGCTAGATTACTTGCGCTTCAACCTTTGCATAAACCAGAATTTCAATTGAAAGTCCAGCGAAAACGTTTACGGTGGGCTGACAAGCACATTCAATGGACTCAGGAGATTTGGGATGGAGCCGTTTTTTCAGACGAGTCCAAATTTAAGCTTTATTTAGACGACGGGAGAATTCTAGTTCAGCGGGATCCTCGGGAAAGGCTTAGTGATGAATACATGGAGGCGCTAACTGTTAAGTTAGAAGGAGTTATAATGTGGGACTATTTTTCGGGAGACAAGAGGGACCGAATATGCTTTATTCATTCAAAAGTAACAGCTTCGGTGTACCTAAACGTCCTATAAGGCGAGCTGGAGCCTTGCGTGTAAAAGCTATTTGGTGATACCGGAAGATTTGTGTTCCAGCAGGATAATGCGCCATGTCACACTGATAAAGAAGTAAGTATTAAATACAAAAAAGTCAAAACTTTAATAACCATATCATAAAATATTACAAAATTTTTTTATATTTTTTTTTTTTTATATTTTAAGGTCAAGAGGTACTTTGAAGAAAGGAATGTTGACGTTTTAGATTGGCCCCCGTGAAGCCCCGACTTGAATCTCATCGAAAATACGGGTCCAGCATAAAACTTGAAATGGCCAAGAAGCGCCCGGACTCCATTCAGACCTTGAAAAGGTTAATAATAGTCACTTGGCAAGCGATTCTCTGAAAAAAAAACCTGGAAAAACTTATTGGAGTCGATGATTCGGAGGTGGGGGCAGTTTTCGACGCCAGAAGTGGTCCAACAAATATTAATGTTAAACTATTATGTCTTAAGAATCAATAAAAATATAAAAACACACAAAAAAAAATTTACTTTATTATTACGAAACAATCTTTTTATAGGTAAAAAAAATCCCTATTTCCACTTAATCTAATTTCTCTCTCGGAATCACAAATATAATTATTTTTTAGCGAAAATTTGTCTTAATATTGTTTCAACTGACACAATATATCAAATAACAAAAAATGCCTACCTACTTTTATTATTAACTGTCTTTTATGGCTAAAAAAGGGCTTGAGCAACTTTTTTTTTCCAGCACTGTATATTAAACTAAAGTTAATCGTTGGCGTATCCATGTCTACATCTTGAATCAAATCGACTGAGATCAAATTCGTAGTGGAGCTCCACCGAAGATAAATGCGTCATGCTGTATTTATGTAAAAAATAAAGGACCTTTTTTTTTCGAGATCGACAACACTATTTTTTCGTGAGCTCTAAAATTACTTGTTCTTGCACTTTTTCTTCAAAAGACAAATTTTTTTTTTAATTTTTTTCATATTTTTAAAGAATAGAAAATTGCACGATTAAATGCCGCGACATAAGTTGAACTCCTGAATCTCTGAGAAATTCCACCTACACGGAGAGATAAACAAGATTTGTGCAGCGATTTCCGTAAAGTGAATTTTGCTTTACGCAAAAGACCGATTTTCCGGTAATTTCAAAACTTCTTTGCTCGAAATGCACTTCTGTAATACTAGAATTTCAAATTTTATTTGTGGAACTGTCCGTTTATTGGAGACTTCTTACTACTTCTTCATTGTGGTTTAACGAAAATTCTTTTCGAATACAAATTCTCCATCTTCGAATCTGTAGCTGGAAAGAGCAAGAAAAAATACTCTACAGCCATTTTGATCGTTAGTAGCGGCAGTAATTAGTGAGCACGCAAGTTTTTGTTGTGAAATAATAAAAATGAATGTCTTTAAAAGAACAGTTAGCCAAAAAATGTGCCAAAGAAAAAACTGTTTATATTCGCGGCTTTGGGGGCCCGTGTTCCACTGAACAGATGGAACACCGTACGTATTTGGGGCATTCGGTGGCTCAGTGGCAGAGATGTCACTCTATCTCTGAGTTGCCGGTGCGTGGGTTCGAGTCGCACTGTGGCCCATGGATGTTTGTGTTGTCCATAAAAATGCTCGTACGGCAGACGGTTCTTCGATGTAAATCGTCCCGGAGCTACCCGTTGTTAAAACGGCCAAGAGCTGCCAAGACCCCCTTCGATTCGAGAGAAGAAAAAATCTCTTGAATCGCTACAACAACAACAACAACAACACCGTACGTTACGCCACTGGCTTCAGCGTGGTATGGTATAAGTTATGGTATAGTGATAGTCCCGCCCTGTTTCGGATGCCTATAAAACACAACTAACAACTTTAGGTATTTTCAAAGAAACAACAAATCTATTACTGTTTATTCAACTTCAGCAAAAGAAAATAGTATCTGCAATCATAGAATTCATTCATCTCTTTAAAATTGACCAACATTCCACGCATCTTTTTCGGCCTTCTTTGCACACTAAACACTTAATATTCTATAACTGCTTCTATAAGTCACGAGTATTTTAATGAAACAAAACTATTTTTTTCTGGAAACATTAAATATAAGTTCAAGTGGCATTTCAAGTCAATGTAATGCCTCGTTGAGTACCTATACTATGTCTGTAGGCAGAAAAAAGCGTAGAATACATTATTATGATTACCTACATCTTATGTTCACATACAAAAATAAATCTGAAACTGAAAACAAAATTGTTGCAGAGCAGCACACAGCACTTACTTGCAAGGAAATCTTAAGGCCGGACTTAGTTCTTGGCAAGGTCGCCAAGCATTCGATATGGATGAAAAAGTCAAAAGCAGGAACAGAAGAATTGTTGTGGCAGACTGAAGGCAATGTATTCGAGACATGACGTCGAGATCTGAAATGATAAAGATGAACACAATTTTGATTACTGTATATGTATTTCTTTACAAATTGTATAGAAGCAATTTAATTTATGTTCAATATTGAAGTACATACTACATAATGTATACACATTGGTTTTACATGGTGCAATCGAACTAGAACTAGTTTTTATTCCAATCAGGATAAACTAGTACGAGTTTTATAAATTACGACTACTATACTCGTACTTAAAGACGTTTTTTAATGAGACAGAAAATTCTTGTAAGGATACCACCATTTTTCAACTCTATAATGTCTTAAAACATGGTTCAACAAGTTATGGTGATGAAAGGAATATACCTCGAAGGCTCCATAAAGGTTCAGGGTCAGAATAAATAAATTTTCATTATCTAAACCCACTGTGTAATTAAATTGATTTCCCGAACCGAAGATCGACTTCGAGTAGAAGCATTATAATTACTGTAGGAAAACAAATTGACAAAAATACAAAGGTTGAGTGCATTTTTAATAAAGAATTTATTTCACATTTTTTATTCAAACTAAAAGTAGATTAAAAAAAGACTCCAACTATCCAATTTAAAAGCCTTATAAGCCTGGTTCTGCTGCCTATATGAACAGAAGAGAACAGATTTTCAAATCTCTTCATCTTGTTATTTGAAAATGAATGCCTTAACAAAATCAAGAGATTTAAAAATCTGTCTTAATCTATCTCTATCATTTCATCTTTTTGCTTATTGTTCATATCATACCTGTAGTGCACTTTTACTAGTACAATTAAAATGTTCGTTTAAGGTGCGTTTAGATGGCTTCAAACTTGTTTGCATCTAACTTTTCCTTCAAACTTATCCAAGTTGCAAGGCTGTTTACACGTACTATATTCTCTAAAACAAATCCTATCAAACTTGTTGGCCGTGTAAACAGTAGTTGAAAGTGCAATCGGTCATAAAACGTTATCAGTTTTTGCAATACGTATTAGTACAGGAAAAATATATTTGCTTTTTCTTTTACTTTTTTTATGAATATTTTAAACATTGAAGGAAACATGTCCGAATGAGTATACAGCGTGCCCCAAAAGTCAACGGAAAGCCGGAATTGGAGGATAGCGCACAGATATTGGTAATCAGAAGTTAGCTGGAAGGTATTTGAATATTGATGAATCAAATAGTTCGATCTCTCGTTTCCAAAAAAAATTACAATTTTTTTTTCAAAACCGAAACAATTAAGTTTTGGTCTGCGCTGCAATTGATGAAGTAGCTACATATTTTGAGTTTTGCGTGCGTTGTAGCTTTGTATACACTCATCGTGTTATTCACACGAGCGGTGTGAGCATGATAGTACGCACGTGTCGCGTCGTACAAGATAAAACAGAACCGACATTTTCGTCATTTTGGAATCATCTAAGGCGACAGTCGCCCAATGTATCTTATATGGCCGTCATTTTGAAGGCGACAGTCACTTTCATGAAAAATTCACCATAAGTTCAATATGAACTCTTGTTGAAACATCAATTGTGTACCAATAACACAATGTGACACGGCAATACCAATAATTAACGCTGAAACCTTTCTTCAAAAAATAAATTCCATCTAAATTAACAAAGCGACAGTGCAATGAAAATGATAGGTGTCGTCCTTTGGAATCATGTAAGGTCATCACTTTGTATACGGCGACAGATGGTTTTTGTGCTCGCTGTGCTTCGTGTGACAGAGACAGATATATGTATGTGCTTTTGCATTATAGATACTTTAGGGTCATCCGACACCATGCATTGCAAACGTACATATGGTACGTATGGACGAGTTCCCAAAATGGACTTATATTGTTGTCCATCGTACGATCGATTGCATGGTATATGAAAAGCGTAAGGAATTTCTTTATGTTTTTGAATGTGTGTATGCAATGTATCTAGATGTATGCGTGTGTGACTGCTCGTTTGGTTCGTTGGTGTGTGCTTTATTTGATGACTAGATTGTCGAAGTAAAGCTATCTTTAGGAGCGAAAATAATGAGTGCATTCAACGAACGAAATTTACTGGAAAAACACTGAAATGAGGAAACGCACAATGAGAATCTAATTGGAAGAGCACTTTTCTGCTACATTTTCGTTCGCTGAATGCACTCAATATATTTTTTGGAGATGAACATTCATCGCTAATTTTGATGAAGAATGACCGTTACAGCCACAAAATAAAGAATAGCCACCGATTTATATGAAAAACACACACAACACCAAAAAGATTGTTCAAACGATCGTAAGTATGTATGGCGAACCTGACAGATCATATGACACCTGAAGACGTCAAGGTGGATAGTGGATTGATAGTGTGTCTTTGGTGAAGAGCTTTGAACTTTGAACAACTTTTGAAATTTGACTCGGCGCACGCCTTTGCAGTAATTTCGGGGATCGGGGGATCTGTCGAAATGAAAATGTATGTCTCTAGGAAGAGTTTGTATGAAATGAAGATATTTGTTCGATGCGTTAGCGGTATTTCCACAATATCTTTCATATATTATGTAGAACTACACATAAAAACAGTTGCATGTAACTACTTTTTTATTGGTATTGATTGGCTAAGAAAGTGGATTTAAATCAAATCAGTCCAGAGAAATCGGCAAAAAATTATAAATGAACTATTACCCCGCAGTTATCCTTTTCCTGCCATACAGCTTACTTTTTCCATATGATTTTTAGTTACTTTTAAATATTTTTTTTTCAAACGGCGATTGTCTGGAGTTTATAAATTAGTAATTCTAAAATGAAAAAAAAAAAAAATAAAATAAAAATAAAAGTCGACATCGAATATACCAATCATTATGTATAAATGACTATAGCATCCACCAAGTATCTATACCCGCAACTAGGCATAAAATGTATGTATCTAAGTATGTATATTACATGATCATAGATTATACCCGCAAAACTGAGTAATTTATCCGATGAAGTGCAGCGCTCCTGTCCATTTTAACTAGTCCATTCCCTCAATTTTGTAGTAAAATATTAAGTTCTAACATCATAAATAATTCCACAAATCCTCCAAAAGCGCCCTTTTGTTTATTCCTTCACACCAACAAATTAAAAAATGTCGAAATTATATGAACTCTCAAGCCATTTCCGTTATTTTTCGAATTTCGTATGAAAGCGACAGTAACAATGCTGTCGCTAGAAAGTGGTCGCTATTGGCGACAGTTATGGGCGATTATCCCCTTATATGATCCCAAAAAAAAAGCTCTGTCGCTTTTCGACCTCTGGGTAGTAGTAGCTATCTTTTTCATACACACGTAAAAATCCATTAATAAATTGTCGCCCGACGAGGCCATCACTTTTGATTATCGCCATTGGCGATGGCGATTATCCCCTTACAGAATGTACCCTCTTTTTTTCGTTATGGATATTCATATTTTATTTGGCTTGGCGCATGTTAGTTAAAAAATGATTATGATTTCATTTCGTAGTATAAACAATTTTGGAAATTATGGTTCATATACATAATGTACATACGCATATGTACATACATGCTTTGTGCCATTGAAACTCGCATCAATCAATTAATCCGGAGAATATTCTGCACACATATTCATACATATATTTTATATAGTCGGATGATTCCAGTTTGACTACCAGAACAATCTCTGTACCTATCTCTTAAAATTTACAACAAAAAAAAAACGCTAGGCGAAATAATTCTTTAGTGTTAGAAAGTATATTTATATTTCGATTGGACTATAATCAATGCATCTCAAACAAGTTGTCCAACTTCTGCTTACACGGTGGAATTGTTTGAATGCTCGTTCAACTTCAAACTTGTTGTCCAACTTCTGTTTACACGATGGATTTGTTGTCCAACTCGTTTGAATGCTCAAAAGTTGGACGACAAATCCATCGTGAAAACAGCGCTTTACATTAGGTGCACCTACGCACAGTGTGTACACAATTCATTTAACTAAGTAATAATACTCTCATATTTGAATCGACCGTACTATAATTAAATTCTTAATTGATCAATTAATGGGATTTAATTTTCTCAAAAGAATAGTGTCTTTCTTCCTCGTCATTACGTGACATATACTACAAGCAATGCATTTTAATTGATTTGGCACCACAAATCATCATTTTCATGGACGAGCACTCTTATCTCCTCGTTGCGCCTTGATAAACATTTTCACTTTTCCACAAAGTGCTATATTGTGTGATATTATGACGTTATGACAATGGGCCGTATAACACTTGATAGATACAATGAACAAAAAATAATTAACTTGTTTAGAAAGTGAAACGATAGGTATGCGTACATAAAATCGCCACAAGCGCCGTGCGCCTTCTTCTTCCTTGCCTCGTTCTTTATACCGCTCCATGGTTCCGCGTTGCTCGACCTGCGGTGTAGGCACATCGCCCGTTTTGGCGATAATTTCTCAGCATATTTCTACAGGCAGCTCTATCTTGGA
The DNA here is from genome assembly GCA_949715475.1 of Microchrysa polita. Classification (NCBI taxonomy): domain Eukaryota; kingdom Metazoa; phylum Arthropoda; class Insecta; order Diptera; family Stratiomyidae; genus Microchrysa; species Microchrysa polita. The sequence goes on along the minus strand of OX454421.1, from coordinate 12,080,960 downwards.
TCGTGTCATCGCCGAGACCAATGCGTTGTTGTTGCTTTTTCATTTGACACATCCAGTTGTTCTTCGGTCTGCCTCTGGCCTTGGGTCCATCAAGTGGAACTTCCATTGATATCGCTCTCTTTGCGGGGTTCTCAGGCGGACGCCTTTGAACATGGCAATACCAATCCATTCGTCGGTCTTCGAGCTTTTCGGTGATTGGTTGGTCTATGGACAAGCTGCCTCGGATGTAGCTACTCTTGATGTGGTCCCTTTTGGTTACACCAACTGACATGCGTAACATTTTCATTTCAGTCGCTGTCATTTCTTTCGCGTAACCTTCATACATGGTCCAGCATTCTGATCCATACATGAGTGCGGGACGTACAACCGTTTTGTACAACTTGCCCTTTAGCTTCAGTGGCATTTTCTTATCGCAGAAAACTCCAGAGTTTTCTCGCCACCTCATCCACCCAACCTTTGTGCGATGTTTGATGTCATCATCGCATGTAGCTCCGCTGTTCACCATCGAGCCAAGGTACTTGAACTTGGTACAAGACTTAAGCTGCTCTCCTTTGACATACATTTCTGGTATCGGTGCATTTGGGTCTGAGAATTGGCAGCATAAGAACTCAGTCTTTGTTATACTTACCCTCAGTCCATGCTCCTCCAGAATGTCGCACCATTTTGTAAGCGCAGCTTGCAAGGCAACGATGTTTGGGCTACTGAGGACTATATCATCCGCAAAAAGAAGAGATATTTCTAGGCCGTCGGAGACACGTGTTAATAAGTAGCACATGATGATGTTGAAGAGCAACGGACTCAATACACTGCCCTGGTGTACTCCGACATTCATACAAGCGCCGTGCGCCATTTGAATGAAATTATGTGTGGGAATTTAAATTAATTTAATATGTATAAATAAATTAAGACATCTTTAGTGAACATCACGAATGATATGGGGTCACTGTACGAAATCGTGATTGTTACATAATGTCCGTTTTGTATTTCATTAGGTATTCAGGTGAAATATTATAATTTTTTTGACAGATTTTAAGGAACACTTATTTTATTTGTTAGTTAACAATCTCATCTTAATATGACACGTCTTTAGATCGTTTCTAAACTTAATAGCCGGTTCAAACTACAAATAGATTGTAGATTTGATCTAAATAGACCTAGCAGTGGCGAAGCGTGATTCACCACTCAAGGGGAGCCCGAAATTTCAGAACATAATTGACACATACAATATCATTTACTTGGGATCTTGTCATATTCTAGATAAAGGGCTGAATTAAGATCGAGAGTGAAATTTTTCGCCCAGGGATTTTATCAATAAAAATGGATACTTACTGTCGTGGAATATGTCACAAACGGTGGGGAATTCCATAAGCTACAATCCGAGACCGGTTCCATAATTCTCCTCGGCCATTTTATTATTATTTTTCGATTCCCCGGTCATTTGACATTTCAGGATGGAATAACCGGGGAATCGGAAAAAAATACATAAAATGGCCGAGAAAAATTATGGAACTGTTTTCGGGTTGTAGCTTATGGAATTCCCCAGCATTCCCCACGTATTCAACGACAGTAAGAATGCATTTTCAGTGAAAAATTGCAGCGGCGAAAAATTTCACTCTCGAGGTCAGTACTAGGCTTAATGCATTTTGAAGGTATTGTATCTGTTTCAATTTTGCAGGCATCAAATTTAAAAATATTGAAAAAAAATTACAATGAAAATAATGAATAATACTTAGAGAGGATTGAATTCGAGCAAATTCATTCACATTTTTCTTGTTTCATTAAATTCATTTTTGATTAAAGTTCTGAATAGACCTCGGGCGGAATGAGAATGAAATTTTTGTCCGCTGCGATTTTCTCAATGAAAATGCATACTAACTGTCGTGGAACATGTCGCAAATGCTGAGGAATTCCATAAGCTACAATCCGAAAATGGTTCCAACATTTTTCTCGGCCATCTTATGTATTATTTTTTGATTCCGCGGTCAATAGCAATTTTCCACGATGAAAAAAACGTTAAGGCTAAGTTCCATTAGACCCTCTACCAAATATTATTTCGATCGGATTAAAACAAAGGAGGAGGTATCCTATACAAATTATTCAAATTCAATGCAGACATGTCAAACTCGCGGCCCGCGGGCCGCATGCGGCCCTTCTCGCAGTTCTGTGCGGCCCGCGGCCAGGTCGAAAAAAAAAACATAATGGGTACCAAAGTGTGAAAATAAAAAAAATGGACGTGTTGAACTAAGAAATTGACTAAATCTCGTTAACAAATCGGTGGCTATGCAAGCATAAATTCTGCATTTGAGAAATATTCTGTCTCTGTTGTACCAACGATTTGCTGACGGTTATTTGAGGCAGATTTTGTTTAAGATGGCCTCTTTTGTGCAGAAACATATTAAGCCCCTTTGTGAAATTGTTTTGTCCCAAAATTCAGTTAAGAAATAAGATTTTGACTTTGCCTTTATCTGTCACGTTTGCATACGCGTTCGTATTTTTCAGGTTATAGGGCATGCAGTGGCGGCTCGTATACAATAATACTGGGGGTTCACAAAAAAGAAAACTAAATACGATATCAACGCCTCAAAATCTATTTTAACGTATACTTAAGACTACCTACTTTGAATTAAAATTATTTTATCTTAATGTTATTCTAATTCTTTGCGAAAATGACTACTTCTTCAAGCCTGTTTCCATCCTGTTTTCCTGCATCTCCTTGTAACTGCGAACACAAATCTAGATTTTATAACTAAAGAATCACTGCCAAGAAAAAAAACGTTACGAATCAGCAGCACACCAACATTTATTTTTTATCGTTTAATTGGCATTAATTTTTTCCACAAAATGCTTTTCAGCTCAGACAAGGCAAACCCAATCCCAGAATATTGAGCGTGAATTTGTTGTCCTTAGAAAAGTTCTTGTCAAAAAATTTCTAAAGTTAAACATAAAATCTCTAATCATTCTTATACCTATATTCTTTCATTGAAAATACTCACCCAAAATTCATACATTCGGTTCATGACAAGTGGTGTGCTGTGCAGGCTGTGCACGACTTATTTGTGCACAAATTCTAGTGTAAATTTTGCACTATCCCCTCGCTCCGAGAACCCGTCGCATATCTGATTTTGGAGCGAGTGCACCAGTTCATATGACTGTGCACCAACACTGTGGGTGTTGGTCGCTGGTCGAGATATAGATTCACATTCAATGCATGACTTGGGTACGTATATCGTATATGTGCATAATGTACGTACGCTTCTTAGAGTAGGTTGCGTCGGGCGGTTTCTTCTTTTTTGTGAAGTGTTTTATTTGGCACATTATTTGTTGATTTGGTTGTTTTATCAGGGGGTGCACGTGCACATGTGCACATATGGGCGAGCCGCCACTGGGTAGACCGAGAAATTGTGAAAAGAAAATATGAAAATAAGAACTACACAAGTTTAAGTTCTGCCTACCAGTGATCCCAATGTTTTTTTTACCTGGGAAACACCAGCCCAGATTTTGTTTGTGCATAAATTCCTTTTTTGCATTTTTCATGCCTTTTTTTCTAAAATCCGGCTGCGCGCCTTGATCTAACTTGTAGACCGTTGTAACATACATTTAAACCCTCCCTCGTCAACCACAATGCTGAAAAGAGTGATTCTCGACTCGTGTTCTTACGACGCTAAAATACGCAAAAATTTGCACCATCATCAACTTGCGACAGCAGCTTCAAATGTCCAGTAACATGGGTGGCCTTAGCCATTTCCAGGATAAGATCCAAGTTGTGCCACTGGTTGGAGCTCTAATATATATTTTTTTTCTAGCGATGGACCCTAGTGAAATAACCATAAATTTAAATCTTCCTTTCGGTGCTCCTAACAAACCCCGAAAAAGCCTTTCCCTTCTTTTTAATTTAGAATCTTTGCTATTAAATACTGTACCGTTCTAGCAAAAGAAATCCAGTAACACATATTTCACAAAATCACACTGTTCATTTCGAAGAGGACTTCCGCTTAATTTCTTTCGGGACACATGGAATATTGTAGTAATTCTTAGTGTACTACCCTGTTAAAATTAACCTAATAACACAGACCATAATTTCAATTTAAAGGTTGAAATCGTTTTCATCAAATTTATAGAAAACAAAAAAATAGTACGGGGGCAATATTTGGACCCCTCCCAAAACAAAATCCTGGCTACGTCCCTGGCTCCAGGACGATTTACATCGAAGAGCCGGCTGCCGTAAATATTATATATTATCCGGATGTAAATTTACATTTTTTCCAGTGCAAATTTGCTTATTTATGATTTAAATTTACATAAGTCTAAGAGTAAGTTTACTTATTTATGTGTGCAAATTTACTTTTTACCGTTTGTAGATTTACACCAATTTTGTAGTAAATATTTACACCGTAAAGCGTAAAATTACTCTCGTCCGAATCGCGGTTTAAATTTACTACTATAATAGAAGGAAAAAAAAAGTTTCCTCCTATTATTGGAGTAAAATTTTTTCGAGTGTAGTTTATTAAGAAATAAGGGAACAAGTCAACCAAAATTAAAGCTTTGCTCGTAGGCAATTTTCCGGTCATTTTGTATGAAGGTACCCTTTGTTTTAATCAGATCGAAGTAATATTTGGTTGAAGGTCTAATGGGACTTAGCCTTAAGTTTGTCAAATTTTTTCTAGCCTGCTGTAATTTGGAGATAAGTTACAGGCATATCTTTTTGAAAAATGTTAATAGGGGAAATATGAGTATGCTTTGTCGGAGCAGCCTGAGTCTCCGTGTGGGCCAGCTATATATTGATAGGAATAGTTATCCCAATGACCATGGCTCCAATTAAATTACTTCAGGAGACAAATGCAACTATCAAAAAATCGGAATTACATCGGATGTTTTTAGGTCTAGTATATATTCTGCCAAGAGAAGGTATAGGGTATATAATATATCATTAGAAAGGGAATTTTGTGTAGTCTAAATTGTTCTCAGAACATTTTGCTGTAAATATTACAGTTAACAAGATATTTGCGAAAAATCATAATTTCACCCCTTTGTCACCCCTTCCCCTTCTAATGTGACACGCAAAAAAAGTGTAACTTTTTACTGCGTAATGCGATCAGCCCATAGAACAATTTGGCATCAAAAGTCAGCTCTTTTTTTTATGCTTGGGTCAAGAGCTAAAATCACTATACTAGAAGTTTTATATGTAGTTTTTTTCGTCCTCAGACCATTTTTCTGTATCTTTTGCCGTTTTCCAAATAATCGCTAAAAACTAAAAAGATAAGCCTCTTTCCCTCCTTTTTTCAAGGTTGCGGACTTCCAATCGGGGGGACTTTTCTCCCCATAATGAGGGGGGCATCCTGAAAAATCCAAAGATGTTTGATTTTTGTCGTTAGATGGCCATATTTTTGGTTATTTTTCTACGGCTATATAATCGTGCATCTCATATTAAGTAGTAATTGTAATAATTGATCGTTATTAAGAGTATGTTTTGAATCCATTTGATTATAATAAAGGTAGTGGAGTGGATTTGCTTGGGTAGCGGAACTAAAAAGCTAATAGCGTCTTTTAATGGTTCATAACGCACTTATATAATTTGAAAATGATACTGCAATGTTGTATAGTCTCAATTTACACTTTGCCGAATAAGTTCCCAGGTAATCATGAAATTCCTTTTATATTGTCCAATAATGCTATTTGTATGCGCAACGGTTACATCAGCTGTAAAAAGGGTAAACATTTTTTTTTAATATGTACTGAAAAGAAAACCTTTTTCATCCTATCTTCTTCACAGATGTGTTTCCGCATTGAAATCGCCGCAATCCGTAGTGGCCAGGACAGTAGATATGCCATTCTCGATACGGTTTCCGTCAACGAAACTTTCATACGTGTCAATGTAGAAGTGTTGCGATTAGTCGTAAATCCAACATGGAAAATCGTATTGACACGATGGGGTTTCGGTACAAAACTGGTAGAACTTATTCGAATAAAACAACGAACTTGCGAAGCACCGCGAATGGCACGATATAATCCTTTGGTAAAAGTTGCTGTCGACTTTATTGACAAATTGACAAATTTTTCGTTAACATGCCCCTTGCCGGGTGGTATGTATTACGTTGAATTTGAAACAAGTTTTTTAAGAAATCTTGTACCGGCTCGACTTTTCTATCGACCAAAGACATATTATAATCTTTATTTGAACTATTATGACCAGAATCCAATAGGAAATTTTACTTTTTTCGCTAAATATTTTTTTAATATAATAGTACCAAGCACAAAGTGTTAGTACATTTGTTGTACCCATAAATTGTAGAAATCAGAATAAAATACTGAAAATTTTTGCAATGTATTTGGCACAACATCGATACGCAGTAACAGAAAAGCCCATATTCTCTAGATATAGAAGCTGAATTTCAGAGAAGAAAAAGGTATGTCTAAATCTGAGCATCACATCAAATAGCTCAAATAAGGAGACAAAGATACCCGTTGGGCGTTAATTTCACATAATTGAAAACGCCTACAATATCTAAAAAGGTCACTTTGATGTATTCAATGCATCCCAGAGATCGTTCAATATACGCTACAAGTGAATGTAGAGCAATGTTCACAACTTTACCGCTAAAATAGGCATGTTTCCGGCAAATGTAAATCGGTAAGCTTCTCAAGCATCTTTACATGCGTAGATTATAGGCTAATACTAATAGGACGAAGACCTTTCGAACTCACATTCGAGCACATTCCCATCCCCGGTAGGGATATGCACCAAATCTAAGCAGGCAATAAATCCAGGAATATACCTAGTCCATCGTTTCGTCCATGTTTTCTAAATCTAGATCTATTGACGCAAAACGATCGCCAGAAATCTTGCTTAGACCTCCTGATTATGCTGTAAACTAATTCAGGTGTAGATTGTAGATTACCCAGTCTGATTTCAGTCGGCACTCTTCGACAATATTGAAGAAATTGGCGTAGCCACGAGGGGGGCTTAGGACGGGCGATTGCACCCCCGTCCCGTCCCTTGACCGATGATCACGGTAATTTAATTTAATTATTATGGGCATGCCGTTTTGCCTAATTTAAATGAGGGGATAATGGAAGTTCTTGACCGAAGCGACTCATGTTTTTCACCAAAAATGATCTTGAACTTATTGTGAATCATCAACATCATCATCATCAATGTGACACGATAGTCCGACGTCGGGCTTTGGCCGCCTGATACGTTGACTTCCAATTGTCGCGGTTACGTGACTTTGTCCTCCAGTTTTGGAAGCCCAGCAGCTGGTGGGCGTCTTCATTTACGGAGTTCTCCCAGCGAGCTCTCGGTCGTCCACGCAACCTCGCTCCGTCAATTCGTAGTGCAGCCATCACCTTTTTGACATCAATTCGTTGTACGTGCGCCGCCCATTGCAAACGTTGAAGCTTCACGATTTTTGATATTTCCAGCTCATCGTAAGTTGATACAAGTCATGGTTGTACCGGATACGTCATTGATCTCGCTCGCGAACGGCCCCGAAAATTCGACGAAGGATCTTTCGTTCGAATCTGTCTAGCAAAATTTCGGAGGCAACCATAGCAGAGCACGGGTCGGATGATCGTTTTGTACACGCGGAGCTTCGTGTTCCTGTGCGCAAGTTTCGAATTAATTATAGGGAGGACCGAGAAATAGGTCTTATTGGCTAGTTGTATCCGACGTTTAATTTCGACGGTTTCGTTGGCGTCCTTTTGATAAGTTACAACCCAGATTAGTTGAAGTTGTCTACATACTCGATATTGAGGTCCCCCACTGTAATGCTTGAATTTGCTGGCGTCCATGTTTTCGATTGCATCATGGCCTTTGTTTTTCGTTCGTTGATATATAGTCCAACTTCCTTTGCGGCGTTATTGAGGTTATGCAGAAGGCTTTCTGCATCACCCAATCTTCGAGATATGGTATTGATGTCGTCGGCGTACGCTACTAATTGAGTCGACTTGATGAGTAGCGTTCCGCTGCTGTCCATATTCATGGCTCGAATTACATACTCCGAAGCAAGGTTGAAGAGCGTCGGCGCCAGCCCATCGCCCTGCTTGAGTCCAGTACGAGTTTCAAATAGGTCAATGAGTCGGTCCTACACTCTGACCTGCGAGACGGTATTAGTCATCATCATCCTTGTGAGTCGCACTAACTTTGCCGGTATACCAAAATGCAGCAAATTGTTGTACAGTACACTTCGATCGATACTGTCGTATGCCTGCTTGAAGTCGACAAAGATTTGGTATACGTCGATGTTGTATTCCCAGCACTTTTGGAGTAGTAACTTCAACTTAACTTAACGCCAAAAGAAAATTTGAGAAATATTAAGATATGCAGTTACAGTGGAAGAAAAATTACAGCTGAGTATGCATTTTTTTCAATTCTTCTTTAATTACAAATAACTGTAAAAAATGCGATTGCTTTTTTTTATATTTTTTTTTTCCAAGCGGACACTATATGCGGTATCGGGTTATCATTGGGGCTTGGAACACCCTGCATAAGTGGCTGCAATATTTCTATTTTTTAGTAAGTTATGGAGATTTTTAAAAGAATGCAAGCACAAGGGATGAATAACACGATATTTAACTAAAATTTTAGTAATTTGCGTAAAGAATTTAGTTACAAACGATTTCATTTAGTTGGCGCGTTATGACTTTTATTTATGGAGTTTTCACACTAACGACCAGATTACCTAATCTGTGCAATAGGGTGTCCCATTTTTTTTCAGTTACTCAAGTCTTCTTAAAGTTTGCGTAATTGATCGTAGACCACAAAAATAATTTTGAAACCAAAATGAAATTATGTCTTCAGTCAGAGCTCTACCGACCTTCATAGATTTTTAAATTTGTCATTTTTATCATGACGTTTAATTATCCTTAATGTTGAATAATAATGAACTCAATCCGAATACTAATATATTAACTTTTAGGCCAGTCATTTTATGATTTTAGGTCGCAAAAAATAGCTCGGCTCTGGTTTTTTGGGATATTGTTAGGGTAGATACCAGAAGTGTACCACCAAGTTTGCAACTTCGAAAAACTTGTGCTAACCCCGTGACCCTCAAAAACCTCAAAATTTTCGGACTTTTTTCATATTTTCGTTTGTAATTTCCAAAAGGTGCTTCCTACATGCAATTCGTCTACTGGATTTTTAAAGCTAACAAAACCTTCTTTAATTTGAGTCCACCTCCCAGGGCCGGATTTAGCCTCTATGGCGCCCCTGGGCAGAGACGAATTTGCCGCCCTCCGCCACCAGATAAGCTTGAAGGTAGCAGTTGTCAGCTCAAAAAGGAAATGTAGGCAAAACGTTAGCGGGCGTATGTGAAAATTGAAAATTTAAATTTTTTTACCAGTAAGCGTATTTTGTTTGCTTGAAATTTTTTTATGTTGCTTCCCTGGGGAGGAATCCAGATGTTCCGTGCACCTGCTAAAATTGTTTTAGGAATGATTGAAACTCCAATGATAATGTTGGGTGTCTAGGATACGTCAACCCAAATTAGCAACAGATGGCGCTAGTATCACTAGCGAGACAACTTATTGGCCGAAGTTTCCAGAACATCGAAAATGGGTATATAAGGGCGTCGACTAGAGCCAGTCAGTCAGTCTAGTTTTAGCCGTGAGTAAATAATGTCGAATCAATAATTAGTGAAGTAATTAGTAGAAATTGTAAACCGTGTATATCCGTGTGGTTGTAATAAATAGTGTTACAGTAAAGCGAGTGTTATTCATTGTCGTGTACGCGAAAATCTATCGAACCCACTGGAACGTCTAGAATAGACGAGAAATATATAACAATTGGTGTCAGAAGTGGGATTTTCAAGTACGGTGTAGTGTGACTCGTGCGCGGAATATACGACGTGAAACTGCGAGTGTCGAGCGAATTCGTGAATATTCGAGAACTCGACGGTAATTTTCGAGAAAGTTCTCGTTGGAAAGTTCTGGATTGTGACCTTACGCGGTCGTGTTGAACTAGTGTGGACAGATCCAGTGCGTGAAACTGTGTGACGAGTGCATTCGGGAATATTCGAGAATTCTACGAGAATTTTCGTGAAAATTCGCGACGGCAAATTCTGGAAAGTGAACGCAATCGTGTCGGACTAGTGTGAAGAGATCCGGTAAATGTGAAATTGCGTGTGCCTAGTGAACATTCGAGAAGGCGACGAGAATTTTCTGGAAAATTCGCGACAGAAAATTCTGGAAAGTGAACGCAATCGTGTTGGACTAGTGTAAAGAGATCCGGTAAACGTGAAATTGCGTGTGTTAGTGAACATTCGAGAACTCGACGAGAATCTTCGGGAAAGTTCGTGACGGAAAGTTCTAGAAAGTGAACTTACGAACCTCGAGTCGGACTATTGTGGACAGAAAAACTTCTCGGAAGTGAATTAGGACGTAACGTGTAGAATTCGAAAACATTCTAGAAAGTTCGATTCGTGTATAATTGAACTGTGGACACTTTATAGTCGAGAAACAAAATGCCGCGTAATATCTCGCAATTAACAACGGCCGAATTGAAGCGTGAGCTGGCGAAAAGGAATTTGTCGACTTCAGGAAACAAAAGCGCGTTGCTTGCTCGGCTGATGGACGCACTGAGAGATGAAGGCCAGGATCCCGACACGGTGGAGTTTCGGGAAGAGAAAGACCCTAGTGAGGCAAGAGCAGAAGAAGCCACAGACCCAATGATGCAGTTGCTGAGAGCTATGGCAGAGCTGAACCAGCGAGCAGCAGAACAAAATGAACGGTCGGTGAAGTCCGAGGAGGCAATGAGCAAGATGGAGGAATCAATAAAGTCTGAACTGAAAGAACAAATTGCAGGTTCGGAAAGGTCGATATCAGCCAAGCAGGAAGAAGCGTTCAGCCATTTAAAGACCAGCCTTGAACACCAATTTGAAAAACAAAAAGGTGAAGTTCTAAATATAATCGACGACAAAATCAAGACGGTGGCCGAAGAAGTCCAGATGTTAAAGAACGATCTGGAACGTTTGAAAACAACGAATGTCAACCAATACCCGCAGAATGCAGGAGTAGTCGGAAATATCCAGAAGTCTAATAGCGACCTCGAAACATTGAGAAAAAGTGAAATATTTAAAACCGACTCGAATATTAAAAGTCTGAAAGCGCCGACTTTCGATGGACAAATGTCTTGGAATATCTACAAGACACAATTTGAGGCTGCTGCGACGGTAAATGGTTGGTCGGACGGCGAGCGCGCCACGGCTCTGGTTCTGGCGTTGAGAGGTCCTGCTGCTGAGATCCTGCAATCGATTCCTGCTCCACTGCAGACATCTTATGTGGAGCTTGTGAAGGCGTTGGATGGGCGATATGGTGACGAGCACATGAAGCAAATTTATCGATCACAGCTTCGTAACCGGACACAGAAGCCAGGAGAAACACTGCAGCAATTGGCTCAAGACATTGAGCGGCTGGCTCTTTTGTCATACCCGACCACGGAACCTGAACATCGGAATGAAACAGCAGTGGATATATTCACTTCGGCTATCCTCGACCGTGAACTACAACAGGCGTTAAGGCTAGCTGACAAGCGAAATATCAGGGACGCACTTGTATATAGCCTGACATTTGAAGCTGCGAAGCAAGCCACCCGTAATTGTGTGCGAGCCCCAGAAGTAGTAGAGGATTGTGTCTGTCAGCGAATGGATGCATCAAGGCAAGCTATCAACAGAGATGCAATGCGGTGTTGGAACTGCGGTAAAAAGGGTCATGTCCGGAGGAATTGTCAACAACCGAGAAAGGCTGAAACATTCCGCAAGAAGTGTGCCCAGCAGGCGAGAAAAACGAGTTGGCAAAGAGCGAACCGAGTTCGAGAAGTAACGGATGATTACGTTTGTCGGAAAATCGATGTATCGAGACGATTTGTTAACAAAGTTCCGATTCGATGCTGGAAATGCGGTCAACAGGGGCACGTGCGAAGCGCCTGTGAACAACTGAGGAAGGCAGGCACATTCGGCAAGAAAGTTACAAACGGAGGTTCGAGACGATGCTGGAAATGCGGTGAACACGGGCACGTGCGAAGTAACTGTGAACAGCTGAGGAAGGCGGGCACACTCTGCAAGAAGGTTGTCAACGGCGATTCAATTCGGTGCTGGAATTGCGGTGAAAATGGTCATCTGCAAAGGAACTGTCGTATGCCGAGAAAGGCAGGAACATCCTGTAAGAGATGCGTGCAGCGAACCAGAAGAATGAGTTGGCGAAGTGCGAAACAACCTGCTCCCGTTGTATGTGAATCGGGCAACAAACGATTCTACTGGGTGGACGTTCGAGGTGACGTTGAGGATTGGTGCAGCCGGTGTACGAGTTGTGCAGCTGTTAAAGGACGAGCATCGCAAGCCGAGAGCGAAAATGAAGATCATACATGTGGATCGATTGGCACCCTATCGAGGCAACGATACGGAAGAGACCGAAGCGTGTTCTGTTCGGGACGAACAGGTTTAAGGAGGGGGTAATGTTGGGTGTCTAGGATACGTCAACCCAAATTAGCAACAGATGGCGCTAGTATCACTAGCGAGACAACTTATTGGCCGAAGTTTCCAGAACATCGAAAATGGGTATATAAGGGCGTCGACTAGAGCCAGTCAGTCAGTCTAGTTTTAGCCGTGAGTAAATAATGTCGAATCAATAATTAGTGAAGTAATTAGTAGAAATTGTAAACCGTGTATATCCGTGTGGTTGTAATAAATAGTGTTACAGTAAAGCGAGTGTTATTCATTGTCGTGTACGCGAAAATCTATCGAACCCACTGGAACGTCTAGAATAGACGAGAAATATATAACAATAACATAGAAAATTGTACAATTCTTATTACATTCGGTTTTTTACCTTTTTAGAAATGCGTTCATGTTTCTAAATTTTTTCTTTCGATTGTTTTGGAAATAATTTGCGAATTAACCCAACAAATGAAATTTCCTATATGAATTAGCATAATAAAAACCCAAAATTAAGAAATCTTACGGTAAATTTTGAACACACCTTGACCTAATTTGTTTTCGGTGATAAAGATAACGAAAACGAATTGGGAAAGCATTTACTGATGCTATTCAGCAAAAATCATTCGGTGCCTAAAGAGTTCTAGATTTTCCTGATTTCAACTATTTTCCCGTTTTTTCTCTTAAAAAAATTGAAAATCCGAAAATTTAAGCGAAAAAATTCTTTAATATTTAGTTAAACCCGATAGATACTCAAAAATTTGATAGCCAATGCCGCATTTCTAATATCTAGACTTGGACCTCTCCCGAAACCAAATCCTTGCTTCCCAGCGAATTTGATGTGGGGAAAAATTTAAGAAGTAATTGAACACACGAAAATGTGTGGTAAGAAGAGTTACTTGCTTGGGGGCGTTTTGAACTTTCCAAAGGATCGCTATCACCAAAAATATTTTTCGTTTTTTTATTCAAGTCTGGGGCAATTTTAGAGGCTTGAAAACAGGAGCTGGCAGCCAAGTACTAGCGTACTTATATCATTTAATGTGGCTTCAGGCATAATGTTAATGTTAAAGTGAAGCCAAAGATGATTTATACTCGTACTCTAAATATACTCCTGAACTAAAGGCCGCCACGCCATTCAGAGTGAATGAGTGTATGCTTCAAGCAAAACTTTTGAGGATTCCTAATTTTTGGAGGCGGAATCACATTATCATTGGAGTTGATGTTGCGATTAGGTGCTTTGATTAAGACGAATAAATTAAAAAAGCAAACTATTTTCTACAATTATGTTTGAATTTTCAAAATCCATTTTCCCATAATTTTAGACCAATGAAAAAATTTAAGAATTTGCCGCCCCTCAAATTCTGCCGCCCCGGGCAGTAGCCCAGGTTGCCCATACCGGCCCTGTCACCTCCAGCTTTGTAGGTGCAAAGGATCAGTACTTTAAATATTGTGTTTTGTAAAAAATTTCGGAATTGTAATTTTAGTCATCTTCCGAACTAAATATCGGCTGAAATGCGCATTCGACGGAAAAAGTCATGTGACACAAAGTTTAAACCAGTTACTTACCTGTATATATGTCGGAACGAATGTATTCGGAACATGGGGTCATAGGGCTGCCCCTGAAAATTAGGTTCTTCTAAGAACATTTGTTTTCTCTATGTACCAATATTAACCAAACTTCACCCAAGTGTGTTCCTGGTTAAGCCTTAAAAAATATCTAGGAACGGATGAAATTGGAACTCTACGTCATAGGGCTGTCATACAAACCACTCCCTGGAATTTAGGTTCTACTAAGAAAAACTTTTTTCTTTATGAGCCAATCTCAACCAAACCTCACCCAAATGTGTTCCTAGTAATGCCTCAAAACATAACTAGAAATGGATGGAATCGGAACATTACGTCATAGGGCTGTCATACAAACCAACCCCTATATATTAGGTTCTTGTAAGAAAAACTTTTTTCTTTTTAAATCTTAACCAAAATTCATCCAATTCTGTGTTCCTGGATTAGGCTCAGTGCATCAGGAACAGATGGAATTGGAACATGTCATACACGTCGTATTACAATTGCGGACTTTTTTACAAAAAAAACATCTTTTAAAATGCTGTATATCTTGGGATCCTTTGTACGTACAAAGCTGGCGTTGCACTCAAATAAAAGAAGATGTTGTTAGCTTTAAAAGTGCAGTGGACGACTTTCTTGTACGAAGCATCTTTTAAAAATTACAAATCAAAATATGAAAAAAGTCCGAAAATTTTGAGGTTTATTGAGGGTCACGGGGTTAGCACAGGTTTTTCGAAGTTGCAAACTTGGTGGTACACTACTGGTATCTATCCTAACAACATCCCAAAAAACCACAGCCGAGCTATTCTTTGCGACCTAACGCCTTATATTTCGGTTTATTGACTGACCTATTTAAGTACTATTTGGAGATAAAATATATAAATATTAATATATAATAATAATTATAATTAATGTTAATTGAATAGAATTACTCTGCTCTGTGGCCGTGATCGTTCGGTCGCCACTCTGTGAAATAGACACTCATAGAGAAACGAGTTTCCAAACTTGGCACGACTCGTCGCAAGTTTATTCTTCAGAAGAAGATGATAAGAATTATTCTTATCGTAGAATAATAAACTAACAGTGCGACTAGGAAGTGGTATGGCTGACAGCCGTATCACACTCCGAATTCAAATGTCTTTGTAACGTTGATGACTACACACGGTAGTCATCAACGCACCATGCTCCACTAGGAGTTACGGTAATCGAGAGAGAATAGAATTATGTATTATTAATTAATATGGTATTAGCTATTTTTTATATTTTCTGAATAGTGGAGAGAAGAGTTTTCATTACAGTTCAAATTGTGAACATATGCTGTCTGTTTTGAACGTAGTTTAGAATTGCTTATTACTGAAAAATTGGATAGAGTAGAGATATTTTGATTCTATACTCCTCAGACATACTATGTATAATACTATAATAACTTCCTGTAGTCTGGTTGGTGTTGTGGCTGGTACGCACGCCTTTGGTCCACAGGGTCGTGGGTTCGAGTCTCATCGTGAAGCAATTTAGTTTATGGAGTTTTTCGAACTCACGATCCATGTGACGGACTATGATCTCACTCAGATGTTAAACGAGTACCCATTTATGGCGATAAATAACACTACTTAGCGTGCTGTTTATCTTAACACCTCAACGAAACAGCAGTTAAGAACTTTGAAATTGGATGCCACTAACACATCTGTGTTCAGTGTTGGACTGACGCACCTGGTATTTATTAACTTCCTAATTATGTACTTTTATTCACAAGCCCATCATAATCAGTTTCAAATCTCATTGTCAGAAAAGTCTTTCATTTTCATTCCCATACATTCAGTCACTCTTTACATTCTTCTTTTCAAACTATCATTTTCACTTTAACCCTTTAACGACCAGAGACAAATATGTTTGCCCGTAGTTGATTGGCATTTAAAATTGTTCACGTAAAAAATATGATAGAATACTCTAAAATAAATTCATAAAGGAGAGTTGGGGCAACAACACTATTATACGTATAATTTCCTAACTGGCCCGCTTTTCCCCCCAGGGGCCCCCAGGGTTAAGTAAAAGTAGTCACATTTCAAGGGGCTGTAAAGTAACGGTAAAAGCGAAAAAAATGTATGAGGCTCAAATAATGCATTAGGTCTATCGCTTCCGTTTCTGAAATTGCAACGTTCCAGATTTTTTAAAATTCAGTGAATTCATACAGGCCTAAAATCCGAAGGGTTAAATAATTTGCGGTATGTAGCGTTCATAAATGTGAAAACCTTCTACCTCGCGACAGCCGGTTTTTTCAGCAAACCAACGAAATTTGGAAACTACTGCTTTACGTATCTAGTGATTATGACGAAGAAAGCGCGTCGTCAAATTATATTATTATATGTGCACTTTTATGGAAACAGTATTCGACAAATCAAGGCAAAGCCTAAAAATTATCATTGACTTAACAAAATCCGATGCATCTCTAAAATGTCAAATCTACTTCTAAGAGAGACAATTTCAAGAAGACCAGCCTTATTTACTCCCTCAGAGCAATTCGGTGCCTTTTTGTGTCTGAAACTGGCTACACAACGTTAACGTCTACACTGAAAAAAAAAAAAACATTTAAAGCCTCGATGAGTTTGTTGTATTACATTTATGTCAATCGACAGCAAAAAAAAGGGGTGCGATTTACGTTGACAGTTTTTTGTAAGTGTCAGCCAATTTCAGATTATCTAGCAACATTTTAATATGGCAGGTGGCAGGGACGGACCCCTCCCGAAATGATTTCAATAAAGATGGAATTTCCAATGATGCACTCACATTGTCATTATATTGGGCTGCGCTTTCATGTTAGATCGTATTTGAAATAATTAACGAGTAACTTGAAAAGTTGTGTCATTTTGGTAGAGATTAACCTAAAAAGCCGAAAAGCAAAGCTCAGAGTTAGTTCAGATAACAGAAAGTCCAGTTAATAGAAACTGTTAAATGCAAAAAAGAGGGTGCAGTTTCTATGAAATTTTAAATAGTAACAAGGAGAGGCTGATCAGCGTGTCGACTTATTTTTTGAGGACCATGGTATATCTGCCTTCAAAATAGTGGTGAAAAATGATGGATTTTTAAAACGTCAAAACTGCCTTGGTTGAATCATTTTCCTAATGATTTTGGAGACATTTTTACATTAAAATTAATAACCTTACGAGTCGGCTTTAGGACAGGATAACTGGAACACTAAAGGATAGGAACATTAACGTTCAGGGCAGAAAGTCGATACTGTAACTTTCTTATGCTCACTCTTAGAGTCGGCATACATTATCCAATCGATTGAACAATCAAAGCTCATTTCCGCAGAGAAAGTTCATTTTTTAGGTTGCACTGCCGAATTCGCTGGCGAAAATGAGCTTTCTCCACAAAAATGAGCCTTGATTGTTCAATCAATTGGATAAAGGTCGACATAGACTACGCGATTAATTGAAGAATCAAAGCTCATTTCTGTGGATAAAGCTCATTTTTTAGGTACCACTAATTCGCTAGAAAAAATAAGCTTTCTCCACAGAAATGAAATTATATTCATCAATCAATTGAATAATGTATGCCGACTCTTTATTGTATGCCGACAATTGATTGAACAATCAAAGTTCATTTCTGTGGAGTGCTCATTTTTTAGGTTCCAGTACCTAATTAGCTAGAGAAAATAAGCTTTCTCCACAGAAAATGAGCTTTCTCCACAGAAATGAGCTTTGATTACATATAAGTACATGCTAGTTAGTATTTGCAGAAATTCCAAAATAATTTCGGATACTAAGAATTGTGGTAGATTTGGGCATATTTAATATTTCTAGTGATAGAGTCGTAGATTGTCAAATTTTAGATCAACCACAAAAGTAGTAAAGTGGAAAAACTGATCTAGATCATCATCATCTTATAAGGTAATTTAGGGTCGCTAATTCCAAAATGGCCTCAGTGCTTCCACCGCGCCGATTCGATGAGTATTTCTCGAGAAAATAGAATAATCATTCTGGGGCAGCCACCCAAAATTTTTTTTTGTTTTTAACTGTGCTGAAATGCGGTACAAAAGAACCTACTACCAGTATCAGTTCATTCAGTGTTCAACAGGTGCTAAAAAAATCCGAAAAAGACCGGGACTAAACAGGTGCTGAAAAAACATTAAAAAACCGGTACTGAACAGGTGCTGGAAAAACCTAAAAAACTGAATAGGTTCTGAAAAAACTTAAAAAACCGGTACTGAACAGGTGCTTTGAGTTCAATAGATGCAAACTAAGTTACGGAAAAAAATGTATAGCTATTGCAGCGTTTCTAATATCGAGAGTTGGACCCCTTCCGAAACAAAATCCTGGCTACGTCCCTGGCAGGTGGACAATTTCCGACCGATAAAGAAGTGAGGGCACATCGGTCTCTATGCAGTGGGGAGCATAACTGGCATATATGGGCATTCGGTGGCTCAGTGGTAGAGATGTCCCTATATCTCTGGGTTACTGGAGCATGGGTTCGAGTCCCACTGTGACCATGGATGTTTGTGGTGTCCCCCTCTCGATCCCATACCCTAATTTTCGTTCCGCCAAGACTATGCTTGCATTAAAGGGTTATCCCGTAAAACCTTGACATTGACATAAAAAAAATTTGAGGGACATAACATCTTCATCTGTCCAAATTAATTTAAACGGGCGCAGTTTTTCGCTGCATAATTTAGCAAAATACAATAATGTTTGCTTGACGGAAAGGAAAGCTATTACATACAAAAAGCCAAGTTTGCTCTTGGATATTTTTCGAATTAAGCATATCAAATACTCTACCGTAACATATAGCTATCCTATAGTAATCCGATAAAAGTCGCACCGAATATCGAGCCGGTCTGACGGGGGAACACATCAACTTTAGTAGACCACGAGTCCACCCTTTTTCAGAGATTATCAGGACTGGCTTTTTCAGGCAATAAGCTCTTCATAAAATGGGAAAGCGAGAGAATTGGAAAGTTTGTGCTCATTGTACTTTGATGGATGACCGCACATTATGCACTTTGTACCCAAAGCAATGTGTTCCTTTGCTCTACAACATCTCGCGAATTCATTAATATTTACCACACCTAACATTAATTGTTCAATTCAATGTTTTTTTTATTATTTACCCCTTATACACATATGAATTACACGTCACAATGTCTTTATTATGTTAAGTCTTTATTAGGTGATAAATTCCCTTTCAACCCACAGGCCAAGCGAGATGAGGGATAAAATGGGAGGCTAGGGGCACAATATTTGGTGACATAATTACTAATGATCACATAATGACATAATTACTACAGATCACGAATATGAAACAAAAATAAAATTGCTTCGGCCAAAAATGTATGGTCCTCAAAGGGTTAAAAATTTATTTTACAACAGATAAAAAATGTGGAAAGTGGAACTATTACTGAGCAACTTATGATACAAATATAAATTCATACTAGAGACGCAAGCCTCTACTATACTATACACTTTTATATTCTTTCTCCACTGATATTATTTTCACACGGAACTCTTTTGCATGTTTGAGCGATGTCCAACATTAATCGCGGGAATGTGAAAAAAAAAACTTAATGTTGGATGTCGGACACTCGGCTGTCGATTGTGGGCAACTAATTCGAATACATCAACGTTACAAGACAATAGGTAATAGTGTAAGAACGTTGATTTACCTTCTGAAAGCGGATTGTCGGCGACACCCAAAATTACTTGAATAGGATAATGATGCCGTGCTACTTTAATTATTATTACCGAACAAGAAAAAGCAAAGTGCTAAAACATTATTATAAGAAAGTACATTACATTATGTAGGTAGGCAGATAATAAGATCTCAGAGCAGACAGAAAATTTCAATTGTACGAGTATAGTAGAAGAAAAAATCTAACGTGTTATTTAGGTTTGACGTAACATTATAATAGATCATTAAAAGTATGTAATTGAGCTCTTTGTGCATAGTAGAGATGCAGTCTTTTTTAGAAAGGAGCATGAATTGTTTTTTGATATGGAAATTTAAAGACGGGCGGGCTAGTTAATGATGTCGAAGACATCATTCACATTGTATAACGATAGGATAATTTGCCATTAATTAGAAGATTATGATTATGAAAAGTTACTTGCAAAGCGGTGTGGATTTTATATAATCCTTAACTTCCTTAATCATATCTGTTGCGTTTTCAATACGCTTTTATTGATTACATGTAATATTATGTAAGGCAGACGTGTCAAACTCATGGCCCGCGGCCATTGTCGAAGCAGCATAATGTGTATAAACACAAAAATGGTGAAATTGGTAAGGTGAACAAATTCAGCCATTGATATAAAAATAAATACTAAAACTCGTCTGTGGCTTAAGCAAGATTATTTAAGCAGTTAATAAAAAATTGGTTGGCTTTACCGAACATAAATTGAGATTTATTTGGAAAAATGGCAAAATTTTAAAAACTACGGAAATCTTGAAATTGGTGACTAAATTATCTGGATGAGAAATCCAAACAAAATAATAACAGCCCAAGTGCCGGATTTTTAGACTACACTTATCAAGCTGTATTGGTGCATGCTTTTAAACCCACATAACAAACAACTTCTTTGTCTCATTTAGCCATCTTTCTGCTCAAATTAATTTAATCTGACTATTTTGCCTCCCAATGTTATTTGGGGCAACCTGGATGACCGGTGCTATAAATTTTTTATCATCTGTCCAAAATTTGGCGCAAATCATGTAATTGACAAAAAGTGGTTACTTGAAGATCAATCATATTTTCACGTTTTCGCTTCTTGTCTTAATTTGAAGTACATTTTCGAAAGGTCGAAGTTCTCAGGCATAATCCCAAAGCCGTTATAGTGATCCAGACTTTCTGCCATATTTTAAAAGTAGTAATCAACTTTCGTTGAAATTTTCCTCCTGCGGCCCACCCAAACCTGAGGAGAGTCTTATTTGGCCCGGGCCAGCTTCTGAGTTTGATACCCCTAATTTAAGGAATGTAGCATGACAAACATGTATAATTAAATTCATAAAATCTTCCTGCTCTTTTACCATTTAGACTTACGCACCTATATTACATTAGTATTATAAAACGAATGGGTCAAATTTAACCTTTGATGACCCATCTCATCTTAAGCTGTAGAATGATCCATAGCGTGTTCCATTAGGTACATATGTACTTAATATCTGGTGAACCAGTGGCGCAACCACGGGAAGGGCTAAGGGGGCTGAATCCCCTCCCAAACCCAGGAATTGGGAAGAAAATTACAAAATGAAAATAATGTGTATGTAGCAAGCCTCATATTTCTTCATATTTCTTACAAAGTCTCCTCCAGGCTCATATTAGCAAAATATGTCAAAAAACATTTCTTTAAAATTATGCGTAAAATATCAGAGTAAAATTTATATGAATTAAAAATTAAATAAAAGTCCACCAACAAATTGTCCTTTTGCACAAAAATTTGCTATTGCTAAGCCTCACATTAGTAAAATTTGATTAGTTCTGCTGCTTGTCCCAAATTGTTGTACAAATATGTAGTTTTAAGTAAAAAAATTCAAGTGTTGTATTCTTCGATGTGATGCAATAGTGCAGCATAACGAGTCGCTATAGCAGCGATTCACATCGGAAGTCATTGGGTTCATTGCTTTGCTAGCATACTGACTATTTCACCTGAGAATATAAGGTTCCCTGAAGCCATTACAAAAATCTTAGCTAACTTCAGCTAATCTACGTAATAGATCTACCGCGATGTCACTATTTGTGTACCGGCAACATATGAATAAAATCAAAATGACCAGCTTAAATCTTAGGCGAAATTATAGAAACCAATCCACCCTAACGCTATTCTAAATCGAACGATGATTACAGAATTCGGTTGTTGATCATGATTAGTTGCGTCCTTCCTTTCTTTAGCCGCGCCTTTTTTTAGCATTTCCCAGATCCTGGAAGTCTGTGAGAATCAGGAACATTATAAAGTGTAATGACTTCTTCTTGAATTGTACGGGGCCTAGAAACACTACCATATAACATCATTACTGGAAAATACCCAAGTACGAAAGCAGGTCAATGTTCGGTAATATGGATGGTCCCAGCCCCTCCAGGACAAGATCCTGGTTGCGCCACTGTGGTGAACAGTCCAGTTTGTTGCATAAAAGTTGGTTACATTAGAAAAAATTTTTTGAACATGATGTTTATCTGTTCGCATGTTGAGCAACAATGCTGGCTAAAAATTAATAAAACGAAAGACTCAAGCAAGAAACCCGAAGACTTAAAATATGTTAAATAAAACTAGAATAGCAGCCAGATCTTATTTAATTTTACATTCCATCTATTATTTTGCTTTAAATGTTTAACTTAAGTATAATGCAACTAAAAGGTAACGGGTGTTGAAGGAGCTTAAAAAAAAATAGCATCCATATTTGTCATTATAACCAGGTGTAATGCATATTGAAGCAAAATGGTCGCTTTTTTGTCAACAAATTGTTTTTATACCCGTCACTATGTGAAAGGGTATATTAACTTTGTCATGAAGTTTGCAACGCACAGAAGGAAGCACCTCCGACTATATAAAGTATATATATTATTGATCAGCGTGACGAGAGAAATCGATTGAGCCATGTCCGTCTGTCTGTCTGTCTGTCTGTCCGTCTGTCTGTCTGTCTGTCTGTCTGTCCGTCTGTTGCAACGCAAACTAGTCCCTCAGTTTTGAAGCTATCGGGCTGAAAATTTGTACACAAGTTTCTTTTTAGTGTACGCTGTATATATGTCGGAACGAATGGAATCGGACCATGGGGTCATGGGGCTGCCCCTGAAAATTAGGTTTTTCTAAGAAAAACTATTTTCTTTAGGTACCAATCTTAACCAAACTTCACCCAAGTGTGTTTCTAGTAAAGCCCCAAAACATATCTAGGAACGAATGGAATTGGAACATTACGTCATAGGGCTGCCATACAACCGAACCATTGAAAATTAAATTCTTCTAAGAACAACTTTTTCCTTGTTAAGCCGACCGTAACCAAACTTCATCCAAATGTGTTCCTAGTAAAGCCTCAAAAAATATCTAGGAGCAGATGAAATCGGAACACTACGTCATAGGGCTGTCATACAAACCAACCGCTGGAAATTAGGTTCTTGAATGAACAACTTTTTTCTTTGTGAATCAATCTTAACCAAACTTCACCCCAATGTATGGCTAGTATAAGCTGACCAGACGTACAGCATTTTGCTGTAGAGTACAGCATTTTGACTTGTCGTACAGCATTAGTAAATGAACAGCATTCCCAACGCCACACCAAAGAAATCTAAATGACTGCATAATAACTCCCTCGGTGAGGCCTGTAGTCAGTCTGTTATTAACACGGTAATCTCACTTTCATGTGGCAAACGTTCATTTTCGATAATTTCGGAACTCTTTGGTCAATCGGTCTGAAATTTAATGTACCTAAATGTAAGCGCCAGGTAGCTCCACAACCTAGGGACTACATTTACTTTCATTTCTCCATATTTTAGGGTCCCCCTATCTGCCCAAATCGCACTTTCGTCTTTTCTAATCGAAAACTTTATAAAATTTGTCCAATAAATTTGAAAATTGGCAGACTTGTGAAAATTTCAAGGCTATACCTCACACTTGTAGCTGTAGAGCTATACTTGGCGCTCACCGCTCACATTGTCTCCAAATTTCAAGATCTGCGTTCGGGATTTCAATCGTATTAATTGAAAATTGTCCCTAATTCGGAAATTTTGGAGCGGAAAATTTTGAAATTTAACAGCCATGTATAGAGGACCGCACTGCCCGTATTAAGTAAAAATTTCAAGCATCTATAGGTACCAAGGTTCAGAAGTAACAGCCATGTAAAGATGCCATTTGAAACGATGGAAAAAGAAAATTCAAACTAAAGGACTCTGCAAGGATTTCCCCTATATTTCGACTAAATCCAATAAAGTAGCGATAAATGCCCAGAGGGTCGCAATCCACTTAAGAATTGTCTGCGCAATGAGGTATTAATTTACCTATTGTAATAAACAAAACGAAACTTTTAAATAGGTAGGTACAAGGAGGTGTAATTTTCGTACTTCAAATAAACAGTTTCATGATTTTTGTCTCAGGGTCACGGATAGTCATAGATAGGGAAAGGGCCATCATCATCCCTACAATGCTGCTGAGACTGCAGTTTCGAACACTGAAATTCAAAAGTTGAAAAATCACTGCGAGTATCTGTACTGTACTGTCTAGAAAGCGGAAATCGAATCCGTATTGAAACAAATTGGATTATAAATTGTCCTTTCTTGAAATATGGTTTTAAAAAAACCGACAATTTAAACTGACAAAAAGTCCTAATCTTTGTCGTACATTTGAATTAAATACCTATTCCTAACCCTAAAAAAAATCCGGGTTCATTGTGTTAAACAATTGTTGGGTTTGCCCGTTTTAAACGAGATCCTGGCTACACTTCGTCCATGCCTGTTATAACTTTGCGTGTTAGAACATACATTTGCACTTCACATGCTGGTGATGTTTTGTCAATGAGAACATTTAGAAGTTGAGAGATCTTTTCTGGGTCCTGTTTAGTACCAACAGAACCTTGCAAGGACGTAGCTAGGATTTAGCGAGCACGATAGCACGCGCGATAACTTAATTGCTCCGCTATCATCGGAAGCAGACAGTGCCACGTCCACAACGCCAAAGACTTCTTTTCTGTACAATTATTATAGAAGGGCTCGTGGGCCATGGTATATGCACAAAGCAGCAACTATGGAACTATGGAAAGTACGATCGAGCATTCGGTGCCCGCGTCGTGCTGGTTTTGCCTTCCCTTCGCACAGCTAAAAAAAAAATTACTTCATTCTTACAGGGAAATATTTTATTTCAAATTGTGTAGCCTGTATGAGGTCCAATTTTGGATCACCAGATTTTTATGTGTTTCAAATTGTTTATTTCGTCCAGATGACACAATTTATCTGACTGCAAGCTTAATTTCGGTAGAGTTTTAGGAATGAATAAATTAGAAATACTGTGCGAAGTTAAGGACTCCTGGACCCCTCCGCTGGCTACGTTCCTTGCTTTCCCAAGGTTCACCACACATTTCCCAGAATAAAGGCTACTATTCTTGCTGTATTCCGTTTAGGAAAATATCACTTATGAAACGATGGAGAATATGTGGTCGTTTTATGGCATCCATAATGGTGGTAGCCTCGTGACATACAGTTGACGCCGGTTAATGCGATCACATCGGGACCTTGCTGTTTTGAAAACATTAAGCGAATGATAACAAATAATAAAATAGTACGATTGAGGCTTTGCCTGAAAACCGAATTCCGGAATCTGTACTGCATTGGGCCTTCGGGAATCTGGTCACCTTAGGCTAGTAAAGCCTCAGAAGATATTTAGGAATGGATGGAATCGGAACATTACATCATAGGGCTGTCATACAAACCAACCCCCAAATATTAGAAATTTTTAACCCAAAAGGAGCTTAAGTTTCATTCAAATGTGACGGGTATTCAAATTTCGGCCGCGCCCGAAATTAG
Organism: Microchrysa polita; assembly: GCA_949715475.1. NCBI lineage: Eukaryota > Metazoa > Arthropoda > Insecta > Diptera > Stratiomyidae > Microchrysa > Microchrysa polita. The sequence goes on along the minus strand of OX454421.1, from coordinate 12,055,475 downwards.
CCTCGGTCTCGTTTTTTTCAAGTATTAATAAGAAACGTTAGAGGATACTTTCCCAAACTTTCGATTAAACTAAATCATATCATCAATGTATCAGTACAGCACACATAAATTCGCTTAAGCCATTATGATTTAGCACAAACCTTTAAGCTATAGCGTATGTTCATCAATAAGTAAAATTACCAGTCAATATGACCCAATTTAGTCGTCGATCACCAGTTTCAATGGCAACAACCAGCAACCACATTGTTTAGGAAAAAACGTATGTATGTACTTTGCAGACAGCAGAGTGTATATGCATACAACCTTTTGGCAAATGATATATAGGTACATTCGACTCGAAACCATACTACCATGGTTAAAATTGCAAAGCAAAAGCCATCATTTTAGACTGCAAGCAAGTTGTAATGTGTATCTACGGGCAATTGCCGTCATCATTCTGCAGCAACTATCTTTCGCCACCAAGCGCAGTATAATCCTACATAAGGCATGGATCCATGTATGGAATCGATTAACATGATCAGTGGCACCACCGGCATCAACTTACATGCCGTCGCTAAAAGAATTTCACAATCCATATGCATACATACAAATGTGTGTAAATATGTGATATTGGATACGATACTTGTATATAACTTGGAAGATTATAAGCACTTGGCGTATGTAATATTGCAGTATATTTGCGTAGCTGTACGCGAACACAGTATATTTTCCAATCAAATTTCCAATCAAACTTATACCAGTATGCGGAACCAAACGCGCAATGTAAACGAGAAACGATGAAAACATAAAATATTGCTCAAATTATAATGGTAGCTAGTTTGTGAGTAAGTCTATTGGCTTCCAGCAATATTTTTGTATTTTTGTAGTGGTCAGTGGATTTACACTATACGAGTACATACAAAAAGTCAATCGGACAAACTTGTATATTTTTAGTTTTTTTTAGGTAAAATGCGGAGATTCGTTAAGATGTGCTGAGGGTGCAATGAAATAGAAATATCAAGGTAGATACACCGATAAAAATTGTTACGTTAATGGGCGCAAATTGATGCTTTCTTATGTAAAAAAAAAAATGTATGGGAACCTTCGTGTTAGTTTTGGTATTTGTTTGTTACCTGTTAAGCAATTCGAAACATTTACAGAAACGTTTTGTAAGGTGCAAGTTAAACCTTGAAAGGTTATATCTTGATTAAATGTACGGAATGGCTTAGCTTTGACATTTGCTACAAAAAGTGCAAAAACAAAGACATAAAAATGCAGTTTAAAAAAAAAATACAAAATGGGTGAAATTTTGTGGAAATATTCGGGGACATGCCAAACAACTTCACTAATTACTGGCTAGTTATTGTTCCGACATAATTCATGCGCAAAACTATACTGACTGACTGACCCTAATCAACGCCCTTATATACTCGTTTCCACTGTTCCGGAAACCTTGGTGACGCACTTTCTGGAAACTTCAAGAAAGTCGTTGCTGTTTTCTAATCGGCCATTTCTCGCTAGCGACACTAGAGCCATCTGGTGCCAGGTACGGAAATACAATTTGGGTTGACGTATAGCCTAGACACATCACATTACCCCCTCCTTAAACCTGTTCGTCCCGAACAGAACACGCTTCGGTCTCCTCCGTATCGTCGCCTCGATAGGGTGCTAGTCGATCCACATGTATGACTTTCATTTTCGCTCTCGGCTTTCGATGCTCGCTGTTCAAAAGCTGCACAACTCGTACACAGGTGGCAACACTCCTTAACGTCACCTCGAGCATGTACCCAGTAGAATCGTTTGTTTCCCGACTCACAGACAACGTGAGCAGGTTGTTTCGCATTTCGCCAACTAATTTTTCGGTCTTCCTTATACTGTAATATTGTTTTTATTTCTGCATACAATTGTTTCGGAGACCACGTGTCTCCGTCTTCAGTGCTTAACTTAATTATTAGATTAAGATTAGATTATATTAAGTTAAGCACTGAAGACGGAGACACGTGGTCTCCGAAACAATTGTATGCAGAAATAAAAAAAATATTACAGTGTAAGGAAGATCATAATCTGACTTTTTAATTAATAATTAGTCAACTGGAATTAAAAAATGGGCAATCAACCTAACTTAATTTTTCGGGTTCACTGCACACATCTCTTACAGGATGTTACTGCCTTTCTCGGCAGACGGCAGTTCCTTCACAGATGGCCATTTTGACCGCAATTCATGCACCGAACTGAATCACCGTTGACAACCTTCTTGCAGAGTGTGCCTGCCCATGGGCGTAGCCAGGGGCGGCAGGGAGGGGCGGTCGCCCCCCCCCCCCTTGGTCGATGAAGATGGCAAAAAATCCTTATCGATGTAGTAAAAAAAATCGCTGCACTATACAACATTTTCAAAAATTTTCCTTTCTTACCATTCCAAGCGCTGCCGTTAAAGCCATAATTGGGACAGTTTGCAGTCAGGAGGCGGATACAAATAGATGACAACGAGTAGCCTCTCGTAACTGACGGAGGCTGCGTACCCGCACACACATTTCACTTGTGAGTGTGCTACTGTGGCTGCGTGGATCCCATATTTCCTGTTTCATTTCATGGCTTCTGAGCTGGAGTACACAATTTCAACCGTTAGGTCCCTTCAGGAAGTTAGTGAAATTCAACTTATTTTCATCTGAAAGGGTGACAAATGGTATACAGCTTTGCTTTGTTAGCCCTGGAAGGTCATGCTTTTAGAACTCTAGTATTTCTTATGGCTGGTTGTCGATTCGACGATAAGTCTGTGTCCATACAACTAGCTCGTACCAAATATGTTTATTTTTGAAATGTGGGGCCTATTATTTTTTTAAATTATGGAAAAAAATATTTACTAGGACAAAGATAGGACAAATCAGGAAAATGGCTCAAAATTCTTCCTCATTTTAGGAAGATTGAATTTCGAACTCATAAAAATCGGCTCCAAAATCGATGTTTTTCCATTCTAAGTAAACTAACGATTGAAAATCTGTCAGATTTTATAAATATGTTGAGAAAGAGTGATTTGTATGAAGCGTCAAAGTAGAGCGTCGTCTAATCGACGAAGCATGACCTTTCCGTACTAAAAATAAGCATGACCTTCCAGGACCATGTATAAACCGGGTCTCATATTTCAGTGTCTTTCAAGTTCTTCTTTTTCTTCTCAGTACCATATAGGTCCTTGTGGGGCCATGGTGCGTTAACTTAGCCGTTTATAGGCAATTTCGAGGTAACGTTGCATTGCATATAATTTCGGAGTGTATATAATTTTGCAGACACTATATATTTCCTATCCGCAGATAGGATGCTAGATTACTAGCATCGTAGAGTGCGATTCAACCAAGTGAGCCACAGAGCGGATCTTTCAAGTTATTAAATCAAAATTTATTTTCTAGCTGAATACCAGCAATAAAATTTAGCCACTGTTAATACTTTGATAAATTTAGAGGAAATCTTATTATTTCAATTAATGACGATGCTACTTTGCTAAGATGAAAGTGACAGACGAAACAAACTGATTTCCCAAGTGGAACAGTCCGAGATGCAAAAAATGCACTGAAAATAGACTACGCTCTAAAAGGCAGCTATTGGAGGCCAGTTGAATGTAATCAGAATGCAGAAGAAAATTATTCTCATTTAAATTTTAAAAATTTGACTCTAAAATTAGAAAAAAAAAGAAATAACATGTGTGGCACCAGTAAACTAGGGCCGCAGATGTGTGAGTGACATCCAATTTCTAAGATCGAAACTGCTACTTTGTTAAGGTGTTGAGATCAACAGCACGCCCAGCAATGTTATTTATCCCCATAAATGGATACTTGTTTACAATCTGAGCGACATCATAGACGGTCACGTAGGTCGTGAGTTCGAAAAACACCATAAAATGAATTCGTTCACGGTGAGTCTGGAATCCATGACCCTATGCACCAATGCAACCACAAGCCAGGCTATTCTAAAATTTGATAACAATATTTCTGGGACCGGAAATTTCAACTCCTAAGAAAATCATGATGTTGAAAAAATTTTGGGCTTGCTACCCCCCCCCCCCCCCCTCACCGAAATCCTGGCTACGCCCATGTGCCTGCCGGCTGCCTTCCTCAGCTGTTCAGTTACTTTGCACGTGCCCGTGTTCACCGCATTTCCAGCATCGACTCGAATCTCCGTTTGTAACCTTCTTGCAGTATGTGGCCTTCCTCAGCTGCTCACAGGCGCTTCGCACGTGCCCTTGTTCACCGCATTTCCAGCATCGAATCGAACATTTGTTCACAACTCGTCTCGATACATCGATTCTCCGACAAAGGTAATCATTCGTTACTTCTCGAACTCGGTTCGCTCTTTGCCAACTCGTTTTTCTCACTTGCTGGGCACACTTCTTGCGGAATGTTCTGTTCTTCCTCGGCTGTTGACAATTCCTTCGGACATGACCCTTTTCACCGCAGTTCCAGCACCGAATTGAATCACCGTCGGTAACTTGCCTTGATGCATCCAGTCGCTGGCAGACACAATCATGCACCACCTCTCGAACTCGCACACAGTTACGGGCGGCTTGCTTCGCAGCTTCAAATGTCAGGCTGTATGCAAGTGCATCCTTGATCGTCCGCTTGTCAGCTAGCCGTAACGCCTGTCGTAGTTCACGATCCAGGAGTGCCGTAGTAAACATATCAACTGCTGTCTCGTTTCGATGCTCAGGTTCCGAGGTCAGGTATGACAAAAGAGCCAGCCGTTCAATGTCTTGAGCCAATTGCTGCAGTGTTTCTCCTGGCTTCTGTGTGCTCGTCTCCGTATCGCACATCCAATGCCTTCACAAGCTCCATATGATGTCTGCAGTGGAGCAGGAATCGATTGCAGGATTTCAGCAGCAGACCCTCTTTTAGGCTTCATGCACACGACGCGAAAACGGCTCGCAAGCTCGACACATCGAAATGCATTGGCTCTTATGGGAAGCTCATGGCGAGCGACAGCAAGCGTTTCGCGTCGTGTGCATGAAGCCTTAACGCTAGAACAAGAGCCGTCGCGCGCTCACTGTTCGACCAACCATTTACTACAGCAGCAGCCAAATTGTGTCTTGTATGAAGATGTTCCAAGACATTTGTCCATCGAAAGTCTTTCAGACTTTTAATCGTGGAGTCAGGTTTTATTCTACCAATTGTTCTCGATGTTTCTCGGTGGCTATTCGACTTCTGGAAATCTTCTACTACTACTGCACTCTGCGTGTGTTGGTTGATATGCGTTGTTTTTAAACGTTCCAAGTCGTTCTTTAGCATCTGTACTTCTTCCGCCACTGACTTGATTTTATCAGAATGCGATTTCTTGCGATTTCTCATCGATTATCTTCAGCACTTCCATTTTCGATTGTTCATTGTCTCCTCGGACTTGGCTGACCGTTCTGTTCCTTCAGTTCGGACTTTATCGATTCCTCCATCTTGGCTGATCGTTCACTTAACTCCGCCTTCACTGATATTAGAAATTGCATCATAGGATCCATGACTTGTTCTGCACTTGGCTCGCCGATGTCTTGCTCCTCCAGAAACTCTAGCGTATCGGGATCCTGTCCATCATCTCTCAGTGCGTCCATCAGCCGAGCAAGCAACGCGCTTTTGTTTGCTGAAGTCGACAAATTTCGTTTCGCCAGCTCACGTTTCAATTCGGCATTTTGTTTCTCGACTATAAACTGTCCACAGTTCAATTTTACACGAATCGATCTTTCTACAATGTTTTCCAATTCTACACGTTACGGCACTAATTCACTGTTCACAATAGTCCGACCCGAAGTTCGTAAGTTCACTTTCTAGAATTCTCTGTCGTGAATTTTCCGGAAAATTCTCGTCGCCTTGTCAAATGTTCACTTAACACACGCAATTTCACCTTTCCCGGATCTTCTCACACCGGTCCGACACGATTGCGTTCACTTTCTAGAACTTTCCCGTTGCGAACTATACCGAATATTCCCGAATGCGCTCGTCACACAGTTTCACGCACTCAATCTGTCGACACTACTGGCTGTTCAACGTGGAAGGTGTTCAATGAGATATCAACTAAGCTGCACTTTCGTAAACTAGTGCTAATGGTGCATCTTACAAAACCACTGGCCGGACATTATTTCGAATGAGGATCTTCTTAATGTCACAGGCCTGGATTGGAGAGGCAAAGGAGTCAAAAGGCGAAAGTGGCAACAATTAGGTCATACCCTCAAAAAAAAAAAAACAATTGCTAAACAAGTCCTTGGTTGAAACCCACAATGCAAGACGACGAAATGGACGAAACACGTGTGGAACGTATTGCCAATGCAATTTTCCGTACAAGCTGTCATGACAATCATGTGTTCTCAGTTGCTGATTTTTTTACATAAACCTGTGGTCGTTCTTCATGCTGTGTTTGTAGCGGTCATTCTCTATCAAAGTAGCAGTGGATGTCCATTTTCCATCACCGAAAATGGTATAATTTTCGCTATTTTGTGTTGTGTCTTGTGGACCGTGATACTGTCAACTTCAAATTGCCTAATGTATGTGCTGTACGGGCGGCAGATCGATTGTGGCTAATCGATTGCCCAATGGATCGGCCGAAAAATCGTTGGGTTTGTGGCGCCCTTTAGATATAGAAGTGTCCACCATAAGTCATGTACTTTCACCGATATTATAGAGTCCCCGTTAGCCTTTTAGGATGGAGTCAATTGTTTCAGTAATTTCATAAATTGGCACAATAAAATATATTCCGTATTAACGCATTATTTACATTTTTTTATTAATTTATTTCTTCTGCTTCAGCAAAAATGGTGATTTATGCAAATCAAATTTGATTATAGAAATTTTTCCAGCATTGGAATATCGTAAAAAAATTTTGAACTTGAAATCTGAAGAAGTTCAATGATAATGATGATCAAGTAACGTTTATACGAGTATACAGGGTGTCCCGTTCATGGTGGAGAATCTTTTAATGGTAGATAGTGTGACTCATTTGGGGAAAATTAATGTTCCACGAGACACCTCTATTTTGAACCGTTACAATGTAAAAGCGCTTTTTGTAAATTGTGTCAAAATACCTGACTTGCCGAACTAAATTAAAATTTGCCAAACCACCAAACATGTCATCCGAGATATGACTTCACTTTCCGAAACTACATAGAATTTCCTATAAAACGACACCTCGTCCGTTACGAAGTTGCTCGTACCTTCCGAGATACACCAGTTCAAACTTTGAAGAAATTTTAAAATCGGTTTTTCATGCAAAATTCAAATGATAAAATCGTAACGGTACTTTGAACTGACAAATCTGCAAAGTTGAAAAAAGTTGCCTCATTATGTTAGCTCTCGAACGACATATAAAAATTAAGAGCTCACGATTTGAAAATTTGCGAATTTAACGTTTCAAAGGTAAAAAAATGTGGTTTTCGTGTTATGTTTCGCCCAACAAAATGAACTGTGTTGATCGTACAAATTTATCTTCATCATATCAGTTGATTTGCATTACACGAAAACCACATTTTTTACCTTTGAAACGTTAAATTCGCAAATTTTCAAATCGTGAGCCCTTAATTTTTATATGTCGTTCGAGAGCTAACATAATGAGGCAACTTTTTTCAACTTTGCAGATTTGTCAGTTCAAAGTACCGTTACGATTTTATCATTTGAATTTTGCATGAAAAACCGATTTTAAAATTTCTTCAAAGTTTGAACTGGTGTATCTCGGAAGATACGAGCAACTTCGAAACGGACGAGGTGTCGTTTTATAGGAAATTCTATGTAGTTTCGGAAAGTGAAGTCATATCTCGGATGACATGTTTGGTGGTTTGGCAAATTTTGATTTAGTTCGGCAAGTCAGGTATTTTGAAACAATTTACAAAAAGTGCTTTTACATTGTAACGGTTCAAAATAGAGGTGTCTCGTAGAACATTAATTTTCCCCAAATGAGCCACACTACCTACCATTAAAAGATTCTCCACCATGAACGGGACACCCTGTATAGTAATTGTTAGCGGCAGTGGCGGAACAACTTCACTCGGGGCCCTCCCGCCAACTTCTTGAGTGGGCCCCCCTACACTGAGGAAAAAAAACAGACTGAAATCAATCAAAAACACTCTTTAAGGTCGGTCCTCATTTTTCAGTCGTCAGTCAAAGCCAACTTGACAGATTGTCAGTTAATTGATTGACTGACAATCTGTCAATTTGTATGGGAAATAACTGTGACTGATGACTAAAAAGTGTGGATCTACCTTAAACCTTTTGAAACATGATTTTGATGTTACAGTGTTTTTAATAAAATTAAGAATGTCGTAAATCACTTATCTAAACGTAGTAAATTACCTCGCCTACAATGGGATTCGATCCAGCGAACCTATGATTCTAAGACGACGGATGCTTCGTTTGTGGGTGGCCTAAGTTTTTACCTTACTAGACAATTGAAAAAAGCGACACGTTATTAATTCAAGTATATTCCTTGTTTCAGCTCAAAATCTAAGTGTGGTCTAATTTAAATCCTTCAGTTTTAGGGCTCCATTACACTACGCCCCCAGATTACTGTATTGAATTTAGTATTAAGTACAAACGTTCTTAAGGGCCCCATTACACTACGCCATATCGTAATATTTCTATTATCATATCCTTAGGCCTACTCGATTAAATTTGGTGCACGTATAAAAATTCAATACGAATGAATCGAATAGGCTTAAGGATATGATAATATAAATATGATGATATGGCGTAGTGTAATGAGGCCCTTAAGAACGTTTGTACTTAATATTAAATTCAATACATAGTAATCTGGGCAAGACTCCTTTCAAACCAAATGTGGCCTCTGCCCCACATCACTAATGATCGTGTATATACGCAAGATAAAATATTTTCACCGACATATACAGGCCTAAAGGGACCTAAAACATCTTTTTGCCCATATCGTACGTGACAAGGAAAAGGGTGGGTTGGATTTGGTCGGATTACAAACCGCGGCAACAGTTACAGCAAATAGCGCAGCCATCCCAGGAGCATTTTTTTTTGTGAAAATTTGACGATCTGGTTTGTCTCATAAGCTTTAAAGATTTTAGGACAATATTAAATTTGTTTATCTAACAGACCCTCCGATCGATCGGCCCGATTTTTTTTTTTCGATTGCGAGATAAATCGGAAGGTGTATGGGACCATCGGATTCAAATTCTTGATTTCACATGTGGAACGCATTGCCAATGCAATTTTCCGTACAAGCTGTCATGACAATCATGTTTTCTCAGTTGCTGATTTTTTGACATAAACTTGTGGTCGTTCTACAGCATGGCGGTTTTGGTTGTGGCGGTCATTCTACAACAAAGTAGCAATGGATGTCCATCTTCTATCGCCAAAAATGTTTTTCGCTATTTTGTGCTGTATCTTGTGGACCAATCTAGCAGTCCTGGATTACAGGTAAATCCTACTGTAGCAGTGCCTAGCACTGTGAAATGTCGACCAAAGCATTATAAATTTGGTAGCACGGGTGTCGGGAGCCCTGGAGGATTCACACCCTCCACCCGACAGTTGAGGTAGGCCCCCTTGTGGGAGCATCGTGCTGGTTGTGGTTTAATGCCCATATCGCGGGAAGAGTGTTCTAACAACATCAGAGCATTCGGCGTGGAGTTGCGTTTTCAACCGGGAGCCGTGACCCCAGATCGGCAGAGGTTTGGAAAGTGCCTCGCAACCAACAGTATGAATGCCGGTTCCTGCAAACTGGTATAAAACTGTTACCCTTTGTGCTTGCACATTGGGGGGCGTCAATTGCGCATCGTACAATTCGTGTCTTAAGAAGACCGTGTGTTAAAGGCGTACCGCCAGGAGATGCACGTTAAATCTTGGATATCATCCTAGGGTGATGTCCTCCAGGGACTTGTATCTTGTGGACCGTGAGAGTGTCTATTTCAGATTGCCCGATATATTGCCTAATGTATATGCTGTACGGGCAGATCGATTGTAGGCGATCGACTGCCCGATCGATCGGCCGAGAAATCGTCAGGGTTTGTGGCGCCCTTAAGAGACCTGGCGGAAGAGGAATAATAAACTTTGTTTTGACTTCGAAAATTGTATATCTCTTCTTGTCTACAAAAATATCTACATCGGAGTGTTGTTTGTTTTTATGGTTCGAGAAATCGTTAGTGTGACTTTGGGCCCCTTAATCTCGTGGGCCCCCCCGCCACGCGGGCCCTTATGCGCCGCCCCTGGTTAGCGGTTACCGTATTTACAGTTAGTTCGTCATTGAAGATAGACATCACTTAAAGAAATATTTTTGATTACAATCAGTGTTTGGCAATTTTACACATTTATTTACGGAAGTTCAGTTTTTTTTTGCACCAAAATTTGCCGGTGATATATTTGATTATAGTGAAAGGTTTTCACGTTTCAATGTGGAGGTTAATCAATGATTTTTTTCATATTTTTATTAATCTAACAGAACATGTCCAAATTTTTCGTTAATTTACACATTGAATTATGAAATATTTTTTTTCTTCAAGGATAAATAACAGTACTTGATGAGCTTGATACGTGTTTAATATTTAAAGCGTGTTAAGTCATTCACCATAATATGTTTCCGCTACTATGCAATCGTGTATTGTAATTAGTAGATCCACCATCCGTTGCCGTGCTACAGTACAGCATCGTCTGTGTTACTATATTATACTCAAAGTTCAAATGATATTCCATACACCATGTGTGTCATGCATGATGATGAAGGCAAATTAACGCACTGACATCCGTTTATAATTACTACAGATTTATTAACAAGATTATTTTATGCTTGCATCACAATCACACTCTTGACGGGTGCTGCTTGTATAGCTCGTGTGCAAGAAGTTGAAGAAGACAGCTGACCTGACTATTCTATTTCAAGGTCTACATATCTATGACACTAGCTAGAAATATTATTGAAGCAAGAAAGATACATGTGTATGCAGATGACTTGTTTTTTTTTTAATAAGTGCTAAGGCAGTTAATTGGTATACCTACTATCTGTAAAGGAAATTTAACAGTTTTCTATGCATGGCTGCTGAAATTGTGCAATGTGAATTTAGAATAATTGAATGGCACTTGCACTTGGAGCGAATTAACATCCTTCAGAAAATTTTATGTCGTTTTTGTACTTTTTAGAAGTTATACAATTTTCATTACATGTAAATATGTATTATGTATGAGTACAATAATTATGGTTATTATTATAATGTTGCGTCATGCATTAATGAATAATGTCAATTAATCGTAATTTTAATTTGTAACTCTTTTTTAAATTATAACGTTGATTTGTAATGTGTTGACCACTAGATGGCGGGACTTACTTCCTTTTATATTTTATCGGCCCGTCGGCTAGTGGGCAGCACAATAGTCTTTTAGTTTGCTCATCTGCCGTTGGGCAGCACAGTAGTTTTTTAGTTTGCTCTTCTGCCATCGGGCAGCATCGTCGTTTTTTGAAACATTCCATCCCTGCAATTTCTGACTTGCAGAAATTGAAGAGGAGTTTCGTTCTCTTTGATTTTCACCTTTCGACCGAAGCGGACGATGCTGGCCTGGCAGTAGCTAATATTTAAATTTTGGATTTTGAACTTAATCATGGAGAATTTGTATCATTTCAAGAAAATAAAAGTGTATGAATTTTTATGTATACTCGTGACTTTTTATCGTTTTATGGATTTTGGAAGCTGATTGGATTTTTTCTACGTCATTTGAACAATTATAATCACTTTAAACAAAACTGAAGTGAGTTGCAGAATTACATATTTTCATAAATTATACGTTGAGAGTTGATAAAAAAATAGATTAATCTCAAAGATAATTTCTTCGGGACGTTACATGTACCATCTGCCATATATAAGCTGATACACGACAAAAAAAGGACTAAAAATCACTTCATACGCTGTCAGGGATATTTTAATATTTTTTTTCCAGTCACTTTTTATGATTTGAACTTTACCTGGAATTTGTTTTGATGATTCATTTTTTTTTCATAAAATAATTTTGTATAGTGTTTATCTCATTTTATATATTTTAGCTTGTGATAATTCATCTTAAAATTTGCTCAGGTTTAGCCTACCTACTTGACGATTCAAAATAAATGATCTAAGTGAATGAAACAAGAGCTATAAATTTATCACGAAATACTTTCCCGTAAAGAGTATTCCCAAAAATTTGTTTGTTTACACGTTTGATCAAGCCTAGATCATTCGAGAAACATACCTTGATGCCTTAATGGAGAGTGTCATATAGTCAGATAAACTATACTAACTTCACACTGTTATACAGAATAATTTTACCTAACTAACTTCAAGCCTCTGTACTAATTACTCACTTCCGACTAGCCACCCAAATCAATCGTACGTGTAACAAAAAAATTCCTTAAATACGACAGAGAGTTTTGTCATTCTTCTTGGCGCCATAGAACCTTGAAATCCGCCATTCGTTAAATGTACCGTCATATAGATTTTTATAATAAACGATTCGTGAAAACCTCATAATGTAATAGTTTCACCGACAGTAGCTCCATTTTGGGGACTCTCATGGAGACTTTTGGCAATTTTCGGGAGTTATGGAAAATATGTCTACCTTTGAGATTACATTACCGTCATGAAGTTCTAGCATATCGTTCAGAATACATATTACGATAGGACGAATAGGCTTTGAAATTTTCTATGAAAAATTCGCTTACCTATTGTACGCAAAACAGTATACAACAAGTATGTATGTTCGAAGTAGGCATAGCCGACAAATAAAATGTCATAAACCTACAATTCCAGCTGTTTATAGTCAGCCGAATTCACGGAAATACACCTATGCCTACTTGGGACATAAAAAATTGTGGTATACTGTTTTGCGTACGATAGGCAAGCGAATTTTTCATAGAAAATGTCAAAGCCTATTCATCCTCTCGTAATATTTTGAACGATATGCTAAAACTCTCTTATATAGGAAGTGCTAGCCAAAATGCAGCTACGAAAATTTGGCACCTCGGCCAACCGCCGCGGCTTTCCCCTCTTTAGAGCGGGCGCTGATGTCCGAATCGAATTTTTCCAGTATATTCCAGTATACGTCATATATTTTTACGGAACACCTGAAAGGCCCTAGCCCAGCGAAACATCATTTGGGAGTGATTCGAATGCGATGCTAAAAATATAGTCCGTGGTTATTTTCTATTTTAAAAGTAGCACACAAAAAAGTAAACGTCTGTCAAGTTAGCACTACGACTTTAAAATTTCGACAAAGGCTATAGCGCATTAAATGTCGCGATTTTGTCGTAATTCAATGGAAAAGAAAAAAAATTGTCGCGCCCCTTCTTCCCCTTAAAAACTACCCTTAAGTATATTGGAGCCTCAGTTCACCAAATTCGGCTGCTTAAGAGATTTCCACCCTGAAAAAACTTTGTCGCGCTCCTTCTAACCCTTGAAAACTAACCGAACTGGCGAACTGCCGCTGAAATGTACTTAGGGGTAGTTTTTAAGAGGTAGAAGGGGCGCGACAAATTTTTTGAAGGGTGCGATATGCCTTTTGGTTCCTGTGACAATTAATTGGATACTTTGTGTTTTACGGAAACGCTTGAATTGCCCGCTACCACCGGTAGTGCTAACTTGACGGGGGTAGTTTTTAAGGGAAGGAGCGGCGCGACAATTTTTTTCAGGTTGGAAATCTCTTAAGCAGCCCCTGTGATATCTTACTGGACACTTTTAGCATTGGGGAGATTCTTGGAACTCGAATTTGGTGAACTGAGGCTCAAATACACTTAAGGGTAGTTTTTAAGGGGAAGAAGGGGCGCGACAATTTTTTTCTTTTTCCATTGAATTACGACAAAATTGCGACATTTAATGCGCTATAGGGTTTGTCGTGCTCTGTGGCCGTGATAGTTCGGTCGCCACTCTGACTCATAGAGAAACGAGTTTCTAAACTCGGCACGAAAGTTTATTATTCAGAAGAAGATGATAAGAAATATTCTTATCGTAGAATAATAAAAAAATACCGCCGTACAGAGGGCTGCGCCCGCAATACGAGGGTTTTTTAGAATTTTAATGCATAGTGAATATTTTTTGTACATATATTTTATAAGCAATAAATAAGTATTGTGCACAACATAAATGAAATGCTTCCTGTAAATCTATTTTTGGATTGGTCTAAATAAACGCGTTCCAGAATGAAAGGCTAGCGCCTTTCCACCTTTAATTAGACCAATCCAAAAATAGATGTACTATTTACCCAGTTGGTATAAAAGTACTCCAAGGCAAATCTACAGGCATTTTTCGATTTAAGATTTCTGATGGCCTTTGACCAAAAAGAAACTCAGGCAAACGTAAGGATGGCTTGGCTTTATATATGAACTGAATTATTAGCTGTAAATCGACTGTTACTGTTTTTTAATCAAGGAAAAGCAACCTTATATAAAATGATTCCATTCCCTGTCATAAGAGCCCAAGCAAGCTTTCCTATGAGTATTGAACAAGTATACTTTTGCAGCTATTCAGGGACACCCTGTTAACTTGGTCCTACTAACTTCAAAAATATTTGTGGCAAACACTATTACCATTCTATGCATTTCCACCAAATTTCTTGTTCATTGTTTCATCAAGTTAAAGATATGCATTGAGGAAATGCTTAAGAGGCTTCCCTTGCATGGTGAAAGGCCCTTACTAAATACTTACTTGGCTATATTTCCGGTTTGGATACAGTTATTCGAATGAAGATTCGTAGACATATTCCCTCTACAATTTTCTAAAAACCCTTAGCAGAATTTTAATATATGAAAACCTAAGAGGGGCTACACACGAACAAATTGAAATTTTACAAATTTACTGTTATTTACTTTTCCTTTGCAAAAGTCAACAGTCTTATTATTTAACGTATATAAGGCCCCACTGACCAATCTTTGTACAAAGTTTCATATCGATTCCTATAACGGTTTAGAAAAACGGAGCTCGAAAAAGAAGTTTAACTTTAAACGCCAATAACTTTTTTACCGTTACTCGAAACTGTAAAATTTTAACTGATATGAGGTGTACTCGCTTGGATCTTTGATTTAAATACCCATACGTCAATCTCCGATAAAAAAGTCGACTTTTTCAAACGTTCGGGACACCCTGTTGTTTTCTTCCTACCAACTTCTAAGGTATATGTGCCAAAGACTGTAACCATTCTACACATGCCTACCAAATTTCATGACAATCGGTTGAGCCGTTCGCGAGTTATTTAGTGAACAGACGGACAGACGGACGGACGGACAAAATCGATTTCATAAGGGTTTTTTGAAAAAAAAAAATTTTCTAAAAAACCCTAAAAAACTAACAATACGAGTAGGAAGTTGTATGGCTGACAACCGTATCACACTCCGAATTCAGTTATCTTTGTAACGTTGATGACTATACACGGCAGGCATCAACGCACCATGCTCCACTAGGAGTTACGGTAATGAAGAGATAGCGTTTGTGGAAATTTTAAAGTGGTAGTGCTAACTTGACAGACGTAAAAAGGAAAGAGGTTTCAGTAGTTACCCTATCGGCCTCACATTGCTGAGACAATATGATGCACCAAGAGGGGTTATGGAAACACGAAAAGTAGTATCAGCAGCCAACCAACCCAGTTTTTCTATACTTATGTGTTCATTTCATTAATTTTAGCCCCTGAATCATCTAGTAAAATCCTCCCACTTTTGCTCAGTTGTCATGTCCTTCTTGGCGGAAGTAATCGGTGTTGTGTGTCATATATGGTCGCAATATCGAAGCGACGAAAGTGTTATTTATTCAACTTCGGAATTTGCACCGAATTGTGCTCAATAGGCTGGACACATTTTTGAAAATATTAAATATAATTGATTATGAAACCAAACCGTTGCGTACGTGCCGCGAACTGTGCCGCATTTAGCAAACCGTTTTCTATTTTTTTTTAAATTAAAGATTCTTTTAAAATTGAAATGGTTGTACCTACATTATCTTCATTTACTTCTTATAAAACACTAAACAAAAAAGGATTGATGCCAGATTTTTGGTATCAGATTTTTAGCTTCACTTTAATATTGCGCATTTCTTCGAGTTCTTCAATTTATTGGTATGCATGCACTCTATTAGAAACTTTCTAGAGAAGTTCCTCAAATGTGGGCATAGTCTGAGAAACACTTATGGAATCATGAAATTGTGGCTCTTGATGTCCGTAAAAATCATTAAAATGGTCCGAAATTTAAATGTCACCTGCACTATCGACTTTACACACATATCTAAATCTTTTTCTAGATCAGTGAATTTTTGAAGACTGGAAAGGGAAACTCAGGTTGGTTTAGGGTATCCAGGGAGATTCACCTTGATTTGAAGTTGGATATACATAATATTAAAAAAAACTCACTGATATTGTAGTTGAACACTTTTTGTTGAATACTTTTTATATTGATTCTTTTGGATGTTTACCTGCAAAGAAAGAAGAAGAAAAACTGTTAGTGACTGACATAAAAATAAATATTAAGGTTTGAAAAATTTAAAAATTTAGCGAAATTTATATAACAAATTCGCTGTCGTTATACGTTATAATACGCTACAAAACATGAATTTTGGCGTGTAAACGAAGAAAGACATTAGGTATAGATACAGAATCAAATCAACTCCTAAGCTTGAAAGACTTGTACTTTATTTCAAGAATTGGTACAGCATAACGCATATAACAATGAAGAGTTCAAATTCCATTCCTCAGGCGTACACCAAATACCAACTTATGAAAATTCAAATCATGCTTGTCATTTTGTTTGCAAAAAAATTCACATGTTCTGCATGGATCTGAATCAACAACAATAAATAACGGAAGTGCCGCCACTTTTGTGGTCCTATCTGTTAGTCGTACAACCGAAACCAAAATGAATGGCATTCCCATATGACCTTATCGAAAGTTGTCTTGTGGTCACCTTGAAACACGGTTATTTTCTGCAAAGTTATAATATTCTTCCAACGAAAATATGTGAAGTTATATCTCTGTTATTTCTGATTCGATAAACCAGTTATCGATTTGAATAAATTTGCACTAATACAATAAATACGATAATATTATCTGAAATGATATGGAATGATATGTAGAACATGTTTTTTGTATTGTTGAAAAATATGCAAACAAAACGGCGATGTAGGATGTATATGTAGAATGTTGTCTGGTGGATTTAAGAAAAAAAACAACATTGTCACTTTCAATTTGCAAAACAAGCGGTAGCATTTATAACTTATTGAAAAACATGGGAAAGGAGTCGAAAATGAAATTGAAATTTGTTACGTGAATTAATATCACTTTCATTTTATTTATGGGTTTTCAGAAAATAAAAACAAAAACATAATCCTCTATGCACTTTTAATCAGAAAAATGAATTTCTAACTAAGAATTTATTGCATGCATGTTTTTATATTTTATAAAATTAAATTTAATCACACTTTCGAAATGAGCAAATAATAAACCTCGTTCAGTCAGATTTATTATTTCTATTTGGACAGCTAATTATGATACTTTCTTCTTTTTAGGATTAATTGTCGATTGTTCAGTGGGGAGTTCTGTATGTTCTTCTCTAATTAAATATGTAAATGTGCACGGGGAAAAAATAGACAAACTTGTTTTTTTTTGTGATTAACACCACCCGGGCCGTACTGTCAATTTCCCAAAGACCGAAACTGGAATAATTTTAATTCCTACTTGAATTCCCACAGCTTCATAATCTGATTAAATATTATTTCTTTTTTGTATTCAAATCTTCTAATTAACATAAGTTCTGGAAAAGTGGGCTTAATTAAGATGGGCATTAGGTAGGTTTTCTACTTATTCATTTAAATTACACTTCGTCGTCATTATGTTCACACTAAAATCTCTAAAGCACACACAAAAAGTTTATGTTAATGCTCATTCAAAATATAACGGTTGTTTTCAACATACACATTCATTTTTTGAATATCTAATTCACTTACAAGTGTCTAGCGCAATTTAGCGGCGCTTCACTTTGGATCTTAGATATGAATTCAGGTTACCATTGATGTACTCGTGTCTTTTCAAATTACGATGTATGTATGTATATCCCGATGGAAAATCAAATATAAGTATAACCATAACATTTTGATTTTAACGTTATGAATTTATTATTATGTCTGAAGAACTCTTATAAGCGCCTTAAAGTGGAATACATATACATATATATATAAACGAAATTGCATAAAACCAATTTTGTGACATCATTTCGACATTTTGTTAACAAAACAGACCAGACATCCAACGGTCTTTTTTTACACACAACTTTAAACTACTTGATCTGTTAAAGAAAAATAAAAAAAAATGGATATCGCGTAAGCATTATAATTAATAGATTCAACATAGTTGGATCATCACGAAATCAAATGTTAGAAAAATTTGTGAAAAAAAACATCAAACAACGATTTGACCGGTTATGCAACTCAAAGGTATTTCCATATAACAGTCAAAGAAACGACATAAGTAGGTATCGAAAAAAAAGTTTTGATAGGCTTACGCGACGAGGCGCTTACTGCGATGAGATTGTAGTTTGCGGCGACAGATCGATATTGATTCATAATCTCTATCCAATTCTGAATAGATTTCCTTCGAATGTTACGATATTGTAATAAATTCAATAAAAAAATGTTTATCAATGCCGAATTTTCGCTATTGTGGTACGTTCTTTCTGACAATAGAGAGTTTTAGCATGTCATTCAAATATAACGACAAAGTTTAATATTTCCATGCAAAAATTCGCTTGCGACAATACGTAAATCAGTAAACCACAATTTTGCATGTTCCAAGTAGGCATGGGTGTATTTCCGTATATTGGATATTCTGTAAACAGTCGAAATTGAGGATATTATTTGTCGTGATTATAGCCCCATGCCTACTTCGGACATGCAAAATTGTGGTTTACTGATTTACGTATTGTCGGCAAGCGAATTTTTGTATGGAAATTTTAAACTATGTCGTTATATTTGCAACGATAATGTAAAACTCTCTAATATTTATTCACATTACGGTATTTTGCTTTTTATAAATCTTAAGTTCACTAAATTGAATTTAAAAGGAGTCTGCAAAGCTACTGCTAAAAGTGTGTATAAAAACTTAAAAACAAAAGAGTTAAGTCAGTAACCCAGTCTAAATAACAACACTAAGATATACCTATAATTGTTTTTTTTATACCCTTCGCTTTCTAAGCGAAAAGAGTGTATTAACTTTGTCATGAAGTTTGTAACGCATTTAAGGAAGAAGCATCTCCGACCATATAAAATATGTATATACACATATGGCCAAAGAAATAAGTACACCCATACTCATTTTTCTTATCACCCTGTAGCCAAGTAGTTATTTGAGGAAATAAACTCATATGGAAAGATTTAAATACTTAATTGGTAAGGAATGAAATAATATGTAAATTAGCATATTATAATAAATAACAGCTTTCATTTACCTTGAAAAAGTACGAACTGACTAAAATAGGCTGGACAAAATAATAAGTACATGTCAGTTAATTTGATTAAAACTTGTTTTAATTAAAATATTAAGTTCTGATTCGACCAGAATTTAATTTATTTTATTATTTAAAAGTAAATGGTTCATTGTTTTGAAAGAAAACGAGACCGAGGCTAATTTCGGGCGCGGCCGAAATTTGAATACCCGTCACATTTGAATGGAACTTAAGCTCCTTTTGTGTTAAAAATTTCTACCGCAGCCCTATATGACGTGTTGCGATTCCATCTGTTCCTGGATTCGTTGGGGTTAATCCAGGAACACACTTGGATGTATTTTGGTTAAAATTCAAAAAGAAAAAAGTTGTTCTTACAAGAACCTAATATTTGGGAGTTGGTTTGTATGACAGCCCTATTATGTAATGTTCCGATTCCATCCATTCCTAAATATCTTCTGAGGGTTTACTAGCCTAAGGTGACCACATTCCCGAAGGCCCAATGCAGTACACATTCCGGAATTCGGTTTTCAGGCAAAGCCTCAATCGTACTATTTTATTATTTGTTATCATTCGCTTAATGTTATCAAAACAGCAAGGTGCCGATGTGATCGCATTAAGCGGCGTCAACTGTATGTCACGAGGCTACCACCATGATGGATGCCATAAAACGACCACATATTCTCCATCGTTTCATAAGTGATATTTTCCTAAACGGAATACAGCAAGAATAGTAGCCTTTATTCTGGGAAATGTGTGGTGAACCTTGGGAAAGCAAGGGACGTAGCCAGCGGAGGGGTCCAGGAGTCGTTAATTTCACACAGTATTTCTAATTTATTCATTCCTAAAACTCTGCCGAAATTAAGCTTGCAGTCAGATAAATTGTGTCATCTGGACGAAAGTTGTGACTACATAATAAACAATTTGAAACACATAAAAATCTGGTGACCCAAAATTGGGATGGTCTTTCATAATGGAAACTTCAACAAATTTCGTAAGACCTCATACAGGCTCCACAATTTGAAATAAAATATCCCTGTAAGAATGAAGTATTTTTTTTTAGCTGTGCGAAGGGAAGGCAAAAGCAGCACGACGCGGGCACTGAATACTCGATCGTACTTTCCATAGTTCCATAGTTGCTGCTTCGTGCATATACCATGGCCCACGAGCCCTTCTATAATAATTGTACAGAAAAGAAGTCTTTGGCGTTGTAGACGTGGCACTGTCTGCTTCCGATGATAGCGGAGCAATTAAGTAATCGTGCGTGCTATCGTGCTCGTCCAGCCTCGTCAAGCGATAAAATTGAATTCGACACAGGAACAGTGGGACAGGAGGCATATTATTCATTGGGGCAACGCCGAAACTAGTGTCTACAATTAGCAACATGATTCTAATAATGTCATAACTTCTGAAGCCCAGCTAAATCCTGGCTACGTACTTGCAAGGTTCTGTTGGTACTAAACAGGACCCAGAAAAGATCTCTCAACTTCTAAATGTTCTCATTGACAAAACATCATCAGTATGTGAAGTGCAAATGTATGTTCTAACACGCAAAGTTATAACAGGCATAGAAGAAGTGTAGCTTGGATCTCGTTTAAAAGGGGCAAACCCAACAATTGTTTAACACAATGAACCCGGAATTTTTTTAGGGTTAGGAATAGGTATTTAATTACCTTTCTAGACAGTCGATACTCAGTGACTTTTCAACTTTTGTATTTCAGTGTTCGAAACTGCAGTCTCAGCAGCATTGTAGGGATGATGATGTCCCTTTCCCTATCTATGACTATCCGTGACCCTGAGACAAAAATCATGAAACTGTTTATTTGAAGTACGAAAATTACACCTCCTTGTACCTACCTATTTAAAAGTTTCGTTTTGTTTATTACAATAGGTAAATTAATACCTCATTGCGCAGACAATTCTTAAGTGGATGGCGACCCTCTGGGGATTTATCGCTACTTTATTGGATTTAGTCGAAATATAGGGGAAATCCTTGCAGAGTCCTTTAGTTTGCATTTTCTTTTTCCTAAAGAGGTTGATAGGGGAATCGGATGGAGTACAGTAATTTTTCCATCGTTTTGTGAAAAATTCAAATCGCATTTTTACATGGCTGTTACTTCTGAACCTTGACACCTATAGATGCTTGAAATGTTTACCTAATACGGGCAGTGCGGTCCTCTATACATGGCTGTTAAATTTCAAAATTTTCCGCTCCAAAATTTCCGAATTAGGGACAATTTTCGATTGGTACGATTGAAATCCCGAACGCAAATAGGTAGGACCTTGAAATTTGGAGACAATGTGAGCGGTGAGCGCCAAGTATAGCTCTACAGCTACAAGTGTGAGGTAGAGCCTTGAAATGTTCACAAGTCTGCCAATTTTCAAATTTATTGGACAAATTCTATAGAGTTTTCGATTAGAAAAGACGAAAGTGCGATTTGGGCAGCTGTAACTGTCAAACGCAGACAGGGGGACCCTAAAATATGGAGAAATGAAACTAAATGTAGTCCCTAGGTTGTAGAGCTACCTGGCGCTTACATTTAGGTACATTAAATTTCAGAACGATTGACCAAAGAGTTCCGAAATTATTGAAAATGAACGTTTGCCACATGAAAGTGAGATTACCGTGCTAATAACACCTAACACACTGACTACAGGCCTCACAGAGGAAGTTATTATGCAGTCATTTAGGTTTCTTTGGTGTGGCGTTGGGAATGCTGTTCACTTACTAATGCTGTACTCTACAGCAAAATGCTGTACGTCTGGTCAGCTTATACTAGCCACACATTGGGGTGAAGTTTGGTTAACATTCTTTCACAAAGAAAAAAGTTGTTCATGCAAGAAGCTAATTTCCAGCGGTTGGTTTGTATGACAGCCCTATGACGTAGTGTTCGGATTTAATCTGCTCCTAGATATTTTTTGAGGCTTTACTAGGAACACATTTGGATGAAGTTTGATTACGGTCGGCTTAACAAGAAAAAAGTTTTTCTTAGAAGAATTTAATTTTCAATGGTTCGTTTGTATGGCAGCCCTATGACGTAATGTTCCAATTCCATTCGTTCCTAGATATGTATTGGGGCTTTACTAGAAACACACTAGGGTGAAGTTTGGTTAAGATTGGTACATAAAGAAACAAGTTTTTCTTAGAAAAACCTAATTTTCAGGGGCAGCCCCATGGTCCGATTCCATTCGTTCCGACATATATACAGCGTACACTAAAAAGAAACTTGTGTACAAATTTTCAGCCCGATAGCTTCAAAACTGAGGGACTAGTTTGCGTTGCAACAGACGGACAGACAGACAGACAGACAGACGGACAGACAGACAGACAGACAGACGGACATGGCTCAATCGATTTCTCTCGTCACGCTGATCAACAATATATATACTTTATATAGTCGGAGGTGCGGGTTATATACAAAATCCAAAAATACAAAATCCAAAAAGACAAAATCCAAAAAAATTGAAAAATCCACAAAGTCAAAATCCACAAAGACAAAATTCACAAAGACAAAATCCATAAAGTCATAATTCACAAAGTCAAAATCCAAAATGACGAAATCCATAAATTCAAATTTACATCAGTTTGCTTATCACAATTGAATATTGAGAATATTTATGTACGTTATTACGTTAACTAGAGAATTACCAAATCCCGGAGCATATGCGCTTTACCTGAAGACACGGAAAAGGATTCATCCGTGGCATATACGATTTAGCCGATGACACGGAGAGGAATGCACCGGGCCATAAGCTCTTCGGGTTCTATACAAAATCCAAAAAGTAAAAATCCACAAGTCAAAATCCAAAAGTCATAATCCATAAAGACTAAATCCATAAAGACAAAATCCATAAAGTCAAAATAAACAAAGTCAAAATCCATCAAGACAAAATCCATAAATTTTTGTATGAAGAGAGCCATAATGCTTATTGCGTGGGTACTAGACAATTACCAAACCCCGGAGCATATGCGCTTTACCTGAAGACACGGAGAAGGATGCACCCGTAGCATATGCGCCTTAGGTGTCTCTGTCTTTACCTGTAGCGCTCATGGTCCGGTGCATTCCTCTCCGTGTCATCGGCCAAATCGTATATGCCACGGATGAATCCTTTTCCGTGTCTTCAGGTAAAGCGGATATGCTCCGGGATTTGGTAATTGTCTAGTTAACGTAATAACGTACATAAATATTCTCAATATTCAATTGTGATAAGCAAACTGATGTAAATTTGAATTTATGGATTTCGTCTTTTTGGATTTTGACTTTGTGAGTTATGACTTTATGGATTTTGTCTTTGTGAATTTTGTCTTTGTGGATTTTTCAATTTTTTTGGATTTTGTCTTTTTGGATTTTGTATTTTTGGATTTTGTATAGAACCCAGCTCTTCAGGTAAAGACAGAGACACCTAAGGCGCATATGCTCCGGGTGCATCCCTCTCCGTGTCTTTAGGTAAAGCGCATATGCTCCGAGGTTTGGTAATTGTCTAGAGCCCACGCAATAAGCATTATGGCTCTCTTCATACAAAAATTTATGGATTTTGTCTTCATGGATTTTGACTTTGTGGATTTTGACTTTATGGATTTTGTCTTTATGGATTTTGTCTTTATGGATTATGACTTTTGGATTTTGACTTGTGGATTTTGACTTTTTGGATTTTGTATAGAACCCGGAGGTGCTTCCTTCTGTGCGTTGCAAACTTCATGACAAAGTTAATATACCCTTTCACATAGTGACGGGTATAAAAAAGCATTTGTGCAAAATTTCAGATTCATAACTTTAAAATTGGCCGAGTAAAACGCGTCGCAACAGACGGACAGACGGACATCGCCCAATCGACTCCCAAAGTCATGGTGATCATATTACATATGTGTATGCTTTTTATATGGTCGGAGATGCTTCCTTCAATGCGTTACAAACTTCATGACAAAGTTAATACCCTTTCACTCTATGAGCGAAGGGTATAATGAAAAGAATGGAAGATCATGGAAGCTCTTCTCTACCTGGAAGAGTGGCTATTATCGAAGGATCCTTCATTGCCTCCCGGGAAGAGGGAAGTGAATCTGCTCATGAGAGTAGTAGTGTGCTCGACAGAAAACTACCTCACCTTCCGGGGCAGATTCTATAAGGACATTAGAGGGGTAGTCATTGGCAATCTACTCTTTCCGTTCTTGACATATTCATGAACTGAATCGAGGGAGAACTGGAAGGGATGGGCGAATTATCGAGATTCTGGGTAAGATATGGGGACGACGTACTAGCGAGAAGATCCTGAGCAATCTGAACACAGCTGACAAGAACATCGAGTTCACTATGGAAATGGAGAACAACGGTAAGCTGCCATTCCTGGCCTAAAAGTCGTAAGAAAAAATGGCGGAATTGAATTTAATATATATCGGAAACCCACTCACACCCAGCAGACTATCCCCTCTAATTCTAACCTAATTCCTTTTCACAGAAGATGGTGCCGTTCCACACCATGATTCACTGCCTTTTCACCGTCCCGCTGAGCAAGGAGAGATTCGAAAAGGAGCAAACGTACATCATCGAAACTGGCCAGAAGAACGGATAAGACCCACGGGTGATGTGGAGCCTTATCTTCTTATCCGAAAGAAGAAGAACCAGGATGGAGGAAGGAGCATTGACGACGTTAATGAGCAACCAAGAGCCGATGAGGAGGATTGGAGTACCGCATTCACGGATATCAATACCAAGGACCCTGGCTAGAGCCAGATACTCGTTATTCCGCTTAAAAGTTTGAGGTGAACCGGCTTCCAATTTCAGGTATATAAGTTCAGCCAAAAACCGAATGGAAACCAGTGAATCTGCGCTGAGGAATGGTGCCTGAAATGATCATATGCAACCAAAAATAATAATCCCCATCTTTTTCTTTTAATTTGGAAACTTCGACACAACTGGATGTTGATAGCCCATTTGATTCCAGCTAGGACAAAAAATATTACACCTATTTTAGTGATTTATTTTTACAGTTATACGAAATCAAAACAAAATCGAAAAATGCACGACTTGTTGTGATTGTTAAGGCACATCAGATTTTTTTTTCTTCTGTTGGTGTTGCGTCTCTGTGTTTCGATTCACGAAGTGAAACAGTTTCAAACCGCAGAAAAAGTATCGATTCCGGCAAAACAACAAGGCTGGTTGATTTTTTTTTATAAACAGTAACAACATAAACAGTTTTTTTGCGGAACCTATGGATAAAACTCTATAAAACTCATTATTTGGTCTAAGTGCAAATAAGAACTTTAAACAAACTGCGCAAACTTTTAAAATTATTTGCTGCAAAGCGCTGGTGCATTTTTTTACAGTACAGTTTTTTTTGAACTAAAACTAAACAGTGATTTCGATATCTCAGTTCCATAAAGAAGGCCCGATTTCTCTCAAAACCAAAACACTTACTTTACGGGTTGCACTGTGATCGATAGAGAATTTTGATGCAAAAAGAACATTTTTGAAATATTAAGATTTGCAGTTACAGTGCATGAAAAATCACAACATGTCCTGCATTTCTCCGAATTTCTTTTGATTGCGTATAACTGTCAAAATAGGTGTCTTAAATTTTTTTTTCGTAGCGAGGACCCTTTGCACTATAATCTACTTCCGACTTGGTGTTGACTTTTGCAACACCCAGTTTATATATACAAAAAAAAATATTTATCGACAGTTTTCGCGAACTGTTTCACTATACTAGGCATGTCAAAGACTTTAGTGGAAAATACCAATTCTAGTCAACAAAGATATTTATTCCAAAACAAAAGATTTGCGCGTGTAACCTAATCTCAATATAGCAATATGCAGCGATACCAAGGCTCGGTAAATTATTGAAAAATGTTCTATTATTCTATTTTTAGTGTAGAGAAGCACAGGCACGACAAGAAACTATACACACGATAATGCATTAGGTATTTTCCGAATGATAACCCCAGGGTAAAAGAAACTATAAAAATTATGTTCATACTCGTACAACTTTAGCATGCAAAAAACAGACGCATACGAGCAAAACCAATTATAGCTAAAGCACCTAATTGCCAGTCTATCAGCATATATCCGTATCATATCATAACAGTGGTCGGCGTAAGACCCTCCGACAAATTTCTCATTGAATTTAAACAAATGCGAGGTCCATTGTAGTGCACCGTTCCGCACTATGCTCTCGTTCAAAGTATCTCGACTAGATACATGAATTCCACAAATCCTGTTGCTTTTGTAACACCTAGAATAATAAGTGGTTTGCAATCGAATCAGCAGACCGTAAGTTAAGCACAACAACAACAACAACAAAATCAACGACATCATAGTCCAATCTGTTTATTTTCTTCTGTCTTAAATTGTGGCGATTTCTTCGCACTCTGTTGTTTTTTTTTGTCATGCAGTCTCCCTAACGTTTTTAGTGTACGAGTATGCGCATATATGAATGAAAACTAACAGATTTGATTGGAATTGTCTATAGGCGTTCAAAAAGTTTTAGTGTTTAAGTAATCCACTGTAAACATATATGCTGCAGTGCTAGGTAGCATACAAATATAACATATGCCAATGTTAAATGATATATGTACCGTAACCGTGCGAGTTTTTCATTCACACATGAAGTGTGCTATTGAAAATTGTACTAGAGTATGTCTTGTCTTTACCGAAACGTAAGTAGAGACATAAAATCCAACTACTATGCTGATTTGAATTTGATGTTACAGAAAAAATTGAGATTGTTTTTCTTTTTTTGTTTAAGTCTAGTTTGACCTCAAATCTTTAGTCGAAATTAGTATGCACCGTTTGTGCAAAAGCCTTGCCTGTTTAACGGTGACACAAAGATTGACTTTAATTCTTTCATGATAGCAGATATACACAGCGAGAGAGACTAATACGGTATTCATCTAGCAAATGGATATCATGTGCCAATTTTATGCGCTTGTAACAATACAAAGAATGCAGATCATAAGCGAGCGAGCACTCAATTAGTGGTAGTAGAATGAAATTAGAACATGTGAAAAATTCTATCAAGAATAAAAGACACTTTCAAAAAAAAAAAAAGATAAGACAATCCCGCAGACAATTAGCGTTTTGTTTTGATTCATCGACAACGACGTCATTCATTCATTCTATCACACATTTTACCGTTTGTCATCATATAAAATGGTCGAGATGACACTATTCACCACAAATGCATCCGCGCCGCTCTACACCTTTAAAATGGTAAAGCTTGACCTACATTTTTGCACTATTGCTTGTTGGTTTATAAATAAATATGTAAGTCTTCCGCTCTTCTTCTATATACGAGCATCTCTAACTGTACAATGTACATAGATACGAGAAATTCAAACCATTGTACAGATAGTAGATACACACATGTGAACTAGCTACATTTAACAATTTTTCTATTTTCATTTAATAAGACGCGCGCAAACCGCATTGACCTCAAAATAATATTTTTAATTTGATTTTCAATGGAGAATGACTTGGCGCTTTTTTTATGGCGATGTTCTTCACTCAGTTCTTCGCGATTCCGTCCGGACTAAGTTTTCTGTGGTGAAAGTGAAATGCGATCTACTGTTTCACCACAAAACTGTTTTCATCTAGTTGCTTGTTAGGATTCGAGTATTTTTTTTCGAGAGAGAATTTTCATGCAAATTGAAATTAATTCAGAATTAATGAGATGAAATTTAGAGTGTGTTTCACAAGTATGGGGACTTTCGGATATTTGATTTTAGATACTGAATTCATGTCAATAGATTTGAAATATTAAGGGAAAGGTGTTAAAATCAATTTCGATTTCATTGGCTGTGAATTGGCAAGTTGTTGTTGTTGTTTGATGTAAACAGTTGGTCAATGAGTCATCAGAATATAAATGCTAATGTAATCTATTTTGGATGCCTAATTTACATTGTAAAGTTGATATTAGAATATTCTAAGTTTACTTAAAGTTTCTAAAAATAGTATAGCATATTGAAGCCGCATAAACATAATAATATGAGACATTGTTGGAACCCATACTGATTGCGTTTAATATTTTGTATGCACTTTGTGTAATTAAAAGTTGGGGAATAGGGACATCAGAGCATACTATTACCGCAATAAGAGGTAGATTGAAACTATATGTACTTCTTTAATTTAAAATATAATTAATGTTGAGCTGCTCTCCCGGTAAAAATCCGCCTAGTCCAGTAGTGCTTAACCTTTTGTAGATGGGGGACATCTTGTTGAAACTTGTTGACTGTCGCGTGTCACCAAATTGAAAATCTACGGAGAACGGCATTTATATGAAAATTTGTAACGAATATAGGGTTGATAGTATTATACCGCGGTAAATTCAGTCGCGAAATTTATCCAAAGCTAATAAAGTTCAATTCAAAATTAATCCATTTGAATTCAACATATCACCATCTTATCAGTCTCATGCTTCGTTTTCAATTGAATTGGCAGATGTGGTCAATTTGGTTACGGATTGTAGTACCTAAGTCAATAAGGAAATCGGTATGGTGTTTTATTTTGGGCGTGCGTATGTTCATTAGAGTATTGAATAGCTGATGTTTAGATTGTCTGGATCACTGAAATATCCTGGCGTAATAGTAATGTGGTAGGCGAAAGATCCCCGAAATATTTAAGACATCCAAGAAAGTACCAATAGAGCGCGAACACAGAATAGCACACACAATCTACAAAAACAACAACTGCTTATCACAAAAAACATTCCGACAACTTATCTTCCCAAAACCAAAAATCGTCTCAGGGACCACCAATGGTCCGCGGCCCACTAGTTAAGAGCTGTTGTCCTAGTCAAAATCAAACTATTCAAAAATGCAGATTTTCGTTAGAAGTAAAGTCGAAATTGGCTTTGAATATACATATTTTAGTAGGTTGATGCTGGACTATGCGGGAGCATTTGAATTGGGTGAACTTCTTGATGTAAAATATGACCGGTTGGAGTTCGTACCAGACCCCACAAAGTTTTCCTATACGGATGTACGGCTCAGGGTTTTTTTTTTGGTTTTTATCTCTGTTCCTGATTGCCGTAAATGTTCCGTACAGAGCATCGTCCACAAAGCCTATCGCGACATCTTGGATTAATGTCAACATTGTCCAATTGGTGATATTGCAAAGAAGTAGGACTCTTTCAGAAAACTCCATGTCAGTCTCCATGGAGTACGAGATGTCCAAAAACGAAAGAGTTAGGCGAGAAACTTGATGTCATCCATGTAAACTAAAGTTTGACGTTTTTGGACAACAATTTGATACTCACGTATCTTTTTATAGCTGGTACTGTTAATTTCGGAGCAAGAAGAGTTAATTGAATCATAGGTCAGGACCGCTTAATCCAAAATCTAAGTGTTTCTTAGAAAAAAATTGTTCTTTGTGAACCAATATTTTAAACGAATCCTTACAACATATGAATGGATAAAATCGAATTACTTCAGGTAATAGCGCAATAATCTAAACTATTAACCTTGAAGAAGGTAAGACGTTTCTCAAACGCAAAGGATGGTAATCTTCCGTCCTCGACAAAATTGACTCTAGTGATGGCTTTTTTTTTCTTTGTAGTTTCTTCTTTATTTTTTTCAGTTCAACGTTTCGCCAATTGCGTAAATATTTCCTTTACCTCGTCGACCTACCACTAAAACGATGTAAAGGAAATAGTTTATTTTGATTGATTCATTGAATTGATTATTTCTTCTTTATTTTTTGAGTTGAACGTTTCGCCCATTACGGGCATTTCATGAACTATTTCTTTACGTCGTCCTGCCAAAACGATGTAAAATAAATAGTTCGTGAGGATGCTCGCAATGAGCGCAACGTTGAATTGAAAAAAAGGAGAAATAATCAAAAATCTGAGCAGGACTTCACTTCAAAAAATGTATTCATCATACACATAATTAGGACTAGAATTTTGTTTTGTGCCACCGTCAAACCCGCATGTTTACGCCTTCGAACATTATCAACGCATGTTTTTCACTATTGAATGACTGGGAAACGTTTCGATAAAATTAATGAAAACAAGCATTAAGTAATAGATTTCTTAATGTAGTTTTGAAATATACATACTCTAATTGTTCGAGAAATAATGTCTTGGAGATGCTGTCCTTCTTGCTGGATACAAATTTCGTCCATTACGCGACAAAACTCTCTGTGCTGCACAAAATTCCCTTCACTAACCTGCTGGACGATCATTATCTTGTAAGGGTGAAATTTAAGATCATCAATCATCATGTAAGATGCGCTGAAGCGAACAACGTGACATACCCAGCGCTACAGCTTGTCGTCTAGCCGATCGCTTCGGACTAGCAACAACTGCCGTTATCACTCGGTCTATATTTTCCGGAGTTCGTACTGAACGGTGAAGACCAGGTGGTTTCTTTTTCATCGCAGATCCAGTAATTCTAAACGCTGCAACCCACTTGAGTACGGTATTTCGATTAGGCACTGCACCTCGACGTCCAACATTAAAATTTTTGACGGAAAAGACTTTGCACTGTGACTTCGGAATTATTTTTTTTAAGTACTGCTCGACAACGAAGACACGATGCTGTACGCTCCAACGCTCCATAGCCTATAGCGACTGAAACTGCGTTGTATGGGCAGTCTGCCAACATTTATTCAAGGTCAATAGCCCTCTCGTCGCCGCGTACTAGCAGTTCAAAAAACGTTTCCTCTGCTCCACCCTGTAGTACAACAGTAAGCACTTTTTTGCTGTGACTGTCAGCCAGGGGGTGTTTCTTTGCACGGCATTTTTTGTGGTATAATTAAAGCCTACTTAAACTTCTCACTTAGGATTTGGTGCAATTCGGAAATTGGGCAACCAATGTCAATCGCTTCTTGTGAATAAGAACTTGAAGCTACAAAGATCTTCTCCTGCGAGCGACCCATGTGAAACTGATCCACTGATTTTCGTCTATCAACGAAACTAGTGCTCCCGTCTCGACGCTATAGGGAAAAGAAAAGGAATAAAGACTTCTCATTAACCAATTATGGCCGCGATCTGTGGCTGTATTATTCGGTTGCCAGAAATATGCTGAATAGGGGAATTTAGGTTTGAGACCTGGGTGCTTACACGTTTTCATTTGAAAAAAGGTTTCATAGAAAACACGCAAAATAGCGTATTTTCAATATGTCAATTGATTGTGGGAATCGAAATGTTTTCGGGCTGTTTTCATACGAAAACATGAAAATAGCTCCAAATTATGTATATGATTTCGGTCACTGTGAACATATTATAAGGAGACTTAAAAATCAGCCGTAAGCTTTCGTAAAATGTTAGTTTCTGACGAAAAAAAGGACGAAGAACGCTTCTACTTTGAGCTTTCTCCACATCGTTTTACAACACTAACTCTTTCCGCCTGGAGAAATGACATGGCATTTCAGAAAAATTTTGTTCTTACGAGTACACCTGACACTTTTTTTTTGGAAAATGTAATAAACCCGTTTTTCTAAGGAAAATAAACTGACGTGCCACTTTGTATATTCTTTGTCCAAAAATTGCGGTAAAATGCCAACCAATTTAATGGAATAGAGATTGATTAAGTAATTTTAGAGAATGGTTACAGTTAATAGAAATGAGAAATGTTAACAGGAGCATGGGCGGTGTTCTTGGCCGGAACCAGCTCATTTTTGGTATAACTTAAGTACATTTATTTGGCAGCATCAGCACCAATTCTTATCACTCTACCTTTATTCTATTAAAAGTTATAGTGCGAAATGTAGATTCCACATAATACTTTTATGTCTAGGGTAGTGATTCTCAAACTGTGAGGCACGCTTCCCTGGGGAGGCGTAGCGGTTTGGAAAGGGGGCATGAGTACAACTTATACTTCTCTGTAACTATGAATTTATTTTTACCGTCGCGAGCTTCTGATGGAAATCATGTTGCGTACTTTTCGAAAATGTTTAAAAGTTCGAAAACTAACATACAATTGTGCTTTTTCGGTGCAGGATTGTGGATTGAGATACATAGGGTCCCTTTTATATTTCGGGATGGAACAACGAGTGTAGCCGATCTGGGAATATTTTGAAAAAAAATAAAGCAATTTTCGATGATTCTCTAATCCCGAAATATAAAAGGCACCCCTCGTATGATTGAACAATTTTCTGAGTATTGGACTTGGTC
Source organism: Microchrysa polita (assembly GCA_949715475.1). NCBI lineage: Eukaryota > Metazoa > Arthropoda > Insecta > Diptera > Stratiomyidae > Microchrysa > Microchrysa polita. Next base: position 12,022,985 of record OX454421.1, on the reverse strand, counting down.
ATAATTTATAGTACAAAAAAAAATTAATCTTCACTTCTGTCCAAAATCAGTGTGTGAATGCTCAAATTTATGTCTTTGTAGTTGATAGGTTTCAGAAATTATAAACAAAATAAAGCAATTAACCGAAGAAAGCAAATCTAATTAAAGTCCACAACCTAGCACGTATTGAACTACGAGTATACTCTAACGGCGAAAATACAAAATATCTACACCTATTTTGGTTTTTTGGCCAAAATTTTCCCGAGTGGCGCCTGTCTCAGCCAACTTCACAAAGGGGGGCGGGGACTGAAAAGATTGGGAACCACTGGTCTAGGGTATAATTTTCCCAGAAAGGGTCAAGAGTATTATATATCATTGGAAGGAAATTAAATGTAGTATATTTCGTCCTTAGGACATTTGGCGATTGGGCTTCCTCTTATCGTCACCCCCTCCCCTCTTAACGTGACGCTAAAATTAGTGTAACTTTTTAGTGCGTATTGAGGGGGGGGAGGGTATGCAACAATTTGGCATCAAAACTTTCCTCTTTTTTTATGTTTTTTTATGTTTTATACAAAACATTGCATCCTTCGATGTTATAATCGTAACATACCGAGCCGACATCAAAGCAATTCCCAGTTATCAATTGCGATATATGAGTATTGTCAGCGCTTTCACTGTAGATTTCAACAAGAATATAAGATTTCCTGGAGCCATTGATTTATAGCTATATTAGCCCAAATTCGATCAGGGTTTTGTGTGTGCCTCAATTCCATTTGTCATGTAGTATTGAACATTACAATGTGAATTTACATAGGAACTTTTTATCATCTATAGAAAAGTCGCATTTTTTTGTTTTCATAAACGCTGCAATTGGAATTGGATTAGTCTGGCTGGTGTAGCGGTTAGTGCGCACACTTTCGGTGCACAGGGTCATGAGTTTGAATCTCACCGTGGATCATGGTGTTTTTCGAAATCACGAACTTGTGACGGACTATTATCTTACTCAGATGTTAAACGAGTACCCATTTATGGGGATAAATAACACTGTTGAGCGTGATGCTGATCTCATTACCTCAACAAAAAGCAGATACGATCTTGGAAATAGGATGTCATTAACACATCCTGTGGCCCTAGGCCAATGCTGGATTGTCGCGCCTGTTATTTATTTAATTGGAATTCTGGAAAGAGTCATTAAACATTTTTTTCTAGCAAACAAGCGAAAGAACGAGTATTCGATTAAAAATTCTAATATACGCCCGCGTTTTCACGACTCTACGAAAAGACGACGAAATTAAATAAGAACTCAACATGACCTCGAAAAACTACCGTCATTACTGAATAATAATAATAGAAGTATCACCCAACTGATGACCTAATATCCAGTAATATGGGCAGTCTTATCTCCCTCCAGGGAGCCCCTGGCCCTAAAACCTATGACAGGAAGCGTGGATTATTATATAACATTTTCCTAGTATTATGTTGTAATTTGGTTTAACTCCTATTGAGTGAGAGATGAAATGGGTAAACAAATTTTCCTCCCCAATAACATATTTAGAAAAATTGCAAATTGTAAAAAAAAAACAGATCGAGCTAATTTCGAGCCGGAAAAAAATGAATTTTTGTCACATTTGAATACAACGTAAGCTTTTTTTATGCTCATAATTTCTACTACAGCCGTATGACGTAAGGCTCAAATTCCATCTGTTTCTGGGATATTTTTTGAAGTTTTTTTAGGAACACTCTTGGGGGAAATTCGATTGAGATTGGGTCAGAAAAAAAGATTTTCTTGGAAGAACCTAATTTTGGGTTACTTTCTATAGCAGTACCATGACACCATGGTTCGATTTCATTCGTTCCGACATATATACAGCGTACACTAAAAGGAAACTTGTATACATAATTTCAGCCCAATAGCTTCAAGACTGAAGGACTAGACGGACATAAATTATCAATAGTAATAATAATACTTTTAATAGTCGTAGGTGCTTCCTACTGTGCGTTTCAAACTTCATGACAAAGTTAATATACCATTTCACACAGTGACGGGAATGAAAATTAACATGGAAACACGTAATTATTCTTGTTTCTCTAGGTTTACAATTAAATTCAAAATTATTGAAAATGAATGTACGGTTATTTGGAATAAGGAAATGACGAAATATTGCGTTCAAACGGCTTGGGAAATCTATTTTGTATTCTGTTGGTGGGTATTCATAATTACCTTGACAAATATCACTCGAAATATACAATCAGGTCCCCAAAAGTATCCTTCGGTATAAGTTCAATCACAAAAATAGCACACAATTCTTAAACTTAAGCAATGCGATATCCAATGCCAATTAGGTTTCTTCTTCAACATCCAATTCGAATAAAAAACCTTCAATAAACTCTAAATTCCATCAACACTCGCACATCATCACGAAACACTTAACTTGTAGGTACTTTTTACTTATACACTTCACGTAAATTCCAGATTGACTACAAGAATATTATCTTTCATGTAACGGTAAGCATTCCAACTGGTATGTAGTTAAGAAGGAAAGGAAAAAACCCGTATCTACACGCCAAAGCTCAATTTCAATAATTCAATTGACCAGGATGGCCGAGAAAAATAGCAAAAATCTGATTGTACTCGTATTATTATCAAATGGACAGCATTCGAGAAAAATCTTTAAGAAAATATTCTTTTTCATTCACTGCATCCGATCGCGGCGCGGCACAACACAAATAGCACTTAGATCGATAGGAATTAGAACAAGCGAATAAAAACCGACAAAGTCGTTAGAAGTATTTTTTTTAAGTTTCCGATTACAACGTTGAGTGTTGAGTAGCGCAAGACAAAGATAGTCGCGTCATTACCACTGAGCCGTTTGTCTGCAACTAAGGACTGACCGAAAGTAAACCATTTCTACTTGGTGGTGTGGTACACGACTCGCTTGGAACCAGTAAGATAAACTGGTTCGAGCCCAATTGGAAGGTTATGGAGAGACCAACACTGTGTATGCGCGCAAAGTGTGTGCACACCAAATGATAGTATAAATATGAAAGAAGCAAGAAATTGTTTAAGTCTATAATGCTAGATGTCAGGTGTTCTTCAGTAAAAATCTTGGAATAATTTTTGGAACAATATACCTACGAGTATTTCGACGATAGATAACTGCTTGGATGTAATTGAATTTGGATGTTGAATGGATGTATTTGAATTTCCATCATATTTCACTGTAGTTAGTGTAGTGGTTAATACGCTTGGCTTCAAAGCACAGCTAATGATTTTCGAACACACGGCCAATGTGATATATTATGATCCCGCTCAAATGTTAAACGAGTACCAATTTACGGGAATAAATAGCTCTGCAGAGCATGATTTCAACACCACTACAAATTTTGTTACGATCTTGAAAATTGGATGTCGCATTAACACATCTGCGGCCTAGGTTCAATTTTGGGCTGCCCCGCGAGCTGTATTTTTCATATTTCGCCGGAATAATGTTATCTGTGTATCTTTTGGGCACAGAACAGAGAATATACAATTTTGTCAAGAGTTATCCGGGATAAATTTATACAGTTCAAATGCGATTGTATTTAAACAAAAATCGCTTTTCAAAATATGTAAAAATGTATTTCATTCTATGGTTAAACATGATCTACACCCATAAATTTTATTCATATAAGAAAATTTTTCAAGTAATTATGTTTACCGTGTGCTACAGCCTCCGTCTCTTTGCTCGCGCACTTCGGCTCTTGTATTCACCATATACATATTTCTTGTACTAGTATGCAGACATAGAAGCAATATACCATCTTGTATACGTACTTTCAGAAAATGCAACACCTGTGAGTACTCCACACCGGGAGAGTAATACTATAAAATGCTCTCGATTCTAAGCGAACTTTTACGTCTACTACTCACAAATTGCAAAGATGGATAGGCCATAGGCGTAGTATTAGTGCAAATACGAACCATGATGTCCATCTTCTATGTGCACACGGATGCAGCTCGAGCATTCAAGCGGTGGGACATGAAACGATCGTATAATGATCGTTGGATACATGTTGGATAAATTCCTCGAATTCCATGAAGCCATGGATGTATGACTCTTGTAGTAGAAGAGAAAAAAATGAAATCAAGTTTCTCGTCTAAATCTTTCGTTTTCGTATATTGCATGACCTTTGTTTGTCGTCAGGTTTTGATTGTACGATAGGGACGTGTGTGATTAATTGAAAAATAGTCTCGGAATAATATGAATGGATGGTAATAGAAATTTGGAAAATTAATATGGACACACATTTCTGAAATTTCGTGGAAGAGTTATACACTTTTTGGCAAAAGTTCCGAGTCAAATTTAAGGCGTATGAAATTAGAAAAGTACGCAATGTTTCTCTATACATTGTATAGCACGTGAAAGCTGGATGGCGTAGCCTTCTTTTGGTAGCCATTTTGTCAATATTTACTGAGTACTTATCAAATGCTATCCGAGACAAAAGTAGCAAAAAATTGATACAAACAATAAATAAAATAAAATTGATGGAACAGTGTGTGGTTAGGGTTTTTGGAAAATTAAACAAAACTTTTTAAAGAAAATTTGAATATGTGTTCTTCTCCCTTTGGCAGTGCTATCTCCTTTGGAATTAACAGGCGTCATGCATAAAACTTTCAATTCATCAAGAAAACCACCTGAAGACAAGGACAAATTAAAAATAAAGGCTATAGGACGACATAACGATTGCATGCAATTCTTCAAAAATATATATGGGCCTACAACTTAATAATGAGACTTTTTTTGGAATTTTGGGCATTTATTCATAGATTTATTCATATAACTAAATTATTCAAAATATTGGCCATCAGCAGCGATAACTTTCTCCCATCTTTCGGGAAGTCTACAAATTCCGTCGCGGAAAAAATCTTGGGTTTTCGAGGCTATCCATGAATCGAGCCAGTTCTTAGTACAGTAGAGCGTCGATTATCCGAACTAATGTCGACAATGGTGGTTCGGATAAACGAAAGTTCGGTTAATCGAGCTTCCATAGAAAAAATAGAAAATAGCCCAAATTTGAATTTAAGCGACAAAAAGAAAACATTTAAAACGACTAGAACTGAACAAAAATAGAAAAATTGAGGTAATCTAAGCGATGCAGAGAGAGATTGCTCCCTTCAAACCCTTGATTTTTCATTTAATTCGATGTCTGTCATATGAAAAGAAGCTGGTTATATGTATGGTTCGGTTAATCGAATGTTCGGATAATCGACGTTCGGATAATCGACGCTCTACTGTATCCTCATATGAAGTGAAGTGCTGATCAGCCAACGCATGAGTCATCGAAGCGAACAAATAGTAATCAGATGGAGCAATGTCGGGGCTATATGGCGGGTGGGGTAGCACTTCCCATTTGGTTGTTACCAGATACGTTTTCACGACTCGCGCACAGTGGCGCCGGAACGAATTTTTTATTGGGGGGGCAAGATATTTTTTCTCAAATTAATACTAAATTAAGCGGTTATATACCGGACCTGTAGCTAAAGGACCGGCTCTATTATATGTGCAGAATGTGCATTTGGGATGTGCAACAGGGCGCTTCATTAAGTGAGGCAAACACACAATTTCAATTTTTGATTAATCTTAATTGTCTTATTTTTAAAATCAAAATTTTGTAATTTTTAATCGGAAGTTTTGAAAACTTTGCCCTTTCATATTTTAAATTAACATTTTCAAAAATTTTGAAAATCTCGATTTGAAAAAACTGAGGTAAAAATTTGCACTTTTTGTGGAATTTTTGGCCGATTTTAATTTTTAAGTTGTGATAACCTCTACATTAGGTCTCAAAGCCAAATTTTCGAAAGTTTCGGTTAAAAAACATAAAAATTCGAAATTATTGAAAAATTGGATTTGAAAATATAAACGCATTTTAATGATTAATTGTGCGTCGGACCCGCAATTATATTTTTTCTAACATGTTCAACGACAGGTTATCGGTGAAATGTATAATTTCGGAGTTTTAAGCCCCCCAAAAAAACAAAACAAATTTTTTTTTTGGTTTTTTTTCGCGGTTTCGATCCTGATTTGAAACGAAATCTTGGTGGCAAGCTCAGGATTCAAGCTCAGCACTCTAATAAAACATAAGAAATAACCAAAAAAAAATTCTCCACCACACTTTGCAATCTGAAATCACCAAATAGTATATAGTCTATTAATAATTTTGTGAAATATTCATTTCTAGACTAGAACCGCTCAGGAAAGTGGAAAGTCCGCTTTTTCTTAAATGACGACAATCTAAAAATGAATATCTATCGAATTCATTAGAGGAATTATGTATGTTCAAAGAATAGCTCATACTGAGGTGGTGGCTCACTTTGACTGTAACTACGGATATATCTAAAATTGAAGAGAAATAGAGTATGACATACAGATAAAAAAAGGAGAAAAAAAGTAGAGAACAATAGCGATCGGAAACCACCTATAGAATAGTCTTCAATATGAGACTAGCCTTTTTGTTACCCATTTTGATCCCATTGTAATTCCTAAGTGTTGTATGGATTATAAACATATTCTTTATTTTATATAGCTTTATAAAATTAAAGGTCAAACGATTTTCCCAAAGGTTGTTTTCTGGTTTCCTCGGGAAACGAATTCTTTCATGATTTTTGAGGAATCTAAGTTCCCTGTTCGATCCCTGTGAACATGGAGAAGGATTAGATGTGTCAGACGTTTTTGTGTCATTGTTGAATGTAGCCATGTTAAAGACGTCGTAAATCACTGAACGACCCTTCTGATGATGCCGCTGATGCTCAGAAATAATGTTACTAGCCATATTAACTTGCTGTGCTCGATATACCTCGAAAGTGATCAGCAATTTCGGCGCAACATAGGTGAAGCTCCCGTCATACTCTTCAAAAGAGTTAAACTGTGAGCGAAGATGAAAAATATCGAAATCGAGCATATCAGCCCAATCTTACTGTGAGATTCTCTACCACGGGCACGGTTTTCTGACAAGGAGAATGAAAAACTTCCTCGTTTTCGTTGATCAACGATCAATAGTTTCGTTATGGTTGGCCTTGTCGTCGGGGTACTCTTGTTAACGAAGAAGAAATGAAAATGGAATGATCGTGTACATACTCGTAGTATACATGCACTAGATGCACATATGAAACTTTCTGCGAACCAGATATTTCATCATGGAAAAAAAATAATAATAATAAATTGAATATGTACATTGTATATGTATAAAAATATAAAATAAATTATTCTTAATTTTTAATATAGTGCAATATATGTAGTACTTATTGCTCCTTTAGCCAAAATATAGAGGGGGCAGTTGCCCCCGCTGCGCCCCCCCCCCCTGTTCCGGCGCCATTGCTCGCGCAACATGAGGGCGAGCATTGTCATGCTGAAGAATTATTTTGTCGTGCCTTTCAGCATATTGTGGCCGTTTTTGACGCAACGCTCGACTCAAACGCATCAATTGCAGTTGATAGCGCTGCCCGTCAATGGTTTCATTTGGTTTTAGCAGCTCATAATACACAACACCGAGCTGGTCCCACCAAATGCAGAGCATAAGCTTGGAACCATGAATATTTGGCTTCGCGGTCGATGGTGATTGGTGCGCGGGCGGTCCCCATGATTTCTTTCGCTTTGGGTTATCATAATGTATCCACTTTTCATCGCCGGTAACATTCATTTCTGATGAAACGGAGTCTGGCGTTTCGTAAACTGAACGGAAAAATCTAGCAAATCCGTCGCAAACCGATTGAACATCTTTGTAAAAGTTGGCATTGAAATCTAAATTTTTTGGGACTCCTGTATTCTTACGCTTGCTGTTTATAAAATTCCAAAATGTCTTACTGTCATTATACCCTTCACTCGTAGAGTAAAGGGTATATTAACTTTGTCATGAAGTTTGTAACGCATTGAAGGAAGCATCTCCGACCATATAAAATATGTATATATATGATCAGCATGACGAGCTGAGTCGATTGGGCGATGTCCGTCTGTCTGTCTGTCCGTCTGTCCGTCTGTTGCTACGCGTTTTACTCGGCCAGTTTAAAAGCAATCGAGCTGAAATTTCGCACACATGTTTCTTTTTATTGCAGGCAGTTTGAATGTTCGAATCGCTAAAATCGGGCCGTGGGGTCATGGGGCTGCCATACAAACCTAACCCCCCAATTTGGTTTTTCTGAGAAAAACTTTTTCATGCGTTCACCAATTTCAACCAAATTTCACACAAATGTGTTTCTATTGATAAGACAAAACATATGTAAGAATGGATCAAATCGGACTATGGGGTCATGGGGCTGCCATACAAACTTAACCCCCCAAATTAGGTTTTTCTAAGAAAAACTTTTTCATTTGTGCACCAATTTCAACCAAATTTCATACAAATGTGTTTCTATTGATGTCACAAAACATATGTAAGAATGGTTGGAATCGGACTGTGGGGTCATGGGGCTGTCATACAAACCCAACCCCCAAATAGAGTTTTTCTAAGAAAAACTTTTTGATTGTGCACCAATTTCAATCAAACCTCATAAAAGTGCATTTCAATTGATGCCACAAAACATATCTAAAAATGAATGGAATCGGACAATGGGGTCATGGGGCTGTCATACAAACCCAACCCCCCAAATGGAGTTCTTCTACGAAAAACTTTTTTATTTGTGCATCACTTTCAACCAAAACTCGTAAAAGTGCATCTCTATTGATGCCATATGACATGTGTAAAAATGAATGGAATCTGTCTATGGGGTCATGGGGCTACCATACAAACCCAACCCCCCTTTTTAGATCTTCTAAGAAACATTTTTTCCACACCAATTTCAAAAAAACTTGATGCGTCCTTGTCAAAACAAGAAAAAATTAAAACGAATGGAATCATACTATGGGACCATGCTCCCGCATCCCCCCATAAAGTTTTCTGAGTAAATATTTTTATTTTCCCACTTAACCAAAAACACACAAATATTGTTTTATCGACGCCACAGAAGGAAAAGAATGGGGAAGGATTGAGCACAAGTCATATGTTCGCCCAAAATAAACTTTTAGCCCGAGGAGAGTGAGAGTGAAAGGTATTCAAATTTCGGCCGCGCCCGAAATTAGCCTCGGTCTCGTTTTTATATTATTTTCAGCTCCCGCAATATGATGTTTGTAAAGATTTTTATTCATTAATTCATACTCTCTTCTCAATCTGAAGAAATTTTCTTTATTGACAAGAGAGGATGACATCTTGTATAATTTATGGGCCTTATTGTTTGCTCTCTTAAGTTTGAACAATTCTTTGGTAGCCCAAGGATTTTTTGCTATTATTTTGTTCTTTTTTAAAGGAACGTACTTGCCAATAGCTTCCAATAAAATTGATTTAAAAATTGTATAACTATCAACAAGATTTCTATTCGATATAACTGGAGCCCAATCCATATTAAAAAATGTTGAATTTAATTTTTCAAATTGGGCTTTCTGAAAATTTCTAGTAGGAATCACTTCTGGCTCTTCTTCAATGTAATCATAAGGTGTAATAACCTCATAACTAGAGCCCGGATTCTCGTGCAATTGCACGTTAATGCACGAAATTGCACTTTTCAGGGTAATTGCATGAAATTGGACGTTTTAAGGTTTTTGCATGAAAACGCACATTTGCATTTTTACAACTGTTTCATAAAAATATTTCCAAGACATTATGTAACGTGCAGAATTTTTCGATTGACAGAGAAGAGAAAAGTATGTATTGAGAAAGAAAATACATGTGGAAAAACAATAAAACAAAAAAAGTGCATCACCATTTATGGAAATGTCATCAAATGCCGGTTGATTTTCATACAATTTTGCAGTTGTTGTGTGTAGAGTGCATGTTAACCTGGTGGTTAACTGAACTCAAATACATGCAGGAAAATCTCCCTCTATGAATTCTCGAGTTAGATAAGCCCAAAGGTTGAGCGATGGATCCTAACTAAACAAAAACCAGTTATGTATTTGGAATGGAATTCGGAATGCGCTAATTTAGACAGCATTTTATGCGAAAAAGTTTATGTTAGGGTGAAATATTGAAAGTGTCCCGCTTTTTAAATAAAAAAATATTTTACTTTTTGGGGCTAGTTTCTTAATTTTTTCCATATTTTACCTACGTCCTTTTTTCCAAAGCGTAAGCGTCTAAAAGCCTAAAAAAAAACAATGAAAATGGCAAATTTTTTCATATTGCACGCAAAATGCACATTCGGGCATTTATATTGCACGATTTTGCACGTTACGGGATTTTTACTGCACGTTTTTAAATTTTTTACTGCACGAAAATCCGGGCTCTACCCTCTACTCATAACATTGTAAATGGAATAAGTATAGAAAACAAAGACAATTATTATCAATTATATATTGTTGGAGTCTTTACATAATTGGGATGCAGTAAGTGGGCTCATCTGAGGTATCACCAAAGATTTCAGAATAACAAAATCAAGACGGAAATATTGATGTATAATGTAAATAGCCGAAGCTAACAATTTCGAAGTAATACCAATTAAACTGCATGCTGGGAGAAGTAGGTTGAAATCTCTTTTTGAAGATTTCCCCACCATAAACATTAAAAATTAAATAAAATCTATGAGTTACCTCTTCCTGCAACAATGAATGCACTGGAATCGATTTCGCCACATTGAGGTTTTTTGGTTAAAAATAAGTACATAATTAAAAAATATTAATATTTGAAATTAATTGACTGTAAATATCACTAAATATGTCAGCGCCGACTGATTCCTAATTCAAACTCATTCAAGTCAGGCAGTTTGTATGTTCAAATCGCTAAAATCGGACCGTGGGGTCATGGGGCTGCCATACAAACCTAACCCCCCCAATTTGGTTTTTCTAAGAAAAACTTTTTTATGCGTGCACCAATTTCAACCAAATTTCACACAAATGTGTTTCTATTGATAAGACAAAACATACGTAAGAATGGATCAAATCGGACTATGGGGTCATGGGGCTGGCATACAAACTTAACCCCCCAAATTAGGTTTTTCTAAGAAAAACTTTTTCATTTGTAAAACAATTTCAACCAAATTTCAAACAAATGTGTTTATATTGATGCCATAAGACATGTGTAAAAATGAATGGAATCGGTCTATGGGGTCATGGGGCTACCATACAAACCCAACCCCCCATTGTAGATCTTCTAAGAAACATTTTTTCCACATCATTTTCAAAAAAACTTAATGCGTCTTGTCAAAAAAAAAAAATTAAAACGAATGGAATCATACTATGGGACCATCCTCCCGCATCCCCCCAATAAAGTTTTCTGAGTAAATATTTTTATTTTCCCACTTAAACAAAAACACACAAATATTGTTTTATCGACACCACAGAAGGAAAAAAAAATGGGGGAGGATTGAACACAAGTCATATGTTCGCCAAAAAAAAACTTTTAGCCCGAGGAGAGTGAAGGGTATTCAAATTTCGGCCGCGCCCGAAATTAGCCTCGGTCTCGTTTCTTAAAAATTTTGTTAATATGAGGTGATTATAAGTTTTGTTTCAATATTTGATAAAAAGTTTTGTTTCAATACTTCAGTGTCAGAAATATTTCTTAGATTATTATGTTTCCTAAAATTTACATCAAGCATTGCGCTGTAAGTTATACGATTGAATGCAAATATGAATTCATCATTTTTATGTACATAGTTCGGAAGTTCGATTCTAAATTATGCAAACTAAAATTTTCTCTTCCGTCTTGTATATCAAAACATATCAACGTAACCTGATAAATCGATATTATCCGAGTTTCTTGACCGCCCTTGGACTTAACAAATACATATCAAAGAAAAATGTCTGCAAACCTGATTAGCCAAGTAGTGCTTTTTTCTAATTATTATTAGCCCAGAACTAGTATGAGCCTGGCGCTCACAAGACCACAAATTGACGAAAGTTGACAATTTTCTAGGTCAACTACCATATTTTATCCATAGCACTTGCTCTTATTTAACTTAATGTTAAGTACATTAGTACATAACTTTTTTCACATTTGTTTATGTAAATGTCAGACACATAAACGCAAATATCTGTACATACCATCAATCTCTACCAATTTCTTTTTACTAAGTCTCAATTGACGCACTTGATGGTATCTACTAGCTTAGCTTCCGACACCCTGGTGGATGGTTGAAAAAAAAAAAACTTCAGTCTTTAGCGGACTCATGAGATATTTGTTTTCTGGGCTTGTCGTCATTCAGGTCTCCATTGACGACAGTGATCTTCATAGAGCCAATTCGGTTTGTGTAAGTCAGAGAGCTACCTATCTACCTACATTATCGGAAACTGTGATTGTGTCATCGCGGAGGTCTTTTACTGTATATACACGCGGAATGGGACCAGTCTGTTATACATCAGATAAAAATGGAGAAAACTGGTGAACTAAGACTGAAGCTGATGGTGTGCGACACCATACCGAATGCAGTCCATCTTGTTTCTTGTCCAGTGTACCTTATGGTGCGCTGCAAGTGATTCTTTCTTGCGGGGATTGTAAAAATAATGTGTAACCTTCACGTTCAATATGGTTGAATTGTGTTACACGCGACTGCGTCTAGCATCATCAGGATTGTTGTGACTTTGTTGCATCTATCGGTTCGGCATGATATCTATACTCCAATCAACGGGGAGATTTTACCTTGCGAAAATTGGGGACTTCTCAAATTTTTGATATGTTATAAAGACAGGTGTAGTAAGTTAAAATCCAAGTTTGCGTCACTTTCCCCCCTGTGCTCCCGCCGCTATCTTGAAAAAAAAAACATCCAAAATCGGCTCTTTTATCAGTTTGCGGTCTATAAGTCCTTCCCAGTCCATTTGAGCACGAAATGTGCCGAGACAATCTTGTACAGCGCAGAATTTCCAATTTCATCTGACAAGTTTTACTCTACAATCAAAATTTGCAGAGTTATAGCGCAAAGAATATGCTAAAAATTCAAAAAATCATTACTAACAAATTTCAAAGCATACTTCGAGAACTCTATGGTATACAATGCGTTTTTGTGAATTTGAAATTGGCATGATTTTTGATATTATCTCAGATAATATATTATCTCCATTTTCGTGGCGCTATAACTCTGTTAATTTTGATTGCAGAATACAACATCTTAGATTAAATTTGTAGGAAATTTTGTCCTCTACAAAATTGTCTTGGCAGATTTTGTGCTCATGGACTGTAAAGAAGTTACAGGCCAAAAACTGATGGAAGGGCCGATTTTAGATGGTTTTTTGAAGCTAGCGGCGGGAGCATAGGGGGGAAAGTGGCGCAAACTTGGATTTTAACTTACCCCACCTGTCTTTATAACATATCAACAATTTGAGAAGTCCCCAATTTTTGCACGCTAACCCCTATTATTTCGTCTCTATTGATTGGAGTATTAAGAACCGGACGGTTAGAACGAAAATACGTACTTTCAGAACGGGCAACCGGGTTATTTTAGTTTTTTTCTTCTTCCGGTTTTTAACGTGGTCGGGTTTAACCAGAATTTTATTTTTTTTTTATTTGCTGAAAATTCCAGACTTTTTATGTACATACTTGGAATCTGCCAATCAGTCTCTATCTATTCGTCATAAAGAAGCTTATCGCGAAACAAACATGCTCGTCGATAACGGAAGATATCAACTAAGAACTTACCCAGTGCACCGTCTGGAGCAGTGGCGTAGATAGCTTTTCGGAGAGGAGGGGGATCATTTTGCAAGATTACTTATACTTTTATGGGTATCAAATGTTGAATTTCCGAATAACAATTTTATTACTTATCAAATTAGCAGTTTTTTCGAGTGAATTTTCGTGCAAAATAGATAGCAATTTTGCCATACGAAAAAAACTGAGTCCTGAAAATATTTTTTATTAACAAAAATTTAATCCTCTAATTTAGCCTTAATTTAAATCCCCAAAAACCTCGTCAAACACTGTGGACATGCTTTATTTTCTGGTACACACTCCTTCCTTTTCCATTTCATATAGTAGAAACCCCTGAACTCCGTTTGTTTGTTAATTTGTTTTCGAATTACTGCCTGCATAAGACTACATAATATATTTCAATTTTGTAAATTACTAAAAAAAACTTTATTGAAAATTTAGTTAAAAAAATAACTTTAGATATAGCTTTGAGTGGTCTTCCTATTAAATTCAATAAAATTGCGAACAACCAGAGAAAGTCAAGACTTGGGTTGCCCTGCTATATATGATAAAACCTTTCGTACGATTTTAACTTAAAAAAAAGAATGTTGATAAACTCAAACAATTAAGGATGCTCAAAAATTGGAAGCAGTTTTGCATCGTTTTCTCTTCATTCGCATTATTCCACTCTCTTGAATAAATCTGCATAATCCTATGCACTGTATGTTTCCCCATTGGAAATTGCGCTTCTGTGAAAAAGCATTCCGTGTTCCACATTATTTTTAAATTTTTGAACCGAACATCAAGATTTTCAGGTAAACAAATTTCAATTAGTGCATGCATTTAATTTTTCTAGTAGCATTTCTAGATTACTTCAGTAGGGCTTGCCTGTGCGAAACTCCCGACCAAATGTTAAAAAGTAGATGAAAGTATAAAGCCCTGTGCTGTAGTGTTTCTATTCTACCGATACGCTTCTATTATAAAGGTGGGCCAAAAGTAATCATTCGATGTTCTTTTGCTGTATTTTTCTTAATAACCAAAAACTTCGGTTTTGCTTATGAAATACGTTTATTTAATCCCTAGGAATTTATTGTATCAAGTCGCAAAAATGATATCGGCCAAGTGGCTGCCGCCACAGTTGACTACAATACGGGCCCGTTTTATGGCACTTTCCATCACTGTTCCCAGAATATCGGGCGACAGGTTTTCGCATTCCTGGCGAATATTCTCCTTAAGGGCTTCAAGAGTCTGAGGCTTGTTGACGTAAGCCCGCGACTTCAAAAAACCCCATAAAAAGAAGTCTGGAACAGTTAAATCGGGTGATTGATCTGGCCAGCCAGTGCAAATCACCAAAACGAGAGATTAACCGACCCGGAAATGTTTCCTTCAGAATATTGATTGTGTCCCGAGCGGCGAGCAGTGTGCGCGGTTACACCGTCCTGTTGGAACCACATGCTCTCCAGTCCTAGTTCATCCAATTTAGGAAGAAAAAAATCGTTAAGCATGGCTCTGTAGCGCACGCCATCCACAGTCGTCGTTTGACCCGCGGCGTTTTCAAAGAAAAACGGCCCGATGACTGTGCAAACCTTTAGCGTGAACAGCACACCACGCAGTAACTTTGAGCGGGTGTAATGGTTCTTCGTAGGTGATACGTGGATTTTGGGTTCCCCAGAAACGAGTATTCTGTTTGTTCACGAAGTCGCTTAGATGGAAATGAGCCTCATCGCTCATGATGATTTTTGATGAAAAATCGTCCTCTTCTTCGAAACAAATTTGCCAGCGTTCCTTAGGAGTAAACTGTTTCATGGCTTGACAGTTCGTATTCTACGTTTGTTTACTTCAGAAATTATGAAAAATGAAAGAAAAAAAAAACGATGGAAAAAAGTTACAGCGATTTTCAATAGAGTGATTACTTTTGGCCCACCCTGTAGAATTGAAATTTTAGGAAATCCTAAATTTTCTATTGCAGTTTTGAAAATGGTTTAACGTTTTTATTAAACACTACACACGCTGAAGAATTCTAGAAAAAAATTACTTTTGCTTTGTTTTACGTACCTAAAGTAATAATAAAAATGTGTGACCGAAGGGAGGGGGGATTGATCCCCTTGATCCCCCCCCCCCTATCTACGCCACTGGTCTGGAGAGTTAGGTAAAAGAAGTGCTTGTGGAATAAAGCGCTGGTAGGTTGCAGGAGATCATTTCGGCTAGTTCAATTAAAATGCCAAAGGTTGTAACTCACGCTCTGATCCGGAAAATATCTACATGTACTCTTACTGAAAAAACTACACTTCCTGCTGGGAAGTGCACAGTAAAAAACAGACGGTGTGAACATTCACCATGCTTGGATAAGTAACATTTTAACATTAGTTGGTGTTTTTACATTGAAAAATATTATCCTCTATGTGGGGTTAGAAAAAGTCAATCACTAAGTGGTGTATTTGGAATATATAATTTCCAACTGGTGAATAATATAGAAATTCTAATTAATTTCCCAGATGAGCATTACCAAAATCACCAAAAATGCAATAGACGAACATGTTTGGCCAAGTATCAATAAATTATCCGATTGGGGTTTTATACACCAATTGAGAATGTTCGCATTTCCATATTGACATTTTATGATGGTTCTATGATATCAGTGCAAGTGTGGGCTCTGTGGCTCACTTGGTTGAGTTGCACTCTACGATGCTAGTAATCTAGAGGTCCCGAGATCGAATCTCGGCGTGGTCAAACATTTCTGTACATCATATTTTAACACTAGAAGGGTCAGAGCCGTCAATTTGACGGTTTTGTATTTTAAATCATCTATATTTTCTAAACTACAATGTTTTCAGCTTTCATATTTATTGACTTTTCCTAAAATATGTATTTGATCATATATTTGGATATAAATAAAAATAAAAAAATTTAGTATATGAGATATTTCTTGTTATACCTAATAGGGTCAAAACTGTCAAAGTGACGGTCAAGGCTTATCATCCCAAAAAATCCATAAATCCGTGGGTTTGAATTTGTGTTTTTTTGTTAGAGTGCCTATGTAAAAGGAAACAATCGTTTATAGAGGTTTTATACTTGAACTTTTTGTGATAATGTGCGCTTTTGGAGCGCTCGCATGCACAAGCCTAGACTATGGCCTTGAGTCATTTTCACGGTTGTTGTCGTGCTTGTTTGCCCAGCTATTATTTCTTGTGATGCAATTAACTCTAAAAACAACATTAGTTTTGGTTGTCCAGCATCAGTACTGATACTTTTCCAAAAATTAGTGCACGTCAGGAACTAAGAGGCGCAATAGGTGTTTCTTGAAGCTTTGAAGACAACGCGGATACGGACACCGGAAAACATGAGGTCACTTATGCTGAAAAAAATTGGGAGCTACTGAGTAAATAGACTAAAGTAAAATACTAAGATTTCTGAAATACATTGAGAGCTACAAGACCAGAGATCCCTGCAAAGCAGTAAGACTAGCAAACACACCAAACTATCGCCAAGATAAGTCCTGTCATATGTATCTCACAAAAACAACTCTGTTGTAAAAAGTTTCCGCCAAAGAAAAAGTTGTCAGCCGCAAAAGCAAAAAGGATTGATATAATACAATCCCGCCAAAATGCTCGCAAGGATATGCATTCAAAAGTGATTGATTAAGTTAATAGTTTCCACCAAAACAGCGTGGTGCGGTATGCGTCAGAATTTGTGAAATAATTTCCGCCGCGATAGACCACGCTGAATTTGCCAATTCGTGTGGAGTCTGTGTTGTGTGTACCGCGTAACGCACCCGCGCTGGTTTGGTGGAAGCTAATTTCTTTCAACGCTTATTGGCGGGGAGCTGACGAGGGTGCTATTTGCTGCTCTTTTCTTGATCAGTTTTAATCTCGAATCTTCCAGCCTTGTAAATGAAATGTGTTTTACAAACTTTTTTTGCTTTCCTTCGTTTAGACGACTTTTCCCTTTTTTATACAATAAAGTTCTTTCGTAATTTTCATAAGATTGGTTTTATCCTGCAATTACCTCTATGAAAGCTCCCCGCCAAACAGCATTGCAAGAAATTAGCTTCCACCAAACCAGCGCGGGTGCGTTACGCGGTACACACAACACAGACTCCACACGAATTGGCAAATTCAGCGTGGTCTATCGCTTATTCAATCACTTTTGAATGCATATCATTGCGAGCATTTTGGCGGGATTGTATTATATCAATCCTTTTTGCGGCTGACAACTTTTTCTTTGGCGGAAACTTTTTACAACAGAGTTGTTTTTGTGAGATATCTTATTTTTTTGCAGTTTTCAATTGACAAAACCAACTTAACATAACAATAAAGGAATGCGTTTATTTTCTTGAAATGAAGACGATATTCACTGCCCTTTTATCACGACCATGTTTGAGAACATAATAACAATAATAACCCTCTTGGTAACCTTTGTAACCTTAGCGTCCTTCGTAACCTGAGGTGTGTGTGTTTTGCGAACCTCTACCGTTTGCTGGAAGCTTTAGGATCATCGGGATGTTATTTGTTCATTCAATATTATAGTAATATGTACGTACTCGTATAAGAGACGAACCAAATCTGGAACTTTGAGCCCTTGCCGCCGCTCTTGCAGACGCTTTACTACTTAAAACTTTAGAGAACATATACAAGGGATTGTTCGAAACAGTCCTGCCAAATAACAAAACTATACGATTCTTTTCTAGGCATTTTTCGGACCAATCCCCATGGGCGTAGCCAGGATTTCGGTCAGGGGGGGCAAGCCCGAATTTTTTTCAATATCAAGATTTTCTTAGGATTTGAAATCGTTGGTCGCGAAAATATTGTTAGGCAAAATTTAGAGTATTTTAGCTGGTGTAATGGTTAGTGGCCGCACCTTCTTTGCACACGGGTTCGAGACTCACCGTGAACGAATTCAGTTAATTTGTTTTTCGAACTCACGCCCCTTGTGACGAACTATGAACTCACTCAAGATGTTAAACGAGTACCCATTCATGATTGTTTTTTTTTTATTTTAGGAAAGGACAGTCGAGAATGATTTTCAAGACCATTTAAAGAAAAACTGCCCCTGAAAGTGTTTAGACTTTTACTGGTTATTCTGATTACATTCAACTGGCCTCCGTTTCTGCTTTTTAAAACGTAACTCGTTTATATTCAGTGCTATTTTTGGCTTTTGGGCAGCATATTCCACTTGCGACATCAATGTCCGTTTTGAAATCTGGCTTGGCTTGGTTCTACAGGATCGCATCTCCTGCTGAAACATACCGAGAAGCCTCTTATCTCACATCCACAGCATCCATAGAAAAAAACATTATCCGACAGTCGGCTGGAGACATTTAGGGGTACATGCTTTTCCACTTCCTTAACCCTAGAGAGATAATCATATTTTTTACCCCTGAAAAGATAATCATACGTCGATTCGACGTGTTGCTAGTTAACATCCTTATAACTTCTTTGTTAAGAGTAACATGTTGCTAAAAGGTAGATATATAATCATTTGTATTTAATATTAATCTGTTAAACTCGTGGTTTTGCAAAATTATCATTTGTTTGTTTATATAATATTAATTTTAAAAAAGTGGTACTAGGAGAAGGTGGACTGTCCTTTCAATAGATTAAAATAAAGGATATCTTTATCGAAACAGGCTTTTAGTGGTTATATCCAAGTGAATACACATTCACATTATGAAGATTTATAAAAATGTCAATTCGGGGCAATTAAAATATTTTTCAGTACAAATTTGTTAAAGATAATCATACGTCGATTCGACGTATATTTGACTTATGACCCCCAATATCTTAGGCTGTGTGGCACCCAAGCCAATAATTTTGCCACGTAATTACGCCTACAGACATGAATTGAGTTAAATCTTGGAACCAACAAATTATGAAGCTTCACTAATGAGATATAATAAAAAGAAAAATTTCTGTACGTCGATTCGACGTAGATTATCTCTCTAGGGTTAAAATAGGAGCCCAATGGAGCTCTTAAGCTGTTTTTTCTTTATCAAATAGAAGCCCAAGCGCTCAGTTATTCCACTGAGAGCCCTCTTTAGCTGCTCAACTCAGCTGCTCCTCTACACTTCTACAATAACATCGGGAGTCCTAGCTAACCCTCCCCAGAACGGAATCCCACAGTAAAGTTTAAACCGAAGTTGGGCAGGACTCCATTCTGATGGTAGTTTTTTGCTCATTCGACTTAAGTTGCCGGGACGCCGTGGAGCTTGCATGATGAAGTTTTGACAATTAAGTACTCTCGCACAAAATCAACGATCTGATCGTTATAGCTCTGGATCTCGAGAAGGAGTCAAATGCAGTCGACGTAAAGAAAAAATTAAACAAGACCAAAGTGCTTTTGAGTCCAGCTTACGTACGTTGTCCTCGACGCGGCCGCACGACAGCGACTCGCTCATTCCAGAAAAACTCGTTTCTCTCTCATTTTAAAAACGAGTTTTCATATGGAATGAGCGAGTCGCTGTCGTGCGGCCGCGTCGAGGACAACGTACCTTTAGTCTGAAAGGGAATTTAACTCCCCCATAAATATTAATTCATCTATTTAGACAATATCGATGCCGCGGATGGCGGTATCAAGAGCATTCCACAGTCAAGTTCTTGTCCAAAATTTTGCAAACCAAATTGTAAAAAACAAAGCTGTTGAAAGGGAGCAGTACTTGGAGAGCGTACCTAAATTACTGGTCGATGCAAACAGGCCGACAAAATTTCACGCTAGTTCTCTGAATGCATGGAGTTCGACTGAAAAACTGTGGTCAAATTAGGAGGCATTGCGAGAAACCGTATACGTTATGGGACGTAAGTGCAGTCGATTCTCTATTTTGCACAAGTGCTTTACAGCCCTTATACACCTGCAACTTGGTTGCCAACCTAAGTTGGTAACACGCAAAAAAACCGGAAAATAAGTGATTTGTAGGCATGGTGCAGGTTGCAGTACCAGGTTGCAAGAACGTGAATGGCGTGGTTGCCGGAATATTGCAAGTGTGTAGTTAGGTACCTGCAACCTAGGTTGGCAACGAAGTTGCAGATGTAGAAGACCTGTAAGGCACAAGAAAGTCGTCCACTGCCCTTTTAAAGCTAACAAAATGTTCTTTAGTTTGAGTGCAACGCCAGCTTTGTAGGTACAAAGGATCCCAAGATACAGCATTTCGAACTTTTTTACAAAAAAAAAATGTTTAAAGTGCTGTACGAGTATTTTGCATCCTTTGCATCCTTTGCACCTACAAAGCTGGACTCAAATTAAAGAAGGTTTTATTAGCTTTGAGAACCAAGCAGACGACTTTTGGAAAGCACAAACCAAAATATGCGCTCAGTTATTCCACTGAGAGCCCTCTTTAGCTGCTCAACTCAGCTGCTCCTCTACACTTCTACAATAACATCGGGAGTCCTAGCTAACCCTCCCCAGAACGGAATCCCACAGTAAAGTTTAAACCGAAGTTGGGCAGGACTCCATTCTGATGGTAGTTTTTTGCTCATTCGACTTAAGTTGCCGGGACGCCGTGGAGCTTGCATGATGAAGTTTTGACAATTAAGTACTCTCGCACAAAATCAACGATCTGATCGTTATAGCTCTGGATCTCGAGAAGGAGTCAAATGCAGTCGACGTAAAGAAAAAATTAAACAAGACCAAAGTGCTTTTGAGTCCAGCTTACGTACGTTGTCCTCGACGCGGCCGCACGACAGCGACTCGCTCATTCCAGAAAAACTCGTTTCTCTCTCATTTTAAAAACGAGTTTTCATATGGAATGAGCGAGTCGCTGTCGTGCGGCCGCGTCGAGGACAACGTACCTTTAGTCTGAAAGGGAATTTAACTCCCCCATAAATATTAATTCATCTATTTAGACAATATCGATGCCGCGGATGGCGGTATCAAGAGCATTCCACAGTCAAGTTCTTGTCCAAAATTTTGCAAACCAAATTGTAAAAAACAAAGCTGTTGAAAGGGAGCAGTACTTGGAGAGCGTACCTAAATTACTGGTCGATGCAAACAGGCCGACAAAATTTCACGCTAGTTCTCTGAATGCATGGAGTTCGACTGAAAAACTGTGGTCAAATTAGGAGGCATTGCGAGAAACCGTATACGTTATGGGACGTAAGTGCAGTCGATTCTCTATTTTGCACAAGTGCTTTACAGCCCTTATACACCTGCAACTTGGTTGCCAACCTAAGTTGGTAACACGCAAAAAAACCGGAAAATAAGTGATTTGTAGGCATGGTGCAGGTTGCAGTACCAGGTTGCAAGAACGTGAATGGCGTGGTTGCCGGAATATTGCAAGTGTGTAGTTAGGTACCTGCAACCTAGGTTGGCAACGAAGTTGCAGATGTAGAAGACCTGTAAGGCACAAGAAAGTCGTCCACTGCCCTTTTAAAGCTAACAAAATGTTCTTTAGTTTGAGTGCAACGCCAGCTTTGTAGGTACAAAGGATCCCAAGATACAGCATTTCGAACTTTTTTACAAAAAAAAAATGTTTAAAGTGCTGTACGAGTATTTTGCATCCTTTGCATCCTTTGCACCTACAAAGCTGGACTCAAATTAAAGAAGGTTTTATTAGCTTTGAGAACCAAGCAGACGACTTTTGGAAAGCACAAACCAAAATATGAAAAACCTTCGAATATTTTTAGGTTTTTTGAGGGTCACGGGGTTAGGATAGGTTTTCGAAGTTGCAAACTTGGTGGTACACTTCTGGTATCTACCCTAACAGTATCCCAAAAAAACAGAGCCGAGCTATTTTTTGCGACCTAAAATCATAAATTGACTGACCTATAAGGGAATCCTTATAAATTTTACAGTTCATAGTCGCTCGTATTTGAAAAATAAATTTAAATTTTGCAGCTACTAGATACTTCTTTATATTTTATTTGTCAGTTACTTTAATTAGGCTTCCGAGTTAAATTATTTTATTGAATGAGGTAATCCATTTAAAAGTGACATTTTGTCCCAATAAGCATTCCTTTATAATTATTCCTTAAGGGAATCCGTATTCCTTAAGTGAGGACTATGAATTCCTCCCTTAATGTTCATGTTTTAGGGCTTTCAAGACTTGTTCACGTTTCAGAGTAGTAGCTCACATAAAATTGTTCACCTTCACGTTTGGCGAAGTACGCGTTTACCAGAGTCTACTGTATACACATGAAAAGAGGTATCCATAGCGCTCAGGATTGCTGTAAATCTGGACGAAATAGAATAGAATTAGGTATGTCCATATGTATCTATGTAGATGACTATATGTAAGGAAGAAGAACGGCTTGTAATAAATTGATATGGAAATGTTTGTGTGGTTTTCGGAACATGGAAACTGCAAACAAAAATGCGAAAAAGTGAATCTGAAAAAAATTATCCCTGAAATATTTTTTTTTCTTTCAGTATTATTAATATTCAATTCAATAAAAAAAGTTTCACCGGCCAGGGAGGGGCGGTCGCCCCCCCCCCCTGCCCCCCCCTCCTGGCTACGCTCATGCCAATCCCCGACTTTTGCAAAATGCTTCCTTTGAAACATATAAAAAGATTTAAGCGAGAAACTCTATGTATTTTTTCACATTTTCCGCAGTATCTTTTTTTCTACTCCACGGATCGGAGCAAACGATAGCCTATGCACACCTTCACGACAGACTCTATCAATGGGAAAAGATACCAAATCCCGAGATGCCCTCTACAAGGCTGTAGCCCTGTCAATGAACGACAAGAACAACGAGAACAACGAGAATAACAAGAACAAGATTTTCGAAAAAATGCGATTTTCAAACTCTTATATCTCCAGTTTTTTTCATCGTATCTTCTTGAAATTTTCTACACGTCGTAAGACGGCGCGAACGACAACCTTTACCGAATTTGAACACTCAGGACCAACCAGAGTCCGAGCTACAGAGGTCCGAAAACCCGTACTTGTTCCGTCGTGTAAACATAGTCTTAGTAGCTTCTCACTTTTGATTTATTCAAATTTCTTCGTTTTTCTTTGGCGTGCGGGACGCTCCCGCGTCCCTAGATAATGCTCGTAGTTCTGATTTTTAGCTGAGGAAAGTATCATATCCTTCCATGGTACGGGTAGAGATCAATCAAGATCCGCTATATAACCACAAATGGTGCATATATCAGTCCTAACAACCGAGTGGAATGCATTTAGGTCGACATTCTTCCGAGCAACTCTTGCGAAGCGAACCTTATTTAGCTATCCGGAGTTGTTTTCCTCTTCATGGTTGAAATACAGTTGCGTACAAGCAAAATGGTTTGTTCTTGTCGTTGAGCTGCGATCGCTTTATTATCATTGAGTGTGTCTCTCGGAGCCAACACGGACCCTTACCTTTCTTATTTCAACTTATGCAGTGGTCTGGGAAGTAAATGTCACAAACTCAGCTATAAAATAGTATGTGTTTTTATAGAATATTTTTCTGTTTTTATAGAATATTTTTCGGTTTGAGGAGGGATTGGGTACGCTCTTAGGTACTGGGCAGTTTGTTTCTATTGCCAAGCACCTATACCTTATAAAACTGGCTACAGCTAAAGCAACAAGAAAAAAGGATCGCCGGAGGATATGAGGAGTGTAAATGTGCACTTCAGGATGACTTAAAACGCATTCAAATATTACTTTTTAGCCATGTACAAAAGACTTTTTGAGGAAATATGCCCTCGGTCATCACCCTCAAAAATAAATATTTTTACATGTTTCACAAAACAATTTTTTTCAGAAATACATTAATTTCCAATTAATAATAAGATATTGTCTTATTTCTTCGTTTACTTAATCATTTTATATTTATGGGAGTACCAATTCAGCTAAAAACACCTTGCCGTCAAATTGACGGCTGTGACCCTTTTAGGTATACAAAATTCCTGATCCTTCTAGTGTTAAATTAAAAAGAACAGAGTAGCATTCTATATGCTTAATTAACAAAGGTGGATTTTTTTTAATCCAAAAAAGAAATTTAGGAACTCCCAAACGGTTTTTGGAAAACACCAACCGGAAAACAATTAATGATTTTTTCGAATAATCAAATATTTCCCTTCTGAGGTAATTATTAAACACCGATCTTTTGAAATAAAATAAACAGCAGTCGAGGGCGGACTCCATTGAACACCGGATTGGGGTTTTACTAACACCACTTTTGTTACAGTGTTAGATTTAGATTGTTATCAGCAGTGGCGTAACGTTTATCAAATGGGAACAATACGAAATCCCCAAACGCAATGTATAAAAATATTTTATCAACTCAACTCAACTTACAAATAAAATGAAAAAAGAAATTTATCAACTCAAAGTTTTATTGTAGTCATGAGCACATATGACTTAAATGCTATCATGCATGTTCAATGCAGTGACCTTTGACCGCACATCGCATTAGGTCCAACCAAATAAAGAGCTCTACATCGCGCTGTTACTCTATAATCAACCATTTCAGAACAAATTGTGTTGCGATATACAACGGACTTCAACTTTGTGGCTTGTAACATGATTCGGCATATTATTTTACTTACTGCTGTTGCTCTTGTAAGAATTACTTTTTTATTTATTTTTAACCTTACACTGAATAACTCAGCATGTTTTCCTTTTTCTACTTCAAAAGGTTTGTGAAAATGAATCTGCGAAAACCTATCAGCAATTCATTGAAGAACGCGACGTTTGTTTCAAGGAATCAAACCTACCTGAAGAAAACATCGAGATGATTAAACAGCACAAGTTTCCCGATAATGCAGGGTGCTTCTTTCGATGCATGGGGATCAAGGCCGCCATTTGGGAGGACGTAATTGGGTTCAATAACGACAAAGCCTATGGTGCCCTTACTGCCGCAGGATATCAATTGGATAAAGAAGATTTTGTCAAGTGCAATTCGCCGGATAAAAAGAGTGACGATGCTTGTAAATGGTCTGCGGATGTTACAAAGTGCATGTGGGATAATAAGTTTGTCAAAAGAAAATTGTAACTTATTCAAATTTGATTCTTTGTTTTAAGTTGAGATAAACTTACAGTGAAAAACGGTGATAGCTAGGACCCTGGAAGTTTCAGCAAAATGTAGGTCTGGAAGCCCTCGTCATCGACTTTTGGAACCCCCAAAGTCGAAAATTTTCATATAAAACAGAAAAATGCGATTTTCAGGCCTTTAGAGGCGTTTTAAAGGGGTAAAAATCGAAAAATATTGCCTTGTCTTTAGATGGCTGTATCTCCGAAACGGGGACAGCTAGGGCCCTGGAAGTTTCAGCAAAATGTAGGTCTGGATGTTCTCTTCATCGAGTTTTGGAACTCCAAAAGTCGAAAATTTTCATATAAAACACAAAAATTCGATTTTCAGGCCTTTAGAGGCTTTTAAAGGGGTAAAAATCGACATATATTCCCTTGTCCTCAGATGGCTGTATCTCCGAAACGGTGATAGCTAGGACCCTGGAAGTTTCAGCAAAATGTAGGTCTGGATGCTCTCTTCATCGACTTTTGCAGCCCCCAAAGTCAAAAATTTTAATAAAAAACAGAAAAATTCGATTTTCAGGCCCTTAGAGGCGTTTTAAAGGGGTAAAAATCGACAAACATTGCCTTGTCTTTAGATGGCTGTTTCTCCGAAACGGTGATAGCTAGGACCCTGGAAGTTTCAGCAAAATGTAGGTCTGGATGCCCTCTTCATCGACTTTTGGAACCCCCAAAGTCGAAAATTTTCATATAAAACAGAAAAATGCGATTTTCAGGCTTTTAGAGGCGTTTTAAAGGGGTAAAAATCGACAAATATTCCCTTGTCTTTAGATGGCTGTATCTCCGAAACGGTGATAGCTAGGACCCTGGAAGTTTCAGCAAAATGTAGGTCTGGATGCTCTCTTCATCGACTTTTGCAACCCCCAAAGTCGAAAATTTTAATAAAAAACAGAAAAATTCGATTTTCAGGCCCTTAGAGGCGTTTTAAAGGGGTAAAAATCGACAAACATTGCCTTGTCTTTAGATGGCTGTTTCTCCGAAACGGTGATAGCTAGGACCCTGGAAGTTTCAGCAAAATGTAGGTCTGGATGCTCTCTTCATCGACTTTTGGAACCCCCAAAGTCGAAAATTTTCATATAAAACAGAAAAATGCGATTTTCAGGCTTTTAGAGGCGTTTTAAAGGGGTAAAAATCGACAAATATTCCCTTGTCTTTAGATGGCTGTATCTCCGAAACGGTGATAGCTAGGACCCTGGAAGTTTCAGCAAAATGTAGGTCTGGAAGCCCTCGTCATCGACTTTTGGAACCCCCAAAGTCGAAAAATTCCATATAAAACAGAAAAATGCGATTTTCAGGCCTTTAGAGGCGTTTTAAAGGGGTAAAAATCGACAAATATTGCCTTGTCTTTAGATGGCTGTATCTCCGAAACGGTGATAGCTAGGACCCTGGAAGTTTCAGCAAAATGTAGGTCTGGATGCTCTCTTCATCGACTTTTGCAACCCCCAAAGTCAAAAATTTT
The DNA here is from genome assembly GCA_949715475.1 of Microchrysa polita. Classification (NCBI taxonomy): domain Eukaryota; kingdom Metazoa; phylum Arthropoda; class Insecta; order Diptera; family Stratiomyidae; genus Microchrysa; species Microchrysa polita. The sequence goes on along the minus strand of OX454421.1, from coordinate 11,995,986 downwards.
AATAAAAAACAGAAAAATTCGATTTTCAGGCCCTTAGAGGCGTTTTAAAGGGGTAAAAATCGACAAACATTGCCTTGTCTTTAGATGGCTGTTTCTCCGAAACGGTGATAGCTAGGACCCTGGAAGTTTCAGCAAAATGTAGGTCTGGATGCCCTCTTCATCGACTTTTGGAACCCCCAAAGTCGAAAATTTTCATATAAAACAGAAAAATGCGATTTTCAGGCTTTTAGAGGCGTTTTAAAGGGGTAAAAATCGACAAATATTCCCTTGTCTTTAGATGGCTGTATCTCCGAAACGGTGATAGCTAGGACCCTGGAAGTTTCAGCAAAATGTAGGTCTGGATGTTCTCTTCATCGACTTTTGGAACCCCGAAAGTCGATAATTTTCATATAAAACAGAAAAATGCGATTTTCAGGCCTTTAGAGGCGTTTTAAAGGGGTAAAAATCGACAAATATTCCCTTGTCTTTAGATGGCTGTATCTCCGAAACGGTGATAGCTAGGACCCTGGAAGTTTCAGCAAAATGTAGGTCTGGATGCCCTCTTCATCGACTTTTGGATCCCCCAAGTCGAAAATTTTCAAATAAAACAGGAAAATGCGATTTCAGGCCCTTAGAGGCGTTTTAAAGTGGTAAAAATCGACAAATATTGCCTTGTCTTTAGATGGCTGTATCTCCAAAACGGTGATAGCTAGGACCCTGGAAGTTTCAGCAAAATGTAGGTCTGGATGCCCTCTTCATCGACTTTTGGATCCCCCAAAGCCGAAAATTTTCATATAAAACAGAAAAATGCGATTTCAGGCCTTTAGAGGCGTTTTAAAGGGGTAAAAATCGACAAATATTCTCTTGTCTTTAGATGGCTGTATCTCCGCAACGGTGATAGCTAGGAGCCTGGAAGTTTCTGCAAAATGTAGGTCTGGATGTTCTCTTCATCGACTTTTGGAACCACCAAAGTCGAAAATTTTCATATAAAACAGAAAATGCGATTTCAGGCCTTTAGAGGCGTTTTAAAGGGGTAAAAATCGACAAATATTCTCTTGTCTTTAGATGGCTGTATCTCCGAAACGGTGATAGCTAGGACCCTGGAAGTTTCAGCAAAATGTAGGTCTGGATGCCCTCTTCATCGACTTTTGGAACCCCCAAAGGCGAAAATATTCACATAAAACAGAAAAATGCGTTTTTCAGGCCTTTAAAGGCGTTTTAAAGGGGTAAAAATCGACAAATATTCTCTTGTCTTTAGATGGCTGTATCTCCGCAACGGTGATAGCTAGGAGCCTGGAAGTTTCTGCAAAATGTAGGTCTGGATGTTCTCTTCATCGACTTTTGGAACCACCAAAGTCGAAAATTTTCATATAAAACAGAAAATGCGATTTTCAGGCCTTTAGAGGCGTTTTAAAGGGGTAAAAATCGACAAATATCCCCTTGTCTTTAGATGGCTGTATCTCCGAAACGGTGATAGCTAGGACCCTGGAAGTTTCAGCAAAATGTAGGTCTGGATGCCCTCTTCATCGACTTTTGGACCCCCAAATTCGAAAATTTTTATATAAAACAGAAAAATGGCGATTTTCTGGCCTTTGGAGGCGTCTAAAGGGGTAAAAATCGACAAATATTCCCTTGTCTTTAGATGGCTGTATCTCCGAAACGGTGATAGCTAGGACCCTGGAAGTTTCAGCAAAATGTAGGTCTGGATGCCCTCTTCATCGACTTTTGGACCTCCAAAGTCGAAAATTTTTATATAAAACAGAAAAATGCGATTTTCAGGCCTTTAGAGGCGTTTTAAAGGGGTAAAAATCGAGAAATATTCCCTTGTCTTTAGATGGCTGTATCTCCAAAACGGTGATAGCTAGGACCCTGGAAGTTTCTGCAAAATGTAGGTCTGGATGTTCTCTTCATCGACTTTTGGAACCACCAAAGTCGAAAATTTTCATATAAAACAGAAAATGCGATTTTCAGGCCTTTAGAGGCGTTTTAAAGGGGTAAAAATCGACAAATATCCCCTTGTCTTCATATGGCTGTATCTCCGAAACGGTGATAGCTAGGACCCTGGAAGTTTCAGCAAAATGTAGGTCTGGATGCCCTCTTCATCGACTTTTGGAACCACCAAAGTCGAAAATTTTCATATAAAACAGAAAAATGTGATTTTCAGGCCTTTAGAGGCGTTTTAAAGGGGTAAAAATCGAGAAATATTCCCTTGTCTTTAGATGGCTGTATCTCCGAAACGGTGATAGCTAGGACCCTGGAAGTTTCAGCAAAATGTAGGTCTGGATGCCCTCTTCATCAACTTTTGGAACCACCAAAGTCGAAAATTTTCATATAAAACAGAAAAATGCGATTTTCAGGCTTTTAGAGGCGTTTTAAAGGGGTAAAAATCGACAAATATTCCCTTGTCTTTAGATGGCTGTATCTCCGAAACGGTGATAGCTAGGACCCTGGAAGTTTCAGCAAAATGTAGGTCTGGATGTTCTCTTCATCGACTTTTGGAACCCCGAAAGTCGATAATTTTCATATAAAACAGAAAAATGCGATTTTCAGGCCTTTAGAGGCGTTTTAAAGGGGTAAAAATCGACAAATATTCCCTTGTCTTTAGATGGCTGTATCTCCGCAACGGTGATAGCTAGGACCCTGGAAGTTTCAGCAAAATGTAGGTCTGGATGCCCTCTTCATCGACTTTTGGATCCCCCAAGTCGAAAATTTTCAAATAAAACAGGAAAATGCGATTTCAGGCCCTTAGAGGCGTTTTAAAGTGGTACAAATCGACAAATATTGCCTTGTCTTTAGATGGCTGTATCTCCGAAACGGTGATAGCTAGGACCCTGGAAGTTTCAGCAAAATGTAGGTCTGGATGCCCTCTTCATCGACTTTTGGATCCCCCAAAGCCGAAAATTTTCATATAAAACAGAAAAATGCGATTTCAGGCCTTTAGAGGCGTTTTAAAGGGGTAAAAATCGACAAATATTCTCTTGTCTTTAGATGGCTGTATCTCCGAAACGGTGATAGCTAGGACCCTGGAAGTTTCAGCAAAATGTAGGTCTGGATGCCCTCTTCATCGACTTTTGGAACCCCCAAAGGCGAAAATATTCACATAAAACAGAAAAATGCGTTTTTCAGGCCTTTAAAGGCGTTTTAAAGGGGTAAAAATCGACAAATATTCTCTTGTCTTTAGATGGCTGTATCTCCGCAACGGTGATAGCTAGGAGCCTGGAAGTTTCTGCAAAATGTAGGTCTGGATGTTCTCTTCATCGACTTTTGGAACAACCAAAGTCGAAAATTTTCATATAAAACAGAAAATGCGATTTTCAGGCCTCTAGAGGCGTTTTAAAGCGGTAAAAATCGACAAATATTCCCTTGTCTTTAGATGGCTGTATCTCCGAAACGGTGATAGCTAGGACCCTGGAAGTTTCAGCAAAATGTAGGTCTGGATGCCCTCTTCATCGACTTTTGGATCCCCCAAAGTCGAAAATTTTTATATAAAACAGAAAAATGCGATTTCAGGCCTTTATACGCGTTTTAAAGTGGTAAAAACCGACAAGTATTGCCTTGTCTTTAGATGGCTGTATCTCCGAAACGGTGATAGCTAGGACCCTGGAAGTTTCAGCAAAATGTAGGTCTGGATGCCCTCTTCATCGACTTTTGGAACCCCCAAAAGTCGAAAATTTTCATATAAAACAGAAAAATGCGATTTTCAGTCCTTTAGAGGCGTTTTAAAGGGGTAAAAATCGACAAATATTGCCTTGTCTTTAGATGGCTGTATCTCCAAAACGGTGATAGCTAGGACCCTGGAAGTTTCTGCAAAATGTAGGTCTGGATGTTCTCTTCATCGACTTTTGGAACCACCAAAGTCGAAAATTTTCATATAAAACAGAAAATGCGATTTTCAGGCCTTTAGAGGCGTTTTAAAGGGGTAAAAATCGACAAATATCCCCTTGTCTTCATATGGCTGTATCTCCGAAACGGTGATAGCTAGGACCCTGGAAGTTTCAGCAAAATGTAGGTCTGGATGCCCTCTTCATCGACTTTTGGAACCACCAAAGTCGAAAATTTTCATATAAAACAGAAAAATGTGATTTTCAGGCCTTTAGAGGCGTTTTAAAGGGGTAAAAATCGAGAAATATTCCCTTGTCTTTAGATGGCTGTATCTCCGAAACGGTGATAGCTAGGACCCTGGAAGTTTCAGCAAAATGTAGGTCTGGATGCCCTCTTCATCAACTTTTGGAACCACCAAAGTCGAAAATTTTCATATAAAACAGAAAAATGCGATTTTCAGGCTTTTAGAGGCGTTTTAAAGGGGTAAAAATCGACAAATATTCCCTTGTCTTTAGATGGCTGTATCTCCGAAACGGTGATAGCTAGGACCCTGGAAGTTTCAGCAAAATGTAGGTCTGGATGTTCTCTTCATCGACTTTTGGAACCCCGAAAGTCGATAATTTTCATATAAAACAGAAAAATGCGATTTTCAGGCCTTTAGAGGCGTTTTAAAGGGGTAAAAATCGACAAATATTCCCTTGTCTTTAGATGGCTGTATCTCCGAAACGGTGATAGCTAGGACCCTGGAAGTTTCAGCAAAATGTAGGTCTGGATGCCCTCTTCATCGACTTTTGGATCCCCCAAGTCGAAAATTTTCAAATAAAACAGGAAAATGCGATTTCAGGCCCTTAGAGGCGTTTTAAAGTGGTACAAATCGACAAATATTGCCTTGTCTTTAGATGGCTGTATCTCCGAAACGGTGATAGCTAGGACCCTGGAAGTTTCAGCAAAATGTAGGTCTGGATGCCCTCTTCATCGACTTTTGGATCCCCCAAAGCCGAAAATTTTCATATAAAACAGAAAAATGCGATTTCAGGCCTTTAGAGGCGTTTTAAAGGGGTAAAAATCGACAAATATTCTCTTGTCTTTAGATGGCTGTATCTCCGAAACGGTGATAGCTAGGACCCTGGAAGTTTCAGCAAAATGTAGGTCTGGATGCCCTCTTCATCGACTTTTGGAACCCCCAAAGGCGAAAATATTCACATAAAACAGAAAAATGCGTTTTTCAGGCCTTTAAAGGCGTTTTAAAGGGGTAAAAATCGACAAATATTCTCTTGTCTTTAGATGGCTGTATCTCCGCAACGGTGATAGCTAGGAGCCTGGAAGTTTCTGCAAAATGTAGGTCTGGATGTTCTCTTCATCGACTTTTGGAACAACCAAAGTCGAAAATTTTCATATAAAACAGAAAATGCGATTTTCAGGCCTCTAGAGGCGTTTTAAAGCGGTAAAAATCGACAAATATTCCCTTGTCTTTAGATGGCTGTATCTCCGAAACGGTGATAGCTAGGACCCTGGAAGTTTCAGCAAAATGTAGGTCTGGATGCCCTCTTCATCGACTTTTGGATCCCCCAAAGTCGAAAATTTTTATATAAAACAGAAAAATGCGATTTCAGGCCTTTATACGCGTTTTAAAGTGGTAAAAACCGACAAGTATTGCCTTGTCTTTAGATGGCTGTATCTCCGAAACGGTGATAGCTAGGACCCTGGAAGTTTCAGCAAAATGTAGGTCTGGATGCCCTCTTCATCGACTTTTGGAACCCCCAAAAGTCGAAAATTTTCATATAAAACAGAAAAATGCGATTTTCAGTCCTTTAGAGGCGTTTTAAAGGGGTAAAAATCGACAAATATTGCCTTGTCTTTAGATGGCTGTATCTCCGAAACGGTGATAGCTAGGACCCTGGAAGTTTCAGCAAAATGTAGGTCTGGATGCCCTCTTCATCGACTTTTGGATCCCCCAAAGTCGAAAATTTTCATATAAAACAGAAAAATGCGATTTCAGGCCTTTAGAGGCGTTTTAAAGGGGTAAAAATCGACAAATATTCTCTTGTCTTTAGATGGCTGTATCTCCGAAACGGTGATAGCTAGGACCCTGGAAGTTTCAGCAAAATGTAGGTCTGGATGCCCTCTTCATCGACTTTTGGAACCACCAAAGTCGAAAATTTTCATATAAAACAGAAAATGCGATTTTCAGGCCTTTAGAGGCGTTTCAAAGGGGTAAAAATCGACAAATATCCCCTTGTCTTCATATGGCTGTATCTCCGAAACGGTGATAGCTAGGACCCTGGAAGTTTCAGCAAAATGTAGGTCTGGATGCCCTCTTCATCGACTTTTGGATCCCCCAAAGTCGAAAATTTTTATATAAAACAGAAAAATGCGATTTCAGGCCTTTATACGCGTTTTAAAGTGGTAAAAACCGACAAGTATTGCCTTGTCTTTAGATGGCTGTATCTCCGAAACGGTGATAGCTGGGACCCTGGAAGTTTCAGCAAAATGTAGGTCTGGATGCCCTCTTCATCGACTTTTGGAACCCCCAAAAGTCGAAAATTTTCATATAAAACAGAAAAATGCGATTTTCAGTCCTTTAGAGGCGTTTTAAAGGGGTAAAATTCGACAAATATTGCCTTGTCTTTAGATGGCTGTATCTGCGAAACGGTGATAGCTAGGACCCTGGAAGTTTCAGCAAAATGTAGGTCTGGATGCCCTCCTCATCGACTTTTGGATACCCCAAAGTCGAAAATTTTCATATAAAACAGAAAAATGCGATTTCAGGCCTTTAGAGGCGTTTTAAAGGGGTAAAAATCGTCAAATATTCTCTTGTCTTTAGATGGCTGTATCTCCGAAACGGTGATAGCTAGGACCCTGGAAGTTTCAGCAAAATGTAGGTCTGGATGCCCTCTTCATCGACTTTTGGATCCCCCAAAGTCGAAAATTTTTATATAAAACAGAAAAATGCGATTTCAGGCCTTTATACGCGTTTTAAAGTGGTAAAAACCGACAAGTATTGCCTTGTCTTTAGATGGCTGTATCTCCGAAACGGTGATAGCTAGGACCCTGGAAGTTTCAGCAAAATGTAGGTCTGGATGCCCTCTTCATCGACTTTTGGAACCCCCAAAAGTCGAAAATTTTCATATAAAACAGAAAAATGCGATTTTCAGTCCTTTAGAGGCGTTTTAAAGGGGTAAAATTCGACAAATATTGCCTTGTCTTTAGATGGCTGTATCTGCGAAACGGTGATAGCTAGGACCCTGGAAGTTTCAGCAAAATGTAGGTCTGGATGCCCTCTTCATCGACTTTTGGATACCCCAAAGTCGAAAATTTTCATATAAAACAGAAAAATGCGATTTCAGGCCTTTAGAGGCGTTTTAAAGGGGTAAAAATCGTCAAATATTCTCTTGTCTTTAGATGGCTGTATCTCCGAAACGGTGATAGCTAGGACCCTGGAAGTTTCAGCAAAATGTAGGTCTGGATGCCCTCTTCATCGACTTTTGGAACCCCCAAAGGCGAAAATATTCACATAAAACAGAAAAATGCGTTTTTCAGGCCTTTAAAGGCGTTTTAAAGGGGTAAAAATCGACAAATATTCTCTTGTCTTTAGATGGCTGTATCTCCGCAACGGTGATAGCTAGGAGCCTGGAAGTTTCTGCAAAATGTAGGTCTGGATGTTCTCTTCATCGACTTTTGGAACCACCAAAGTCGAAAATTTTCATATAAAACAGAAAATGCGATTTTCAGGCCTTTAGAGGCGTTTTAAAGTGGTAAAAATCGACAAATATCCCCTTGTCTTTAGATGGCTGTATCTCCGAAACGGTGATAGCTAGGACCCTGGAAGTTTCAGCAAAATGTAGGTCTGGATGCCCTCTTCATCGACTTTTGGACCCCCAAATTCGAAAATTTTTATATAAAACAGAAAAATGGCGATTTTCTGGCCTTTGGAGGCGTCTAAAGGGGTAAAAATCGACAAATATTCCCTTGTCTTTAGATGGCTGTATCTCCGAAACGGTGATAGCTAGGACCCTGGAAGTTTCAGCAAAATGTAGGTCTGGATGCCCTCTTCATCGACTTTTGGACCCCCAAAGTCGAAAATTTTTATATAAAACAGAAAAATGCGATTTTCAGGCCTTTAGAGGCGTTTTAAAGGGGTAAAAATCGAGAAATATTCCCTTGTCTTTAGATGGCTGTATCTCCAAAACGGTGATAGCTAGGACCCTGGAAGTTTCTGCAAAATGTAGGTCTGGATGTTCTCTTCATCGACTTTTGGAACCACCAAAGTCGAAAATTTTCATATAAAACAGAAAATGCGATTTTCAGGCCTTTAGAGGCGTTTTAAAGGGGTAAAAATCGACAAATATCCCCTTGTCTTCATATGGCTGTATCTCCGAAACGGTGATAGCTAGGACCCTGGAAGTTTCAGCAAAATGTAGGTCTGGATGCCCTCTTCATCGACTTTTGGAACCACCAAAGTCGAAAATTTTCATATAAAACAGAAAAATGTGATTTTCAGGCCTTTAGAGGCATTTTAAAGGGGTAAAAATCGAGAAATATTCCCTTGTCTTTAGATGGCTGTATCTCCGAAACGGTGATAGCTAGGACCCTGGAAGTTTCAGCAAAATGTAGGTCTGGATGCCCTCTTCATCGACTTTTGGAACCACCAAAGTCGAAAATTTTCATATAAAACAGAAAAACGCGATTTTCAGGCCTTTAGAGGCGTTTTAAAGGGGTAAAAATCGTCAAATATTCCCTTGTCTTTAGATGGCTGTATCTCCGAAACGGTGATAGCAAGGACCCTGGAAGTTTCAGCAAAATGTAGGTCTGGATGCCCTCTTCATCGACTTTTGGAACCACCAAAGTCGAAAATTTTCATATAAAACAGAAAAACGCGATTTTCAGGCCTTTAGAGGCGTTTTAAAGGGGTAAAAATCGTCAAATATTCCCTTGTCTTTAGATGGCTGTATCTCCGAAACGGTGATAGCTAGGACCCTGGAAGTTTCAGCAAAATGTAGGTCTGGATGCCCTCTTCATCGACCTTTGGAACCACCAAAGTCGAAAATTTTCATATAAAACAGAAAAATGCGATTTTCAGGCCTTTAGAGGCGTTTTAAAGGGGTAAAAATCGACAAATATTCCCTTGTCTTTAGATGGCTGTATCTCCGAAACGGTGATAGCTAGGACCCAGGAAGTTTCAGCAAAATGTAGGTCTGGATGTCCTCTTCATCGACTTGTGGAATCCCCAAAGTCGAACATTTTCATATAAAACAGAAAATGTGATTTTCAGGCCATTAGAGGCGTTTTAAAGGGGTAAAAATCGACAAATATTCCCATGTCTTTAGATGGCTGTATCTCCGAAACGGTGATAGCTAGGACCCTGGAAGTTTCAGCAAAATGTAGGTCTGGATGCCCTCTTCATCGACTTTTGGAACCCCCAAAGTCGAAAATTTTCATATAAAACAGAAAATGCGATTTTCAGGCCTTTAGAGGCGTTTTAAAGGGGTAAAAATCGTCAAATATTCCCTTGTCTTTAGATGGCTGTATCTCCGAAACGGTGATAGCTGGGACCCTGGAAGTTTCTGCAAAATGTAGGTCTGGATGCCCTCTTCGTCGACTTATGGAACCCCCAAAGTCGAAAATTTTCATATAAAACTGAAAAATGCGATTTTCAGGCCTTTAGAGGCGTTTTAAAGGGGTAAAAATCGACAAATATCCCCTTGTCTTTAGATGGCTGTATCTCCGAAACGGTGATAGCTAGGACCCTGGAAGTTTCAGCAAAATGTAGGTCTGGATGCCCTCTTCATCGACTTTTGGAACCACCAAAGTCGAAAATTTTCAAATAAAACAGAAAAATGCGATTTTCAGGCCTTTGGAGGCGTTTTAAAGGGGTAAAACTCGTCAAATACTCCCTTGTCTTTAGATGGCTGTATCTCCGAAACGTTGATAGCTAGGACCCTGGAAGTTTCAGCAAAATGTAGGTCTGGATGCCCTCTTCATCGACTTTTGGAACCACCAAAGTCGAAAATTTTCATATAAAACAGAAAAACCCGATTTTCAGGCCTTTAGAGGCGTTTTAAAGGGGTAAAAATCGTCAAATATTGTCTTTAGATGGCTGTATCTCCGAAACGGTGATAGCTAGGACCCTGGAAGTTTCAGCAAAATGTAGGTCTGGATGCCCTCTTCATCGACTTTTGGAACCACCAAAGTCGAAAATTTTCATATAAAACAGAAAAATGCGATTTTCAGGCCTTTAGAGGCGTTTTAAAGGGGTAAAAATCGTCAAATATTCCCTTGTCTTTAGATGGCTGTATCTCCGAAACGGTGATAGCTAGGACCCTGGAAGTTTCAGCAAAATGTAGGTCTGGATGCCCTCTTCATCGACTTTTGGAACCACCAAAGTCGAAAATTTTCAAATAAAACAGAAAAATGCGATTTTCAGGCCTTTGGAGGCGTTTTAAAGGGGTAAAAATCGTCAAATATTCCCTTGTCTTTAGATGGCTGTATCTCCGAAACGGTGATAGCTAGGACCCTGGAAGTTTCAGCAAAATGTAGGTCTGGATGCCCTCTTCGTCGACTTATGGAACCCCCAAAGTCGAAAATTTTCATATAAAACAGAAAAATGCGATTTTCAGGCCTTTCATCATCAATGTGGCACGATAGCCCGACGTCGGGCCTTGGCCGCCTGAATCGTTGACCTCCAATTGTCGCGGTTACGTGACCTCGTCCTCCAGTTTCGGAAGCCCAGCAGCTGGTGGGCGTCTTCACCTACGGAGTTCTCCCAGCGAGCTCTCGGTCGTCCACGCAACCTCGCTCCGTCAATTCGTTGTGCGTTCATCACTTTCTTTGGCATGCGATTATCGTCCATCCGTTGTACATGCCCCGCCCATTGCAAACGTTGAAGCTTCACGATTTTCGATACTTCCAGCTCATCGTACAATTGATACAACTCATGGTTGTACCGGATACGCCATTGGTCTCGCTCGCGAACGGCCCCGAAAATTCGCCGGAGGACCTTTCGTTCGAATCGGTCTAGCAAAATTTCGGAGGCTTGGGTGAGGGTCCATGTTTCGCAGCCATAACATAGCACGGGTCGGATGATCGTTTTGTACACGCGGAGCTTCGTGTTCCTGTGCGCAAGTTTCGAACTAATTATAGGGAGGACCGAGAAATATGTCTTATTGGCTAGTTGTATCCGTCGCTTAATTTCGTCGGTTTCGGTGGCGTCCTTTGATAAGTTACAACCCAGATAGTTGAAGTTGTCTACATACTCGATATTAAGGTCCCCCACTGTGATGCTTGAGTTTGCTGGCGTCCTTGTTTTCGATTGCATCATGGCCTTTGTTTTGCTTTCGTTGATATGTAGTCCAACTTCCTTTGCGGCGTTATTGAGGTTATGCAGAAGGCTTTCTGCATCACCCAACCTTCGAGACATGATGTTGATATCGTCGGCGTACGCTACTAATTGGGTCGACTTGATGAGTAGCGTTCCGCTGCTGTCCATATTCATGGCTCGAATTACATACTCCAAAGCAAGGTTGAAGAGCGTCGGCGCCAGCCCGTCGCCCTGTTTGAGTCCAGTACGAGTTTCAAATAGGTCAGTGAGTCGATTCTGCACTCTGACCTGCGAGACGGTATTAGTCATCGTCATCCTTGTGAGTCGCACTAACTTTGCCGGTATACCAAAATTCAGCATAATGTTGTACAGTACACTTCGATCGATACTGTCGTATGCCTGCTTGAAGTCGACAAAGATTTGGTATACGTCGATGTTATATTCCCAGCACTTTTGGAGTAGTAGCTTCACTGTGAAAAGCTGATCGGTCGTTGATCGACCAGGTCTGAAGCCGCCTTGATATTCGCCAATGATTCGTTCTGCGTACGGATTGATTCTCTTTTCAAGAATTTTTGATAAAATCTTATAGGCCGTACAAACTAATGATATGCCCCTGTAATTCTCACACTTCAGCTTGTCACCCTTTTTGTGGATTGGGCAGATTATGCTTTTGCGCCAATCTTCGGGGATTTCCTCGTCGTTCCATATTTTCAGCAGTAGCACATGTATTGCGTTGGTCAGGCACGTTGTAATGTTCTCTTCTTTATTCTTGTGCGGATGGCAGGCGAAATCGAATATGATTCGTATATGATTCGAATACGGGTACTCACAGTATACAAAATCATACTATACAAATCGCCTTCGTATCAGTATACCTTTCACCCATTCCATATTGCCGCCAACCATCCAACATTGTACTATTCGCTTGACGACTAGCCGCTTATTTCGAATATCTAGTATACATATTTATGTACGTGCATCGATGCTCTGTGCCGGCGACGACGAATTGTCGTTGTGCACTTACATACATACACTTGCTAGATGCAGCATACTAGTAGTTAGCAAGCGGGTGGAACAATGTTCGCTGGATGTACAGTATGTATGGTTATGGATGAGATGTATATTGATGGAATGTATACTGATGAAATGTATATTGACGATGGATGAATTGTATAAATGTATGTATGTGAATAGATGGGAATGCATTTTATATGGACGAGTTAGGATATAGAGTGGGAGATACCGTACACTCTATGTACCTAAATATTCGGTTTTGGCGGGAAAAAAGTTCGGGGAAAAGATAGGCAAAAAGGACGAGGGGAGCGAAAAATTGGATAGAAACGGGAAAATGGTCTGATTTTTCTGTAAAATTTTGGAGAAATGGGAGGAAATGTGATTCGATGGAAGATTATTAAGTATTTGGCTGTTTGAGAGGGCAGATCGCTCCGGTTTTTTTTTTAAACTTAGTTAGATTTAGTTTGAATAGTTTGAACTTAAAAGAAAAAGAGAAAAACTTAAAAGTTAACTAATATGTGAATTAGTCCCATAAATCTAAACTAAATTTATAATTCAAACACAATTTCTGACTAGTGCCAGTGCCTTAATTGATTTCATTAATTCAATTAGCCGTGAACGAAAGAAAAATTGTGGTGACAAAGAAAGTGCCCGTTTCACAGAAAGGAAGGAAGCCTATAAATTTCACGTTACGGGATATAAAAAAAATGATCCGCATAACGCCCTTCGTGTGCCCTAAAAAAAAAAGGAAATTTTTAACGGTTAAATCGCGCCATGCTAAATGCCGTTACGGCCATGCCCGTCAACCTGTGACAAGTATAAAATTTCTGCGATCGGCCGTCTAATATATGCCGTTGCGACATTGTTCGCCTTCGCATCACAATTTCCTTATATCGAACATCTTTTGAATGAGGCTACGCGTTGCTCGCCATCCCAAGGGGAAATTTATATCTTCGATCGACAATCTGTTGACTGCGCTACGTCATCGCATCACGATTTTCTTCTATCGGCAATCCGTTACAAGCCGTTGTGCCGCTGTTGGCCATCGCATCACGATTTTCTGATTTTCTTCGATCGACAATCTGTTGACTGCGCTACGTCATCGCATCACGATTTTCTTCTATCGGCAATCCGTTACAAGCCGTTGTGCCACTGTTGGCCATCGCATCACGATTTTCTGATTTTCTTCGATCGACAATCTGTTGACTGCGCTACGTCATCGCATCACGATTTTCTTCTATCGGCAATCCGTTGCCGTACCTGCCGTTGCGTCATTGCGTCTCGCCATCATATTTAAATTTTGTTGTTGTAATTTATTACGTCCATAGAGACGATTTAATTTCTCTTCTTTTTTTTTTTTTTTTGTTTGTTCGTGAAAAATTAACGTAATTATATAATATATATAATAACGCTCGTCAATATGCGGATAATAAAAAAGTGAAATCATTTCCTAAAAAAAAAAGTGTGTGATTCTCCCACCTCCGTACGGCCGTAAGGATCAGGGTAAGTCCTCCTTTATTATATTATTTGTATATAACTGAAATATCTCGCATAGTGACGCGCTTATTTTTGTTGTTTCTTGCATACATATACTGTTGTTAACTCATATTTATTTTTGGTCAATAAAATGAAAGACATGATGTACGAATATTAACTGAAAAATAATGTCTTTTTCTAAAGAAATCCCTCCTCATATTCTTTTTCACAGCAGCATGGATTAATCTAGATAAAAAAAAGGTTAAATTCATTTTTGGGGGTCCTTAAAATTCGGCCTAGGACCATAGGTTGTTGGCACGGGTATAGAAGGCCAGAGTCCCGTTCATCTGGGCTCAACAATTGATAATAAGTGAGTTAGATGTCGTTGTCTGCTAGTTTTTTTTCGTTTTTCTTCTTTCGTTTAATTTTTTTTGCAGTTGGCCTTTCTATTTTTGTCGTTGGTTAATTTTTCAATATATTTTTGGTACGCGAATGATGATATTATTATTGGTAGTGACTGAAGCATCAGAGAAGGCAAAAGAACCCCCCCACACTTCCGAACTGAGCAGAACAAGCGCGTGCCGCCGCCTTCTATGTGCTAAACGGAAAAAAAAATGTATTTTTTTTACTTTTAAATCTTGTGTCATTACAATAATTGGCGCCCAACGTAAAGGGGCCCGTGTTCTGCGGTGTCTCTTTACAAGTATCCTCTTCTGGTCAAAAACAAGAATTATGTTATTACGTATTCTTACGTCCAGCTGATACTCATTGGCACACTATTCTTATTCAACTCTCTCTTAATTTTGATACTTTGCTAATACTTTTATAAATAGTTGTGCTTATCATCATCATTGTAAATTAATTATTTAACTGCAATAGCTACTGAGTACAATTTCTCGTTGTGTTGTCTAATGAATGTTTGTTTACATTCACGTATCGAGGCTCTTTCAGTTTTCCTGAAATATCGTGGCTTTAAGAGTATTTTGAAGATCCGGTCTGAGATTTCTCAAAGAGTTGTACGATACCTTTATGTTGAGAAAGAAAATGACTCTACTCCACGGAATTGTTCCACATCAACATTGTCTGTCTCACCTGTGAGAGGTGATGTCGATATCAACAAAACATATCTTGAGAATTATGTATGATAGTGCGTTGTAGTTGTACTTTAAACATCCAAGAGTGTTTGGTTCTTATCAGTATCGCATCTCATTGATGAAATTTGCAATAACTTTTAATAGTACAAATTTCTCCGTTAGATTATATCGAACAGCTGACAACTAACTCACTTATTTTTTTTTTTTTTTCTTGCTATTTTCCATCTTTACAATTGTATGGCAATTGTTTAAATTTGCGTTTTTTTATCTCTGTTGTGGAGAGGAGTATGAAGAGGTATTCCGGAAGAAAAAGACATTTTTGATTAGAAAAAAAAAAAAGAGAAATTCATATTGGATTATTTTTCTTTCTATTTTTGAGAAAGAAAAAACTAATTCAACAAGTATTCTTATACATAATTATATTTATTGTCATATTTCTGTTTATTTATTGCTTTTATTAAGAACAAAAAAATATACGCGGTTATAATGGCAGTACGGCACAGTCGTGAAAATCTTCTCAATTTCGACGAAGACGTAACGAGTTGTATGATATGCAAGACAGATTTTCAGTCATCGGATGAAGCAGTTTTAACGCAGTGTGGTCACTGTTTTCACAAATCGTGTGTATTGATATGGTTGGAGACGAAGAACACATGTCCTCTTTGTCATCGTTTTTGTACCTCAGACAAATTGACACCATTATCTTTTAAAAATGATCGCGATGTCAATAAAGGAGCTTTTCCTAAAGATAAACGCCCCGTAACCCGTTCGCAATCTCGGTTATTATCAGAATCACCTTCACGTTTGTCTCAATCTGCTAAGCCTGTGAACACATTATCGAATCAGGGTAATGATAATGAAAGTTCCAACACCACACGGCACTCAGCAGAAGTTAGTCAAAACAAGATTATAGATAGTAGGTCAAACTTAGCTAATAACCTTACTCCGCCTATAACGCAAGAACAACTAAGTCGCTCTATTTTAGAAGTTTATGAGAAACAGAATCAAAACACAGGTGATGTTCGCGTGATTGATGTAGATGCAGAAATTAGGGGGCTTACCCGCTCAAAATCAAAGAGTATTCCCCAATCGCGATTGTCCACTAATATGCCTTCTACTCGCAACAATGTGCGTAGATCTATAATCCCTGAAGAGCCACGCCAAATGAATAATGAAACTGGTCTAAGGGCTCAAATTCGTGACATTGTTGGTGAAGTAATCCGCGAAGAATTAAGAGGGTTGTCCTTAAATTCAGTTCAACCTCCTGCACAATGGAACCAATACACACATGTCAGACCCTCATTACATCAAGGAATGAACCTTCCACAGAATGAACCACCGGGGTTAACATCTAATCATCCAAGCCAATTTTTTTATCCTTTTCCAACTGGTCATAATATTTCAGGTATGGCATTTCCTTCAAACAATGAAGATCAGCACAGTCGGATGTCCAACTCTTCCAGCTATAATACAGAGCGAACAGGAAAAATTATTTCAGGCTGGCAACTTAAGTTTAACGGGGAAGATCAGCACTTACCGGTTGAAAAATTCCTCTATCAGGTTCGAATATTGACCGAAAGTACTTTGGGGAATAATTATGAAGCACTAATTGGACACCTACATCTACTCTTTTTTGGCAAGGCTGCTGATTGGTTTTGGCGTTATCGTCGGGGTGTACACAAAATACAATGGGTCCCATTTTCCGAAGCCCTACGAGGTCAATTTCGAGAACGCCTATCAGATTATGACATAATGGAGCAACTACGTAATAGGAAGCAAGGGTCTAAGGAGTCGTTTGATTCTTTTTGCGATGCTACCATGAAGCTGGTTGATCGGCTTGAAGGGCCTATTTCAGAGTGGCAATTATTAGAAATTCTCAGGCGAAATCTCCGCTGGGAACTTCGAAGAGAATTGATTCATTTCCCGATTTATACTATCCGCGACCTTAAGGCGTATGTGTATCGTTCCGAAACTTTAGATTCCACGAATCCAAATAATGCGCGACTGGCACATAAAGTACCTCAAACTAATTTTAGGCGTGAAATTGCTGAGTTGGCGGAAGTAGAAGATGATTCTTCTATTGCCGAGGTAGAAGATATTGCTGCAATTACTTTGGAACTAAAGTGTTGGAATTGTCAAGAGGTAGGACATCGGTTTGACGAATGTATGGCTGAACGAAAAATATTTTGTTATGGTTGTGGTGCACCTAATATTTATAAGCCACAATGTCCTAAATGCTTAAAGAAGCCAAAAAACTTAAAAGCTCCACCACCTCCGCAAAAACCGAAATAAAACCATTTAATATCCATTCTCATATATCTATGAATACTACACCATCTACTTCGAAATCACATTACTTAGAAAATAAACATTTCTCCTCACCTGCTCAAACCACAACATCTTTATTATCTGATTCAAGCACCTCACAAGAACCGCACTATCGCGCTGTTACACCTTGTACCAATAGTGGTAGTATAGAACATACACGGCCTGTTCACCATAGTTTTCTCCCTTTGCATATACGCATTCAGAATTATAGGGCTGCTCGTCATCGTATTCTAGGCGTAGATCAATTAACACCAAGTCGCCGAAAGCCAAAGCGATCAACTATCCGAATGAGACAATTTTGGAAAACGGTTATTCAAAATCGACGATTGTACTGTTCGGCTATCCTGGCGTCTCAGCCTAAAGATGATTTCCGTCCGTACGCTACTGTTCAACTTCTTGATGAAACCGTTTGTGGCCTCGTAGATACCGGAGCCAGCGTCAGCTGCATAGCTGCTGATTTGGCCAAAAAGCTCTTAAAGGAAAAGAAACATAAATGGGAAAAGTTTTTCCTTACCGTCAGAACGGCAGATGGCTCTCCCCATTCAGCTGTCGGTAAGATATTAACAGACATCACTTTTCGCGGTCGTACACTCCCGCTAACCTTACTTATTATGCCTACTTTAAGCCAAAATTTGTACTTGGGCGTGGATTTTGTGCGTTCTTTCGAACTTGCGTCCGATTTATTTATCTCTTCTTTGTGTCCATTAAATTTACCTTTAGCCGTTGATTCCGTATCACATTGTATTTCTCCGATACAACAGTCCAAACTCAAAACATCTATCGCAATGTTTCCGTCCTTTTCTTCGGAGGGCTTAGGACGTACAAAGCTTGTACAACACGTCATCGATGTCGGTGGAAACAAACCAATTAAGCAGAGACACTATTCAGTCTCTCCCGCCATTGAAAAGCTCCTCTTTGCTGAGATCGACCGGATGCTTGCGTTAGGTGTTATTGAAGAGTCCCAAAGCCCATGGTCGTCTCCAGTCACCCTTGTAGTGAAACCTGGTAAAGTGAGATTGTGCTTGGATGCTCGAAAAGTGAATAGCGTGACGGTCAAGGACGCCTATCCTTTGCCTTTAATCGACGGTATACTAAGTCGAATGCCCAAAGCGAAATTCATTTCAAAACTCGACTTAAAAGACGCCTTCTGGCAAATACCGCTTGATGAAGAGTCAAAGGAGAAGACGGCCTTTACCGTGCCAGGTCGTCCTTTATATCATTTTGTGACCATGCCATTCGGGCTCTGCAACGCGCCTCAAACCATGCAGAGGCTCATGGATCGAGTCATCCCTGCACATCTCCGATACCAGGTTTTCATATACTTAGATGACCTACTTCTCATAACAGAAACTTTTGAAGAACATCTGTTGGTCCTTCAAGAAGTTGCGCTCTGTTTTCGAAAGGCCAATTTGACGTTGAACGTGGAGAAGAGTGAATTCCTTGTGAAGGAGGTTCGATATTTAGGCCACATAATCGGTGATGGTATTATCTGCACTGACCCTGATAAGGTGAAAGTTATAACCGATTTCCCACAGCCAAATTCCGTTAAGCAGCTGAGAAGGTTTTTAGGAATTTGTGGCTGGTATCGTCGCTTTGTTCCTAATTTTGCGTCGGTTTCTGCACCGCTGACAGACATGCTGCGCAAAAGCCGCGGTTTCACCTGGACTGATGAGGGGAAAAACGCGTTTAATGCACTTAAAGAGTGTTTATCGTCAGCTCCAGTGCTACACAGCCCAGACTTTTCACGACCATTTGAAATTCACTGTGACGCCAGTCAATATGGTCTTGGTGCTGTTCTGGTTCAAAAACAGGACGACGAAACCGAAGCACCGATAGCGTATATGTCACAAAAGTTCAATCAGGCTCAGAGAAACTATTCGGTTTCTGAGCAGGAATGTCTGGCAGCGGTGACTGCTATTAAAAAGTTTAGGGCGTACGTAGAAGGGCACGAATTCACTGTAGTGACGGATCACGCGTCACTGAAATGGTTAATGTCTCAGTCCGACTTAAGTGGAAGACTGGCCAGATGGTCATTAAAATTACAAGGGTTTAAATTTGCCATTCAACACCGTAAGGGAACCCAGCATATTGTTCCAGATGCTCTCTCTCGTATATATTCTCCAGGAGTAGACTCAATCGAGGAAATAGAGACTACTTTGGAAATTGATTTGAAATCACCTCATTTTAACTCAGACTCGTATATTGCCCTGATAAAACATATTGAGGAGAATCAGCACCTTCTTCCAGATCTCAAGGTCGTAGACGGTTATGTATACCGACGCTCGGAATATGCTACCGGGGATGAGTTCCAGGAAGAGAGCTCATGGAAACTTTGGATTCCGGAGGAGCTGACGTCAGATCTGATTACACGAGCGCACGAAAATCCACTTTGCGCACATGGAGGATTCGGCAAAACATTAAGACGTCTTAAAAATTTCTTCTATTGGCCGAAAATGACCAAACAAGTCAAAGATGCAGTTGCCTCATGTTTGACGTGCAAAAAGACGAAAGCTCCGAATCAGATTCAAAGGCCTCCCATGGGTAAACTCGTTCTCCCGGATAGGATATTTCAGCGTTTGTATATTGACTTTTTGGGACCTTATCCGAGATCAAAGTCTGGTAATATAGGAGTTATAGTTGTTCTCGATCATTTTTCAAAGTTTTCCTTTGTCGAGCCTATTAGGAAATTATCTGCTGAGCTCTTGGTTGAGTTTGTAGAGAAGAGAATCTTCAACGTGTTTGGTGTTCCGGAAACCATTACGACGGACAATGGTGTACAATTTAAGTCTGCCTTGTTCAAACAGCTTTTGTTATCTCATGGCGTTAAACATTTTTTCACGGCTCTTTATTCACCCCAGAGTAATGCTGCTGAGCGCGTGAATCGGTCACTTGTAGCAGCAATTAGAGCTTATGTACACCCTAACCAGCGTGATTGGGACTCCAAGTTGTCTTCCATCAATTGCGCTTTTAGATCCGCTTATCATTCCTCTATTGGATTCTCTCCTTATTTCGTTGTATTCGGTCAAAACATGATCACAAATGGTGAAACGTATAATTTATTACGCAAATTAAATTTGGCTAGTGACTCTACATCTAACGTTACTCAGGATGAAAAGAGAGAGTTAATTCGGCAAACGGTGGAGAGAAATCTTAAGCGGATGTATGAGAGCAATTGCAGGACATACAACTTGCGGTCTCGTCCCATAGAATTTGTACCCGGAGAAGTAGTCTTACGTAGAAACTTTAGCCAAAGCAAGGCATCGGCGCATTATAATGCTAAGCTTGACAACAAATTCCTTGAAGCCAAAGTTGTTATGAAAATAGGCTCTTCCTGTTACTTACTATCGGATATGTCAGGTAAAGAGATAGGTACTTATCACGCAGAAGATATTCGGCGTGCATAAACTTCAGCCTCTTACGCATGATAATTCCTTGCGTAATTGCCTGTGGTGTAATGTTCTCTTCTTTATTCTTGTGCGGATGGCAGGCGAAATCGAATATGATTCGTATATGATTCGAATACGGGTACTCACAGTATACAAAATCATACTATACAAATCGCCTTCGTATCAGTATACCTTTCACCCATTCCATATTGCCGCCAACCATCCAACATTGTACTATTCGCTTGACGACTAGCCGCTTATTTCGAATATCTAGTATACATATTTATGTACGTGCATCGATGCTCTGTGCCGGCGACGACGAATTGTCGTTGTGCACTTACATACATACACTTGCTAGATGCAGCCAGGGCCGGCTCTACTATATGAGCAGACTGTGCACTTGAACAGGGCGCCAACCGAAAGGGGCGCCAACCGAAAGGGGCGCCAAATTCACAAATTCAATATGCCTTTAAGATCAAGACTTTATATTGATTGATACACGTCGTCCACCTATTGTACATATTAAACGAACTAGAGCTGATTCAATTATAAGGGTGTGTTTTCCCAAAGATCCGCTGCTATCGCGACTCTAGAAATGACATAGAAACTCCGCTAACAACCAAACTCGCACGCTAATCGTATTCCATTCCATTTGACCGACCTATCGACGCAGTCGCAACTCGTGAAACCTTTAAAGACACATCTGCAAACTTTTCCGCATTGTATCTACGCGAGAGAAAGAGCGAGAGACGTCTTTCCATCCGTCCGCGCTCAAAAATTCTTCGCATATCTCGTACTTGTGCATCACTGCAAACATGCTCCAATTGATCCATACACTTCATATGCGGGATGGGCGCCCTATGGGCGCTAGTTTCATAGATTGTATGCTTGGCGGAAGTGATGAGTTGTGCAATGCAGAAACTTTGCACATAAGAAATTGTTGTAGAGCGTACACCCCTATATTCTGCAAAAGAGGGGAATAGGTGCTTTGCAGGCTCGTTGTAGATGAGATGTGCGTATTCACTTGATGGCTCATTCCCGTAGTCTCAGCTCGTAGTACATGTTTCAATTGTATGAGACTGGGCGATAGAGGAGTTTTGTACAATGTATACTGTAGTTTGTAGGAAGAGATTTTACCGCGTAAAATTTTCTATGCAATCCATATTAAGCGCAGGATAGACCTCGAGAGTGAGATGTTTGTCCGCTGCGATTTTCTCAATGAAAATGAATGCTCGTGGTCGTGGAATATGTGGCAAATGCAGTGTAATTCCATACGCTACAATTATTTCATAACTTTTCTCGGCTATTTTATGTATTTTTTTCCATTTCCCGGTCATTTCATCGTGAAAAATATCTAATGACCGGGGAATCGAAAAATACTTTAAATGGCCGAGAAAAATTATGAGACCATTTTCGGATGTAGCTTATAGAATTTCCCAGCATTTCCTACATATTCCAGTAAGTACATTTTCATTAAGAAAAGCCAACCTCTTCTCTGATTTTAGTGTGGTAAGTTTTATTTTTTTAAGGTAAACTTGTTGTCCCTAATAATCATCTTAGTTTGCTATTCTAGCTAGTCAGGCTTTCGATATATGTATTGATGTTTTATTCGTATAAAAAATGATTTTTTAAAAAATCTTCAAATGCCTGTGGCACCTAATACTCCAATCAATAGAGACGAAATAATAGGGGTTAGCGTGCAAAAATTGGGGACTTCTCAAATTTTTGATATGTTATAAAGACAGGTGGGGTAAGTTAAAATCCAAGTTTGCGTCACTTTCCCCCCTGTGCTCCCGCCGCTATCTTCAAAAAACCATCTAACCATCGGCCCTTTCATCAGTGTTTGGCCTGTAACTTCTTTACAGTCCATTTGAGCACAAAATCTGCCAAGACAATTTTGTAGAAGACAACATTTCCTACAATGACTCATAGCCTCCTCTGCATTTTAGTATAGAGTTCTCGAAGTATGTTTTGAAATTTGTTAGTAATGATTTTTGGAATTTTTAGCATATTCTTTGCGCTATAACTCTGCCAATTTTGATTGTAGAGTAAAACTTGTCAAAAGAAATTTATAGGAAATTCTGTGCTCTACAAGATTATCTCGGCACATTTCGTGCTCAAATGGACTGGGAACGAGTTATAGACCGCAAACTGATAAAAGAGCAGATTTTAGATGGTTTTTTCAAGATAGCGGCGGGAGCACAGGGGGGAAAGTGACGCAAACTTGGATTTTAACTTACCCCACCTGTCTTTATAACATATCAAAAATTTGAGAAGTCCCCAATTTTGGCAAGGTAAAATCTCCCCGTTGATTGGAGTATAAAGGGTTGGGAATTGGGGGTACAACTTTTTTGCTGGAAATCACACAATCCGGTTCGTTTATGCGGCAGTTTCCAGACACCCTGTATAGAAGGGCGACTTTTCAGTATATGAACAGGGCGCCATAATACCTAGGACCGGCGCTGGATGCAGCATACTAGTAGTTAGCAAGCGGGTGGAACAATGTTCGCTGGATGTACAGTATGTATGGTTATGGATGAGATGTATATTGATGGAATGTATACTGATGAAATGTATATTGACGATGGATGAATTGTATAAATGTATGTATGTGAATAGATGGGAATGCATTTTATATGGACGAGTTAGGATATAGAGTGGGAGATACCGTACACTCTATGTACCTAAATATTCGGTTTTGGCGGGAAAAAAGTTCGGGGAAAAGATAGGCAAAAAGGACGAGGGGAGCGAAAAATTGGATAGAAACGGGAAAATGGTCTGATTTTTCTGTAAAATTTTGGAGAAATGGGAGGAAATGTGATTCGATGGAAGATTATTAAGTATTTGGCTGTTTGAGAGGGCAGATCGCTCCGGTTTTTTTTTTAAACTTAGTTAGATTTAGTTTGAATAGTTTGAACTTAAAAGAAAAAGAGAAAAACTTAAAAGTTAACTAATATGTGAATTAGTCCCATAAATCTAAACTAAATTTATAATTCAAACACAATTTCTGACTAGTGCCAGTGCCTTAATTGATTTCATTAATTCAATTAGCCGTGAACGAAAGAAAAATTGTGGTGACAAAGAAAGTGCCCGTTTCACAGAAAGGAAGGAAGCCTATAAATTTCACGTTACGGGATATAAAAAAAATGATCCGCATAACGCCCTTCGTGTGCCCTTAAAAAAAAAGGAAATTTTTAACGGTTAAATCGCGCCATGCTAAATGCCGTTACGGCCATGCCCGTCAACCTGTGACAAGTATAAAATTTCTGCGATCGGCCGTCTAATATATGCCGTTGCGACATTGTTCGCCTTCGCATCACAATTTCCTTATATCGAACATCTTTTGAATGAGGCTACGCGTTGCTCGCCATCCCAAGGGGAAATTTCTATCTTCGATCGACAATCTGTTGACTGCGCTACGTCATCGCATCACGATTTTCTTCTATCGGCAATCCGTTACAAGCCGTTGTGCCGCTGTTGGCCATCGCATCACGATTTTCTGATTTTCTTCGATCGACAATCTGTTGACTGCGCTACGTCATCGCATCACGATTTTCTTCTATCGGCAATCCGTTGCCGTACCTGCCGTTGCGTCATTGCGTCTCGCCATCATATTTAAATTTTGTTGTTGTAATTTATTACGTCCATAGAGACGATTTAATTTCTCTTCTTTTTTTTTTTTTTTTGTTTGTTCGTGAAAAATTAACGTAATTATATAATATATATAATAACGCTCGTCAATATGCGGATAATAAAAAAGTGAAATCATTTCCTAAAAAAAAAAGTGTGTGATTCTCCCACCTCCGTACGGCCGTAAGGATCAGGGTAAGTCCTCCTTTATTATATTATTTGTATATAACTGAAATATCTCGCATAGTGACGCGCTTATTTTTGTTGTTTCTTGCATACATATACTGTTGTTAACTCATATTTATTTTTGGTCAATAAAATGAAAGACATGATGTACGAATATTAACTGAAAAATAATGTCTTTTTCTAAAGAAATCCCTCCTCATATTCTTTTTCACAGCAGCATGGATTAATCTAGATAAAAAAAAAGGTTAAATTCATTTTTGGGGGTCCTTAAAATTCGGCCTAGGACCATAGGTTGTTGGCACGGGTATAGAAGGCCAGAGTCCCGTTCATCTGGGCTCAACAATTGATAATAAGTGAGTTAGATGTCGTTGTCTGCTAGTTTTTTTTCGTTTTTCTTCTTTCGTTTAATTTTTTTTGCAGTTGGCCTTTCTATTTTTGTCGTTGGTTAATTTTTCAATATATTTTTGGTACGCGAATGATGATATTATTATTGGTAGTGACTGAAGCATCAGAGAAGGCAAAAGAACCCCCCCACACTGCCGAACTGAGCAGAACAAGCGCGTGCCGCCGCCTTCTATGTGCTAAACGGAAAAAAAAAATGTATTTTTTTTACTTTTAAATCTTGTGTCATTACAACGTTCCACCATGCTTCAGCAGTTCTGCTGGGATCTCGTCAGCGCCGGGCGCTTTATTATTTTGAAGCGACTGTATGGCAAGACTCACCTCCTCTACTGTGGGGGGTAGAACGGGAGGGCCTGGTTCGGCTAACTGCTCAAGAGCTGGCTCCGCGGGGGATGTTGATGGTGCATTGAGGAGCTCTTCAAAATGCGAGGCCCATCGTTTGTTGACGCTTTCGATGTCGCTGATGATGTTACCATCCTTGTCCTTACATAGGCTTGTCCTGGGTTGATATCCGTTCTTAACATTATTTATAAGTTTGTACGCCTGTCTAATGTTCTTACTGGCTAATCTTTGGTTTATTTGCTGTAACTGCTCGTCAAAATGTTTGCGTTTCTTACGTCTAATTAACTTATTAGATACTCGCCGAAGCTCGTTATATCTTTCTTTCTTGGCTCGGGATGCGCGTTGTGTGTATTGGCGATAGGCTTCATTTTTCGCCTCAATCGAGGCCCTGCATTCGTCGTCGAACCAGTCTGCTCGTCTGCGCCGGCCTTTATAGCCCACGACCTCTTCTGCGACCCCCTTGATGCTGTCTTTGAGCTCCTCCCAGAACTCATGGATGCCTAAATTGTTGATGTCATCAAGCATGGGCGACAGTTTTTCCTCTAGTGCTGTTGTATACGCAGCCGCCGTGGCATCATCAATAAAATTGTCAACCTCGAAGATCTTGGCAGGGTTGATTCTCGTTAGGTGCACCGAAGAGATTCTGCACCTGTAGGTCGTCTTCACCAAATAGTGATCGGTGTCGCAGTTGGCTCCTCGATAGGATCGAACATCTAGGACATTAGAAGCCCATCTCTTGCTGGTCAGTACGTGGTCGATCTGGTTCACGGTGTATTCATCTGGAGACTTCCAGGTCTGCTTGTGGATTCGTCGATGAGGGAAGCATGTAGAGCTTATTACCAGGTTTCTGCCGCTCGCGAAGTCGATAAGTCGCTGGCCGTTGTTGTTGTTTTCGTCGTGGAGGCTATGACGTCCAGTAGTTCCCCTATGCCAGCTTTCATTTCCGACTTTGGCGTTAAAGTCTCCTAGCAGCAGCTTAACGTCGTTTGATGGAAGTGAGTCGAAGAGTGTTTCTAGGTCGTTGTAGAACTCGTCCTTAATCGCGTCTTCTTTTACTTCTGTAGGGGCATGCGCATTAATGAGCCAGAGATTAGCGAAACGGGTCTTAATGCGGATCGCACATAGCCGCTCGTTGATGGGTTTGAAGCCGATAACGTGGTTCTTGAGCTGCTTATTCACGATGAAAGCTACTCCAAACTCCTTGTTGCCCTCCTCTTTACCACTCGTAAAAATAGTGTGCGAATTGAGGTCGTTAATCTCGCTTTTGAGCCATTTAGTTTCCTGGATTGCAACTATGCTCAGCTTGTATTGTTCTACCTGATCCAGGAGGGCCCTTAAGGCCCCCGGTCTATTCAGGGAGCGTACGTTCCAGGATCCGAAAGAGTAATCAGTTGTTCGTTTGCGGGGTCGTCGTTGTTTTGTATCCGTCCAATCCGAGGCTTTTGTTTCAGGTTTCTTGACTTGAAGTTTTTCTTAGGATGAGTTGTCGGCACATCGCTAAACCATGATAGGGTTTAATCGTTGAGTAAAGGCCATCATGGGCATGCCTCGAAGATGCTGCTTTAGTGGTTGACTTAAATGTTTTCTGTCACCTATCACGTTAAGTAACCTGAGACGCTGCAGATGTTAATGCAGCACTCAGGCGCAGCGGTTACTCGGATAATGCGGGAAAGTAACGCCCCGTAGAGAGACATAGGAATTGGCCAAAGTCCTTTTCCTATGAAACTCCTCCTGCATAGCTAAGGGTCCGCAGTTATGCCACAACTGAAGAAGATATAGGAATTAGCCGAAGCCTTTCAACCTTTATCTTCCCCCTTACGGATTTTCAGGCCTTTAGAGGCGTTTTAAAGGGGTAAAAATCGACAAATATCCCCTTGTCTTTAGATGGCTGTATCTCCGAAACGGTGATAGCTAGGACCCTGGAAGTTTCAGCAAAATGTAGGTCTGGATGCCCTCTTCATCGACTTTTGGAACCACCAAAGTCGAAAATTTTCATATAAAACAGAAAAATGCGATTCTCAGGCCTTTAGAGGCGTTTTAAAGGGGTAAAAATCGTCAAATATTCCCTTGTCTTTAGATGGCTGTATCTCCGAAACGGTGATAGCTAGGACCCTGGAAGTTTCAGCAAAATGTAGGTCTGGATGCCCTCTTCATCGACTTTTGGAACCACCAAAGTCGAAAATTTTCATATAAAACAGAAAAATGCGATTTTCAGGCCTTTAGAGGCGTTTTAAAGGGGTAGAAATCGTCAAATATTCCCTTGTCTTTAGATGGCTGTATCTCCGAAACGGTGATAGCTAGGACCCTGGAAGTTTCAGCAAAATGTAGGTCTGAATGCCCTCTTCATCGTCTTTTGGAACCACCAAAGTCGAAAATTTTCATAGAAAACAGAAAAATGCGATTTCCAGGCCTTTAGAGGCGTTTTAAAGGGGTAAAAATCGTCAAATATTCCCTTGTCTTTAAATGGCTGTATCTCCGAAACGGTGATAGCTAGGACCCTGGAAGTTTCAGCAAAATGTAGGTCTGGATGCCCTCTTCATCGACTTTTGGAACCATCAAAGTCAAAAATTTTCATATAAAACAGAAAAACGCGATTTTCAGGCCTTTAGAGGCGTTTTAAAGGGGTAAAAATCGTCAAATATTCCCTTGTCTTTAGATGGCTGTATCTCCGAAACGGTGATAGCTAGGACCCTGGAAGTTTCAGCAAAATGTAGGTCTGGATGCCCTCTTCATCGACTTTTGGAACCACCAAAGTCGAAAATTTTCATATAAAACAGAAAAATGCGATTCTCAGGCCTTTAGAGGCGTTTTAAAGGGGTAAAAATCGTCAAATATTCCCTTGTCTTTAGATGGCTGTATCTCCGAAACGGTGATAGCTAGGACCCTGGAAGTTTCAGCAAAATGTAGGTCTGGATGCCCTCTTCATCGACTTTTGGAACCACCAAAGTCGAAAATTTTCATATAAAACAGAAAAATGCGATTTTCAGGCCTTTAGAGGCGTTTTAAAGGGGTAGAAATCGTCAAATATTCCCTTGTCTTTAGATGGCTGTATCTCCGAAACGGTGATAGCTAGGACCCTGGAAGTTTCCGCAAAATGTAGGTCTGAATGCCCTCTTCATCGTCTTTTGGAACCACCAAAGTCGAAAATTTTCATAGAAAACAGAAAAATGCGATTTCCAGGCCTTTAGAGGCGTTTTAAAGGGGTAAAAATCGTCAAATATTCCCTTGTCTTTAAATGGCTGTATCTCCGAAACGGTGATAGCTAGGACCCTGGAAGTTTCAGCAAAATGTAGGTCTGGATGCCCTCTTCATCGACTTTTGGAACCATCAAAGTCAAAAATTTTCATATAAAACAGAAAAACGCGATTTTCAGGCCTTTAGAGGCGTTTTAAAGGGGTAAAAATCGACAAATATTCCTTTGTCTTTAGATGGCTGTATCTCCGAAACGGTGATAGCTAGGACCCTGGAAGTTTCAGCAAAATGTAGGTCTGGATGCCCTCTTCATCGACTTTTGGAACCACCAAAGTCGAAAATTTTCATATAAAACAGAAAAACGCGATTTTCAGGCCTTTAGAGGCGTTTTAAAGGGGTAAAAATCGTCAAATATTCCCTTGTCTTTAGATGGCTGTATCTCCGAAACGGTGATAGCTAGGACCCTGGAAGTTTCAGCAAAATGTAGGTCTGGATGCCCTCTTCAACGACTTTTGGAACCACCAAAGTCGAAAATTTTCATATAAACAGAAAAATGCGATTTTCAGGCCTTTAGAGGCGTTTTAAAGGGGTAAAAATCGACAAATATTCCCTTGTCTTTAGATCGCTGTATCTCCGAAACGGTGATAGCTAGGACCCTGGAAGTTTCAGCAAAATGTAGGTCTGGATGCCCTCTTCAACGACTTTTGGAACCACCAAAGTCGAAAATTTTCATATAAACAGAAAAATGCGATTTTCAGGCCTTTAGAGGCGTTTTAAAGGGGTAAAAATCGACAAATATTCCCTTGTCTTTAGATGGCTGTATCTCCGAAACGGTGATAGCTAGGACCCTGGAAGTTTCAGCAAAATGTAGGTCTGGATGCCCTCTTCATCGACTTTTGGAATCACCAAAGTCCAAAATTTTCATATAAAACAGAAAAATGCGATTTTCAGGCCTTTAGAGGCGTTTTAAAGGGCTAAAAATCGTCAAATATTCCTTTGTCTTTAGATGGCTGTATCTCCGAAACGGTGATAGCTAGGACCCTGGAAGTTTCAGCAAAATGTAGGTCTGGATGCCCTCTTCATCGACTTTTCGAACCACCAAAGTCGAAAATTTTCATATAAAACAGAAAAATGCGATTTTCAGGCCTTTAGAGGCGTTTTAAAGGGGTAAAAATCGTCAAATATTCCCTTGTCTTTAGATGGCTGTATCTCCGAAACGGTGATAGCTAGGACCCTGGAAGTTTCAGCAAAATGTAGGTCTGGATGCCCTCTTCATCGACTTTTGGAACCACCAAAGTCGAAAATTTTCATATAAACAGAAAAATGCGATTTTCAGGCCTTTAGAGGCGTTTTAAAGGGGTAAAAATCGACAAATATTCCCTTGTCTTTAGATGGCTGTATCTCCGAAACGGTGATAGCTAGGACCCTGGAAGTTTCAGCAAAATGTAGGTCTGGATGCCCTCTTCATCGACTTTTGGAACCACCAAAGTCCAAAATTTTCATATAAAACAGAAAAATGCGATTTTCAGGCCTTTAGAGGCGTTTTAAAGGGGTAAAAATCGACAAATATTCCCTTGTCTTTAGATGGCTGTATCTCCGAAACGGTGATAGCTAGGACCCTGCAAGTTTCAGCAAAATGTAGGTCTGGATGCCCTCTTCATCGACTTTTGGAACCCCCAAAGTCGAAATTTTCATATAAAACAGAAAAATGAGATTTTCAGGCCTTTAGAGGCGTTTTAAAGGGGTAAAAATCGACAAATATTCCCTTGTCTTTAGATGGCAGTATCTCCGAAACGGTGATAGCTAGGACCCTGCAAGTTTCAGCAAAATGTAGGTCTGGATGCCCTCTTCATCGACTTTTGAAACCCCCAAAGTCGAAAATTTTCATATAAAACAGAAAAATGCGACTTTCAGGCCTTTAGAGGCGTTTTAAAGGGGTAAAAATCGACCAATATTCCCTTGTCTTTAGATATCAGTATCTCCGAAACGGTGATAGCTAGGACCCTAGAAGTTTCAGCAAAATGTATGCCCTCTTCATCGACTTTTGATGAAACCCCCAAAGTCGGAAATTTTCATATAAAACAGAAAAATTCGATTTTCAGGCCTTTAGAGGCGCTTTAAAGGGGTAAAATTCGACAAATATTCGCTTGTTTTTAGATGGCTGTATCTCCGAAACGGTGATAGATAGGACCTTGGATGCCTTCTTCATCGACTTTTGGAACCACCAAAGTCGAAAATTTTCATAGAAACAGAAAAATGCAATTTTCAGGCCTTTAGAGGCGTTTTAAAGGGGTAAAAATCGACAAATATTCCCTTGTCTTTAGATGGCTGTATATCCGAAACGGTGATAGCTAGGACCCTGGAAGTTTCAGCAAAATGTAGGTCTGGATGCCCTCTTCATCGACTTTTGGAACCCCCAAAGTCGAAATTTTCATATAAAACAGAAAAATGCGATTTTCAGGCCTTTAGAGGCGTTTTAAAGGGGTAAAAATCGACAAATATTCCCTTGTCTTTAGATGGCAGTATCTCCGAAACGGTGATAGCTAGGACCCTAAAAGTTTCAGCAAAATGTAGGTCTGGATGCCCTCTTCATCGACTTTTGGAACCACCAAAGTCGAACATTTTCATAGAAACAGAAAAATGCAATTTTCAGGCCTTTAGAGGCGTTTTAAAGGCGTAAAAATCGACAAATATTGCCTTGTCTTTAGATAGCTGTATATCCGAAACGGTGATAGCTAGGACCCTGGAAGTTTCAGCAAAATGTATGCCCTCTTCATCGACTTTTGATGAAACCCCCAAAGTCGGAAATTTTCATATAAAACAGAAAAATGCGACTCTCAGGCCTTTAGAGGCGTTTTAAAGGGGTAAAAATCGACCAATATTCCCTTGTCTTTAGATATCAGTATCTCCGAAACGGTGATAGCTAGGACCCTAGAAGTTTCAGCAAAATGTATGCCCTCTTCATCGACTTTTGATGAAACCCCCAAAGTCGGAAATTTTCATATAAAACAGAAAAATTCGATTTTCAGGCCTTTAGAGGCGCTTTAAAGGGGTAAAATTCGACAAATATTCGCTTGTTTTTAGATGGCTGTATCTCCGAAACGGTGATAGCTAGGACCCTGGAAGTTTCAGCAAAATGTATGCCCTCTTCATCGACTTTTGATGAAACCCCCAAAGTCGGAAATTTTCATATAAAACAGAAAAATTCTATTTTCAGACCTTTTGAGGCGTTTTAAAGCGGTAAAAATCGACAAATATTCCCTTGTCTTTAGATGGCTGTATCTCCGAAACGGTGATAGATAGGACCCTGGATGCCCTCTTCATCGACTTTTGGAACCACCAAAGTCGAAAATTTTCATAGAAACAGAAAAATGCAATTTTCAGGCCTTTAGAGGCGTTTTAAAGGGGTAAAAATCGACAAATATTCCCTTGTCTTTAGATGGCTGTATATCCGAAACGGTGATAGCTAGGACCCTGGAAGTTTCAGCAAAATGTAGGTCTGGATGCCCTCTTCATCGACTTTTGGAACCACCAAAGTCCAAAATTTTCATATAAAACAGAAAAATTCGATTTTCAGACCTTTTGAGGCGTTTTAAAGGGGTAAAAATCGACAAATATTCCCTTGTCTTTAGATGGCTGTATCTCAAAAACGGTGATAGCTAGGACCCTGGAAGTTTCAGCAAAATGTAGGTCTGGATGCCCTCTTCATCGACTTTTGGAACCACCAAAGTCCAAAATTTTCATATAAAACAGAAAAATTCGATTTTCAGGCCTTTAGAGGCGTTTTAAAGGGCTAAAAATCGTCAAATATTCCTTTGTCTTTAGATGGCTGTATCTCCGAAACGGTGATAGCTAGGACCCTGGAAGTTTCAGCAAAATGTAGGTCTGGATGCCCTCTTCATCGACTTTTGGAATCACCAAATTCGAAAATTTTCATATAAAACAGAAAAATGCGATTTTCAGGCCTTTAGAGGCGTTTTAAAGGGCTAAAAATCGTCAAATATTCCTTTGTCTTTAGATGGCTGTATCTCCGAAACGGTGATAGCTAGGACCCTGGAAGTTTCAGCAAAATGTAGGTCTGGATGCCCTCTTCATCGACTTTTGGAACCCTCAAAGTCGAAAATTTTCATATAAAACAGAAAAATTCGATTTTCAGACCTTTTGAGGCGTTTTAAAGGGGTAAAAATCGACAAATATTCCCTTGTCTTTAGATGGCTGTATCTCAGAAACGGTGATAGCTAGGACCCTGGAAGTTTCAGCAAAATGTAGGTCTGGATGTTCTCTTCGTCGAGTTTTGGAACCCCCAAAGTTGAAAATTTTCATATAAAACAGAAAAATGCGATTTTCAGGCCTTTAGAGGCGCTTTAAAGGGGTAAAATTCGACAAATATTCGCTTGTTTTTAGATGGCTGTATCTCCGAAACGGTGATAGCTAGGACCCTGGAAGTTTCAGCAAAATGTAGGTCTGGATGCCCTCTTCATCGACTTTTGAAACCCCCAAAGTCGAAAATTTTCATATAAAACAGAAAAATTCGATTTTCAGACCTTTTGAGGCGTTTTAAAGGGGTAAAAATCGACAAATATTCCCTTGTCTTTAGATGGCTGTATCTCCGAAACGGTGATAGCTAGGACCCTGGAAGTTTCAGCAGAATGTAGGTCTGGATGTTCTCTTCGTCGAGTTTTGAAACCCCCAAAGTCGAAAATTTTCATATAAAACAGAAAATTGCGATTTTCAGGCCTTTAGAGGCGCTTTAAAGGGGTACAATTCGACAAATATTCCCTTGTCTTTAGATGGCTGTATCTCAGAAACGGTGATAGCTAGGACCCTGGAAGTTTCAGCAAAATGTAGGTCTGGATGTTCTCTTCGTCGAGTTTTGGAACCCCCAAAGTTGAAAATTTTCATATAAAACAGAAAAATGCGATTTTCAGGCCTTTAGAGGCGCTTTAAAGGGGTAAAATTCGACAAATATTCGCTTGTTTTTAGATGGCTGTATCTCCGAAACGGTGATAGCTAGGACCCTGGAAGTTTCAGCAAAATGTAGGTCTGGATGCCCTCCTCATCGACTTTTGAAACCCCCAAAGTCGAAATTTTTCATATAAAACAGAAAAATTCGATTTTCAGACCTTTTGAGGCGTTTTAAAGGGGTAAAAATCGACAAATATTCCCTTGTCTTTAGATGGCTGTATCTCAGAAACGGTGATAGCTAGGACCCTGGAAGTTTCAGCAAAATGTAGGTCTGGATGTTCTCTTCGTCGAGTTTTGAAACCCCCAAAGTCGAAAATTTTCATATAAAACAGAAAAATGCGATTTTCAGGCCTTTAGAGGCGCTTTAAAGGGGTAAAATTCGACAAATATTCGCTTGTTTTTAGATGGCTGTATCTCCGAAACGGTGATAGCTAGGACCCTGGAAGTTTCAGCAAAATGTAGGTCTGGATGCCCTCTTCATCGACTTTTGAAACCCCCAAAGTCGAAAATTTTCATATAAAACAGAAAAATTCGATTTTCAGACCTTTTGAGGCGTTTTAAAGGGGTAAAAATCGACAAATATTCCCTTGTCTTTAGATGGCTGTATCTCCGAAACGGTGATAGCTAGGACCCTGGAAGTTTCAGCAGAATGTAGGTCTGGATGTTCTCTTCGTCGAGTTTTGAAACCCCCAAAGTCGAAAATTTTCATATAAAACAGAAAATTGCGATTTTCAGGCCTTTAGAGGCGCTTTAAAGGGGTATAATTCGACAAATATTCCCTTGTCTTTAGATGGCTGTATCTCAGAAACGGTGATAGCTAGGACCCTGGAAGTTTCAGCAAAATGTAGGTCTGGATGTTCTTTTCGTCGAGTTTTGAAACCCCCAAAGTCGAAAATTTTCATATAAAACAGAAAAATGCGATTTTCAGGCCTTTAGAGGCGCTTTAAAGGGGTAAAATTCGACAAATATTCGCTTGTTTTTAGATGGCTGTATCTCCGAAACGGTGATAGCTAGGACCCTGGAAGTTTCAGCAAAATGTAGGTCTGGATGCCCTCTTCATCGACTTTTGATGAAACCCCCAAAGTCGAAAATTTTCATATAAAACAGAAAAATTCGATTTTCAGACCTTTTGAGGCGTTTTAAAGGGGTAAAAATCGACAAATATTCCCTTGTCTTTAGATGGCTGTATCTCCGAAACGGTGATAGCTAGGACCCTGGAAGTTTCAGCAAAATGTAGGTCTGGATGTTCTCTTCGTCGAGTTTTGAAACCCCCAAAGTCGAAAATTTTCATATAAAACAGAAAAATGCGATTTTCAGGCCTTTAGAGGCGCTTTAAAGGGGTATAATTCGACAAATATTCCCTTGTCTTTAGATGGCTGTATCTCCGAAACGGTGATAGCTAGGACCCTGGAAGTTTCAGCAAAATGTAGGTCTGGATGTTCTCTTCGTCGAGTTTTGAAACCCCCAAAGTCGAAAATTTTCATATAAAACAGAAAATTGCGATTTTCAGGCCTTTAGAGGCGCTTTAAAGGGGTATAATTCGACAAATATTCCCTTGTCCTTAGATGGCTGTATCTCAGAAACGGTGATAGCTAGGACCCTGGAAGTTTCAGCAAAATGTAGGTCTGGATGTTCTCTTCGTCGAGTTTTGAAACCCCCAAAGTCGAAAATTTTCATATAAAACAGAAAATTGCGATTTTCAGAAACGGTGATAGCTAGGACCCTGGAAGTTTCAGCAAAATGTAGGTCTGGATGTTCTCTTCGTCGAGTTTTGAAACCCCCAAAGTCGAAAATTTTCATATAAAACAGAAAATTGCGATTTTCAGGCCTTTAGAGGCGCTTTAAAGGGGTATAATTCGACAAATATTCCCTTGTCTTTAGATGGCTGTATCTCAGAAACGGTGATAGCTAGGACCCTGGAAGTTTCAGCAAAATGAAGGTCTGGATGTTCTCTTCGTCGAGTTTTGAAACCCCCAAAGTCGAAAATTTTCATATAAAACAGAAAATTGCGATTTTCAGAAACGGTGATAGCTAGGACCCTGGAAGTTTCAGCAAAATGTAGGTCTGGATGTTCTCTTCGTCGAGTTTTGAAACCCCCAAAGTCGAAAATTTTCATATAAAACAGAAAAATGCGATTTTCAGGCCTTTAGAGGCGCTTTAAAGGGGTAAAATTCGACAAATATTCGCTTGTTTTTAGATGGCTGTATCTCCGAAACGGTGATAGCTAGGACCCTGGAAGTTTCAGCAAAATGTAGGTCTGGATGCCCTCTTCATCGACTTTTGATGAAACCCCCAAAGTCGAAAATTTTCATATAAAACAGAAAAATTCGATTTTCAGACCTTTTGAGGCGTTTTAAAGGGGTAAAAATCGACAAATATTCCCTTGTCTTTAGATGGCTGTATCTCCGAAACGGTGATAGCTAGGACCCTGGAAGTTTCAGCAAAATGTAGGTCTGGATGTTCTCTTCGTCGAGTTTTGAAACCCCCAAAGTCGAAAATTTTCATATAAAACAGAAAATTGCGATTTTCAGGCCTTTAGAGGCGCTTTAAAGGGGTATAATTCGACAAATATTCCCTTGTCTTTAGATGGCTGTATCTCCGAAACGGTGATAGCTAGGACCCTGGAAGATTCAGCAAAATGTAGGTCTGGATGCCCTCTTCATCGACTTTTGATGAAACCCCCAAAGTCGAAAATTTTCATATAAAACAGAAAAATTCGATTTTCAGACCTTTTGAGGCGTTTTAAAGGGGTAAAAATCGACAAATATTCCCTTGTCTTTAGATGGCTGTATCTCCGAAACGGTGATAGCTAGGACCCTGGAAGTTTCAGCAAAATGTAGGTCTGGATGTTCTCTTCGTCGAGTTTTGAAACCCCCAAAGTCGAAAATTTTCATATAAAACAGAAAATTGCGATTTTCAGGCCTTTAGAGGCGCTTTAAAGGGGTATAATTCGACAAATATTCCCTTGTCTTTAGATGGCTGTATCTCAGAAACGGTGATAGCTAGGACCCTGGAAGTTTCAGCAAAATGTAGGTCTGGATGTTCTCTTCGTCGAGTTTTGAAACCCCCAAAGTCGAAAATTTTCATATAAAACAGAAAATTGCGATTTTCAGAAACGGTGATAGCTAGGACCCTGGAAGTTTCAGCAAAATGTAGGTCTGGATGTTCTCTTCGTCGAGTTTTGAAACCCCCAAAGTCGAAAATTTTCATATAAAACAGAAAAATGCGATTTTCAGGCCTTTAGAGGCGCTTTAAAGGGGTAAAATTCGACAAATATTCGCTTGTTTTTAGATGGCTGTATCTCCGAAACGGTGATAGCTAGGACCCTGGAAGTTTCAGCAAAATGTAGGTCTGGATGCCCTCTTCATCGACTTTTGAAACACTCAAAGTCGAAAATTTTCATATAAAACAGAAAAATGCGACTTTCAGGCCTTTAGAGGCGTTTTAAAGGGGTAAAAATCGACAAATATTCCCTTGTCTTTAGATATCAGTATCTCCGAAACGGTGATAGCTAGGACCCTAGAAGTTTCAGCAAAATGTAGGTCTGGATGACTTTGAAACCCCCAAAGTCGAAAATTTTCATATAAAACAGAAAAAAGCGATCTTCAGGCCTTTAAAGGCGTTTTAAAGGGGTAAAAATCGACAAATATTCCCTTGTCTTTAGATGGCTGTAACTCCGAAACGGTGATAGCTAGGACCCTGGAAGTTTCAGCAAAATGTAGCTCTGGATGCCCTCTTCATTGACTTTTGGAACCCCCAAGGTCAAAAATTTTCATATAAAACAGAAAAATGCGATTTTCAGACCTTTTGAGGCGTTTTAAAGGGGTAAAAATCGACAAATATTCCCTTGTCTTTAGATATCAGTATCTCCGAAACGGTGATAGCTAGGACCCTGGAAGTTTCAGCAAAATGTAGGTCTGGATGCCCTCTTCATCGACTTTTGGAACCCTCAAAGTCGAAAATTTTCATATAAAACAGAAAAATTCGATTTTCAGACCTTTTGAGGCGTTTTAAAGGGGTAAAAATCGACAAATATTCCCTTGTCTTTAGATGGCTGTATCTCAGAAACGGTGATAGCTAGGACCCTGGAAGTTTCAGCAAAATGTAGGTCTGGATGTTCTCTTCGTCGAGTTTTGGAACCCCCAAAGTTGAAAATTTTCATATAAAACAGAAAAATGCGATTTTCAGGCCTTTAGAGGCGCTTTAAAGGGGTAAAATTCGACAAATATTCGCTTGTTTTTAGATGGCTGTATCTCCGAAACGGTGATAGCTAGGACCCTGGAAGTTTCAGCAAAATGTAGGTCTGGATGCCCTCCTCATCGACTTTTGATGAAACCCCCAAAGTCGAAATTTTTCATATAAAACAGAAAAATTCGATTTTCAGACCTTTTGAGGCGTTTTAAAGGGGTAAAAATCGACAAATATTCCCTTGTCTTTAGATGGCTGTATCTCAGAAACGGTGATAGCTAGGACCCTGGAAGTTTCAGCAAAATGTAGGTCTGGATGTTCTCTTCGTCGAGTTTTGAAACCCCCAAAGTCGAAAATTTTCATATAAAACAGAAAAATGCGATTTTCAGGCCTTTAGAGGCGCTTTAAAGGGGTAAAATTCGACAAATATTCGCTTGTTTTTAGATGGCTGTATCTCCGAAACGGTGATAGCTAGGACCCTGGAAGTTTCAGCAAAATGTAGGTCTGGATGCCCTCCTCATCGACTTTTGAAACCCCCAAAGTCGAAATTTTTCATATAAAACAGAAAAATTCGATTTTCAGACCTTTTGAGGCGTTTTAAAGGGGTAAAAATCGACAAATATTCCCTTGTCTTTAGATGGCTGTATCTCAGAAACGGTGATAGCTAGGACCCTGGAAGTTTCAGCAAAATGTAGGTCTGGATGTTCTCTTCGTCGAGTTTTGAAACCCCCAAAGTCGAAAATTTTCATATAAAACAGAAAAATGCGATTTTCAGGCCTTTAGAGGCGCTTTAAAGGGGTAAAATTCGACAAATATTCGCTTGTTTTTAGATGGCTGTATCTCCGAAACGGTGATAGCTAGGACCCTGGAAGTTTCAGCAAAATGTAGGTCTGGATGCGCTCTTCATCGACTTTTGAAACCCCCAAAGTCGAAAATTTTCATATAAAACAGAAAAATTCGATTTTCAGACCTTTTGAGGCGTTTTAAAGGGGTAAAAATCGACAAATATTCCCTTGTCTTTAGATGGCTGTATCTCCGAAACGGTGATAGCTAGGACCCTGGAAGTTTCAGCAGAATGTAGGTGTGGATGTTCTCTTCGTCGAGTTTTGAAACCCCCAAAGTCGAAAATTTTCATATAAAACAGAAAATTGCGATTTTCAGGCCTTTAGAGGCGCTTTAAAGGGGTATAATTCGACAAATATTCCCTTGTCTTTAGATGGCTGTATCTCAGAAACGGTGATAGCTAGGACCCTGGAAGTTTCAGCAAAATGTAGGTCTGGATGTTCTTTTCGTCGAGTTTTGAAACCCCCAAAGTCGAAAATTTTCATATAAAACAGAAAAATGCGATTTTCAGGCCTTTAGAGGCGCTTTAAAGGGGTAAAATTCGACAAATATTCGCTTGTTTTTAGATGGCTGTATCTCCGAAACGGTGATAGCTAGGACCCTGGAAGTTTCAGCAAAATGTAGGTCTGGATGCCCTCTTCATCGACTTTTGATGAAACCCCCAAAGTCGAAAATTTTCATATAAAACAGAAAAATTCGATTTTCAGACCTTTTGAGGCGTTTTAAAGGGGTAAAAATCGACAAATATTCCCTTGTCTTTAGATGGCTGTATCTCCGAAACGGTGATAGCTAGGACCCTGGAAGTTTCAGCAAAATGTAGGTCTGGATGTTCTCTTCGTCGAGTTTTGAAACCCCCAAAGTCGAAAATTTTCATATAAAACAGAAAATTGCGATTTTCAGGCCTTTAGAGGCGCTTTAAAGGGGTATAATTCGACAAATATTCCCTTGTCCTTAGATGGCTGTATCTCAGAAACGGTGATAGCTAGGACCCTGGAAGTTTCAGCAAAATGTAGGTCTGGATGTTCTCTTCGTCGAGTTTTGAAACCCCCAAAGTCGAAAATTTTCATATAAAACAGAAAATTGCGATTTTCAGAAACGGTGATAGCTAGGACCCTGGAAGTTTCAGCAAAATGTAGGTCTGGATGTTCTCTTCGTCGAGTTTTGAAACCCCCAAAGTCGAAAATTTTCATATAAAACAGAAAATTGCGATTTTCAGGCCTTTAGAGGCGCTTTAAAGGGGTATAATTCGACAAATATTCCCTTGTCCTTAGATGGCTGTATCTCAGAAACGGTGATAGCTAGGACCCTGGAAGTTTCAGCAAAATGTAGGTCTGGATGTTCTCTTCGTCGAGTTTTGAAACCCCCAAAGTCGAAAATTTTCATATAAAACAGAAAATTGCGATTTTCAGAAACGGTGATAGCTAGGACCCTGGAAGTTTCAGCAAAATGTAGGTCTGGATGTTCTCTTCGTCGAGTTTTGAAACCCCCAAAGTCGAAAATTTTCATATAAAACAGAAAAATGCGATTTTCAGGCCTTTAGAGGCGCTTTAAAGGGGTAAAATTCGACAAATATTCGCTTGTTTTTAGATGGCTGTATCTCCGAAACGGTGATAGCTAGGACCCTGGAAGTTTCAGCAAAATGTAGGTCTGGATGCCCTCTTCATCGACTTTTGATGAAACCCCCAAAGTCGAAAATTTTCATATAAAACAGAAAAATTCGATTTTCAGACCTTTTGAGGCGTTTTAAAGGGGTAAAAATCGACAAATATTCCCTTGTCTTTAGATGGCTGTATCTCCGAAACGGTGATAGCTAGGACCCTGGAAGTTTCAGCAAAATGTAGGTCTGGATGTTCTCTTCGTCGAGTTTTGAAACCCCCAAAGTCGAAAATTTTCATATAAAACAGAAAATTGCGATTTTCAGGCCTTTAGAGGCGCTTTAAAGGGGTATAATTCGACAAATATTCCCTTGTCTTTAGATGGCTGTATCTCAGAAACGGTGATAGCTAGGACCCTGGAAGTTTCAGCAAAATGTAGGTCTGGATGTTCTCTTCGTCGAGTTTTGAAACCCCCAAAGTCGAAAATTTTCATATAAAACAGAAAATTGCGATTTTCATGCCTTTAGAGGCGCTTTAAAGGGGTATAATTCGACAAATATTCCCTTGTCTTTAGATGGCTGTATCTCCGAAACGGTGATAGCTAGGACCCTGGAAGTTTCAGCAAAATGTAGGTCTGGATGCCCTCTTCATCGACTTTTGATGAAACCCCCAAAGTCGAAAATTTTCATA
The DNA here is from genome assembly GCA_949715475.1 of Microchrysa polita. Classification (NCBI taxonomy): domain Eukaryota; kingdom Metazoa; phylum Arthropoda; class Insecta; order Diptera; family Stratiomyidae; genus Microchrysa; species Microchrysa polita. The sequence continues at coordinate 11,955,536 of OX454421.1, read as the reverse complement.
TAAAACAGAAAAATTCGATTTTCAGACCTTTTGAGGCGTTTTAAAGGGGTAAAAATCGACAAATATTCCCTTGTCTTTAGATGGCTGTATCTCCGAAACGGTGATAGCTGGAAGTTTCAGCAAAATGTAGGTCTGGATGCCCTCTTCATCGATTTTTGAAACACCCAAAGTCGAAAATTTTCATATAAAACAGAAAAATGCGACTTTCAGGCCTTTAGAGGCGTTTTAAAGGGGTAAAAATCGACAAATATTCCCTTGTCTTTAGATATCAGTATCTCCGAAACGGTGATAGCTAGGACCCTAGAAGTTTCAGCAAAATGTAGGTCTGGATGACTTTGAAACCCCCAAAGTCGAAAATTTTCATATAAAACAGAAAAAAGCGATCTTCAGGCCTTTAAAGGCGTTTTAAAGGGGTAAAAATCGACAAATATTCCCTTGTCTTTAGATGGCTGTAACTCCGAAACGGTGATAGCTAGGACCCTGGAAGTTTCAGCAAAATGTAGCTCTGGATGCCCTCTTCATTGACTTTTGGAACCCCCAAGGTCAAAAATTTTCATATAAAACAGAAAAATGCGATTTTCAGACCTTTTGAGGCGTTTTAAAGGGGTAAAAATCGACAAATATTCCCTTGTCTTTAGATGGCTGTATCTCCGAAATGGTGATAGCTAGGACCCTGGAAGTTTCAGCAAAATGTAGGTCTGGATGCCCTCTTCATCGACTTTTGGAACACCCAAAGTCGAACATTTTCATATAAAACAGAAAAATGCGACTTTCAGGCCTTTAGAGGCGTTTTAAAGGGGTAAAAATCGACAAATATTCCCTTGTCTTTAGATATCAGTATCTCCGAAACGGTGATAGCTAGGACTCTATAAGTTTCAGCAAAATGTAGGTCTGGATGACTTTGAAACCCCCAAAGTCGAATATTTTCATATAAAACAGAAAAAAGCGACCTTCAGGCCTTTAAAGGCGTTTTAAAGGGGTAAAAATCGACAAATATTCCCTTGTCTTTAGATGGCTGTATCTCCGAAACGGTGATAGCTAGGACCCTGGAAGTTTCAGCAAAATGTAGCTCTGGATGCCCTCTTCATCGACTTTTGGAACCCCCAAGGTCAAAATTTTCATATAAAAGAGAAAAATGCGATTTTCAGGCCTTTAGAGGCGTTTTAAAGGGGTAAAAATCGACAAATATTCCCTTGTCTTTAGATGGCTGTATCTCCGAAACGGTGATAGCTAGGACCCTGGAAGTTTCAGCAAAATGTAGGTCTAGATGCCCTCTTCATCGACTTGTGGAGCCCCCAAAATCGAAAAATTTCATATAAAACAGAAAAATGCGATTTTCAGGCCTTTAGAGTCGTTTTAAAGGGGTAGAAATCGACAAATATTTCCTTGTCTTTAGATGGCTGTCCGATGGCTATCTCCGAAACTTTAGATGGACTGATTTTGATATAATTTGAATAAATTGCCGATCTTTAGGGGCAGTTTGAATTGAATTGGATTGAAATCCAGGTAAAATTAACTCTAGTTTTCGGCACTTATGGCATTAAAACTGTTAGAAATAATGAAGCTAGAATAAAATGATCTAAGAAAGAAATGATCCTTAGACTATGCGCCAGTTCCCAAAAGAATCGTACAAGCACCTGAACTTGGCAAAATTTGGAGAAAATTGAGATGGAAAAATATATTGTTTTTGGGTCAAATCACAAAAAATTATCTTTGATGTTCTGTGAAAACCAAACCTCTTATCTTATCTTATTTTAGTGCTGTTAGTTTTATTTTTTTAGGTAAATTTGTTGGATGTAATAATCATCTTATTTGGCTATTCTAGCTAGTCGAGATTTAAAGATATTGAGGTTTAAGTCTCACAAGAAAATGATTTTTTCAAAAATTTTCCAATCCCTGTGGCAGCTTAAAGGGTTAGTAGTTGAGGGTATGTTCCGTACAACTTTTTTGCTGGAAATCACATGGGGAATCACAATCCGGTGCGTTTATGTATATGTATGTATGTATGTATATCTGCACTTGATTATGGACTATACGTATCAAAATACATACTACACATCTCTCAAATGCATATTGTAACTATGCATAGATCGAAAGACATCATTGTTAATAGATAGTTGTGGCTATGATCTAATAATAGCGAAGTCTTCAATTTGATATAAAAATCACGTTCACGTACAATATCTACAATAACCAAGATACGAGTAAATAAATTCATTGAAGCGTGGATGGCATTTACTTGTCTGTACGGTTTCATTTTTGTCGACGATTTTTTTCTGCATAACTAGTCGCTGCAAATTCTTTTCTTTATCATAAAACAATATTCAAGGTGTTGCGGTTAATGTTTACGGTTAATCGATCTTAACGACTGCGTACTCAATCGGAGGTTTGCTTCTTCAAACACCTTCATATTAAGTAAAACTGACAAAATGCTTATAATGTGGCTAAAAACTTGCCTGAGAAGAATCTATGCATATGTAAGTTCACACATTTATTTGCAATAGTATAGTTGCATTGCGATAAATAGCAACACGAAGAATACGAATTTTCACCAAGAAGAGTATTGTTTGCCAAGATTTTTACGATTGCGGTTATTTCTAAACAAGATTATTAATCAATGAGGTGTACCTATATACTATGTATGGAAACTTTCTCTTTTAAATAAGGCGGAACGAAAAGCGACATAGTGGTGTTCTTGAAAAGAACTAGAGACAGTGATGTATGCTTATGTGGATATCTTCGGTATGATCAAAAATCAAAACAGTCAGAAAATGTAAGTATGTACATATATATTTATTAACCCTAGAAAGATAACCATATCGCGAGATTCGTTAAAGAAGCCCATACGCCTCCGAGGTGCACCTTTTCATGTTTTCTCTATTTCTATTAAATCTTTCAGATCAAGAGTATATATGTCCAAAGCAAGTAGATAAGTTTCCGCACGAAGGAAATACGTTTCCGGATCAAAAAAATAAGTTTGCGAATTAATAAAACACGTTTTCTGATCAAATAAATAAATGTCCGAACCAAAAAAAAAAATTATTGCAAAATGAAAAAAATAATACCCAAACTAAAACAAGAAATTTCCAAATCAAATGTTCATATCAGAAAAATTAATATCAAATTCAAATAAGAAAATGCCCAAAATATAAAAATAAATTTACAAATCAAGCAAATGATTTTTTTTTCATCTAATTGATTTTTTCAATCTGAATAAGATTTTGTAAATTCAAAATGACGTATACGTATGAAAGATTTTATTATAGGACAATGGGAATTGTTATCTTAGATGTTGTTTGTCATCTCCAAAATTCAAGTCAGTACAACTTTGTACATTGTACAATGTAAGCCAGAGGTCACCTCAGAATGATGGAGGTTTGGGATAACGGAATCTGTACATTGACAGTGTCTGTGAGACCCAGTGTCTTTACTTAAATATTAAAATTATTAAGTGTCGATTGAATTTGAATAAAAGCTCCAAATGTGCTCCGAAGTGTTTAATTTTTTTTAAACGAGAACGTTGAGCCTTTTGTTTTGTCATAGATATGTAGTTCTTAAAACATATGTGGCTTCCGTTACTTAAAATACATATAACCAGGGTATCCCATTCATGGTGGAGAATATTTTAATAGTAGGTAGTGTGGTTAATTTCGGGAAAATTAATTTACAACGGGACCCCTCTATTTTTAACCGTTTCAATGTAATAGCAAAATGACCGTCTTGCTGAACTAAATGAAAAAATTTTCCACACCACCAAACATTTCATCCAAGATATAGGCCTCAATAAACCGAAAAATAAGGCGTTAGGTCGCAAAAAATTACTCGGCTCTGTTTTTTTGGGATATTGTTAGGATAGATACCAGAAGTGTACCACCAAGTTTGCAACTTCCAAAAACCTGTGCTAACCCCATGACCCTCAAAAAACCTCAAAATTTTCGGTCTTTTTTCATATTTTTGTTTGTAATTTCTAAAAAGGTGCTTCCTACAAGTAAATTGTCCACTGCACTGTTAAAACTAAGGAAATCTTCTTTAGTTTGAGTGTAACCCCAGCTTTGTAGGCGCAAAGGATCCCAAGATACAGCACTTTAAACATTGTTTTTTGAAAAAAAAGTTCGAAATTGTAATTTCAGTCATGTTCCGAACTGAATATCGGCTTAAATGCGCATTTTACAGAGAAAGTCATGTGAAATGAAGTTATAAACCAGTTCCTTAGCTGTATATATGTCGGAACGAATGGAATCAGACCATGGGGTCAAAGGGCTGCCCCTGAAAATTAGGTTCTTCTAAGAAAAACTTTTTTCATTATGCACCAATATTAACCAAACTTCACCCAAGTATGTTGCTGGTTAAGCCTAAAAAAAATATCTAGAAATGGATGAAATCGGAATACTAGGTCATAGGGCTGTCATACAAGCCAACCCCTGATAATCAGGTTCTTCTAAGAAAAACTTTTTTCTTTATGAACCAATCTTAACCAAACCTCACCCAAATGTGTTCCTAGTAAAGCCTCAAAACATATCTAGGAATGGATGGAATCGGAACATTACGTCATAGGGCTGTCATACAAACCTCCTAAAATACAATTTCGGACTTTTTTACAAAAAAAATCACATTTTTTAAAGTGCTGTATCTTGGGATCCTTTACACCTACAAAGCTGGAGTTACACTCAAATTAAAGAAGATTTTCTTAGCTTTAAAAGTGCAGTGGACGACTTACTTGTAGGAAGCACCTTTTAGAAAATACAAACAAAAATATGAAAACTTAGTGCAAACTTAGTGGTACACTTCTGGTATCTATCCTAACAATATCCCAAAAAACCAGACCCGAGCAATTTTTTGCGACCTAAAATCGGTAATTGACTGGCCTAATATGACTTCACTTTCTGAAACTACATAAACTTTCCAATAAAAAGACATCTCGCCCGTTACGAAGTTGCTCGTATATTCCGAGATACACCCGTTAAAACTTTAAAGAAATGTTAAAATGGTTTTTCATCAAAAATTTGAATAATAAAATCGTATACAATTTTAGCAATTTTCAGCATGGCCATGTTTACGGACGAAATTTGTTTAGCAAGTAGTTTACTTATTATGTTCGCCATCTATGAGACACAAGGCCGGCCTTAGCACTCTGGTGGCCTTGGGCCGAATGGATGATGGTGGCCCCCTACCCCCTTATTAAAAAACAATTAACACGTAGAGTGAAGTAGGCCATCAATAGCTACCCAAGTTTCGATTTCAGAATCTTAACCTAAATTTTTCCTTTTGAAAAATTGATATAGACATTGTAATTACATTTTGTGATATCCTGGCTATTTTCTAATATCATAATTGCTAAAAATAAAAAATACAATTAACAAATCAAAAAGACTTGTTGACGCAACCTCAGTAGTCTATCTGCACTTTTCAATTTTCGATGTTCGGAATATTTTTATACCCGTCACTATGTGAAAGGGTATGCATATTAACTTTATGTCATAAAGTTTGCAACGCACAGAAGGAAGCACCTTCGACTATGAAAAGTATATAATGTATATTTCTGATCGACGCTAGAAATCGATTGAGCGATGTCCGTCTGTTTCAATGCGATGGGATCGAAAAACTGCGTCATAGGGCTGTCATACAAACCAACCCCTGAAAATTCGGTTCTTCTAAGAAAACCTTTTATCTTTATGAACCAATCCAATCCAAGTATGTTCCTAGTAAAGCTTCAAAACATATCTAGGAACGAATGAAATCCGAACACTACGTCATGGGGCTCTCATACAAATCAAACCGAAAATGAAAAACACCGAAAACTGGAAATGAGGTTCTTCTAAAAAAAGCTTCATGAAGAAAAATTATGAACCAAACTTCTAGGAACGGATGGAATCGGAACAGTAGGTCACGGGGCTGTCATAAAACCAACCCCTGAAAATTGGTTTCTTATAAAAAAAAAACTTTTCTTTTTAAACCAATCTTACTCCGAGTGTGTTTCTAATAAAGCCGCAAAACATATCTAGGAGGGTTGAAATCGGAACACTACGTCATAGGGCTTGCATACAAAATTAAATTCTTGTGAGGAAAACATTTTTTTCTTTCAAACCAATCTAAACCAAACTTCACCCAAACCATATCTAGGAACGGGTGAAATCGGAACACTACGCCATAAGGTATTATCAGGGCCGTGGAGAGAAAATCCGGGCCCGGGGGGACAATGATTGCGGGCCCACCTCTTCCATACGATAAAAAATTATGAATCGAAGAAAATTTTTTTTTACATATCGGTCCTGAAACAAATTGTACACTGAATCGGCTCAGTCTCAGTAATCCGGATGTTTTCTAATCTAATATAATATATGTTTTAAAGCGGCTTTCTGCGCATTCAGGTGCATTTTGATATTTCAGTTCTGAGGTAAAATTATGGGTTTTCAGAAAAATACGAATTATAGAAAAATAGAAATAATTAAAAATAACGATACAGGATAAACCACTTGCCAAAAAACTGACAGCAACTGAATTCATTCGTGATGCATTTTTACATACTAAACTCACCAAAAACGGGGTTGACTGGATAGTTTAACAGTTTGTGTGTGTGTGTTTTTTTTCATATCCGTCACTATATGAAAGGGTAGGTATATTAACTTTGTCATGAAGTTTGCAACGCACAGAAGGAGGCACTTCTTACTACATAAAGTATATACATATGTATATTATTGATCAGTGTGACGAGATTTTTTTAGTGTACGCTGTGTATAACGAATGAAATCGGGCCATGGGGGCTGCCCCTGAAAATAAGGTTCTTCTAAGAAAAACTTTTTTCTTTATGAACCAATCTAAACCAAACTTCACCCAAATTTGTTCCTAGTAATAGTAAAGACTCACTGTGGTAGAAATTGTTAACGCGAAAGAAGCTTAAGTTTCATTTCAATTTCCGCTGCGCCCGAAATTAGCCTCGGTCCCGTTTCAAGTATATTTTGAAGACGATTCGAGAGTTGAGTGGCGAATTTTAAGGAAATACAGAAGCCAAAATCATTCTAGAATATGGTTTCTTCGTTTTACGTGCATTTTTCGGGTAACGAATCTTTATAAAAAGCTACTGCTTAAAGGGTTAACTTTCTAGTATGAAGTTTCTTTACTAAAATCTGCCCGTGATGAAAATAAGTTTATTGTTTAATGGTCGTGCCCCTTACACAAGATACGCATAAAGCGAAACTGGTAGCCTGGTAATCTTCTAACATTTAGTTCTCCCAAGAAAAAATATTGAAAAATTATTGATTCCCTTGTCCCAACAAAATTATTTAGAAAATTTATCTTTTGGTGAAGTAAGATTCCAACCTATATTCGAACTTTGATATGAAGAAAGCCTTGAAATTGCGACAGTCATTCTCGATAGGATAGGATCATTCATAAATATTATTTTTTAATTCGATTTGAAGACTATACGGGTGAAATTGGCTCAAGTGTTCATTTTACAGATGAATAATAAAGGCAGTACTACACGCAAAAAAGAAAGTGTATAATGCAATAAACTGGGCAATTTCTTCCTATTTTACCTATTTCAACAAACCTTAAATTTTTTGTTACCGAGTTGGCGAGTACTGGTAGATAGATAGATTTAAATTAAGATTCAACAATTTAAGTGATCAACATCTGTGTGCTGGTATCTTGAAAACAATTTCATAAGCAGCAGCAGTATGTACACAAAATAAATATCGCTCGGAAAAGTCCTCCTTGAAAAAAATTATTTTTACTTTAAACACAAATATTTCGAAAAACTGTACGCAACTGGATGAAGAAGTCGAAATTTCTTAGTTGAAATTTAGTAACGAAACTATCATGTTGATTGAATATGCTGATTCGGACCCTAGTTCTCAAAATTCAATAATAGATTAGGGGTCCCAAGCCTAGTGCACAGTATGTTATGAATTGTTGTTAAAACGCTAAAAGCAGTACATATGTATAAGAGTTCTTAGTTAAAGACCTCAAAATAGCAATTTTTATGTAAAAAAAAAACACTAAAGCACAACTTTTGTGTCAAAATCCGGGCCCCCTATGAAATCCCGGGCCCGGGGGAATCACCCCGTTCCTCCCCCTCTCTACAGGCCTAGGTATTATACAAACCAAGCCCTGGAAATTGGGTTCTTTAAAAAAAATCTTAATCAAACTTCACCCAAGTGTGCCTAGTAATGCCTCAAAACATATCCAGGAACAGATGCAATCGGAACACCTCATAGGACTGCGGTAGAAATTATTAACACAAATGAAGCTTAAGTTTAAAACAAATGTGAAGGGTATTAAAATTTCGGCGGTGCCCGAAATAAGCATCGGTCTCGTTTAATTAAACGACAAAAAAAATACTTCGAGAATAGTTTAGATTAATAACGAAATTCCTCCTGTATCATTCCGTAACGTCCAAATCAAGCCTAATATCCAATTCGCTACAGGATGTCCAATTGTTTAGCTGTCCTTAAGGTTTAAATGAGCAACATAAATTATTTATTACGAGTATTTGCTCAGATGGTTTTGGAATTTAGTTTCTATTTCTCTTAGAAAAGATTTAAACTTTTCTGCCATATTACCATATCTTCTGATATCTTGGCTTTGGGAATTTTTTAAAATTACTATTTTTAATTAAACGCTCCCATAGATAGTTACATCTCAATAGCTCATTAGCTCATTACACTATCGTGCATTTTTATGATTAATTGCAATTTATTACTGCATTTTAGTGTAGTTACTGGAAAGATACATTCCACGTCACATTCATGGTTATTTAAACATCAGACAAAGCAAAATTAACCGCACCCATGCAATCTTAGTATGGACGTGCATTCATAGTTGCTAATGTACCTATACCTATCTATATTATTCAGGAAGTTTGTTTCGATACTTATATTATTGTTGATTCAGAAACATGCAGAAGAACCGTTACATTTAAATGCAGACATGGACGATTAGACTTTTTACGGTGAGCATGAACATTTTTATGAAGTAGTGGAATGTAGCACATCATGATCGTGAGGTATTGTGGTATATAGAGTTCTTCGTTTTTAATTATGTGTTTTAATTTTATATCAGTCTGCGTCTGGTACGTATAAAACACATAACTGTGTAGATTAGTTTGAAGATAAGAATTTTTTACTCGTAGTAAGAGCACCTTAGTTAAGTTACAGTCGTCCAAAAAAGCGATTTGAAGTGTAAAAGTTTGGCACCCGTACGATTAATAGTTAGCGAGAAAATTGCACTTTCATGTTATCGAAAACTTTCGATTACCCAAGAACCCCTTGCTCAACCTCTCACAAATTTGGCACACTAGATCAACTAGGCACCAACTTCTTCTTCTTCCTTGCCTCGTTCTTTATACCGCTCCATGGCTTCGCTTTGCTCGACCCGCGGTGTAGGCACATCGCCCGTTTTGGCGATAATATCTCAGCATATTTTTACAGGCAGCTCTATCTTGGATCGTGTCATCGCCGAGACCAATGCGTTGTTGGCACCAACATTTTCTTGTAATATCAATGCGTTACCTATAAGTTGTCGATCCAACGAGTTACTACGTAAATTTATGTGTTACAATTATTGCCTTATCATTTTAATTTTGTTTATTTGATTTCACTACTTGATGGGTAATCCCCATACCTCTCGAAATCTGTATCTGTCAAATCAAGGGGAAGCTTAATTGGGGATTTTCGACCTATAGGTCGCTTTGCTCCAGAAGTTTTCTCCGCATTCGCGACATCGTCTACATCACTGTCAGTTTTCTCTGAATCATCCTCAAATGCCTCTCTTGCACCTCCTCGCTCACGTGACTTGCTTCCTCTGCTTAAATTTCTTCCCGATGGTCCTGCCGCACTTGAAGAATACCTGAACGATCTTACGGGTCTTCCAACAGGCCGTTGTGGGGATGGCGACACATGCGAGTAATCATATTGTGGCGGAGTAGGTGCATATTGACGTAAAAGCGGTGATGGTGGAAACACCACGCCCTTTCGTCTACGAACTGGCACCTGCTGAGGAGTTCGTGGCGATTGATATGCTGGTGAAGCTACTGATGCAGCTGGAAATTTATAATAGACAATATTCCGTTGTCGTTCAGCAAATTGAAGCCGATCTGCACTTGTTTCTGGTACAAAGTAGCCGGGTGCTGCTTCGCGAAAGGAAACCAATTGCGGTGATTGTGGTGTCGGTGGTGGGCCAATATCGTCTTTGAAATCAAATCCAATGGGGGAATAGTCAATTTTGCGGGTCTTGAAATCGTATCGATACGGACCCGGTCGTGGTTTTGGCAGACTTCCATCGGCGGGTGAATCGAAGGTGGTTGCATTTGGAGTTCGTCCTGTAACGTGTTCGAAGTTTTTGGACAGACTCTGAAAAGATGAAGTTTGTAAGGTGCTTATTGAGGAAGGTTTTAGAAACGTACTTCACGCCGTCTGCTATCTTCCATTGGTGGTTTGCTATCAAGAAGCTGCATGCTTTTCTCCAGTTGATCATAAATTGTCCCTGAAGTTGAATGCTGTTTTACGGGGCTAGAGCTTTTTCGCCCATCGGGACTTTCCTGGAGAACTTGTAGTCTCAAAGCTTCGAGCGAATCGTCTATGTTCCCAAACTGCTCTAGGAAATTTTCTTCCACAGGTGGACGACCTGAAAACAAAATTTAAATTTGGAATACCAATGTGAATTCTATTGAAACTCTTTTACCTGGCAACTGCATTATTCTTTTCCCTACTCGAACGCCACCTTCCTGTGGCTCCCCACTTTTGCCACCCAATTTAGTTCTCGAACCTTCCATCATAACTTCTTTGTAAAGAAACTCTTCACGATTCGGCTCCTGTCCGGTTAGTAAGTTGTCCCTTCCCAGTGTGTTTTCCAGTAATTGCTCGGCGCGTTGCAGTTGAGTAAAAGAGGACCGAATATCGGGTAAGTTTTCTTGAAGAATTTCAAAATTTGCATCTTGTTCGAGCACTGGATCGCGTCCACCACTTTGGACAAATTTCTCGAACTCTACCTCTTCGGGTACGATGGCTTTGTCGCTACTTTTGAGCACAACCCGCTTCGATAAAGGTAAATTTGTGGCGGGGCTTAGTTTCGATCGCGATGCATTACTCTTTTCTTGCCACGATTCTTCAAGTCTGCTGCGCGAGAGAACTGATTTGGTTGGAGGGCGCAATCGTGAGCGTCCAGGTTGGGGTAATTTGCTGGCTGATGGTATTCTGGATAGATTGGCATCTGAAAAAATGAGATGAGGTTGGAGGATAGTAACTGTAGTTTCCACATGGCTGAAAATTTTGGTGTAATTTTTATAAAAACATATTCAAGTTTTAGAATAGATAGGAGTACATAATACTATTTTATTTATAAAATTTACTCCCGGTTTACACCAAAATTTACAACCGTGCAGAGACAAGGAGGGTAGTTGAAATGTCGAAATAAATAAACCTCAAACGAGAGCTTTTAATGACTTGATTGGCTAGTCAAAGTAAGGATACAAATGAGCTTCGCAATAATATAGCTATAGCTTTTGAATTTCCTACCGTATTCCTGAGGTTCAGCATAGCGGCCTATTGAACGTTCGGGTATCATTTGCATTAACTCGACACGATGCTCTTCCCGAGCCGTTGCCCTAGCTCCTACTTTTCTTTTCTGTACCTCGTCAGGATCAAGTTCAATGTCATGCACTGTTTGCCATGCTTTTCTCCTTTGTAGTTTGCTGGGAGCTTTCACTTTTCTCATTTGACCTCTGGAATGTAAAAAAACAATAGTCCCATTACCGCTAACTAGGCATACAACTGCAAGATTTGAGATACCTACTGCACGCACCCTGCTTGTGTACTTTGGACTTGAACTGTTTCAACATGAGGTGCAGTTAATTTTCCAGGTGTCTGTTGACCTATTCGGATACCAGGAGGTTTTATTTGTCTTCTGGAAATGGGTTTGGCTATTCGCGACCTGTTGAATTTCTCAATATTTTGTTAAAACTGAGTTTTGATAGACGTCCAGAAACTTATCTTACATCACTCGGGATTCAATTTCCAATTCCCCTGGCTTAACAATGCCATCTTGAATTACGGATTCCAGCAAGTCAGTTCGAATTTCTCTACTTTGAGGTCTTTCCTTGACAAAGTCTTCTCGAAAGGACCCTTTGCTGATTGATATCAAAAGATTAATAAAAAAAATAAATTAATATAAAAACTCTATACCTCGCATCAATCATACTAACACCCGCGAATGTCTTCTCCTCCACTAATGGATGGTATTCCTCCAGCTGAGAATGCCTCTCTTTTCGTTGCGACGATTGCTCAACACTTGTGGCCAGTATACTCTTTTCAGGACTCTCAACTGTCGTCACTTCCAACACTGAACGCGGTATGATTCCAGCGTCTATTCCCGACCAATTTCTTATGCTTTCCGGCGAAAAAGCATAGTAAAATTGCGAACCAAACTGAGGAATTTCCTGTACAGCAACATATTCACACAAATCGCCAGCCAAATCATAGAAAAATTCTTTTTGACCAATTTTATCAAATTCTGACTTCAAAATTAGTCGAGTTATATCGGCCGGTTGATAGGACCAACTGTATTCGGTCAGTTTTTTACCAACTTCCGGCAGATTGGAAAACGGACCGACAAGTAATTTTCTTTGCAAACATATCAGGAGAAGTTTGATGACGTGGTTTTTAGTGTTTTGTTCGGATGAGGATTCGATGAGCTTGAGCCATTTCAAAGCAGTGACACGGTCTGAAAAAAAATGATATTTACATATGGGGTGATTAAAATACAATCTCAGCTACTGCAAACCTTTTTCATTTGGAAAATCTATAGCAAACTTTTTGGCAACGCGTAGATACAGATCTTCTTCATTTTGCGGTGGATGCATTTTCATTTTTTAATTTAGAAATGATGGATAATTTAGTCGATTTGATTGATGGCAACCTGTACTATTTTTCTGGTATAATTTGAAGAATTTTGAGAAGCTTTTAAAGGGAGTTAATAAATTGTTTGACTAGAAAAAAAATAGCAATTTATCAATATGTCAAAGTCAAGTAGAGCTAAACAAAATCTAGAATCCCTTTGATTTTCTTTAGTCAGTTTTCCGTTTTCTTCAATTTCAATCGTATAATTATTCTGCGAATACCATCCATCTCTCGCGAATGCAAACGAAAAATAATAATTTTAACAAGATGTTCGTACTTTTATACTGCGCAATATTTGACTTTTGATAAATGTCGATCCACACTTTTCAGTCCTCACTCACATGTCACAGTCACAGTTATTTTCCATCCAAATTGACAGATTGTTATACAGTCATTCTATTAACTGACAATCCGTCAAATTGTGTGGAAAATGACTGTGACTGATTAGTGAAAAGTGTGGATCGACCTTAATTTGGGAACCCAATTGATTGTCAGTTATTTGATTAACTGACAATCTGTGACTGATGACTGAAAAGTGTGGATCGATGCAAAAATGCAGAAGCAACTGTTTTTGAAGGTGGAGTTGCTATTACAGGTTCAATTGACAAGTACAAAAAATTGCATCTAAATGCAAAACGTGTGTGAGTTTCAAGAGATGTTAAATATATTTTTTTTTAATTTCCTAGTAGTAACTAAGTAGGAGCCAAAAAACCGTCGCGAATTGCCTGTTTTTTCTGTTTTTGCGGTGTAACTATGTTTAAACCCGTCACCATTTGAAAGGGTATATTTACTTTGTCATAGAGTTTGCAACGCACAGAAGGAGACACCTCCGACTATATAAAGTATGTACCTATGTAATTGATCAGTGTGACGAGTGAAATCGATTAAGCAATGTCCGTCTGTCTGTCTGTCTATCTGTCTGTCCGGCTGTTGCAACGCAAACTAGTCTAGCTATCGGGCTGAAATTTTGTATGCAAGTTTCTTTTTAGTATACGGTATGTATATGTCGGAACGAATGGAATCGGACCATGGCGTCATGGGGTTGCCATAGAAACCAACCCTTGACAATTAGGTTCTTCTAAGAACAGCTTTTTCTTTATGTACCAATCTTAACCAAACCTTACCCAAATGTGTTTCTAGTAAAGTCTCAAAACATATCTAGGAACGGATGGAAACCTAACACTACGTCATAGGGCTGTCATACAAACCAACTCCTGAAAATTAGGTTCTTCTAAGAAAAACCGTTTTCTTTATGAACCAACCTCAACCAACTTCAAGTGGGTTCCTAGTAACGCCTCAAACACACATCTAGGAACGGATGGAATCGGAATATTACGTCATAGAGCTGTCATAATAACCAAATTCCAAATATTAGGTTCTTGTAAGCTAAACTTTTTCCTCTTTGAATCTTAATCAGAATTTATCCAATTGTGTTCCTCAACGCATCCAGGAACAGATGGAATCGGAACACGTCACAGCGCTGCGTAAGAAATTATTAACACAAACGAAGCTTAAGTTTTATTTAAATGTGACGTGTATTAATATTTCGGCAGTGCCCGAAATTAGCCTCGGTCAAATTTTCATCCTAGTGTAAAAAGTGCTGGGAGCATTTTGCATACAAAACTTTCTTTAATTTGAGGTGGCAAAACCTTTATTTTCACCAGCTAATTTCTAAAATATTTGCATTTAGAAAAAAAAAGGTTTCTGTCGCGTGGAGGCTTAAAGAAGCTCGACTCCTTCTTCTCCATTTTAAAAAATCACACCATCTTTTTCGTCCCCTTGCAGGTCAGTCTCTGCTAAGTTTTCATCTTTTTATTCGAATTGGTTGTGGAACGGGCATATGTTTACAAATGGTTTATCTGACATTTTGATTTTGGACAATATTATAATTGAAATTTGTTAATCTCGCGTTTTATCTAACCAGGAATTTCATATAAACTTTGTAGCCAAACGAAAATCTAAAACGATATCACCCCAACAGCAAGACGACTTCGCTCTTCCTGGATAAATTTCAGAGACAGTCGCCTGTCTAGGCATTATGGATTGGCAACCACCTCGCCATCTGTTGCGAGTGGGACTAAATTTAGTTTCGATTAGTTAGTACAGCCCGTATATGCCGTCCAAAAATAAAATTTTTATATTTGCTCCGGTATATACACGGTCACTGAACTGAATTCCTTTATCCAGTTTGCGTTCAGTTTCGTTTTTTTTTTCTTTTTCATGTTTTACACCCATTATTTGAAAGGGTCTCTGTTTCGCAATTTTTCGCAACTTGAATGTGCACGGATAGAAGAAATTCAACACATTCATGAAGATGGGCCACAGAGTCACTTATAAGGAGTGCCTGATCTTGGTATTTCTAACATCGTTGATATTTGTATCTACTGTAATGCCGAAAATAGATTTCATGCAGCAATAGCAACAGCAGCAGCAACGATAATGCATCATATCTGTTTCAAGCAATTGCTTCGCGATCGAATTTCTTTCCGTTGGTTCAACGTGCGTCATCTACAAAATTCTTAGATAATAAAAAAAGAATTAATTAAATCATGCTCAGTGGTTCACTTGGTTGAGTCGCTCTCTGCGATGCTAGTAATCTAGAAGTCTGGAGATCGAAAATCGGCGTGGTCCAAAACTTCGGTACATGTGCGGATAGGAAATAGATATAAATACAAATAGTGCTTGCAACATTATATACACTCCGAAATGATATGCAATGTAATATTCTATCCAGAGTGGACGAAAATGGATTGATTTCGCCGTACGTTTTCAGAAATCACCGAAAAGTGTTCACAGTGCACTGTTTGTAATTTCATATGACAACCGACAATAATATTTTGCCTATAAATCGTTCTAAGTTTAAAAATGTGCTGGTGCAGTCATCGATACTAATTTGTAACATATTTCTTCACTTCAAACTGACCGTCCATTCTCTTATCATGGAGAAATTAAGAACATTGGCAAACACACGAAAATGAATAATTTAGTCGGGTGTCAGTTAAAATATTGGAGTGAGCCGAAATGTGCTGAATAGGGGAATTTAGGTTTGAGACCTGGATGCTTGCGCGTTTTCGTTTAAAAAAAATCAAGGTTTCATAGAAAACACGCAAATTAGCGTATTTTCAATGTGTCAATTTGTATGGGAATTGAAATGTTTTCGGGCTGTTTTCATACAAACATGAAAATAGCCCCAAATTACATGATTTCCCTCACTGTGAACATATTATAAAACGTTGACTCGAAATTGCTTATAAACCGCTGGGCTGAATTAACGCAACATGGCCCCACATGGGGCTATATGGTATACTGAGAAGAAGAAGAGAATTAAATCGGGGGAGCAAAGCCAAATCCTGATATAAGCATGTCCAAAAACAAATTAAGACTGTTATTTCGGCTTTGGCAGTGTGTAAATACTGTGGAACCTCTTGATTTGCCAACTCCTTGAGGACATTCGACTGCAACTGAATTCGGAGTGTGATACGGTTGTCGCCATACTTTTCCTAGTCGCATTTTAGTTCTTCTGACGGTTACAGGCCATGCCGAGTTTTGAAAACGCGTTCTCTATGAATCGTTATATCACAGAGTGGCGATCGAACGATCAATTAAATCTCTCACGTTTTTTTTTGCGGAAATTCAATAATGATTTATTAGGATACATCACATAAATTCAATAATGATTACGTGCTAAAACTTCGTCCTCTATTTACAAATCTCTACCTACCCTTAAGCAAAAATTAGGGATAATACAAGTCCAAGTCCAACTTGTGAAAATAAGAGGAAATAAATTTTCAATTGAGGAATGAATACAATAAGCTTCTTTAAAAAATGGCACATGATTGAGAGAATTGCACCACGAATTTCCTTTCGGGATTGGGGCGGGTGCTAGCATCACACACGTAAAACTTAGGCATCCTTTCCTAAGCATTTTACAATTCTAAATGCTCGTATCAATTGTAGACTTAAAGCCCCGCTAGAACTTTGCAGACGTAAAATGCAATTTTCAAAAGAAAAAATAATGATCCAACTGTCAGTTGATAAAAAAAATCGTCAACAATTTTTTTTATAAGGTAATAGACATCCTTATCTTTACCTAAAAACACTATTCCGCTGTTTATAAAAAAATCTGCAAGTATTGTAAAATGCTTTTTGTCGGTATCAGTTTGTTTCACGCCTTGCAGCATTTTACTTCGATGTAGTTTATATTTTTTTTTTCTTCTTCCTTGCCTCGTTCTTTATACCGCTCCACGGTTTCGCGTTGCTCGACCTGCGGTGTAGGCACATCGCCCGTTTTGGCGATAATTTCTCAGCATGTGATATAGTAGTTTATATTCTTTACTTTCCACTAAATCGAAATTTGCTTTTTACATTTTTTTATTCGAGTACCCCTAAAGTTTGGGGCTCCGGGCAACCGCCCGGCTTGCCCCCTGGATTTATTTGAATCGTTTGACTAAAATTTCTTCTGGGTGAACTCCAGTCATCTAACCCTGTGTCTACAACCAGGGCCGGCTTTAGGGTGAAGCGACCGGGGCGGTCGCCCCGGGCGCCAGGTTTAGGGGCGCCGAAACCCGTACTTTTACTTTAATTTTTTTTTACAAAGTTAATTGTTACTTAACCCTAAATTACTAACAATACGTAAAATTGAAGCGTTCGCTCACATTATAATGTGTATTCGCAATTCCACGAGTCTGGTTAACTACTTACTGCAGCAGTGCTTTCCTCAGCTAGCTGTTGTACGTTGATGTGAGTGGCAACATCCTGTTTGTGGTCTAATGCGGTAAGTTTAGCAATGTTTTAGAAAATCTAACTACTATTGGACATCCGAGGCGCAGGTAGGCCTGTAGAGAGGGGGGGAGGAACGGGGTGATTCCCCCCCGGGCCCGGGATTTCATAGGGTGCCCGGATTTTGACACAAAAGTTGTGCTTTAGTGTTTTTTTTACATACAAATTGCTATTTTGAGTTCTTTAACTAAGAACCCTTATACATATGTACTGCTTTTAGCGTTTTTACAACAACTCATATCATACTGTGCACTAGGCTTGGGGCCCCTAATCTATTTTTGAATTTTGAGAACTAGGGCCCCAATCAGCATATTCAATCAACATGATAGTTTCGTTACTTAATTTCAATTAAGAAATTTCGACTTCTTCATCCAGTAGCGTACAATTTTTCGGAATATTTGTGTTTAAAGTAGAAAATAGGAGTACGTACAGCGTCATTTTTTTTCAAGGAGGACTTTTCCGAGCGATTTTTATTTTGTGTGCATACTGCTGCTGCTTATGAAATTGTTTTCAAGGTACCAGCACACAGATGTTGATCACTTAAATTGTTGAATCTTAATTTAAATCTATCTTTCTACCAGTACTCGCCAACTTGGTAACAAAAAATTTAAGGTTTTTTGAAATAGGTTCAATAGGAAGAAATAAAAATCCTTTATAAATTCGTAGCGGTGCGCATTTCGAAAGTCAATTTTATAGAGTAAAGACCAACATTCTGGGCCACTGCGAGTGTGCTAGTAAATTACAGATTTCAGCTCCCCAAGCATTTGTTAGAACTGTGAACTGTATCCGCCTTGTTTTGCTAAAAGCTTTGTAACGGTTGAGGTACAGAATAGACCACAGCTGTTTCCTTCGAAAAATTTTCAACCAAATAAACTTATTTTCATCACGGGCAGATTTTACTAGTAAAAGCTTTTTTTCGCACATTTTGTGAAAGCTTTGCCGCTGGAGCGCCGCGCCGCTCAAGTTTACGCTTGCAGTGGACGAGAGCCCTTAAGCTTCTTTCGCGTTAACAATTTCTACCACAGTGAGTCTTTACTATTACTAGGAACATATTTGGGTGAAGTTTGGTTTAGATTGGTTCATAAAGAAACAAGTTTTTCTTAGAAGAACCTTATTTTCAGGGGCAGCCCCATGGCCCGATTTCATTCGTTATACACAGCGTACCTACACTAAAAAAATCTCGTCACACTGATCAATAATATGCATATATACTTTATATAGTAGGAAGTGCCTCCTTCTGTGCGTTGCAAACTTCATGACAAAGTTAATATACCCTTTCATATAGTGACGGATATAAAAAAAACACACACACACAAACTGTTGAACTATCCAGTCAACCCCGTTTTTTGTGAGTTTAGTATGTAAAAATGCATCACGAATGAATTCAGTTGCTGTCAGTTTTTTGGCAAGTGGTTTATCCTATATCGTTATTTTTTATTATTTCTATTTTTCTATAATTCGTATTTTTCTGAAAACCCATAATTTTACCTCAGAAATGCACCTGAATGCGCAGAAGGCCGCTTTAAAACATTCTTTAAATATCTATCGTACTGATGCCGGACTATATTAGATTAGAAAACATGCGGATTACTGAGACTGAGCCGATTCAGTGTGGACGCCGGATTATGAGGTGTTCCGGATTAAATGGAGGCTGGAGTATAGAGATAATTGTACAATTATACAATTTGTTTGAGGACCGATATGTCAAAAAAAATTTTCTTCGATTCATAATTTTTTATCGTATGGAAGAGGTGGGCCCGGAATCATTCTCCCCCCGGGCCCGGATTTTCTCTCCACGGCCCTGGGCGCAGGAATGTTCCTCCGGGAAAATCCATTCTCGAAACATTATTCACATACGACCAGGACCAACTGCTAAAACAACAGACCGCACAACTCCATCTGAATGTTTTAATCTTTTCATAAGTAACGAAATGGTGCAGATTATATTGACACACACCAATCATGAAGTGGAGCTTCAAAGTAGGAATATCCGAATAGTTCGCCTCTGAAACCCACGTGTATTTTAGAGCTAAGGGCGTAATTTGGTCTACTAATTTTGTCTGGGGCACTGAAAAATAATCACTTTTCGGCTGAAAAAATGTGTGACCCGAAACTGGGTAAAAGATGGGGTTAAGGGTTAAGAAATTTTATTTTAATTTTTAACTGCTGAATTGGGTATGATGTCAGAATATTAAGGCAGGTTGTGTACTATAAACCAAGTATGTATGTGTGAACAATGGAAGAATTGCATACATTTTTAAAGCTATATCCTTAGTGTGCATTCTTTATAAAACTCCTCTGATTACAAATCCTTAAAAAAATTATTTGTGATGTATAATTTCGGGGATATGAGAGGATTTAGAATTTGTGTTATTATCCATAGTAAAAAAACCGTTTCTTCTTCTTCCTTGCGTCGTTCTTTATACCGCTCCATGGTTCCGCGTTGCTCGACCTGCAGTGTAGGCACATCGCCCGTTTTGGCGATAATATCTCAGCATATTTCTACAGGCAGCTCTATCTTGGATCGTGTCATCGCCGAGACCAATGCGTTGTTGTTGCTTTTTCATTTGACACATCCAGGTGTTCTTCGGTCTGCCTCTGGCCTTGGGTCCATCAAGTGGAACTTCCATTGATATCTATAAGAAAAAACCGTTTCTATCGGTAATCATTAGCAGAAATGAGATGTTAATTTAAATTTGCA
This sequence comes from Microchrysa polita, assembly GCA_949715475.1. Taxonomy (NCBI): domain Eukaryota; kingdom Metazoa; phylum Arthropoda; class Insecta; order Diptera; family Stratiomyidae; genus Microchrysa; species Microchrysa polita. The sequence goes on along the minus strand of OX454421.1, from coordinate 11,935,163 downwards.
TTATGTGATCGTCTTCAAGACATTAAGTTTATCATCTTAAATTCGGCTAGCTTACTCACAGGTTACATTACGCGTTTCTTTTTTAATTCAGCAACATTTAAAAATTCGTAAAGTTATAAATTTTATTTTATTTTTAATAGTTTTTATTTTTAATAGAAAATCAACGTTTTCCTTTTCCTTCGTGATTCACATTCTATCATTTCTATTTGTTAAGTGATTCTTTTGAAGTTTTAAAATTGGTCCAATGGCAATAAATGGCAACAATTTCATTGGCGTAAAATTAAGTAATATAAACCACAAAATCTCTATATAAAAATAGACGAAAAACTTATGAAGCCAAAAACAACTTTCTTCAATAAAAAAATTGAAAAAATAGAAAATGGGTTAATGAAGTTAGTTCTTCACATATTTTGGAAGAATTAGTTGCACTTGTTTGCATCAGTAGTTTACCCCCAATTTAGGATATCACGAGCCGCCACTGACATGTATCTTTATAGAAATCAGAAAAGAATTCAGCTGGAAACTCATAATATCAGATTTCCACTTGAGGAATTGACTGCGTTCTAAACAGACATGCACCTTTAATTAAGAAAAAGGAATAATTCTAATAAGCAAATCTAAATGTTGGTGGTTCAAAAACGAAGCAGTGGTAGGTACCTAAATACTGTAACCTGTAGAAATGCAAAGTAGCCAGGTTTCCCGAACAAAACCTTTTCAAGCCACGGTAGAAATTACAAAATGTAATGAATTGATGTTAGAAATATTTTGACTAAACGTAAAATCGATACTGACTGAAATCGTTAGCATCAAATTCAACCGTATTAAGAACCATGGCAACTGTATGGGGGTCAGGAATGCAGTCATTGAAACTGTCCACCTCACAGACTAAGAAAATAGAAGGACACAGTCATAGACCAAAAATGTGGGACCATTTGCTATCTCATTCATTCATTCAACCAATATACTGGGATGACAGCCAGACTAAACCAGACTAAGAATACATATGGTACGATAGAAAGAGAAGGAGAACACCGAAAGTGGTCCTCTTTTCGATAGTCCATTTGTACGGTAGTGCTATATCCTGGTATATTTTCTTAATCTTAGGTCCACCTTTCCCCAGGGAGTAGTTTCAACGGCGGAAATTAGTACGGTTCTAGTCGCCCTAGCTTTAATATTTGTTTCGTCAATAATAATTATTAGTTCAAATTTAATTAGAATTTTAGTGATTTTCGTCGCCTCTTGTCTCGTAACTTAAACGCTCTTACCACACCGAACGTTGAATCGTTGTCTGATCCAGCACAATGGCCGAAAATTCTAGGCCTTCAGTTTTTATAAGCTTTCGCGAAAACGAAACCAACGGAAATAGGAGAAATGTCAGTTCCACTTGACAGTCAGAACATACACTTTTCCCTAATATTAACTAAGACAACCAGAAAAGAAATCAAAAGGAGGTGGCTAGTTTGCTAAAAAATAAAGCGTTTTGCTTTTTTTTAATTTTCGTTACTTCTATTCTATTACAATTTGTTCGTGTGTAGAAACTATAAGGGGCGCTTCCTTCAAGTTCGCTCCGGGCGCCATTTCACCTAAAGCCGGCCCTGTCTACAACCAAACATTTATACACAAACGTATGAACAACCAGCCCCGCGGGTATGCCGTACATTTTATTAGTTGTATCTGCTTGTTTATGGGTTTTTCGTTATAAATGCCCCCATGAATGCTTTTAAGTTGTTATAGTATCCTCTCCTTGATCAAAAACTCGATAATTCCAATGTTTCGATATCTCATTGTACCTCTCGTTAACTCGAAATGTTCTTCCAGTTCCATTCATGGCCTATACATAGCATTTAGTCGTGGGCAAAATAGGTAAATTGTTTATTCAGATTTTTTTTTTTAAATTTACTTTTTCATTCAGTGGCGTAGATAAGGGGTGGATCGAAGGGATCAATCCCCCCCCCTTCTGTCACACAGTTTTTATTATTACTTTAGGTACGTAAAAGAAAGCAAACGTGTGTAGTGTTCCATAAAAACGTGAAGCCATTTTCAGAACAGTAATAGATAATTTAGTAGTAGTAAGTAATTTAGCACTTCCTCACATTTAAATTGTATTGTTATATATTTCTCGTCTTTTCTAGACGTTCCAGTGGGTTCGACAGATTTTCGCGTACACGATAATGAATAGCACTCGCTTTACTATAACACTATTTAATAAAACACACGCGGATATATACACGATTTACAATTTCGCTAATTATTTACTAGTTATTGATCCGACATAATCCACAAGTAAAACTATACTGACTCTAGTCGACGCCCTTATATATCCATTTCCACTGTTCCGGAAACTTCGGTGATGCACTTTCGAGCAACGGACAGCCAGTCGTCTTGCTAGTGAGACTAGCGCCATCTGGTGCCAAGTACGGCGATACCATTTGGGTTGACGTATAGACTAGGCGTATTACAGTATTATAGAATCGCATCGACAAAATAGTAACACTACAGCACAGGGCTTTACGTTCATTTACTTTTTCACATTGGAGTTTTGCACAGGCAAGTCCTACTGAAGTAATCTAGACAGCGGCCGCTCTTGCATTTACGTCGCCCGGGCAAGATAACAAATTGCCGCCCCTTAGGTACTGTATCAGGCAGATTGATGGTGTGATACTACCGACGGACGTCTTTGATGTAGAATCTATTCAAAGAATTTTTTCCTCATAAATCGAGTGAATGGTCCCCCATGGTCGGTGCTCGGAAACGACAACAAATTGTGCTGACTTTTTTGCATTTTTTCTGCAGGGTTTTCAACGTACATGGCATATTTTTATAAATGCACCATCTCGACAGTTTTTATAGAGAATAAGGTCGGAGCCAGTTAAATCGGCGGAACCTAGCCAAATTATAATATTAGCCTTTCCGAGGGAGGGAGCTCTGGCAATGTGTTATGTCGTTCGATACCTACCTCATCTTGCTGAAATCCAACCACCTTGGTCGTAGTTTGCCCTCCGATACTAGTTGAATCAATGCAATCGGAACCAACTGAAGAAATCCATCCATGCAAAAATTTGGCGAATTGAAGTTCCATGGAAATTATGGAAAACGACTCAAAAAAAAATAATATACCTTTGGATATAATAAATAAATAAATAACATTTCTCACAAAACGACGTTATGCGGTCAGTGTTTATGCGACTCCCTATTTCTTATTTCATATGAATTTTCTCTCGGGAGCTCAATATTTATTCCTGGCACTCATCTGACCTAAACAAAAACTTTAGATTACATCTTCCGGAAATCAAAGCACGGCATATCGCTTATAAATGAATCAAAAAATTTGCATGCCTCGTCCTCTATGTGAAAATTAGGTAGCTCCCTTTGGCAAAAATTAGGGATCATATCATGCAATGTCCTTCGGGTGAAAAGGAGAGGTGGGTAGGGCGAGTGCTAACATCAATTACGTAAAATTTACGCATGGCCTCCAAATATAGCTAGCTACTACGGTGTACTAAAAGTTTGGATATTTTAAAAATATATAGGTACTCACGAATTTCTGAGTTATCGGAAAATTTCGATTTTGCTCTATCCACATATACTGGTCATTCCCAACGAGTTCTTGTCTCCACAATTTCCCTTTTCTGGACATATAACTGTGTTGAAAAGCGGCGATGCTAGATTTTCCGTGACTACGAAAAGTTTGGGAACCACTGATCTAACCCAATATAAAGCTCTGGTACTCCAAGCACAGTATCGATAATTTGTGGACTCAGCTTTTTCGCATATGGCAAAATTGCTATCTATTTTGCACCAAAATTTGCTGAAAAACGGAGAATTTGAAGTGTAATAAATACAGAAATTGTTATTCTGAAATGCAATATTTGATAACCTTAAAAGTATAAGCAATCTTGCAAAATGATCCCCCCTTCTCCGAAAAACTATCTACGCCACTGTTGCCATTCCATAGATGATTCAAAGGATTACACTCTCTAAAGCTATTTTTTTCGCGAACTCTATCCTTTGTATTCGACGAGCAATACTTCCCTGCTTTCATAGGAAATACTACAAGAATATCCACCAAAAACTATAATGATAATGTCCATATGACCTTATGCAGGTAATATCCTCCATCGATCACTTTACAAAAGATACTTGATTTAGAACAGGGGTAATATTTGATTTGGGATAGGGGTAAATGAGTTGAAAGAGTACCTTTACAGTACATACTCGTATATTATGCAAGTAGATAACAAAATTTAAATCAATAGAAAAATAAATCAGGTATTTCTTATCATCTTTAATCGTGCATTAAAAATTTTTGTAATTTCTCTGAAGCATTCAAACAAATAACATAAAAATAAAAATAAATAAATTAATTAAAATATTTTTTTCAAATACATATTCGAAATTTTTGGTCTTATCCAAAGTGCAATATCTCTGAATGTAATTGTGAAAATCTTGACTTATCGTTCCATTCTATACACCAACTGCGGTGCATGTCTGTAGTATTTATGGCATGGCAACTTACCAGCTCTATGGGAACTACGCGGAACTTTTGTCTGTTTATTAATTAAATTAAAAAACTACCATCACAACTCCCAAAGCAATGTGAGCATTCAACACCGGTACAGACCTGCACGGTCGAGCGTCATGGTGGTAGCCTTCACGGCAAATCAAAAATCTCCATAATTCTCCCGCTAAAATTCAAGTGGTCGTCTTGTGCACAGATAGACAACAGACACAAGACCTGATGAGTGTGTCTATCTGTACGAAACCACAAAACTTTGGGAAAAAATACCAAAAATTGAGGAAAACGAGGGAAAAAGTTTCGTCCCAATCGGGATTCGAACCTCCGACCTTCAGTCACAAGGTCAGCAACTCTACCTACTGAGCTATAGACTGTAATGGACCCAGGGACGGAGCTGACCGTGAAGGTCGAAAGACGAAAAATGCTCCTTCAATGAGGACGGCGGCGGCACGAGCTTGCTGCTACGCTCAGACTCGGAGGGGGCGTGGGTTTTTGCCGCCTCATTGTCCCTGTCCACACATATTACACGGGATTCTCGTGCCTACATGATCACAAAACAACACACGCGGAAGGAAAAAATGTAAACTATCAGGAAAGGGAACCCTGGCATCAGCCAGCTCAGTCGCCATTTTATTTTTATTTTTTTTTTGGCGCTCCGAGGCCAAGATGGCGGTAGGCCTCGGCCGTCTTCACCCACGAAATCCAAAATTAAGAAACAATTCCATGAGGCGCGCGGGCCGAACAAATTTGGAGCGCCTCCCTTGGCGAAAATCGGGATGGGGTAAATCACCTCATCCGACTAGCCCACTTGGGACGGGCGGCGGGGAATTTGGCACAGATCACTTGGCGGGCATTATTCCTCCATATTCAAATTAAATAAACCCGACACCACTATTGGACAATACAGGCCACATAACACTTAGCTTGGGTTTCCTTGCCATCCATCACGCGCCAATATTATGCAAGCGCACTCTAAATTCACCGCCCCGTATATCTTGCAACTCTAGATCACTTCAGCAAATTATACTTAAACGAAAAAACACGTGGTGGAAATCGAAGGCAGCGCGCGCGAGGTTGCCTCTATGGCGGCAAGAAACAGACTCCCCGAATCGGTTAAGAGAAACCGCTCGGGCACCGGCCCGTTCTTACATCAGCCGGTTCCCTTCCCGCCAAAATTGGCGTTGCCAATTAAATTTGCGGGCCGGAAAACAGCTGATGTCGACACATAAATATCCGTTCTCGATCTGAGCGGCATTTTGCAAATTTCAATGATTTGAAAAATAAATTCAAATCACTAAAATTTCAAAAATGTCACAAAAACCGAGAATGGACATTTATGTGTCTGAACTGGCCGTTACAAGACGCTTAGAGGTCCTGATGCAAAAATTCCAATGTGACATTTCCGAAAATTAAATAACTCGATATTTCTCCCGCTGGGGCTCTTCTCCACCAAACACACAAAAGTTCCGCGTAGCTCCCATAGAGCTGGTTAGTTGCCATGCCATAAATACTACAGACATGCGCCGCAGTTGGTGTATAGAAAGGAACGATAAGTCAAGATTTTCACAATTAGTTAAAACTCGCACCCACGAAATTGGGAACCAGAATTAATACAGTAATTGTCTCTGAATGTATTCGGTGGCGGGAAAAGTTTACCCAGTGTCCCAGTGTAAGTACAAAGTACCCGACGAACATTTACCCATTGAACTGAAACTAAAATAGTTCCAACGAAAAAACGGGAAAATGCGTCAATGTATCTGTCGATAGTAAATATAATTCAAACCATATTTCATTAACTTTTATTTTTATTATTTTTACTAAAAATTACAGTCCCTGAGGAATTATGATTTTTTATGCATTTTTCATAAGTCGTATATTTATATTATAATTTATGCAATTGTGTTTCTATAATACAAAACTTTATCTCCGTCAGTGTCTTTAGCGGATAAATAAAAATCAAAATCGATCACGATTCACTTATAACTAACAAGCGCGGAATATAGTTTTCATGCACTCTACATAGATCTCTTAATTTATTGGATATGTTATTTACAATTATAGCGAAGAAATCTACATTGATTTGATTGCATTTCATTCACTTTTTTGATGATAATAAATTACTAGCACTAACATGATTTTTAATTTTATATTTTTTGTGCAGTTTTCTTTTTCTTTATCCTTATTGGTGTGAATGTATTTTACAATTTTGTCTTAGTGTAATAATACTATGTAGATGATGTCAGTTTTAATTTAATTGAAAATGACACGACATGTCCTTTCCAGATGAAAGTGTATCTGAAGGGAAACAACCATTATAATAAATTCGTCAAAAGGAACTATGGTTTCAGATCATGTGGGATCCTTGATATTGGTTTTGTTAATTTATACATTTATGTATTTTATTAGTTTTTGTAGCAATCGTTTTTAAAACTATACAATTGTCATTTATCGTATTTCGTTTTTTTTTTTGACAATAATAGTTCTGAAAGTGTTTCAAGATTTCAATTGCTAAATGGTAAAGTAATAAATTAAAAATTATTATAATTGTATTTTACATATAGCTACTAGATACATATAATAAGTGGATTTTGACTAGTCTTCATACGAAGAAATGTATCTTATCTTAGCGAACTGGATTTCCGTTTTATTATTTCAAATTAATGACGGCTTATCTGGTGTATCTTTGGTTTTACATAGCATGCAAGAAAGTATGGAAAGATTTTGTAAACATTTTATATGCACGATAGTAACGAACAGATTTTGAAAATATGTTTTCACTTTTTGGAGGTAAAATATAAAAATCGGGATGTAGATATCTATAAAATTGATAAAACGATTTTTTTCAATATCTACTTATTTACAATAAAAAAATCAGAAACTAAACATTTAGCCCGTTCAATCTCATACTATTTTTTTTGTCATAACATGGAAATGGGATTTGGTATTCGGTTTTCGCAAGCACCATTACACTCTAGATGGCGTACCAATCAAGGTTTGTGTATGTGCTACTATAATTCGAAATTAAAAAATATTATTGAGGACATTGGAAGTAATTAAAAATCGTACTAACACCAAATTAACAAATCTCAACCGTAATCTTGCATGCAAAACATCACGCAACTTTCACTACACCGAAGATAAATCTTCACTCTTCATATAATCTTCATCATTCTAGCAATCCGTGACACAAACACCAATCAACCGTTCGAAATTAATTCGACTCCCGGCTGTTTTCGCTACTGCCCGGTAGAATACTTTCCATAGGCGTCGTCGTGACCGTTTGCGATGACGTCTGTTGTTGCGTTTGTGCAGATTGTTGTAACACCGTGCTGCTAGCAGCCGGCGATGTTGTACTGGTCAAAGAAGTTGTTGCAGCATGACCGGTGGAAGAAGTTGATTGATTAATTGGCTCGGCAGGTATCAGGCCCTCTTTCACTCGTTTCTTTTGTTTCATGCGTCGATTCTGAAACCAGATTTTCACCTACGGCGTGGAAGATAGAGAGAAAATTTACGTAAGTAAATGAATTCGTACAGATATTTTATTATACGAGTATTAATTGATTTGTTTAATTTGTTTATCAAACATTTTTGACATGCGAACGTTGAATTTAAGTTGGTTATGCGAATACTGTTTTGTAGTCATATACACGTACGTACCTGTGTTTCGTTTAGTTGTAGCGTATTTGCAATTTCAATGCGTCGAGCTCGTGTCAGATATCGATTGAAATGAAATTCTTTTTCTAATTCAGTCAGTTGTTTGTTGGTGAAATTTGTTCGTCCCGAATTATTGTTGTTGCCACCGGCCAGAAGCAGTGCTGCGTTGGGTGATTGTCCAGGCATAACTCGACAGTTTTCTAGCTGTTGACTGAAATCGTGCAGATTGGTAGGCAGTTTAGAACCTGAAAGAAAGGTGAAAATTTGTTAAATGATTTATAATAATTGATTTGTGTTTTTTTTTTTATAGATGAAAATTTGGAAATTTTTCAATTGACTAAGAAGTTTCTTTTTGTTTTGTTCAACGGTTTTGTTATTATTAATTTTTCAGCGTTAGAACGTAAAAATGAAATGCCTGCCCTTAAATGCATATGGGGTCTGAAACCATTATCGTAACTGACCTCCCCTTATGTAAAATCGGTCACCGAACACGGAATCAGCCTTTATTTTCCCAGAAAATAGCCCGTTTTGTCAGAAAAGCGAAAATAGTAGAATTTGTATTGTGTAACAAAAAATATGGTACGCCATGCATTCAGGCCATATGTTGTGAATGAAAAACATTTTTCAAATTTTATTTTAATCTGCCTCTTACCATATACAAATAAGACATATATGTCCAAATTGGTACAAAATGTTGTTCCTATGAAAATGTATCTGAAATTTCCTAGAGCTTTCAAGCGAATCGCATGAGCCTGTGTGCGTGTCAATTTGAGAGAACGTTTTCCAGTTCAAGAGAGTCAAGAGACTCTTTTTATAGTATCTTTTAAGAATCACTCATCGCTTGCCATTGCCTGCGACTTCCGTGGTGTGTGATGGAGATAGATATCTCCGTACTCCGTGACGCATGACAAGTGGACCGAGTGGGTCCGAGGAAGAGAGGAAGTTGCCGTTGCGGACAATATGTTATGTTATGAACACAGAAATGATTATGAAATTCATTCACTGCCACGTCCCGCCCGCTTCTTGTGTGGTGTGCGATGTATGGCACCGCGGCGCGCGCAAGATAAGTGGACCAAGTTGGGTAGAGAGAACGAAAACACGTTGTGTATGCGCCTACGAAATTTATAATTCGTCTGTGGCGTGTGTATCTATATTTTGAGGTTCAGATTATCTGAGCAGATATTTAAATATGATATTTGAAAGTCAATTCCAAGCAACCCAAGCGATGCGACAAGTCTAAGAAAAATGGCATATTTGGTCGGCAAAAATCCTACATGGAAATTTTTTTTAATTATGGTTGGAGATGGTCCCCAGATTATGGCAATAAAAGTCCCAACCGATTAGTGATCCGCAACCTTAAAAAAAAGGGGGGAAAGGGGGACTCTTTTCGTTTTTTTTGCAATTATTTCAAAAAAGGTAAGAGATACAGAAAAATTGTCTGCCTTCTCCTCTTTTTATACACTGCGTGGGGAGAAGTCTATTCTTAAATTTACCTTATTTTAGTGAAATATGCATTAATTATTAATAAGCACATACATATGTATTATCAATATTTTTTATATAATCAGAAAAGGGAGATATTTAGCAGGCTATGAAGGCTTTGGTGTCAAAAAGAAAAGTCTCTAATGGAGACGATAATAATTAATATAAATGTAGGTATGAGTTTTAGGGTCATAGACATGGAGTTTCTGAAAAAATACCTTCTTTGTTATTCCGTTCGTGCATTTTACTCACTCCATAACTTCTGACAGAATAAAGGAAGTTAAAATTTTGCACATATGATTTTTGTAAGAAGCTCTTCCTGCATGTTGCGACCAATTTATTCAATACTTTCTCCAAATTTGCATTTATGCATTCCCGACTAGACAGCTGTAGATTTTTTAATTTTTAGTATACATAGTATTGTTTCTTGACCGGCCGTGGCAACAATCATAGCAAAAATTAGCCAAAACTAACGCCCGTATTTTTAAACATACCTTACACCCTAGACAGACGATTGAAGTTAAACATACTTGAGTTAATTATATTTAAGTTCAAGTATATTTAACTTCGTCTAGTGACACACGGGTAAAAAATGCAATTACGTTCGAGCTGTCATCATAAAATAATTTAATAGATGAAGCCCGGATTTTCCTGCAACTGAATTAGCCAAAAATATTTTCATGTTTATGAATGCTGAAAAAGAGTATTAGACTATAATCCATAAAATAAAAAAAACAATTGAGCAAGAAACAAACTAAGAATTTTAATGAAAAATAACTTTTCTTTTTTCTTTTTATTAAACTAATTTTTTTTAACACAAAAAATTGCGAAGTAGTTGCATGTACTGATTTGTCTTCGCTCCATAACAGGATATAAGTTTGGCAGGAAGCTTTTTGTAGTTATTGAAGAATAAAAATGGTATGCATTACTCTCTTCTGTTCTGAAGCACCATCAAGTGCATAAATTCAACTTATTGAGTCCGTTCTTATCCAAAATAGCGCGTACTGAATGCACTCAGTCAATTGTATTTTTTACTTCAACTTTTCACTTTTACACTTTCTTCGCAAATGGTCCTGCACGGAAATTCTGCTCCTTAGGGAGACAATGGAAAACGTCATCGTCCTGATAAAAGTTTGCGCTTTTTATTGAGCTGAAACAAAAAGTGTTCAATTCAAAATCTTTAAAATAAATAAATTAATATTTTGTTACCTTTTTAAAAACTAATTCCGCACTCGTTATTTGTATATTTTACTGGACTGTCAGAACAAAACAGCTGTTCCTTCCAGTTTTCCAATATTTTCAATGTAACCTAGACCGGGCTACATGTCGAGTAAATATCATTAAATTTCAATGACGTTGTGTTAATGATGTTTAAATTAAGTTTTTCAAGTATCATCAACTGGATTAGCACATGACAGACGAATTAGTTAAACATAATCGGGAGTTAATTATGTTTATCTTTTGTCGTCTGTCCAGGGTGTTACCTTCAAATATAAATGCCATTTCCAGTAGTTTTTCATTGAAATAATTTAATTTCTCGAGTCAATGCATCCTTGACTTAAGGCAATGTCAAGGAAACCTTGAAATCTTGCAATAGTCCACCTCACTTGAAGTCAATGTATAGCTAGTTACCTACCTTGAGTTATTATTATATTACAATTGTGTTAACAGCTTAAGGTCTCCTTGAGTTTCGCCTTAAATGACTTAATTGACTTGTAATATAAACTACTGGAAATGACATCTATTTTTTTGAATTTCGGTATACTTGACTAAAGGTCGCCTTGAGTTAAGCTATGTTTATAAATACGGGCCTAAAAGTATAAATTTCGGTATCAAAACCAATTTTCCGATAGTTTTTTTTCATTAGTCGTAAGTTAGGAAAATATAGGCATTTGAAGATTTAAAAAAAAAATTTTTCTTTTACGACTAAAACGTCATTATCTCAAAAGCTATACTAGCTAGAATAGCAAAACAAAATGATTATTAAAGCCAACAAATTTATCCAAAAAATAAAATTAACCGCACTAAAATCGGATAAGAGGTTTGGTTTTTACAGAACTTCAAAGTCAAATTTTTGTGATTTGACCCAAAAACAAAATATTTTACCATCTCAATTTTCTGCAACTTCTGCCAAGGTGAGGTGTTCGTACGATTCTTCACAAAATTGGCGCATAGTCCAAAGATCATTTCTTTCTTACATCATTTTATTCTATCTTCCGTATTTCTAACAGTTTTAATGCCTTAAGTACAGAAAACTGTGGTTAATTTTAGCTCTATTTCAATACAATTGAAACTGCCCCTAAAGATCTGCAATTTGGTAAAATTTATTCAAATTATATCAAAATCAATCCAAAATTGAAACTCATATATTCCTTACTCTCCAATAGAGACTTTTGCGTTTTCAGACTTCTGATACAAATTTCGTTAACAAACTTTCATACTAAAGTGGGCATTCTGATTTGTTTCAAACAATTTAATCAATATGATCTCATTATAGCCGAAGAAAAAAAAATATGGACGTCGAACGACAAAAATCTTACATTGATGGATTTTCGGGGATGGCCTCCTGATTATGGGGAGTCCCAACAGATTATAGGTTTGCAGCCTTGAAAAGGAGGGAGGCGTACTTGCGGTTTCAGAGGTTGGAGGTTTTTAAAAGAGTCTAAAATGAAAATATTCTAATTTATTTTTTAGTCTAGCGACAAATTTTTCACTAAAATCCTAATGTATTATATACAATTGCAAGGGTAATTTTATGTGTTTTTTTTCGTTCTCAGACAATTTTTCTGTATATGTATTTTGTCGGTTTTGAAATGTTTGCTAAAAAGTAAAAAAATACTCCCCTATCCCCTTTTTCCAAGGTTGGAGCCCTCCAATCGTTGGGGAGTTTTTTTTTTCCATAATCAGGACGCCATCAGCATCACCAACCATCCTGCAAAAATCCAGCGATATACGATTTTTGCCGATCAAATATCGTATTTTTATTTGATCAATACTCAACTCATTCTCGTTCTCATATCCCTCTAATTGAATCGAGTACAGAACCAGACAGAACAACCTGCATACAAATTTTCAGTTGATGTTCTGCATAGAAATATAACTCTTTTCAAATGTGTATGGAAGTTGTGTTACCTTCTCCTGCACTAAATCCACACACTCTACCGCATGCTACCACCACATTGCATTAACAGCGCGGCATGCAACTTACGAAATGCACTAATGAGGTCAATGAACGCATGGCTACCTGTTCCGCAACCTCAAGAAATGCATTGTGATCAAATCATCTTTCATCTTTTTTCAATACGCAGTTTTCGCAGGCGCAGATACTTTTGCGTAAGCCACCCCGACCCATGGCATGGGACAGTGGAAGTCGACAAATGCACGAAAACCTGCTCTGGCAGAGTATCTAAACTCTCTTCAACTTGAACTGTGTAGCAAAAGAGCAAATAGCTTTAATGGCCTGTATACGTGTATCTGTATTGTCGTATTTGTGACATTGGGTGCCGATCGGACTACATGGCCAAAAAAATGTGTACCCGATTTTGAGTGAGCTTTGGACATATATGTATTATTTGTATATGCTCTTACTTTAATAGGAACAGTGCAAAAAAGAAAGGATAATGATTATTGAGAGTTTTGATCGAAATTATAGTGGAAACTCGATATAATGAACTCATATTCATTAAAGGAAAGGTGGTCATTTTTATAGAAAATCGCGAATATTCAGTTTTTTTTTTAAAGGGAGCTTGGGTAGGTGAGTGACTCGTTTCATATTCCTTATTAAAATTTGTATCGATTAGTGACATATCCTGGGAGTAGGATGGAAAGTGGAGTAGGTTTTACTACCCCTACATCCCCTACAAACCTAAATTTAGCCATGTCTTTTGATAGAGTGTCCTGAAATCCTTTAAATGTGTGCCAGGTGTTAGCTGTTGGATTTCCTTATAAAATATATCCCCTACAAAAAAACATGGAATTGATTATTTTGGGCTTTGCGTGCCGTTTAGCTCTGCACATGGGTACAGGGTAAGCACTCATCATCATCATATTAGTGCGATTAGAATTCGGTCTCGTTATAAAATAAATCTTTCATATACATAATAGTTCGTTATAAACATGTTTCACTGTTAAACGTATATCTGGAGACTTCTTTTGACTTATATATATGGTATTCCTTTCTTGAAAAGTATATGGATTGGATTGACTTTGCTAGGATATGAACATGGAAATGAACTGCTGGCTGATTTATACCCCCAATGTCCACAAGAGTTACATCCATGCAATTTTTTGTTTATCGAATGTGGTACTGCACATAGTCGTCCATATGAAATGGTTGATCCTAGAAGCTCATTTTCTTAGGATTCTGACCGTGAACTTCCATGACAATACTTGTCATATTCAAATGGTTTAAAAAATTGGATAAAGGCGCAGCTGCTCGAGTCCCGGTGAAAGTCCAAGTATCTTACTAAGATGTTAAGTATGGAAGCTCGGTTTTTTAGTGGCGTGTCCTAAGGACAACACAAAAGATGTGAACAATTTACGCGCTCTTGTAAAGGATAAGAAAGGATGAAAACTATTACACCATGCAATGATTATTATTACAGACAGTGATGAAAATTACCATAAATAAATGTTACTATCCATACAAATATCAGGCAATGATTTTTGTCATAACGCTCACTCAATCATTTTTACAATAAGCCAGCACCAGTTAAAACAACTGAATTGTAATCAATTTCACTACATTTTAATAATTTTCACTACAAATTTTGTGAAATTGCATGTTGTGAATTTCATTGTACACGATTTTGTTGAATTCATTGCACATTTTTCTCTCCGTGTAGATATTTCTGAATAGGTATGCCTAAATGCATGGTGTACCATATATGGTACGTTGCAAAAATAGTGCAAACAATACCTTTGGTGACTGTTTTTTATCAAAATCTCAAAAGAATCTCAAGAACACATTCCAATTTACTCACTAATATTTTTCCTTTTCCAAATAACGGTCAATTTCGCCAATTTTTTTAGCTCTAAAGAATAGATTTTAAAATTTCACAAAAACTAACGTTCGTCCACTTTGACGACACACAGACAATTCAAGGAAAGCTTCGGGAAGCCAAAATGGACTATTTCTTGATGAAAAATATAGTCAACAATATTTTCCACCCCTTTCTATATATATTTCAAACGAGATGACGTCCACAAATGCGATCAAACGTTCGGCAAAATATAAACTATGTCTAAAGAAACGAAAAATTGGCGTATCATCGTAAGGCATAGTAAACTGTAAACTGTTTCTAGAACCAAAATTAGACCTCTTCAAAAAATAAGATTGACTTCACAGAAAATTCAGGTACCCCTTAGGCATAATAGCTCGTAGGTTAAGGGTTAATAATTGCATCGAAAATATTTTGACGTTTGAATTATTTCGTGGAGTGTAGTGTAATAAATTTGGAGTCAAACACATATGGGTTGTGTGATCACATAGCCACTCTGGACTAACGCATGGCATGGGTTACTATTCTTTCTCTAAGACCAATACAACATTTTTGTCTTATGGCATTACGATTGAGAAAATTTGAATAATTTAAAAAACAGTTCATAAATGATTTGCAGCTCGAGTAAATTATTTCAAACCCAACACAAATATTGTTTTGTCAACGCAACGAATCTTAGTGAAGACGGAAGGAAAAGAAGGATTAAATATGTTCAAGTCGTAGGTACGCCGGAACAAACCTTTAGCCCGAGGAGAGCGAAGGGTATCCAAATTTCGGACGCGCCCGAAATCAACCTCGGTGTCGTTTTTTTGCTTTTATTATACGCAAATTTTCCGATCCCATGGTTTCTTTCTTGAGTGGGCAACAGTCTGTAAGGACAGGACAACTTTTGAAAAAAAGAAAAAACGTGTAGTTTTATACTCGCCACTTTGTGAAAGGGTATATTAACTTTGTCATGAAGTTTGCAAGGCACAGAAGAAAGCACCTCCGACTTATAAAGTATTATTTATCAGTCTGACGAGAGAAATCGATTGAGCGATGTCCGTCTGTCTGTCTGTCCGTCTGTTTCAATGCAAACTAGTCCCTCAGTTTTAAAGCTATCGGGCTGAAATTTTGTATTCAGTTTCTTTTTAGAGTACGCTGTATATATGTCGGAACGAATGGAATCGCATCATATGGTCATGGGTCTGTCATAGAAACCAACTCCTAAAAATAGGGTTCTTTTAAGAAAAACTTTTTTCTTTATAAGCCAATCTTAACCACACTTCACCCAAATGTGTTCCTAGTAAAGACTCAAAACAGATCTAGGAATGGGTGGAATCGGAACATGACATTGTAGGGATGTCATACAAATCAACCCCCCAATATTAGGTTCTTGTAAAAAGAACTTTTTTCTTGTTATATCTTAACCAAAATTCATGCAAGTGAGTTCCTGGACGAGCCTCAACGCATCCAGAAGATGATGATAGTGTCCCGCCCGCCAAAGAAAAACGATCAATTTGAACAAATCTAATTAGTAAGAAGCGATAAAGTCTATATTTACTCGACGGAACAAGTACGAGTTTTCGGACCTCTGAAGCCTCGGACCCTGGTTAGCCCGGAGTGTTGAAATTTGGTAGAGGTTATCGCTCGCGCTGTCTTACGAAATGTAGAAAATTTCAGGAAGATCCGATCCGAAGCCCGGAGATATAAAAGTTTGAAAATCGCATTTTTTCGAAAATCTTGTTCTCGTTGTTTTCGATGTTCTTGTTGTTCATTGACAGGGCTACAGCCTCGTAGAGACCACCTCGGGATTTGAAAGAAATTTGCTTCACCAAACCATCGCGGTACACACAACACACACACCACTCGAATTGGCAAATTCCGGCGAAAATTATTTCATCCATTCTGACGCGTACCGCACCGCGCTGCTTTAATGGAAGCTATTAATTAATTCTAGGTAAATCGAATTGCAATTCGGATTTCGCATTAATTGCCCTAAGCTCACTCGTCATTAACTTCAAGAGCCAGCATGAGCAGTTAATTTTTCATTTCATCCATCCACGCATATTTGGTCAGTATTAAATCGGTTACTTAATCCGTTGCATCAAACAACACGACATTTAATTGTTTGTCTTCGGAACAGATGGTCATTTATGTCCATCTATGAAATGGACAGTCACACACAAACGGCTGTTGATTGCGCGCACATATTACATTTTGACAAAATTACAAAAATCGAAAGGGTTAATTCCGAGACAATGACTCGATGAAATTTCGGCAATCTGTCATTTGTCTTTCAATTTACTCAGATTGACTTTTGCTCTATCGTCTCTACAACTGCTTCTGCAAATACGAATAAAAATGTTTAAATGCAAGGCAGCGTACAAGAGTATAATGTTGTACATATCTTTTCAATATTGTCTGCCCCGGAGATGGATGGACGGATAGGACTTTATACGATGTCATTTAAAAAGTAACATCCCAGATTCCGCAGCGTCCTCATCGCCGTCTATACCAACCAATATGTGCCATCATGTCTGCGTTGAGTAGTTTCTTTGTTAATTGAAAATATACCAACTGACAGGAGGGATCAGAAAATATAACCACTTTGTTAAGTTATTAGTCACGACTTATTAAAGAAACAACAAATCATAGAAGATTTGTGCCCCCAAGGGAGAGAGCCAAGTTGGGACGAATGAGAAGTCTAGAATTTGTGGGTTTGTGTAGGGTATCTTAAGAAATTTGGTATACTCGCAGTTCTTGCCTTCTTTTAGATATCTAGAGAATAAGAAGAATAAAAAGAGTGGTCCAGCGCACAGTTGGTGGTAGTTTGTACGGTGGTGAGAAAACAATAGAATGACTGACATTAAGTTAACATCAATTTGACACTGGTTACCGTTTTTGAATATTGTACACACCATTCGCGTACGAATACTACTGTCTTGTGTCATAAGGCACTACTTGTAACATTTCTATGAAAAATTTTTATTGACATGATTATGTATAGATGGACAGATCGTATGAAAAGAAGGCGTTTCGTTGACCTTTTTGTTTAGAGGCGCGCACGAATTAGTTGTCATCTTTTTTTTAAAGAGTAGGTAGTCAAAATCAAAACGTTTAAAACTTAACAGGTTATTAAATGAATGTATACGTTAACATATTTAATTTTAAAGAAAGCTGCAGACAATTTGGTGGCTTCTGAGAATTGTGCTACATATAGGCAGGGAAAAGGTTGAGTTTTATTGTAGTCCATAAAATTTTCCTGGATACTGAATATGTTAGTTTAAAACCATAGAATTTGTTATGTATTATCCAATAAATAAACATTCACGAAACAAACATTTAAAGACAATTTCTAATTAATTTTCCATAAACTCTCGCTTAGTAATGATTTCATAATTAAATTCCGATGCTAGGTACTCCTTTTAACTACTGAATAAAATGTTTTCCCCGAAATATTCTTAAAAACTATTGTTCCAAAAATATGAATATGAATTTATATTCCCTCTAGAGATTATCACTGTGTACGAGTACTTATACAATTGATATGTTGCACGGCATTTCGTGCGCTACACATTACACCTTCAACTACAGCCCCATTATAGCCTTGTTACGATATTCCGCACTGTCATACTTTTGACAGACCGTCATTCAATCTAACCGGCCCCGGTATACTGATAACATCTTTTTCACAATAGAGTGTTCATAGTCTATGATGATGGTAATACCGTGGAGTCGCGGTGGCTGAAGTCGACAATGTCGGTTACTAACTTTCAGAGAAGGTATGCTATTTTTGGGGGGTGTTATTGTATTATTACTGTGGTCGACGAACCCCCTGCGACGCCAAAAGAACAAACACAAAGTTTTGCAAACTACTGACCAATTTGCGTGTCGTTGCGATGTGGTGAAGCTCAAGAGCAGCTATGCGGTAATATCTACGATTTTTATGGTAGTATTTAAGGCTCGTTAATAGAATCGATATTTTGTTATCAAGATATTGTTTTGCATACGGAAAGGTCGCTAGGGAAAATGTATAATATTAGACAACTTAAAAATGTGTGCCTGTTTTGTCAATTCTTCGATCAATCTAACACTTTAGGGTATTACACGAGTAGATCCTTGCCGATGAAACTTTTAACATTCAGAGTGAATGCTTTTAGCAAAATTTTGCGTGAAGAATAAGAAAGGATAAGCCGCAGCTTTTGAATGCCGTGTCACATTATTTGAGTATGTGCGGTTAGGTTCCTTGGAGTACATATAGAGAATAAATTAGGATAAATGCCATGAAGGGGGTTTAATGTCCTTGCTTACCGTAAAGGTTTACCAGACGGTCTGGAATAGGCAAACGGATTGATAAAGTCAACCAGCGTCCCATAAAGATAACAGTTTTTCTTACCAAGTGATAAAGCTTGGCGTTTACATACTGTCCTGGCACCCGGTTGTAGCGCAACTCCACGCCGTTGTGAAACCACTGCCTGTGCGATACTCCCCTCATGGGGGCCTACCTTCTGTGTGTCGGATAGGGAAATTGCCGCCCATCGGTGTCCCTTGGCTGGTATCTCGACACCCCGTGCTAATAGACATGGGACCTTCTTCTTCTTTTAGCGGTACAGAAAGGTGTGAACCGCTGTGTATCTATATGGATTCGATTTATAGTTCGTTGTCGTTTTCGTCCGTAATCTCCAGGGACAAAAACGTGGCAGCTGCAATGGGATTTTCCCATAGTGAGCGGAGGGTGAGATTAGTGGGTGCAGCTGGGCATTGAAACAAATGGGCCACATCGTGTGGCGAGCCAGCGCAATTTGGGCATATGTTTTGTATATTTAGGTCTATGCGAGATAGATACGAATTGAGGCGTGAGCAGAAGCCTGACCGAAGTTGGGCTAAAGTCACTCTGGTGGCTCTCGGGAGCCTAATCTCCTCAGGCGAAATAGGTAGTGGGAGCGCTGAGAGGACTCTGTTCGTACCTAAACTCGCAATAGACCGACTCACTTCCTCAGTGTGAATCATTGCAATGGCAGCCCGGTATGAATCTTCATCGAAAGGATCCTTTTTGTAACCCTGGACCACTCTCTCAAGGTCACGAAGGCCACGTTTGATGTTGCGTGGAGGGGGAATTTTGTCCATAAGGTCACGTTAGGATGATCCTCTCGATAACAACCTTATAAATATTGTTTTGTGAGTAGTCGGTTGTGGTCACGTATTGGCATCAAATGTGTCTCCTGATGTAGGTGATACTGGGCAGACATCAGAAGGCACCCTGTGGCTGTGCGTAGAGCAGAATTGTGACAGACTTGGATTTTATTCCAGTGTGTGGTACAAAGACCTTGCGACCAAACTGGCGCCGCAAAATCATCCGCTGCTCGACCCACCGCTTTATAAGTGGCTAGCATTGTCTCTTTATCTTTGCCCCAGGTGCTGCCAGCCAGTGCTTTAAGAATTTTGTTTCTACTGCGCATCTTTTCACATACCGTTTCCGCGTGATAGGCTGAAGTCATCATTTTCTCGAAGTGAAGCCCAAAAATTTTTGGATTTGCAACAGTAGGAGCTGGTTTGTTGCCAATACGTATACCCCAACCGGCCACCGACAATCACCTGGCCAGGTGGTAAGGAAGGTCGCAGACGATTTGGATGCTGAGATGGTTAAATTTCTGCTAAGAAAAAAAGCTTCTAGTCGCGCTAAATACCTATTGATATCTACGCGCATGACTTTCCTATCCGCTCCCGTGGCAAGTGCAGTGCAGTCATCGGCATACCTATGAGATAACTTCAATGCCTTCCGGAGGTGTTGGGAGACCTGCCATGTAGATGTTAAACAAGGTGGGAGAGAGAACACCTAATTTGATCTTTCTGAGTTTTTAACGACTGCTCCGGACTCGCAGAGGCCTTCCGCCACTACTGCAGTATGGGCGCCTTGCACATCCACGTAGGACTGGTGGTATCCCAGCCCGTAGGTCCCACTGGAATCGATGCAATGTCTTTCCACCAGTGTGGGTCCACCCTGCTCATGCCGGCGTGTAACCGAAGTAAGGCCAAACAGTATAGCCCAAACAAAAATAACGACAGTGCCAAAGGTAATGCCAAACAGACCAGTGCTGGACTGTAATACAACATCCGGATGCAAGCAACGGTAGCGGCGACTAAATGCCTCCTTAGCGAAGACGTTTAGATCCAGGACATATTCATGTCTAAAGAGACAGCGAGAGGCAAGATTCCGGATATCCGCGTACGCCGAGCAATGGTATAGTATATGCGTCCAATCTTTGCCGAGATGGTTGCACATAGGACACAAGGTATCTCCAGCACTCCAGCTAAATTGCGCATATGAAGCCATGCTTTAAGCGATCCGTGACCAGTTGATGAGTTAACAAATCAAGTGCTACTGCAGCCTCACAATAGCAGAATAAAAGGCTTGGAATACTTGTTTGCAACTATAACTTTAACCCTTTCAATGCACAAACAATTATCTATCTTACTACTAAGTCAGCATAAACCTGTGGGAATATGAATAAGTAGAATTCAGAATAACAGAAATATGGAATACTGGGATCAAATGTACAATCTTGCAGATTTGCAATCTTGCACATTTGAATATGAGTAGGTATGTATAGGTAAGAGCAATGTGGTGCAATATGAAGATACTTAATTCTAAACAACCAGTGATGAGCAATCCTAGACTTAGGTTGAAGTCTAAGTCAGCATTAGCTCTCACGTCACTAACCAGCCTGACGTATTCGTAGGTAGTTCTCCCATGGGACGCTGTTTCCCATCGAGTTTGCCATCTAGACAGTACACACTCCTCTAGGAGGCCGGCGATTTCTCGCCGGGACCTACCAGCGACACTCTCAGGGGATAACAAGCTACTAGGGGGTAACGTAAGCCGTCTTCGTATGAAAAACGCTGTTCCACGACTCAAGATCTCCAAGTCAAAGTTCCCTACCACCAACGGTGAGCTGCGGATCCATATGTTGCACAGCCAACAAGTAAGGATTCGTAGATCCTCTGGATTGCGCCCTTTCTGAGACCCTAATCCTTCCTAACAATACGTGTCAGCAACTGACAAAAATCTACAAACTTTCCGGTTACAGCTGTGAAGTGGAACCTGAAGTTCATCCTCTCCCCCACAGTTATGCCCAAGTACTTGGCCTGGACCGCCTCGTACTTGAGTCGAACTTCCCCCATCCTCACGACTGGAGGACGACCGCGGTCGAAGCTGCCCTTAAGCAACATCGTCTCAGTCTAAGAGGACGAGACTCAACTCCCATCTGGGATCGTAATTGATGGACAACATCAATGTATGACGATCCCAAAAGCTGTAGCGCAGCACGAGAGTTACCCTCACCAAGTATGAGTAAATCATCAGCATAAGCGCAGCACTTGCACAGTCTGTCGAGACACTTAAACAGGTCATCGATGACTAGGTTCCAAACGAATGGGCCTAGGATGGAGCCCTGCCGGACAGCCACGTGATGCACGTTTGCGTAGCACGTCTTAGGCCCCGAAGACAAAGGACTCTCTGTCGGAGAACTAGCTCCTTCAAACAGACAACTCCGGCCAGCCAATAGATTTTAAAACGGTGAAAAAACTGCCACCCCTCAAAATTGACCGCCCTGGGCAGTTAATAGGTTTCCCATATGAGAAATGCGGCCCTGTGTGTACTTTACAGATTTGATAGTTGAAAGTACCGTCATGAGATTGTTGTTTGAAATTTTAAAATTGAGATGCAGTTTAAATATATGTTCGAGTATTTTGGCAACATCCCTCTTATTTGAAACTGCAAATATGATTTCATGAACTTTCAGAAACTGAAGCCAAATGTTTCATTAATTGATTAGGGTTGTGGTAAATGTAATTTTTAATACAACGGAACAAGTCTTGATTTTCGTTGACTTCCTCAAAAAAAAAAACCAATAGCACGATAAGGGTGAAATTTGTGCCCATTCTTTTGATGGACCTATTACTCAAACAAATTGTCCTATCGACACTCACACTCACATTTTGCATATATAGATCACATCTTTTCTACTCCATCATATTCTTACATTTTTATTTTTTATTGTCTAGGGTATAACATTCAAATACCGATATTAACCAAAATTGCACTTGAAATTTGATTAAATGTATCGCGATAACTTTCAATTGAAATCAACCGTATCACCTACATATCCCCTTTCAATTGCCGACATGTTCTTCTACAACTGCCACAGCCACACTCGACATGAAATAATTTTGCTAATAGTTCGGATACTTTGACGGTATCATAAAGCGGTATCAACATCTATTAACTTCTTAGTCAATTAGATTTGTTTGGCCCAAAGTGATTTTGCGATTTTATAAAAAAAAATATTCTATATACACGACACATCGCTCCCGATTCATGTTTCTGGGCACTTTTCAAGATACCGCACAAAATCTGACAATAATAATAATATTGACTCATTGATGAATTTTATTACTATTATTTAATACACGCATACAATCAACCGAAAAAATGAACTGTGCGCATCCGCGGATATTTTATACAGACATTTGAAGACAATCTATTTTTGGCCAAAAAGTATGCAGCCGGTGCTCTTTGAAGTCGGCGAAAACTGTCCCGAAAAAGACCTGGGAAAAAGATTGTTTTGAAATATTGTTATGATGTCGTTGTCGCGACGCGACGCGCATTGGCAATGTTAGATAAACGATTACAACTTAGCTCCGAGTTCAAAGCGTTTTATAAAAATTTGCTGTCAATTTCAGGTGTAAATTGGTTCATTTCAACGCCAAAATTGTCAAGTTATTTTCTTGAGTTTAATATAAAGTTGTTTTGGAATAATGTGTATGAGCATTGTTATTCGCGTTTTAGTAACCATACAAAATGTATGAATAGAATTTTTCTTCGCGGTTCTTCCCGGAATTTGGCATAAATTAATTTCTACTAATTAACTCAAACAATTAACTAGCTTTTTATAGGTATATTGTTAAATGAAATCCCCTTCGCTGGTTTGGACTAGGTATGGAAAGCATCTATTGAGGACCTTTCACAAAAATTTCTCACAGAAACTTAACGTTGAGCCATAGATTTACCATACATACTTATCTATACAAAAAAAATCGTTATTACAACCTGATTCCTGATAAGAGTTCTTGTTATAAACATTTTATCCAACTGAGATTCTTTCTCAATGTTATTGGAACACATAGAAAGGAATACATATCAAAAATCAAGGTTCCCTTTTGACAGCTTTTGTCGCGACTTTTTCCTGCATAAGCTTATAGTCCCCAGAGAAAAAAATTGAAATTCTAGACAAACATCTAATTCCATCGATTGACTACTTGTTATTTCTAATCGACTTACACCTAATCCTCACCTTGCCGCCATCGTTCATATATTGGTGCAGACAAAAGATTGATAACCATGGCGCCTGATCATCATAGGGGCTATGTCAATTGCTGTACTGCACCGGGAACTATACTATAGTCCCATAACGTCATCCCTTCGGTAGTATTGTCTCGTCGCGACAATTCGATAGCTTCTAATGTGAAATGTACTCTTGTCACTAAACAAATATTTAATTTGGATCATATAATGTTCAATATTCGGCAATGCAACGACGACCACAACTGACGTTTTTTTGGTCAGTAGATACAAACCTCGAAAGAAATATATTTTCCATGCCTAGTTTCGCATCTACTAGTCCCCTTCGAAAAGACACACCGCATACATACATCGATGATCAAGGATAAAAGTGTGTAATTTTTGAGACCTTTTCGATCAACATTTTTCAGAAACATAATGAGTTTCAGACTACTGCGGCATGCTTTTGATTCCAAACCAACAAAAATGAGTATTACTTTTATTTTTCTAGTTGCAATGTTGAAATTATTCGACTATCCAAAATATAATTTGGTAGGCATAATTCTTCCTAATTCTTCCAATCGCTTGAAAATTTAATTTTTGATAATTGTAATTCGCTTATCATCAAAAGTTTAGCAAGCCCTGCTTAGACAAAAGACAATGTGCATCAAGGTGAGGAAGTTAGTCGCCAGAATGCTTCAACAGAAAAAAAAGTGTTGTGAAAGTTAAATCACCTCAAACAAATAGACAAGGTGTTATCGCCAGAAAGTATACTTATATGACAAAGAAATTATTATAATGTTACGGTGCTACTGGGCATTATATTTGATAAGTTTTTCAAGAATTTAGTTATCAAATATAAATAATAAGACAAAGATCTACAAACATTTTTTGTATACTTTTGAATATCTTAGGTGAAACAGTAAATAAATGAATCTTAAATTTATTATGAATTTATAAAATATTCAATTCCAGGGATCAGTTCCTCGTACATTTTATCTAATGGTTACTCTTATCGTATACAATTCGCAAACAATTTTACATTATGAATTGATCTTTTGTTTCTTTTGCTTAGTTATGCCATATTTTAGGTTGCGCCATTGTATGAAAGTGCGCAATGATTTTCGTAATTTCAGATAATGGCGTATCCACGCCAAACTATATGCAAAATAAACAAAAGTTCAATGCAATATAATGTAAAAGCTTTCTGAAAATGGTGTGCGTAAATGGTGTGCGTCTTCTCTATACGATAAGACCATTAGATAAGATGTACGAGAAACTAGCCCTAGATTCTTCAATACTACTATATTTTTTGGAATATGTAAAATAATATTGTTTTTGCTCAAAATTAATTAAAATTAAGGGCGGAATTCATAGTCGTCACTTAAAGAATAAGGATTCCCCTAAGGAATAAGTATAAGGGAATGCCTATTCGAGCAAATCGTCACCTATAAAGGCATTGCCACATTTAATTAAATAATTTAATTCAGGAGCCAAATTATAGTAACTGACAAATAAATTATAAAAAATTATCTAAGTAGCAAAATTCAAATTTCGTTTTTAAGTATGAGCGACTATGGCCCGTATTTATGAAC
This sequence comes from Microchrysa polita, assembly GCA_949715475.1. NCBI lineage: Eukaryota > Metazoa > Arthropoda > Insecta > Diptera > Stratiomyidae > Microchrysa > Microchrysa polita. Next base: position 11,909,594 of record OX454421.1, on the reverse strand, counting down.
ATTCCTTAACTCGAGGAGACTTTGAGTCAAGGATGCCGAAATTCAATAAAATAAATGTCATTTCCCATACTTTTTCATATAAATAATTTATATTCAGGAGTCAATGCATCTTTGATTTAAGGTGAAACTCAAGGAGACCTTAAGTTTTCAATGGACTTGAAATATCATATTTCAAGGAAGGTGGGTAGCTACCTTTACTTCAAGTGAGGTTGACTATAAAAAATTCCAAGGTCCCCTTGAGTTTCTCCTTAAATCAAGGATGCATTGACTCGTGAATATACCCTGCAAACAATCGGTCAGCAATCCCCTGCCGCGAGGAAAGGGAGGAAGAAAAATTATTCGAGTATGCGTGTGCACACACACATGTTCACTCTTTTCGCGAAATGTCATTTGACCGCCGCGCCGCGTCGTTTGTTTTGTTTCTTCTGTCCACATCAACCCGCACAAATTATAATGCAAGTATGAAGGTTTTGATCGCGGTGGTGGATTTATGCAATTGGTAAGCTCCCATATCAATATTTTTTCATTAAAATGTGGAATTAATAATTTTCATCATAGGAATTGAAGCTCTGGCGAAGGAAGATCGTAAACGTTTTTTCATGGCAAAAGGCATAAAAGGAGCAGCAATTGGAGCGATGGACTTGATTAGGTTTGTGAGTGTGCATATTCTTGTTTTGCGCTAAATAATCATCCAAATATCTAACGCACATTCCTTTTATTTTTCAGAAACGAGATTGGGACAATATTTTTATTAGAATAGGCGTATACTACAATAAGTTTGAAGATTTGTTTGCGAACGTTTTTGTTTCACTTGGGGATTCAATTTGTAAGTACAAATTACTGTAATGCGATATTTAACATCAGTTTATTTATACAATACACGTATTCCATTTTCAGAGGCGTGCGATCCCGGCAATCTTCGAAGAAGTCGTCTGTTGCCATTCCAGAAGAGCGGACTTCGAAAGATGCGAACATTAAAGTGTATTTTTGTGTACAAAGTGAAAATGAAATTATATGCCTATTGATTTATTTAAATAAAAAATAAATTATGTGCTAAACACCATTGTTTCTATTGTGGCCCGAGCAAATGGACGACAGCGCACCCTGCACGTCGTTCATAGAAAGAGAACCCCGCACTCCGCACCGCACCCCGCTATTTTAAAGTTTTGACAATGGTCGCGTATTACATCTACTACAATTCGAATATCTGTGTACTGACAGTCAACAGTGATTTCTATGAAAAAGTATGGAAAATGACATTTAATTTATTGAATTTCGGCATCCTTGACTCAAGGTCTCCTTGAGTTAAGGAATGTTCATAAATACGCAAAATAATAAGGATATACTTAAGGGTTTCCTTAAGTATAAGTGAGGACTATGAATTCCGCCCTAAAATTTGTATATCCTACTAATCAAATCGGTTAAAAAAGGCGCATAGAGTGATTCCTAATAATATATTTGCAAGTTGCCTACACCGCGGGTCGAGCAACGCGAAGCCATGGAGCGGTATAAAGAACGAGGCAAGGAAGAAGATATTTGCAAGTTACTTATTTCGAAATTTATGAATGGTTTTGCTGGAGTGAAATTCACCCAATAATTTTTAAAAGAGAAAATGGAAATGACTTAATAGACATCATAACAAACACTGTGAATTGATAATCACCCTAAAGTAGACTTATCTGCATCCTTTTTGGACTATAAAATTAATGCCAGTAGCCAGTGTCATAAAAGTTTATTTGCGCACACTGCATTGTTTCACCCTCATGCATATACCAACTTGTATGTAGAAGGAACAAGGACTAACACTGCACTGCATCTAACCAAATTATGTTTGCGTGAATGTCAAGGCTTATCACCATAAAAAAACGGCGAGGTTATCGTGCTTTTCGCTTTCGTGCACTCATTATGAAGCAAAGGAAATAGAAAAGGTGTAATTTGTTTTATAACGTTCAGTGGTCAATGTGCGGCTTGCGAAAGTATGAAGTTATGAGCAACATACGACAGTGCCGCAAATAAGTTCGAGTAGGATAAATATGAGAAAATAATACTTTGAATTTCGAATATTTTGATTAAAAAAAAACACAATCAAAATAATCTTGTTAAATTAAGCAAGCCCTTTCCTCCCTCCCCATCCACCTCCTTACTGCCACGGTCGCACAAGTATCGTTCTGGAACAAATTGCGAAAAACATGGTAGCGGATAAGCTCACCGGATACATACTTACGTAAGTAGATACATATGTAGTAAATAGACCCCACGGATATGGGTACGTACTGCAATAAAGATGTAATTTTAAATAACAGAAAGAAAACCCTTAGGCAGCCCTTTGAAAGTAGTCATGTCCAATATGTGTCCTGAGTACATAATGTGGACACCATTTTGCAGGATTATAAAATTGTAGAGGGTAAGCCCATTTTTATAGCAATCCTAGGGCATATATAACAAAATATTTGCGGTACCGTTGATACCGCCCTCGTATCCTATAACATATTCGAAGTGAGCTAGTGCAGCATCAAAAAGTGCCTCTCCCTCTACTACGCGGACAAGCGTGAGAACGCTGGAGCACCGGCTGCATTCTATGTATCAGGGAAGCACGTAGATGTGTTTTACGAGAATATAAACCATCAGGTTTCTCTACTAAACGTATACCTCTCTAAAATGCTGGTCATCCAGAACCGCCAAACATTTCCTGAGGCGTATGCGTCGTGCTTGGAAATCCGTAATCTCATCTTTCGAAATGCCCCTATTCACTTTAAAAATGTCAGAAATACCGTTTCCCTCCAATAAACCAAATGTTTAACCCCCATCCAAATCAGCATTTTGTCAACCTCCAAACTAGCCTATCCGATAGGATTATAAAGGCTACAATATTACAAGAACAACAATCCTAATTTTTCTGCCTCCAACAATAAACCGCCAGATCATCTTAACCCAAACTACTTGTAACAATGGATATTGACAGAACTATACAGACCCGAAATATTTTGACAGACCGTTCTTGTTTACACCGATGCATCTAATCAGGCAATCGGATCTGAATTGTCGCAAGACGAAATGGGGAAGGGGATTTCAATCGTGTACATCTCCTGGTTCTTATATAGAACCGAAGAAAATTACGCAATAGGAGAAAAGAGATGCTAGTTGTCTTTCAGGCTTTGGAGAAATTCAGGAAATATCTGTATGGGGCAAAAAAAAAATAGTTAAAATAATTACGGATCACAAACCTCTTACATTTGCCCTGGCAAATAGAAACTATAATCGCCAAGATGAAAACATGGAAATCGCGAGTCGAAGAATTCAACTACGAGCTTGTCTACAAACCCGGTAGAGCAAACGTCGTTGCCGACGCTCTTTCAAGACTTCCCTTGGAGGTCAATGTTCTAATGAGTGACTCGGGAACTGCCCATAGTGCAGACGAAAATGAGGCTCATATTAACGTTTTCAAAAGAAAACAGTTTTTTTCTGAAAAACGTGAGGAGTCACAAATAACCTCACCCAAACTATCTTAGGTACTACATCCGCCTGAAGAAAATAGATTAACAAATACAATATATCTTCATCCAACCATCATCAATGGATTACAAATTCTGGAAGCTTATATTCAAGAGCTTCAATTTCCAAAATTTCAAAATCGAATCACCCAAAGAGCTGTTGGGGACATTTCTAACGACGACAATAAGCTCGGTATTATTCAGGCCGAACACGGAAGAGCTCACCGAAATAACAATGAAAATAAGGAGGAAATCCTTGAGCAGTACTATTTCCCATCCATGACTAAGCGTTATGTTGCGAATTGCGAAATTTGCAGCACCTGCAAATACGACCGGTACCCTCAGAAACCCGAAGTCCAGGAGAAAGCAATACCCAATTATCCGACAGAGATTTTGCACATGGACATATACATGGAAAAGTTTCTGACCTGTGTCGATAAGTTCAGGGAATTTTTCAAATACTAGTTTCGGACAATGAATAAAGCTTCATTAGTCCAACTATTCTCAAATTTATTGAAGGTTTAGGTATTCAATTCTACCTACCAAGTAACAATTCGTATGCTTTAACCCTTAAATGCATGGGGTCTGAACCCATTATCGTAACTGACCTCTCCTTATGTAAAAGCGGTTACTGAACACGAAATCAGCCTTTATTTTCCCAGGAAATAGCCGGTTTCCCCAGAAAAGCGAAAATAGTAGAATTTGCATTGTGTACCAAATATGGTACGTCATGCATTCAGGTCATATGTTGTAAATGAAAGACGTTTTTAAAATTTTATTTAAAATGCCTTCTTACTTTAATATGAACAGTGCAAAAAAGACAGGATAATGACTATTGAGAGCTTTGATCAAAATTATAGTGGAAACTCGATATAATGAACTCCTTTTCATTAAAGGAAAGGTGGTCATTTATAGAAAATCGCGAATATTCAGTTTGTTAAAGGGGAGCTCGGGTAGGTCCTTATTGAAATTTGTATCGATGCTATTTGTGAGATATCCCGGGAGTTGATGGAAAGTGGAGTAGGTCTTACTACCCCTACATTCCCTACAAACCTAAATTTAGCCATATCTCTTGATAGAATATCGCGAAGAACTTCAAAAGTGTGTCACGTGGTAGCTGTTGGATGTCCTTATACAATATTAAAAGTACACCAGATCCGACTCATATATCCCTGCCTCTTCTACAAAAAACATGGAATTGATTATTTTGGGCTTTGCGTGCCGTCTAGCTCTGTACATCATCATGCTATTAGTGCGATTAGAGGTCGGTCTCGTTATAAAAAAAAAAAATTAATTAATAGTTCGTAATAAACATGTTCCACTGTTAAACGTATATCTCGAGACTTCTTTTGACTTATCATAGCTCATGGGATTCCTTTCTTGAAAACTATAAGGATTGGATTGAATTTGCTAGGATGTGAATATGAAAATGAACTGTTGCCTGCTTTATAACCCAAATTTCTGCAGGTCCCAGGGCATGTCCACAAGAAGTACATCCATGTAATTTTTTGTTTATCCAATGTAGTACTCCACATAGTCTTCCATATGAAATGGTTGACCCTATAAGCACATTTTCTGAGGATCCTGACCGTGGACTGCCAAAATAATACTTGTCATAATCAAATGGTTTAAGAATTTGGATATCAAGGCGCAGCTGCTCGAGTCCTGGTGAAAGTCGAAGTATCTTACTAAGATGTCAAGTACGGAAGCTCGGGTTCTTAGTGGCGAGTCCTAAGGACAAATCAAAAGATGTTAAAATTTTTTTCAGTGTACTTGCCAGCTAAAAAGACTGGGATTATAAGAAGCAGCTACAGAAACGCGATGCTCTGACTGTTGTGCTATAGAAAACAAAATGACAAAAGCGATCCTTCTAAATCAACTATGACAGCTCCGTTTCCTTGGATCCTGAACAGAACTGATTAACCTAGCTTTCATAAAAAATGTCAGTAAATGTCCTGAAAAAATGGATCGGTGACATAATTTGTATGAGAATTTAGGTTATTTTGACCTGTTCTGGGCCCAATAAAACGTACCATCATGTTGAAAGAGCTGATAATTAAAATTTTATGAACATATCCTCCCTACCCAAGACTAAAGGAGAATAATTTCATCTACTAATAACGATCGGAATGTATGCATAGACATTTCTGAATATGCCCGAATGCATGGTGTACCATATATGGTACGTTGCAAAATTGGTGCAAACAATACCTTTAGTGACTTTTTTTGATAAAAATCTCAAAAGAATCCCAAGAACACATTCCACTTTACTCACCAGTATTTTTCCTTTCCCAAATAACGGTAGATTTCACCAATTTTTTTAGCTCTAAAGAATAGCTTTTAAAATTCCACAGAAAATAACGTTCGTCCACTTTGACGACGCACAGACAATTCAAGGAAAGCTTCTGGAAGCCAAAATTGAGTTTATGTGAAAGCCTATTTTGTCTACTTTGGGAAAAAGTAAAAAAAAAATCAAAAATTTAATAATCGCTAGACTTTTATAGGAAAATAGCCATGTACCATATATGGTACGCTATGCATTTAAGGGTTAAAAAAGCACTTCACCTTGTAGCAATCATATAGTAACACCAAATCCGTTTATCGTGTGACATCGCTTATACAAGTATTTTGATCCGATTAAAACTTCTTAAAACACTTTTCGAAAAGTTTATAAAGTTCTTATATAATCAATTCACGACTACATCCAATAAGACTTCGATAACACTTCTCTAAACGTTAACATAAAAAGATGCTCCATTAAATGCTTCTTTGTAGTCTTTATTTAATGACATTTACACACATGTAATAGTCTGACTCGAAATCAACACACACATATAATCTTCTATAGCACAGTCGGTTTCATTTTTATAGTGTGACATTCGTATGGTCATCCAATAAATTGTTCACGGTAGTTTTATATAAGGATAGACTTTGTGATTTTTTAATGAATTGACACTTGTGAAGAGCTCCGTAATACATCATTTCTTCAATAGAAATCCTTGAAATCATGCATGAAACCCACACTTACTCATTCATTGCTATCTTCGGAACCAATTAAGGTATGATCTCTGCGCAGAAATCGACCTTATTTTATTGATAAATGTAGTATAGATTTGGGATGCATTGCAGAAGATCCGATAAAGAATTGTCAATCATTTCTACAGAAGCAACTAACAATTTGTAGTGTTTACGAGCAATAGTGACTATATGTGAGGTTGGCCGAGTGGTTAAGGCGTCGGACTGGCGTACGACAGTCGCTGGTTCGACGCTGGCTTCGGGAATTTTTTTCTTTTTGCAAACGCGAGAAAATGATGACATAACACATGATGTATGTCTTTTTCACAGCGTAATTCAGTGCTACAATAAGGTTCCATTGGAGCAAAAAACGGCGCCAAATGCCATTATTGGACTATTATTCAATGTTTATTCCCTGTAAAGTGCCCCTATTATCGTTAGAAGAAAATATTCTACGAAGTATTATAGGGATGAAATTGTTACTTGGGCTAGCTCCACCGCAAAAAAAGCGGGGCGAACGGCGCGATTGAACGGGTCCATTCCACTATTTTACAAATTAATCCGATGTACCCAGAAAGAAAAGCCAGATCTCACTCTTAAGGAATATATATATCCGTAGATAAATACAACAACACTATCCACTCCGTCACTAAATGCAAACTTTCTTTTTTGGCAGAACTCAACGCATTAACTATTAAAACCTGATGAGTTTCAATAACAGATTACACGAAGATCTTAAAGAAAAAATCTTACGAAAACAAAAGGCTCAGCTAGACACACATAGTAATGCAATAAGATCAAAAGCTAAACAGTTTAAAAAGGGTGATGTGTTTAACCCTAGAGTGGGTGCGCTATGAGCATTTTGCCGCCCTCACAAAAAAAACCTTAATAATTCGTAAAATAATTAATCGTTAAGTTTGCGCTTTTTAGTAGCTGCCCCTATTTTCATTCAGAACTCGTGCCGAAAAGCTGTACGTCATCAGTGAGCGGAGTGCTGCTAGAGAAGGAGGTAGTTACAATCAGTTACAATTTCCTCATCGTGCGCTTTCTCACGTAAGTAAACATATCACATATAAAAAAAAACAATTTTTTTGCAAAGTTGGAATGTTGGGTATGTTTTATGGTGCATTTATTGTAAAAACTAGTATTATGAGTATTACATACGATAATGCAGAATATGCTAAAAGTCTATTAAAATGCGAAAACCGAAGTTACCAAAACAGATTTCAATAAATATGTTAATTTGTCATTGCTTATTTGTGTTTTACTTAAATCCTGAGAAAATAAATTAATTCAGTTGCTTTATTCCTACTTAAAATGGTCACTGAAAAGGAGCGGCAAAAGGCTCCCCACGCACCCACTGACGTTTCTCGGAAAGACGCTCTCTAGGGTTAAAAACAATACATCCAAAAATATGACCCTTTCCGAAAAAGAAACAGTTTCCAAGGACAACCGGGTTACTGTTACGACAACGACTGGAAAACGCATACACAAATCCCACCTCAAAAACAGTTCGCCCATTTCACCAAATTGTGTTATTACTCAAGATTAGACTAGATTGGATTGGGGCGGGCGAACCCGAAGGGGGTTCGTATAGCACTGAAGCACAGACAATCTATTAATAGTTATTAATATGTGACTGAAGCCAATGGGCCTATTTGACTATCGCCCTGGTCATCTGTGGGCAGGACTATGCCTGACGATCGAGGGTGATCGTGCTAAGAAATGAGCTGAGTGTGTTGATTGACGTCGACGCTATGTCGAAAGTGTCTGGATAGGCCACTCCAAATTGTGTCCAGCGGTTCGAGTAAATCAGGTAGTGTTTCCTCGAACAAACTCTTTACCACTATAACCACATCGTCGGTATATCCCTGCACGGAGAAGCCATTGAATGTGAGGATTCCACAAAAGTTCGTCCCGGGGCCGCGGGGTGTCATTAAGGGAAAGATTTCAGATTCGAAAGACTAGGCGAAACGCGGGATTGCAGGATCAAATTCCCATCTTCGAGACTGCAGTCCGTGCAGCAATGTGCGGATGACAGTGGAGACTGAAATCTTTCGTTTTGCAGAAAACCAAAAAGTTGAGGTCAGCTCTGCTTTCAAAAAAAAGACAGCTGAGGGCTTGCACATATTCATGTACGAGAGGAAAGTTAGCAAATTATTGGAAATAAATAAGGAAGCGGATTAAGAGTCTTCTGCACATATTATGTGAGTTTTTCGCATTAATTATTTTATGCTCTTATATTACCTAATACGTTATTTCGGTCACCCTCTCGTATGTTTTTAAGCACTTACCTGTAAAGAAAGAGAAAAAATATCGTTAAATAAAATATTATGTTAATAATAATAAAATTTATGTCATAGGAGTGTTATTTGATTAGTTAAAAGAAATTAATCTTCTTATTTGTTCTCAGAGATCTGTATCGGTTTCCATACCTTTTTATAAGGTTATTTGACGGAAATATGTTTCAAGTAGCTGGTGCGAATTGAGCCGTAAGAGATTTTTAAACAAAATTAAATAAACCATTGAACTACAATAAATACAATTATTTTGTAATTTATGAATTAAAATTTGCAAATGTTGAATGACCAAATGAGTTTTTGTGTCCCATTATAGAAAAAGACCATAGTTACTATTCTCAATAAAATAATTTTTGAATAAGTACTCTATTTTTTTCAAATCGATAAGAGTTTCACAACAATATTAACTACTTACACTGACATTGACATTATCCAGACAGTGCAATATATACTCGTACATATTTTATTATGTAGGTATGTAAAAATGTTGAACCCGGCATTCATTCGGGGAATCACTCATGCTAGCTGACCGCATATAGCTCTATACTCTTGTCCACTCACTATTACACATTTCAACAGAACCAGGAAAATTACAATTTGCATGACTCTTTGTTTTGACTACTCTACTAACTAATCGTCAAAGTTCTATTATTTTTTGCGTGATGAAGGAACGAAAACGGGCTTCTTCTTGTATATCCACAACATGCAATAATGACGACACTACAAAGCGAAGGGACATTCTGTCCGTGCCGCGTCACCGAAGAGAGTGAAAAAAAGGGAATTAGAGGTACACTTATTGTTAAAGTTTATATTTTGTGGTTCGTCCGAAAAAAAAGGGTTGCCAAATGTTTTCAATCGAATTATGTATGTATTTATTACTTTATTTGGTCCATAGTTTAATATTTTTAATGAAACAGATAGCAGGCATAACAGTGCAACATTGGACAGACAGATGTGCTAGTGACATCCAACTACCGAGATCTTAACTGCTGTTTTTGGAGAAATGTTGAGTCAACAGCACGCACTACAGAATTATTTATCTCCGTAAATGGGTAGGTACTCTTTCAATGGCTGAGCGAAATCTTCATTCGTCCGTGAATTAGAAAACACCATAAATTCGCTCAGAGAGAGACTCAAAGTCACGACCCTGTGCTCCGAAGAGGTGAGCCCATAGTGTTGCCAATTTAGCCGGACTGTTAGCCGGATGAAATTACTAATCCCGGCCGACCGGATTTTTAGTTCGGAACTAATTTTCTTCGGCCGTTGTTCTGGCTAAGATTATTTTATGAAATTTTAAATCTTATTTATTTTGCAAATAATGAACATAAGAGGAGAACTTCATTATCAATATTCACAACCAAAATAATGCATGGTCGTGAGATTATTTCCTGGCGGATGGGAATCTTTTTGTAGAAGAACTTTGCACTTTTTAATTAATATTCTGCTTTCCGAATTGTTTTTTTTATAATGATGATATAATCAAACTTAAATTAGCGAAAACAATTATTGAGAAAACTCAAAAAAAAAATTGAATTAAAAATATTGGAGTGCAAGACCAGCCAAGACTATACCACCAAACTAACATCTAATCTAATTTTAAGCAGGGACTCTGTAACTGCAAAAGCGGAAACACTGTCATAAAATTTATTTTAAGTTATTATTAGAATCTAATTTGTCTAAAATTTAAAGTAGGTACCTATTTGATAGTCTACTAAGTTTCTACTGAAATTTTAATGCAGATTTTTGACAAACTCTAGTTTAACGCAGTTATGGCCAATCTTGAAAGATTAAATTAAATTTATGGTAATCTAACCTTATCTATATCCTATATTCTGTGAATTGTCTGGATCCCCAATTAGCTTCGAAAATTTGCAAGGTCAGATTCTATGTCAAAAGAGATGTTTAATATTTTTCATTTGTAATCCCTGTTTATCCTACTACAAGACAAGCTTATAAAAATACTTAAATATCGTTTAAATTGGTAACACTCACCCCAGTATAATTCGAGTCAGTGCACTTTCTTTGAAAACTTTATATTTCTCCCGTCACCGTGCAATCAGATATGAAAATTATATCCTTCAGACGCGTGTGACACACTAAGTAACCCTACACCACCCACAAAATACGTGGAATTTCTATACTAGCCCCTGACCGCGACGTTTTGAGCGGCTTTTATCGACTGAGCAGCGAGTGCGATGACAAACGCAATCCAACCGAAACCGAATCGTATACTACGAAGGGAGCTTAGCGTTATAACGTAGTTAGCTAAACGCAATGGCAGAGTGCGGTAATTAATTCATTTGTCACGGAGTTAATAAGGTGAGCTTATTAAGCTATTCTTTGGTGGCGATTATCAAAGTAGTTTGGACGTATCCTGTCCGTATACGACTCAAGCACGTTATGTAGTCTTAAATGAATGTAATTAATTTTTGCTCGTCAGATTGTTGACGATTTGATTGCACTACTTGTATTACGCGTGAGGAGAGTGATTGGAGTGTTGATGTACAATATACACACTTGAAAATTATTGAGAAATACTCGGAAATATTTTTTTTTGCATTTATTCATTGACATCTCCTTTACGGCAATACAAACACATGTCATCGAAGGACATTTACTATACACACGCACAGAAAACAAACAAATCGAATTTCGTTCTTTCTTTCTTTCTATACATAGAATTTCACCCTAGAAAATTGTAATGAGAAATAAAATTTTTCCTCTCGTATGCTTTTATCTTTGTTCGGCTCCATCTGTGCTAATTCAATAGTAGAATCTTAATTCGGGTAATACAGTCTGACATGATGACGGATCACCAATTTTTTTGTTTTCTCTTTTTCTCCTTGTACCTACAATTTTCCCGTATGGTGTTCTAGGTACCCATCACTTCTTGTAATACCATTGCGTCCATATCAAGTTGAAGTCTCTCTTGGTATATACGGGAAATCTCACTTTTAGGTTTGACTCGAAGGATGTGTCCGTTCTATATTGCATTGAACCTATTCGTATGTGTATATGAATTGTATAGTCCACACTACAGTACATATTGTATATGGGAAACATAAAAGATTTCTCCCATTCTTCATCGATTTCTATAGAAAGCGATTGCAGGACGAATGTGATGGAAATGGTATATACATAGGCGACCGTACATGAGATTTCTATATTTTTTTCTATCCCAACCCCTAATTGTAACAAGGACACAGGACATATTCGTTGCTGGAATAAAGATGTTCACATGCTGTATACGATTGGCAGAGAGATGTTGGACATTTTGTGTGGTTGTTGTATGTAATGTACAGTACATACATGTATGGTATGAGGACTAGGGACCCGGGCAGTGTTTGTTTTTTTTTTTTCAACGACAGTGGTAGATTATCCTTGAAAATAGTGGCCAAAAGTTGTAGTCTTTTAAAGCTTTAAAAACAGTCTTTTTATTGTTAAGAATCGGAAAAAGAGAATATATTCGTTATTAAAATTAATCATTATACCCTTCGCTCATAGAGTGAAAGGGTATATTAACCGACCATATAAAAAGTATAGGTAGTATATAGGTAGTCTGGCTGGTCTAGCGGTTAGTGCGCGCACCTTCGGTGCACAGGGTCATGAGTTCGAATCTCACCGTGGATCATGGTGTTTTTCGAACTCACGAGCTTGTGTCGGACTATGATCTCACTCAGATGTTAAACGAGTACCTATTTATGGGGATAAATAACACTGCTGAGCGTGATGCTGATCTCATTACCTCAACAAAAAGCAGATAAGATCTTGGAAATAGGATGTCACTAACACATCCTGCGGCCTTAGTCCAATGCTGGATTGTCGCGCCTGTTATTTATTTATTTTTATAAAAAGTATACATATAATGATCAGCATGATTTGGGGAGTCGATTGGGCGATGTCCGTCTGTCCATCTGTCCGTCTGTCTGTCTGTTGCGACGCGTTTTACTCGGCCAATTAAAAGTTTTGCACAAATGCTTATCTTTGCTGCAGGCAGTTTGTATGTTTGAATCGGTAAAATCGGACAATGGGGTCATGGGGCTGCCATACAAACCCAACTCCCCAAATTAGGTTCTTCTAAGAAAAACTTTTTTATTTGTGCACCAATTTCAACCAACTTTCACACAAATGTGTTCCTATTGCTAACACAAAACATATGTAAGAATAGATCAAATCGGACGATGGGGTCATGGGGCTGCCATAAAAACCTAACCCCCCAAATTAGGTTCTTCTAAGAAAAACTTTTGTATTTGTGTACCAAAATCAATAAAATTTCACACAAATGTATTTCTATTGACGACACAAAACATATGTTAAAATGGATCAAGTCGGACCATGGGGTCACGGGACTGCCAACCCTCCATTTTGGTTCTTCTAAGAAACATTTTTTACACCAATTTCACAAAACCTTGAATTAATGTGTCTTTATCAAAGCAACTAAAAAGTTCAAAACAAATAGAATCGTGCTATGGGGCCATGCTGCCGCATCCTCCACTAAAAATTTCTGAGTAAAGATTTTTATTTACCCACTTATTCCAAACAAACCCCACACAAATATTGTTTTGCCGACGCAACGGAACTTTTGTGAAGACAGAAGGAAAAAGGTGGGGGACGGAAAATACAAGTCGTAGGTACGCCCGAAAAAACTTTTAGCGAAGGGTATCCGAATTTCGGCCGCGCCCGAAATTAGCCTCGGTCTCGCTTTCACAATGATTTTATTTTAAACACGATTAAAAGTTTGTTTTTTTTTTTACTATCGAATACTGGACCGACTTTAGGATCGAATAAGCACAGTGGTCTGGTCGCTGTGCACGCCAAAGTTAAGAAGAGACGCCAAGTCGAGATGAACTACGTACAATTTATGAATCATTTTGCCCAAGAAAATCGGTCAAGAATATTTTGAATCATCTTTTTAGTTTTCTCCTTGAGATCAGGCATTGATTTTTTTTGTTTAAAAATGCCGCCAAACGCCATTTTAAAAATCTTCCGTCAAACTTTTATCGACCATTCGCGAAATCATCATCGTCAATGCTAAGGATTGTCAAGAATAGCAGTGGTGCAAACAGGATCTTGCCCTAGAGGGAGCTTAGGGCACCCATATTACTATGTACATTTGATTGTGCTTCTGCAAGTTAGGTGATCTTGCTATTTTCAGTTACTACGCTATTCAGTGGTGGGTGTGCTCTTATTGCTACTTATTTTCGATGTTCTTATTTTTTCCGTAGCTTAGCGTCTTGAAAATACTTGTAATCGGTAATCAGCACGTTCTTTCTCCATAGTTATTATGAAAACCAATTTTGAATCACTCTTTACATCATTGCAATTGGTGAGTTTATAAAACAGAAACTGATCATGAACCGAAACAAATGGACATTACATTTGATCAAATAGTATACTGTCCTAGACGATACGAATTAATTACACTTTGTCATCGCCCTGAATCTAGGACCTAGTAAATGCTAGAACAAAAGAGGCGAATTTGGATAGAAAGTACGGTACCCGTATAGAATACCGTCCGTGCGGATTAGTCACTATACTACATATAACTTCGATTTAGATTTTTTTGTAAATGTTTATCTCCTACGCTGTGCGTCTATTGGTATAGTAAAATTAGTTAAAAAAAGTCCTTAACCCAAACATTAAAAAAAAAAGTTTTGATGCCCAATATACGCAGTAAAAAGTTGCCCTAATTTGCGCCATAGGCTAAGTGGGGAGGGGGTGGCAAAGGGGTTGAAAATCCAAATATCTGGAAAACTATATGGTAATTAGGTTTGCTTCGTCCCTAAGACATTTTGCGATCAGGCTCATAGTTTTCCAGATATTACCAAAAAACTTAATTTTGACCCCTTTGCCACCTCCTCCTCGTTAACTTATGGCGCACATCGCCCATTTTGGCAGCATTGTTGTCGTTTCTTGATGTTAAATTGTTTTTTTTTTTTGCATTCGTTCGTTTCAGCACGCTATTATAAATACTAGATAGATACCATATTCCCCGATAATTCAGACTCAAAAATATTTCAAAAATCGAATACCTACTGCATACCATTCTTATCACAAAGCATCACTGCTTCAAAATCAACATTTTTCCTTTTGTCTGATAATTTTAAATTTACACAGACTTTTACCTGTTGAGCGTCAACAAAAAATTGCAAATGTCTGTAAACATGTTTAAATTGAAATCATCACAACGCGCGATAATACTTTTATAGCTCTGATGTCGAGTCGCGCATAAATGTACGAATGATTTGAAACATTATTATTATTGGCCCGTGACAAGCTGTCGATTTTTGACAAGAAAATTCGGTAGATAACTTTGAGAAGCCAATATTTACTTCCGTTTGCCGAAAAGATCTAAAAGTTGCCGAAATGACAGTGTCTTGCGCGAAATTTGATTGACATTTTGACTATAGAGAGATAAAAAGTTTTTTTTTTTTCTGTGCGTTACTCTACAGGGTGTTCGGAAACTGCCGCATAAACGCACCGGATTGTGATTGCGTTGTACGAAACATACCCCCTTAGCTTAAGGCCGCGCGCAGACTAAAGCGTATTGGAGCGTAGCGTAGCCCTGTAGTCTAATACGCTCCCATATGCCTTTAGTCTGCGCGTGGCCTTACCCTTTAGCTGCCACATGCATTTGAAGATTTTTGAAAAAACAATTTTCTTCTACGACTGAAACTTCAATATCTCAAAAGCTAGACTAGTTAGAACAGCAAAAAAAAAATGATTAATACGGCCAACAAATTTACCTAAAAATCCGCACTAAAATCGGATAAGAGGTTTGGTTTTTACAGAGCTTCAAAGTAAAATTTTTGTGATTTGACCCAAAAATAATCTGTTTTTCCGTCTCAATTTTCTCCAACATCTGCCAAGGAGAGGTGCTTGTACGATTCATTTAAAATCTGGCGCATAGTCTAGCGATCATTTCTTTCTTACATAATTTTTTTCTAGCTGCGTTATTTATAACAGTTTTAATGCCTTAAGTGCAGAAAACTAGGGTTTAGAATTAACCCTAGTTTTCCCGATTTCAATTCAACTCAGTTCAAACTGCCCTTAAAGATCTGCAATTTGGTAAAATTTATTCAAATTATGAAAATCGATCTAAAATTAACCCGAGTGTTCTGCATTTAAGGCATTAAAGCTGTTGGAAATAAGGAAGCTAGAATAAAATGATGTAAGCAAGAAATTATCGTTAGACTATGCGTAAATTTCTAAAAGAATCGTAACAAGCACCTCTCCTTGGCAGAAGTATTTTTTTTTGCTGTAATAATCATCTTATTTTGCTATTCTAGCTAGTCTAGCTTTTGAGATATTGAAGTTTTAGTCGTACAAGAAAATTATTTTTCCAAAAGTCTTCAAATATCTTTGGCAGCTAAAGGGTTAAGCTAAGGGGGTATGTTCAAGACAACTTTTTTGCTGGAAATCACATGAGGAATCACAATACGGTGCGTTTATGCGGCAGTTTCCGGACACCCTGTATAATTTGTCGGTTAATTTTTTCTGTGCATATACCGTGTCGTGTCTGAATGTTTATAAACTTGGTGTCTCCAGGTCTATTAGAATTTGAAATACAAGAGATGGATTACTATTTCAGAAAAGGAGAGGGGTTCGTTTTACAGCACTGACTATGACAAAATTCAATTGAAACCGATTTGAGTCTCCAAGCAAGTACCTCACAAAATAATGCAAATAATTTTAATACAGGCTGTTCCAAAAGTCTACATTTGGAAATGGGTTGTACTATCTGGTAGGTCTGGTAGTCTGGCTGGTGTAGCGGTTAGTGCGCGCACCTTCGGTGCACAGGGTCATGAGTTCGAATCTCACCGTGTTCCATGGTGTTTTTCGAACTCACGAGCTTGTGACGGACTATGATCTCACTCAGATGTTAAACGAGTACCCATTTATGGGGATAAATAACACTGCTGAGCGTGATGCTGATCTCATTACCTCAACAAAAGCAGATAAGATCTTGGAAATAGGATGTCACTAACACATCCTGCGGCCTTAGTCCAATGCTGGATTGTCGCGCCTGTTATTTTTATCACCCATTTCCAAATATATCTTTAAATACCCATCACATTTGAATGAAACTTTAGCTTTAATAATTTCTAATGCAGCCCTATGACTTAGTGTTCCGATTCTCAGGGCCGGCGGGAAAAGTCCTAGGGTGTAAAACTTAGGCACGCAAGCTTTGGCCGGTCATATTTGACGCAAAACTGTGAATCGCACATCAAATGATGTCATTTTTATGTGCCTTACGAATTAACCCATGGCAAGCATATCAATTAGGGAATCGTAAAATGAATGAAAACTTTTCATGAACGTGGTACTAAGTTCATTATTTCTCTGTTCGACACTTTTCCCGAACCTTGACCCTGAGCAGATGCCAGGGGCGTACGCAATAAAATATTTGGGAGGGGGGGAGGGTTGGAGAAAACACGATTTGTTGCCCTAGGATATTAGGGATTGGTATGAATACATCAAGGTATTGATAGAAGTGGGTTCATCTAGTTACGAAATCTCCATAGAAGGACCGAAACGAATACCTAAAGTAGTTTTGAATGAAGTTTTGTGGTATAAATGCATAAAGTTTGATCAAGAACTCAGCATTTTCGGATATATTGAAGCATACAGGTTTACTTCTGTCGCAATCCCGAGTAAATTTAATTCAGCAAATGTAAAATTTGTAGTCTGGCTAGTCTAGCGGTTAGTGCGCGCACCTTCGGTGCACAGCGTCATGAGTTCGAATCTCACCGTGGGTCATGGTGTTTTTCGAACTCACGAGCTTGTGACGGACTATGATTTCACTCAGATGTTAAAAGAGTATGTACCCATTTATGGGGATAAATAACACTGCTGAGCGCGATGCTGATCTCATTACCTCAACAAAAAGCAGATAAGATCTTGGAAATAGGATGTCACTTACACATCCTGCGGCCTTAGTCCAATACTGGATTGTCGCGCCTGTTATTTATTTATTTATTTTAAATGTAAAATTTCAATGATTGTTTGCAATGAATTTCATAAAAAAATAAATAAATAATTAAATACCAAAAATCGCAAACGCCTGTGCATTAGTACCTATGTCAAAAAACATGCAGATTGGGGCATTTTATTTTCGTGAATAATACTATACTGTAAATTTTAATTTAATTTTATAAAATTTACAAAAGCTCTAAACCAAAAAGATTTCAAAAGTTTTGATATATTAATTGATTGAATCAGTCTTTTTTTTCTTTTTAATTTCGGTGCTATGTTTTTCATTCCATTTTAGACCTTTTAATACTGGCTTCAACTTGCATTAATCTATTTATTTGCTCATTCGATCCCTCTGCATGTGTTCCAGATTTTTGACAAAATGTAGGGAAATTTAATATCATTGGAGTTGATTAGATACACACCACATTCTTGTTAAAAAAACGGTACCGATAATATAAATTCTTTACCATGCGTTCATGGTAAATTGGGTAAATTGATCAACGTTTCACCTAACGCCATATGCAATTATGTCTTCCTTTTCGCTGTTTATAAATTTGCTAGTGCTTCCTTAATTCTTAAGCTATTAAAATTATTCTTGTTAATATCTAATGTGTAACGTATAAAAAAAACAAGTTTTCCATACTGAACACTTACGAAAAGTGCTATTATTATCTTTTACGCACTCATTTATTCAATTTAACGAGCAAGGTTAAGTCCCCTAGAAAAAATGTTTTACCTACGCCTTTGTGTTTCTCTAAAATGTGAACAGCTGCAATCTGGTGTCAAACTCAAAAACCTGACCGAGGTTAAACAAGTATTCAAGTTTGAGCGGCCGCAGAATAAAAAGTTCGAAAACGCCTATAGAAAATTATTTTCGAAATATGTATAATCACCATCTCATACCTTTGGGTAACGCCATATCTTTTGAAAATGTTCTTCAACAAAATTTAGAAACCAGACATGAAGTAACAATTTGAGAAACAACTACATGTATTTGTGAATAATTTTTCGCTGAATTTTGGACAACTGCTCAGAACATTGTAGCACCGGTCATCCAAAAATATTCACGTAACACAAACACAACTTTGGAAGCCAAAATTGTAAGGATAAAATAAAATTAGTACGGACAGAAAAGTGGTTTAAAACAGACAAAGTTTATATGGTGTAAAACAAACGCATAAAGCGAAAACAAACAAAAAACAAGTAATGTGGTGAAACTTCACATCCGGGTGATTTCCTTCAACAGGATTTCTGGGTCTTTAAAGCTTGGCCTTCTTTTCAAAGAAGTCTCAATTCAAGATGTTCTTTCCCATCTGAGCGATTCAACGTGAATTATAATGCAACCGTGACAGATAAATAGATCAGATCAGCAAAAGTCAAAATTTATTTTTGTTGAACCGAATTTCGGAACAACATAATTTCACGAAGGGCTTAATATTTTCCTGCTCAGAAAAGCCCACCTTAAACCAACTTCAAATAACCGTCAGCACATTGTTTGCTGAACATATGGAGCAGGTCCGGATTTCCCATATGGGCAACCTGGGCAGCTGCCGGGGCGCCAGATTTTGAGGGGCGGAACATTTTAAAGCTTTCTATTGGTTTTACATTCTATGAAAGATGAGAGACTCTGACTCAAGGAGCAGTTGACATAATAAGGAAAAAATATTAATTGCTTTCTAAGTGATTTTAGTTAGTTGACGCCTTAATGCAGGGCGCCAAATTCCTTTTAATTTGTATACTTCACGCAAGATTCTGCTGGAGCCATTCAAAGGCCTATACTGGTGGCGGGTAATTTGGCTAGACTAGAAGTGACCTAGATAGCCTTGCGGCTTTACTCTGAACAAACACAGATATGTCACTGATCAATTTTTTATCCGACAAGGGAGTATGTGTCCATGAGACACATGATATCTCTGTGGCAAGGTACACGGATTTTTGGTAAGTTGTGATGCAACGGACCCGAGCAGCACAGGGGAGCTCCTAGTACTTTGTGGATTGGTGACCACTTGGACCGAGTCGCATTGCTGACTAGTATACTGAAGGACCATCATCCGAATGGTGGACTCGAGGTGGCTGGAGGTTGTTACCCAAGTCAACAAGCTGGAGTTGCGGCCCGGGGCTGGGTTTCCAAAGGTGAGGGCATGCATCGAACGAAGAAATCCCAATTTAACAATTAGATACTGTCAATAAAATGTCGAATGTCAAAACAGTCCGATGGACCGGATGGTAAGAACGTAATTGCTTAGGCACTCCCCTGATGGTATGGTCCCGTATGACTCTCTATGTTCAATTTTATTAGAAGCCTGAACTTCTGAACCTACATTGGCGGCGAGCTCCTGATTTCACTAAAATACTCCCTTCGGAAAAAGTAAATCACCTCCAACGAATCAACACATCAAACTACATACTTTTTTTGCATATTCCTGTTGATCCCGTGAAGAAAAGTCGTTTTGACTGAACTATTTGATAGGATCCAGTCAGGCTTCTATTTTAAAAGATTTCAGATAGGTGGTTTTTTTTTTTTTGTTAACGGAATGTACCGTCTTCAGACTCGATAAACAATGTCAATGATCAGAAGAAACAGTGACGAGTGCAGGATTTGGTTTCGGGAAGGGTCCAAATCTCTCTGCTGACTATCATTGTCTATATTTTCTAAGTATGATGTTTCCATCGTGTGAATCGGTTTAAATTAATTTTTCACACATTATAGGATTAAATTGTCCTATTTTTTAGTGTAGACTAATTAAAAAATTCACTGGCAAAAAATAGTTTCAATATGACAAAAAATCAGCAAAGCGTATAAAAGCGGTGCCTAATGACTTAAGGTGAATAACATTGCGAGCTTGCATTTACAAAATGTTTGTTAAATTTATTTTTTATCCAAAAAATAAATTTAACAAACATACGTTCTTATGGGAAGCAGGATATTTTCATATAAACGAAAGACATGGGTTACTAGAAAAAAATATGAAATGTTCATATCAGATACGTCCTTTAACGTTACCGTATATGCTTCAAAGCTAAACTGCTGGCAGAGAGCGGCAATTTGGCTACTGCCCAGGGGTGGCATCCAGGTTAAATCCGGCCTTGATAGGGAGATTTCTAGAAAGCCACCCACCTCTTTACTTATTTTAAAAAATTTGTCTCTATTTTTTTAAGCTTCTGCGTTGATACACTTTGTATTTCTTCGACCTGGCCGCGGTTGCCCAGATCAACCCACGTGTATTTTAGAGCTAAAAGCGTATTTTGGTATACTAATTTTGTATGGGACACTGAAAAAAAATCACTTATCGGCTGAAAAAATGTATGACCCGAAACTGGGTAAAAGATGCGAAAAAGATTGTAGGAAAATATGAACACGTCGAAACTACATGTTGCTAGTAATAACGCCCTAACCAGTCATGTTAGTATTCCAGGGTTAAGGAAATAGTTTTTCTTTGTAGCTTTGGCGATAGAGTTTAAGGCAGCCTCATGACCGAGTGATCCAAATTTTGTGATTCAAACATACAACAGCCTGCAAAAGGAATAATAACAATGTTACAGTCTTATTCAAATTGTCCTTATAGTGCCAATAATTATAGCTTGTTCAAATTCTGGTCCATATACTAATCTAGTTAAAAAAAAGATGCAAATCGGAAGGGTTCGGGGTTTTCATTTCACGTTTTTGTATTTTTTACCTCACATCCGGACTCTAATCATAAGGCTCTTTATTAACGGCAGATAACTGTAAAAATATAGCTAAAATTTTTATAGAAGCGCTATCACCCGTTTTCAGATTAACTTTGACTTTTCGGACACCCTCTGTCTATTTATCCAATACCGCAAAATATTAGTATATATTTTCACGCTGATAAAGTTTCACCAACACAAAAATTCTTTTACGAAATCGTCATAATGTTTTTGTCTGGCTATAAAGTGACTTTGAACGACAGTTGAGCAAATGTTGCCAACTTTAATTGACAGCAGCTTTAACATATAAAAGGGTAGACATACAGCAAACACCCCGTTATATTGACATGATTAGTTAATTCTTATCAGTTATAAGCTGGGGAAAATCGACGAAATTGTACCGACAACAAGTAAATTCTAAATATCGTGTAATTTTCCATGTCTGGTCAATCTCATGATATCAGTATAGGTATGAATATCGGCATGAAAAAAAAACACCGAAAATCTCCTAATTGACACTTGAGAAAAAAAGTAATTGGCTTTGATTTTCCTTCATATCAATGCTTGTCATCGATTTTTATCAAATTGAAATTATTATAATCTTGGCACCTGAGGCTTATGGGAATTAATCGTAAAAGTTACCCTATTCTTATCATTACAATCTCTAAAATCACTTGAAAAGTGAAGTTGATTTTTCTTCGCCAGGGGTTAATTTGTTTATTTGTGCGGGAAACCGAAGAGAAGTGTGTAAGAAAACCTGCATTTCATTTATTTTTTTACAGCCTTCATAGCGATCAATTTGTTTCAGCTGGTGTGGAATGTAATTGGAGTTGGGATAACCTGTATTTATTTCACCACTAAATCGCAGTTTAAACCTCCGTCGAGCGCACCCGGCCTGACAGGCCAGCAAAACAGTTTCTGCTCTGCTCCACGCTAGTAGAGGGGCCTACAACTTTTTAGCTCCGTTTAGTCGTTTAACTTTTCGAATCTCACACAATGCCTACCTATAGTTCCCCATGGTCCTTTAGACAGTTGTGTGGTAAGAAAAGGACTCTGGCTTCACAGGCCAGGTGCGGCTGGTCCCGTCATAATTTAGAATGTGACTAAACTACGCGAAAATGCGGCATCAAAGATGCTTTTCCACATTTAATTTGGAGCATTAAGAACCTTTTTAAATAACGATTATCAATTTAGACTGCCTGTCTTTCATTAATTTCAATTTTTCTAACGAACAATGGATGCGGTACCTACCTATTTTTCATAAAATTTTCTCTCTTGTTTTTTTCTGGTAAGTCGATAAATTTATTTCTGTATTATACTGTTTAGTAAATTGGTTTCTTAGTATACTTTGTTTCGTTTAATTACATCCTTTAGATCAGGGGTTCCCAACCTTTTTCAGTGCATGCCCCCCTTGCAAGGCTCAAAAACGGAAGTAGGCATTTTTTAGCTCATTCTTTTTCTTTTGTTAAAAAATCGCCACGTCCACAAATAATGAGAGAAAATTTGCCATCGTTTGGAAAAATCTCACAAAGATTTTGGTCTAACCAGATCAGCTTGAGCCAATGAAGAAGAAAAAGAAGGAAACGAAATATCTGAAAATAAAGGGGACAATTTGATTTTTTTTATAGCTAGCAGTGGCGTAGGAAATTTAGTGTTTGGGGCTGGTATGGCTTAATAATTTTTCGCTTTTTCATTGGTTATTCAACCGCAATGCACTGGAATACACACTATTTAAAACTTTTTATTTAAACAAATTTATACCACGCAACGTTTTGCAATCCCATTTAAATGAACTTTTCGCAATAGTGTAAATTTTGATGCTGTTGGTATACAGCTATGCAACAGGAACGTTGCTAAATAGTTAATTTTAAGCATCTATTCATTTTGAAATTTCGTATTCATTGCCCCATTTTTCCGACGCCCCTACCACCCCCTACTACGAAGTTACAGCATTAATCTGCGCGTGTGCATGATTTTGTTTACAATAAATTTTCCATATAAAATTCGTATGAGAAATGTCGTCGAAGTTACAAAATATAGTTACCATAGAAAATAGTTTGGTCCCGAAAAAAACTCGCATATCTAGTGTATTTTGCGGTTATTTGCATTTCCTTTTTAGATTTTCTTATTCATTGGCTTGAGCTTACGAGCAGCGTCAATGCTTGCATTTAGCTCATTTGAATATTGAATTGATTCCACACTTAAACTATAAAACACTCAGTTGCACACAAAAACATAAAACGTCGCACCATGGCAATATCTGAATTTGACTGGTACGAAGTGAAGAGAACGCTTCAGATGTAGCGGCCATTATACAGCCGAATTAGGCATTGCCGGAGGGCTACATCCCTACTACATTGGGTCAAGAATTGAAATGAAAATTGGAAATGTTGACCGAAAATCCGGTTTTAGACCAAAAACAATTTTTTTCCTGGCGGGATCCATTTCTTTGGTGCAGCGGTGCGTTAACAAGCAAAATTGAAGCCATTGAATATATTTTATGAAGCATCATTTCAATTTCATTCAAGTTTAATAGGTAGTGCACTCCTGGTTTTTCCGTTGGTCTCTATTCCGAAAACAATTTCAGCGATCATCATCAAATAGACTTTGGACATATTTTAATGTGGTTTAATTAATTATATCTGAAGCGATTCAGAAATTTTGTAGATGAAATGAAGCATTTTACCAGCTCATGGCCGTTGTAATATAATTGATCACATCAATACTCGAGTTGAGCCCACGCCCCCTTCGCCGATCGTCACGCCCCACCGGTTGGGAAGTACTGCTTTAGATACTAATAACCTAATTTCCGAAAAGTATCTGAAATGTATACTAACATATTAAGATAAAAGGACCTAAATAGATGGGTGGCCTCTCAGGCCGAGTGCGCCCGATCTTGTTTTGATTTGAGGTGCGCCCGACGGAGGGTTAAAAAAAATTATACATACTTGCTTGCTTAGCTATACATACTTAGCTACTATAGACAATAGGCATGTAAACTAAACTGTGTTAAATTTGGATTTTCTACATTGTACGCACCTATAAATTATCGAATAAATTGCCCACTCCTGAATATCGAACTCCGAACAGCCTAATTTTCACCTTATTCTCAAAACTCTTGTCATAGCTCTCGCAGTCCCACACTTCATCAATAACACATTAAGATATCACCATCCGCAGTATAAAATTTATTATCATCGTGAACAAACATAAGGTAAAAGTCCTGATGAAATAATCATTTTACCATAGAAAAGCCATGCGTATACTCAAAAATTACGGTCTTTTCCTTATTGAATTTTACGTATACCTACTCTTCTGAGTATCAACCACCTCATGCAGGGTTTCAATTTCCAAAATGAACGCTTCTCCCAACAATAGAGTTGTCAAGACGAAAAGCAACGTGACGACACGTCTTCGACGACGACGATAAGGATTCGTCGTCAGTCATTGGGTGCCCGTATTTTTCCATTTCCTAATTGAAATTTTAAATCAAATTGACAAGGATATTTGGTGGGAAATATTCGCGTCACTTCTATTGAAAGGTTTTGTTTGAGAAGAAAATATGGCAGAGGCATCGCAAAATAACCGACAACAACATGTACCTCTACAGTCTACACCGAACACGACGATAATCTTGCTCGAGTATGTATACAAGTATATTGGAATATGCGTCTAAGGATAGCGACAAAAAGGGAGAAGAGAGAGAGTTTCGTTGACAAGGGATTGAAATAAAACCGAAATATATATACATACTTGTATACGAATAAATCGACGAGGGAATTAGCTTTAAGGGTGGGACTATAACCAAGGACAACACATTGAGATTAGCGCTTGTCAAGCAGTCAAGAGGGATATTTGCAAAGAAGTGAAAGGACGACGATGGACGTCAGTTTCAAGAGGAAGTTTGATATGGGGATTTACTTATTTTGTGTATGCTCCCTGTTTTTTCTCCATCTTGTATTTCTTGGGCAAACAGAGGCGAAGAAGTTGGTGCATATTCGATTAGTATACAGTACAGATATGCAGTCATTAAAGATTCTGTAAATTATTATATCTCTGTCAGGATCGAGCGTGTTTTTTTTTTAATAAATTAGGTCCACAGTTATATTAAACATTTTTCGTTCGAAAATTGTGGTAGTAAAAAGACTTGTCATACCTAATAGCTGGGTACAGGAACGGACAGAATCGTATTTTTTCTAAAGAGAATGTTTTAAACTAGAGTTGATTTACTATATGTTGAAGCAAAATATGTAGAATTGGGCGGGATGTATTTCATTTGAAAACTACACAAAAAATATTCACCATAAAGTCAATCCATTTCTCCTCTTGTTTTTTTTCCGAAACAAGAAAAGAAATTTATTTATTGTAAATATTATTTCCAGTTTTTACTGAATAAGACCACATCGAGATTACAATGACCGTATATCGCCTCGTGAAAATAAGGATCGATCCAAAGGTTTTCACTCCCATTGAATGCATCTCCATTACTTTTCGCCGGAGTAGCCACCATTCTCCTGTTGCAGCCCCGGAATTGGTCATTTTTCTTTTCAGTAGGCACTGGTGGGACCTCACTGAAATTTTAATTTCCATGACAACAAGTGAAAATAATGTCAAACGAAAGGTCTCGACTCCGAATGACCGCCTGGACCCTATACTCGATCGATTGACATCCGTTTCACTTGGAGTTACGGAAACTGTTATTTTGATTTGGCCCCATTCAGACAAATGACCGCTTCTTTCGACGGATGTATATTACTATAACGCAGTTTCCATTTCAATCGTTGCACATGATTTCCTCTGTGATATGCACCACGACGAGTCTGCAATTTACATACATATCAGGGGATAGCCTGCCATTGCATTTCAAATCGATATTTAGAAAACAAAACAGCAAAAATCAATAAAATTATGCAGTGCTGTAACGTTTCCCAATTTTTTTGTGTCCGAAATCGAGATGGGGCCCCTCACGTCCCATTTTTTTTACCAGGAAAAATTGACAGAACATAACCCAGAAGTCCTCAAATCAGCAAAAGTAAAGAAAATCTTCAGTTTTAGCAGTAAGTTCCTTTTTTAAGACAAAATTGAAATTTGAATAATTATACGGGAGAACTTGTAGAATCATCTTTTTATCACAAAATCCAAGAGAAGAGGCCAAAAGACACCACCTCTACGAGTGGCTCCATATACCTGGCTCGTAGCAGCCGTTGATCTTAGCCTAGAAGTGATAGCCCTAGATCTGACGATTACACTCACTCCGATATCTTAACTGAAAAAAAAAATTGTTAAGTTTCTTGTGTTTGCCTATATATTTCTCCAAAATAAGAAAATTGACGGTCGGTTTTAATTTGAAGTGACCAAATAAGTTGTAAATGGCTATCGGGAGCTGCAAATACGAAAAAATAATAATGTCGGTTGTCATATGAAATCTCAAAAAGTGCACTGTGAACACTTTTCGGTGATTTCTGAAAACGTATGGTGAAATCAAACGGTTTTCGAAAACATTATTCGATTCTGCAGCTTACATGTTTTTTCTTTCTCGCAAAACAATAAAAATTAATGTCTTCAAAAGAACAGTTACGTATGGTTCTATCCATCGCACTTTTAGACTATGGAATACGCTTAGACCAATTAAAAGGTATCCCAACATCTGGGTAATTTTGGTCTGAAATTTATAAATTATACCTTTCACTGGTCCGTGTGGATGCTGTCTTATTTCGAAAAGTGTCACCTCGCCTACTGGTAACATTTGAAAATCTGGTCTAAATATTAAAAAAAGTTTACACATATGTTGGAGCGACTTTTGATGCCATTTTTTGAGTGTATGCACATTCCAATGTACTAGAAATTCAATGGTTCAATCAAACAAAAATCTTTATATGTTTCGGATTGGGCCCCTCTGGCTAGGGGACCCGTGTGCCGCTGAACACATGGAACACCATATGTTACGCCACTGAAATTATACTAAAAAATAATAATAAGTGTCAAAATCCTATCCATCTTCTTCTCTGTTCCGTAACCCCTTGTGGACCACTCATTCGTTTATAGGCTACTTCGTGTCAACGTTACATTGCGTATTGAATTTCGTATATGTATGTATGTAAATCATGTTGCAAGCACTATTTATTTCCTGGACCTCGCCGATATTATTAGATTAGTTCCTGGACCTCAAGATTACTAGCACCGTAGAGAGCGTCTCAACCAAGTGAGCCACAGATCGTATCAAACTTCTGTCTAGAACAAACAGTAATTTCCACACTTTTTGGCGTAAAAATGTTAACAGATTTAATTTAGAATTTGTTTATCCAAATAAACTATAAAAATTAATAACTGAGTCGGAGGAGGCATTTAGATTTTTTGAGCAAATTCACTGAGTTTTTTTTATGATTGAAAATTGAAATATCTACCCGAGTAGATACTGTTAAAGCGAAGGGTTAAACAAGTTTTCATAGTCCTCCAAGGTTTACCCAAAATCCAAAGTCCAGACGCCGATAAAGGCGACAAAATTCAATTGTGTGAATCTGCTACTGTGTTTTTGGATTCCAGTGGATTTTTTATTCCGCGGATTTTTTTTTGGATTGCGTATAACTGTCAAAGTACGTGACTGAAACTAATATTTTTTCCAATGAACATGAACTTTCCTTTTCAACTTTTTTGTAGTTTGATTTGTATGTACTAGTCAAACTGGCGCTCAAGGCGACTGTCCAGCTTGTCCCTCCCCCAGAGAACGGGCGCTGTAGTTGGTTTAGTTTTCATGGAAGTAACTTAAACTTTGTGACGTCCGCATTAAGCCCGGGTACGCTTATACACATACAATACTACTAAATTTACATGACACGATTCATACATTCTGGAGTTCTCTTGTACATTATATTTACACATTCTGAGCATACGAGTACTCAGATACATATACATCCAATCCATTAATTAAGTGTTGACAGCAAACCCGTGAGTGACCATCGTTAAAGTCACTTTTAAGGGTACATCCATATAATGGAAGTGTTGAAAACTCTTAACTAAAACACAAAACCAGCAACTTTTCAGCCAATTAATGTCTATTTAGATATCATGTAGAGCTGCATACAGATATAATACAACAAAATACGAGTAGATGGATACATACATACTTAGGTCCATTGTATCGTATCGTATTTCGTCTGGCTTCGTAGATTTATTATCTGTTGTATGCATGTCTAAAGAGTGAAGTGAAGTGGGACCCTGATATTTACAATATCATCGGTTAATTATGAAGAAACGAAATCGGACATATTCAGAAGGGACTTTAGATGTATGTTAAAAACTAATCCAATCAAATAACTTAAATCAAGCAAATAAGAGAAGTAAAAAAAAGTTTCATAAAGAGGATTCGTTTTCAATTTGGTTTTAAACTTAAAATGAGTTTGATTAATTCATAAGCTACTTTTCCCTAGTAATACAGCCAGTGCCGGATTAACCACGTGGCAGAAGGTGGCAAATGCCACGGGCCCCGCGCTTTAAGGGGCCCCGCGTTTTCCTCAAACAAAAAATATAACAACCAAGATGCCAACGAAATTCTAACAATTTACGCTAGGGTGTTCCAAAATTATAGCAATTATTGCATTAAAGTACAAAAATGTTTTTTTCTAATTCATGATAACATTCTCGTAAACATACGTCCACAGTGTTTCAGATTCTCATTCTAGCGGGCAAGATTTTTGAAGTTCATGTTAGGAAATGTATTTGCACACATCCATAGAATTAGAAATTACAATTATATGTGTCATTCAAAGTAGCGTACCGCTTTAAGCGTTATGAAAAATGGGGCAAAATTACCTGTTTAAAAAAATGTTTTAAAATTGTTTCACAACATTGTTTTCATTTGAGTGTGTAAGTTTTCCAACATTTTGTATTTTAATTAGTAAAACCAAATAAATGTAATGGCATTCTAGTATATGCGCTACGTGAGTATCTTGTGGTTCTTTTTAGCTAGGTGTTTCGTTGTAACCTTTTATGAAGCTGAGTAAACCTTAAAAGGGACATTTCAATCGAAACCTATATTAACCTTCAAGCGGGCGCTTGTTTTTCGTAAAAAGTCGAATTTTTAAATATTCAGAGGTCGTCCAAAAAGGAATTTCTTAAATAAATTCTCCTTTGTCGAATAAGGGCCGTATGTACAATCATGGTTTAACTCCCCGTTTAGTTAACTGTAGTTTAATTTTAAACTCCGTTTAACTAACTGGGGAAAAATACACTACGCAATAATTAAAATTCCTGGCTAAGCAGCAACTCATATTTTTTTAAAATTAGTAGTTTCCATTAGCCCCTGTATATTTCCGGATAATAGCTATTAAAATGTTTGATTTTAAAATGAAATGAGCCAGATGAAAATTCATGGTTTAACTAATGATTGTCAGTTTAACTAAACTCCGTTTAAGGAAATTGACAAACAGTTAAACTGTCGTTTAAACTGCAGTTCAACGTGAAAAATTAAACGGTCGTCGTTGGCCGTTTAACTTATGATTTTTAGCCCAAGAAAAATAAACCGAAATAAGGCCATCGGGCAATAAAGATAATGCATTTCTGAATTTTCACTGGGGATGGCCCTCTGATTTTAGAAACAAATTCTGACCGGCAGGGGGCCCGCAATATGAGGGAAAAAGGTAGAAAGGTGGAATTTTGTCAGTTTTGGATTGTTTCAAAATCGGTAGCTACCGCAAAGTAGTCTAAAAACAAAATAATCTACATAAAACTTTCTTTGCATTGAGATGTATTATATGCTCCACACCTTTTCTTTGAAAGTTAGGTTCCCAGGGGTGTCAAACTTATTTTTACGAGGTTTACACTATTGACAAAACATTCTTCATGCAGGAGAAAACATTAATTGTTTCATGTTTTCATTATTTTTACCGCAAATGAGAAGCATTTTTGACGATGCAAACATTCACTGTTACTTGGACATCATGTAATGGCCCGATCTAGGTACATATCAGTCAATTTTCAATGTCCCTCTCCTTCGTAAATATTCATTATCGCAAATTTTAAATTATTGATATTTGTAAAAGTCGGCAAATTCCAAACTTGACAGGATGTAGTAACATTTTTATAAGGCTTTCCAATATAACAATTTGCGGCGATATAGTAATAAATTAACATTGATATGTTTTTTATACTTAACCGCATTACGGGAGCTTATAACTATATAAGGGGCTGATTCAACCCAAGTTGAATTAGTTTTTTGAATAGAGAAATAGAAAGCAAGAACCCGACCTAATCCATCGCACTTTCTTTAGGTTTATCTGTACAGTTGGTAGTAGCATATCAAAAATCGGCAGAACAACTGGAATCCAGCTTCGATCTATGAGCTTTATCGAACATTTAACTTTATTCATACAAAACATTTCATTAAAGTTTGTAAAAATTGTTGGTACAGTAAGGCACGGGCAAGCCTGTGCTTGAAAGGGCGCCAATATACTTGCCACCAATATCACCTCAATCAAACTAAGGTACCTTTCATAAAAAATGACGCTCACGACATTATATTCTACAGTACGGGTAGATTAATAAAACGCACTGAAAGAACCTTTGATGGGTCATTTTGTAGAGGGGGCATCCTTATCCATTTTGGTCGAGCCGTCAAATCAAACTCTTTGTCCTAGTTCAAAGAAAAGAAAATGCAGCAGAAAAGTGTGCATAATTCACCAATTTCAATATTATTGGGACCTTGCATGACCAGAAGCGAGTTAATAATTGCTGTCGAAACAAGTCATAATTTAAAAACAAAATCAACCTAAAAACGACTATTTCATACTGAGATTGCTTCTAATTAAAATCCCAAGCAGAAAATATTTGTATTTTGCTCTGCCTATTAATTTGTATTGCTTCGTATACAAGTTTCCATAGGAATATCGGTTGTTTACGATTGAGCGAGCTGATTGTTCAACCAATCAGGAATTACCTCGCTCACCGAAATCGTTAAACTGCGTTTAACTTGTGTGTGCTGACTGCTGATTGGTTAAACAATTTTAAACTGCTGTTAACTTCCATGGTAACCTTTATTGTTTACGATTGAGCGAGTTCTATTTTGAAAATTTCAACGCTTACTGCTATTTAGCTCATGAAATAATAAAAAAGAAGGTAGCGCGGACATTTTTCGATTCGTTTTGTGTACGTGAACTTGTGAAATTGTGACCAAATAATTTCACAAGTGTCTATTTCCATTAATATTTTTAATTTACGTGACGCAGATTTAAAATTTTCATAAGTGATTTTGATGCTGAAGACGTTGTCCCCACCTATACACCGCGTTATCATGTTTACGTGATTCGTGGTGTAGCTGACAACCAATTTACGTTACAGTCGAACTTCTCATAGACGAACACCGCATTAGGTGATGGAATGGTAAATTAACTTTGACATGAAGTTTATAACGCATTGAAGGAAGCATCTCAGACTATCTAAAATATGTAAAAAAATAAAATATGATCAGTAGACGAGAGGACTGGAATGGGCGATGTCCGTATGCGACGCTTTTCACTCGTCCAATTTTAGCTATGTAGAAACCAAGTTATATAAGAACAGACGGAAAAGAAAGGAAGAGCTGAAATTGAAACCGCACCAAACCATAAAAATGATGTACAGGAACGGACCAATTTGGAACACAAGCTATAGTGAAGCCAGAAAGAAAGTGAAGTGTATCCAAGTGTGTATGATTATTACATGCTATGATTATTACATTTTCTTCAATTGACCTTAAAATGTTTTTTTTTTAAGTACAATTCTTCAACACCAAATTCTAAAAGTAAGCTTGTTGCCAGCTCGTTTAGTGAGAAATGTTGCATTCGTTTCTGGCCATGGGAGTGTCAGGCCCTTAAACTTCGTTTTCCTTGCATGATATGTAAGAAAACGTTGGGGAAAATAAAAATTAGGAGAAATGTTCGGGTGGTAGATGTGTCCGTTTAGGCAAGTTCGACTGTATTCGTACACATGTTTCCATAGAAACCTTAGTTGTTTACAATTGAGAGAAATTTAGTTAAACGACTGTTTTTTTTTAATAAATAGAGACTCACACTGTTTACAAGTTTGATTAAAATCTAAATTTGATTAACAGTTGTCCCATATTGTAATGCAACTTTAATAATTCAAGTGTATTCTACAATACATTTTGAATTTAGTGACATATGATTCAAACCCATTTACTACGGTTTTTACTGATCTAATTTAGACCAAATATGATATTAATATAGTGTGAACCAGCTATAAGGATAATTCGTAGTTTAAACGGCAGTTTAACTTTTTGTACACATTTTTTAGCCATCGACAGTTTAACTGACAAGCATTAGTTAAACCATGATTGTACATCCGGCCCTAAGTATAATTTGTCCACAAAAATTCGGTTATACTAATTAAAATAAAAAAATCAAACCACGGCTATGAAAACCATTTTTGTGAAACAATTTTGAATCATTTTCAAAAGAGATAATTTGGTTGGCCCCCATTTTCATAATACTTTGAGAGGTACGCCACATATATGATGGATGTAATTGCTATTTCTATATTCTGTTAATATGTGTATTGGCCATCAAAATCTTCTTTAATCGCATACTTATTTTTTTGATTTTTGTCCCGCTAGAATGTGAATTTTTCCCCTAACAAATCAATTATGGAAGACATTTCATTTAACATTGATGTCTTCTAAAATTTCCCTTTAATGAGAATAAATACATTGTAAATGCAGAGTGCAAAGTATTCACATAATTACGAATACAATGGCTTACCAAACAGCGTACCTCTAAATATCATAATAGCAATTATTTTATTGCACATTCGTGATATATTGCAAGACTGTAATGCTGATGCCAAAAGTATTTCATACTTTAAAAACATAGAGGAAAAGAAAACCCTTGAGAAATGACTTATTAACCGAAATATTCATGTTAGGACCCCTTTAATAGTTTGGTTAATTGAAGTTCCATAGGCCCCGCGCTCAACATTTGCCACGGGCCCCGCGCTTGCTTAATCCGGCACTGAATACAGCCTACTCTAATCGAACTGAAATAATTCTCTCTAAACTTATAAAAAAAACTTAGATGTAAAGACATTGTCTAACTACTAATTTAAGTCACACATGTACATACTATATACTAACCCTCTCATTGCAATAAAGCTACTATTTATTTATTTATTTATTTTAATTCATTAGGTAAGAGTAGGGTAAAAATTTGTAACTAATGTTGCATAGATTTCTAGAAATATGCATATATTTAAGAAATATTTATTTGAGCGTCAGTGAAAGTAATTTAGATAAAGACAGTGGTTCGAACATACGTCCAAACACTGTACTTTTCTGGCATTGAAAATGGTTCCATTTCCGAGCCTAGTGCCCCCAGTAGCGTAACGTACGGTGTTCCATGTGTTCAGTGGAACGCGGGCCCACAATTCACAGGGGCCCCAAAGACGAAAAATATATTAACAAATTTCGTTAGTGGTAATAAACGGTATACCGCAATAAGACATTTAGAGCAATCAATTTTGATTGTAATTTGTCTTTTTTTACTATAGGACTCGTGAAATCGAGAAACAGGTGCCTGCTATCGGCAGGAACCAGGAACAGAACATTTTCTCCAGAGTATGGATAAGCAGGCTGTTTCCTCTGCATTGCGCATCTCTCTTTGGTGAAGAAGAATTTGATTTCCATCGATCTAATTCAACCTACGAAAATAATCAACATTCAACAATACAAATGATAATCTCGAAATGAATTTGCCTTTACCAGAGATTTTCAAATCTTGGGTATTTCTTGCAGCACCCAGGAGGACCTACCAAAACAAAACGCTAGGCGTCCCTGCATCGAAGTAATGTCTTTTTCACCGCTTCTTTTGAAATTAGTGATAAAATGATGATATTATAGGTTTCCTGGTATAATTTTAAAAATGTAATTTTTTGTCCTCAAAAAATGTAAAAAAAAAACTTTGGATTATATTTCCTAGTTAAAAATCGAACATGAAGGGACCCCTTTCTAACTTCGAACACAATAAATTGGAGAAATGCCACTGCCAAACGCATAGGAACATAGTCAGCAGCGCCCGCTCTCAAGAGGGTAAGCTAGCGGTCATCAGCACTTCATGGAAATAAAACTATAAGAAATCTGTAAAATGAAGCGCATGCTTGAATCCACCAGTGGGTGGAGTTTTTTCTTTGAATTGCCTCTGAAAAAAGATTGCAACTTTATAATTTCCAGGATTAAACAACGAAAAAACTGCTATCATTGTGTTAGACTTAGCTATGTAGTGACGTGTGTAATTTAGCCTATTCAAAATTAGCCCCACATACTTTTAGTAAAACAAGCAAACCACCCGATGGAAGCCACTATTGTTGCCCTGAAGCCTTAACTAATCCCAAAGAACCTCAGCACAGCAAACTAGGTACATTTTCAAGTAATCGGAGTCGGAGCTGAACAATCGCGCAACATTCAACAATACAAATGTATTTGGTTTACTCAGATTCTGCTTGGCATAGCCTCGTTCAATCTTAGTAGAGGCATATTTCGTCATCTTTTAGTTTCATCTCACTCAGAAGTAACCTGTGAAATGGCCAACGCTATGGTGCTATGGAGTAAGTTTCGCTCCGACTTGCATTCCTTAGACCATAAGAATGAAATTGTTTTCAAGACAACTTTGTTCTACAGTTTATCAAATGAGTAGTGCGTAGACCAAACTCCTGATGGGTCACTTTGTATGGGAGATACCCTTAGTTTTTATCCGAATGAGCTTATGACCTACAATCCCAACAAACCAAAATTTAGCACTCTGCTCCAATTTTTGGGGGAGTTATGGATATGCCGTTTTGAAAAATTTAAATGGGGGGATAATGAAGGTCCTTGACCGGAGCGACTCAATGTTTACCTTAAAATATCTTGAACTTATTGTGAATACTTATACAAAATTTTACGACGGAACTAGCATTTTTTCAATAGTTATGGAGCTTTTAAAAAAAGGTCTAAAATGAAAAAATTCTAATTTATTTTGTTAGGCTAGCGCCGAAATATTTAATTAAACTCTAATGTGTTTTATATCATTGTAAAGGTAATTTTATTTAGTTTTTTTCGTCCTCAGACTATTTTTGTGTATCTTTTGCCGTTTTGGAAATAATCGCGAAAACCGAAAAATTGCCCCCCTTTCTCCCTTTTTTTAAGGTTGCGGACCCCCGATCCATTCTCAACCATAATATAAAAAAATTTCCGATGTAGGATTTTTGCCGACCAAATATGCCATTTTTCTTAGACTAGTCTCAACTCGTTGATAGAATGTTAGATGCTGTAATCTGCCGAATTTCAGTAAAAGTTGTTTTTTCCAGCTTTGAAAATTTCTCAATAAATTTGTACCAATCACGCAGGCGTTAATCATTAAGAAAGCATCCCAGAACAGAACTATCCACTTCGTCTCAAGGGCGTAGGCAGGATTTCGTTCAGAAGGAGCGAACCCAACATTTTTTCAACTTTATGATCATTGCCAAGAAATTTTCAGGGGGTTGGAGAATGTTATTTAAATCGACAACATCAATTGAGGTTTAGGTTGTCGATCCCAAAAATTTTGATAGAAAAATGTCAAAATTGGAAAGTCTTTAACGATAGGTAAATGGTAACTGCACGATGTTTAATTTCACTCCTGATTACATTCAACTCGGATACTTGTCTCTTTTGTCTTATTTATAACTTTTGGCTTTTAAGACACTTGAAAAAAAAATACACACCAAAATTTCAGATTCGAAAGATTAGGTATTTCAGAATCTGATATCAAAGGATATTAAATAATGACACTTGCACGTCGGTTTGGGCCTGAAAAGTACGAGCATAAATATAGTCTTCGAGATTGCAGTCGCAGTCTCCTGTTTTCGTAACGAATCTTAGGAACAGAATACTTTTTTTCTGAATGGGATTGAAATTTGAAGTGTGGCATTTTCTGCCCAATGAAATGAAGCCAATGCATCCCATGCATCCTTTCAAAACAAAGAAAAAATCTTACGGCGTCAATTTGAAGTTGTGCCCGGAGCGACTTAAGTGCTAGAGTGTCCGCTGATAGTCAGGAATTTATTTCGGGAGGGGTCCGAAATCATATATCAGAAATTTTGGAAAGTAAGCTTGGGAATCGTTTCCAATTGGCCTTTATGTACCGGTTTATTATTCGCATTTGCCTCTACTTTTATACGTTAATCAGGACTAAATCATGGATTAGGGATATAAAAAAAATGGAAATGATAGGTACTATTTGACATAGATAGATATCATTTGACTCACTCATAAGTCTACATGCAAAATGATATTGTCATCGTTTGGATTCAAACACAAACAGACAGTCCTGCGAAACTGAAATTCATTCGAAAATCACTTGCATTCGCGATCAACGACTCAATGGAGTAATATGTTAAGTTTCAAATCGCGATCGACGAGTGCGATAACACATCAAAACGGGTCTGTGCGCTTCTGTCAATTAATTTCATTGAGTTCTGTTCCATTTCATCTTTTATCTCTGTAAGCTCAGTTTAAAAAAAGATGGTAAAGAATGATTTAAGGCATCGCAACATGTATGGGTATGAGTATGAGCGTTTAGAAATTAACACGTCATCCCCCAATATGTGCGGTCTGTGTTCTAAGGAATGACAAAGATGACTAATCAGTTCAGATTCATTATAATTGAGACAAATCATAATTTGAAATGTGAATTGTGATTCATCAATATAATTAAAACGAGATCGAGTTCTAATCGTGCGAATAGTACGATAAGTGTAAACCCATGTAAAAGATATGCAATGCCCAAAAAATTTACAATTGCAGGTTTTTTGTAGGGGAAGTAGGGGTAGATAAGTCAGATCTGGTCTAGTTTAAAAATATTTTATAAGGACATCCTATCGCTACAATTTGAGCTATATTTGAAATTGTTTGCAACTTTGTATCTGTATAGCTCTATATCCCCCACCTGATCCTCTGGTCAGACATATTCAACTTTCCATAAACTTCAAGGATATGTCACAATTAGGCAATGATGAAAATTTCAGGTGGCTTTTTTGAGGGGTATTATTATAGATATTTCTTATGGGTAATAGAGAATAATAACATAAGCCTAGCCAATATTATATAATCTGAACGACTAGAAAATTTTCCGGAAATGTAAGGGTTAAGAAAATAATAATTCTCAGACAAAGAAAACTCTTAAAAAATCTGTCAGCAATCAAGGTAATATAAAATTGACAAGTCCTGACAGAGACAGAGTTAAAGCTCACCTGAAAAATCAAAAGGTCTGGTGTTACCTTACTAAAGTTAATATGGAATTCACTCATGTATCGGCACATAATCATTTTTATACGTTAAAACCCAAATTGGATCAACCATAACCGCTTAATTGATCATATTCCAACATCTTAATAGCATCCTTTCAGCATACCACAAATTCTTATCATTGGTAGCTTGTTGTATTCACCTGAAAGAAGTCGATCGAGACGACTCAACCGCGAAATCGAAGGCCGCGAAAAAAAAACAGCGATCGACGACAGACCTATTAGTCGATTCCTCCATTTATTTCCCTGCACTGATAGAAGAAGTGATGTCTCCAATTAAAGGCAATTAGAACTGTTTTTCTCGTTCATATAGTATGACCAATGGCGTGACATGGCTTGCTGTTATTGCATCCAAAAGGCGACTTGAGCACAAATTCATCGACACAGTATCATACACGTCAGTCACCTCCAGCTCGCCTTGCTTTGCTCGCTCCTCTGAGAAGCATACATATATGTATATGTATGCCTAAAGCCCCGCGATCCGATATGATAATCATATCCCGGAGCCAAATGAACTCTTAAAGCGTGGGTTGACCATCTTCAGGTGTATGTAATTAATTGGCTTGGACGTGATCATTGAGCTCTGTTGATTTGATACAGACATGTCGCGGGCATTATATCCGAAAAATCGAACAAGAAATTATCATTGCGCACGGATCAAACTCTATGTAGCTTCGGGATCGGAATCATTGGATTGCGGCGTATCAATATGTCATCGAGTTGCGCTGAAAAAGGTAGGTCACTTAGCCGTGAAATTGCTGGAACTAGTTTCGGCGAGCATTAGGAAGGAAAGGTGTAAAGGTGTCGATGTCG
Organism: Microchrysa polita; assembly: GCA_949715475.1. Lineage (NCBI taxonomy): Eukaryota > Metazoa > Arthropoda > Insecta > Diptera > Stratiomyidae > Microchrysa > Microchrysa polita. Next base: position 11,871,025 of record OX454421.1, on the reverse strand, counting down.
GATCATCTATTTCTTGAGACTCGACATTGTTTTTTTTTTTTTTTCTGGTCAACTTAAGATTTGTTTGAAACGGATATTGATACATAGATCATGATGATGATCGTCGTGATTATCATAATCACTCGGTGATCTGTCCCCAAAAGTGTGGTAACTTGTCTCATTTTTAGCCTACAATGGATACGTGTGTTGTTTAAAACTGTTTTTGTTTTCTTTATTGGTATGAGTGTGTGTTTTTTTTAATCATTCATAAAAACATGGGATGTCAGTTAGTATGTTATTTATGTTGTTTTGTTACCTCTTATGACAACTTTGACATCCATACGACTAGACATAAGATGTCTCGGTGATATTGTTTTTGGATGTTTGTGATTGAAATTGACAAGTGTATCTCTTTTTTTTATTATTTTTATTTTGTACATCACGATGAAAAATCTTCGATATAGACTTCACGATTTGAATGTTTCAAAATAAAAAGAGACACATATCGTAACTAAGACATGCATACACATCATTTATTGAAGAACATGATAGCATTGTAAGTCTGGGCTAAAATCTTTATGGGTTAGACCTCGTTCTTTGTAACATTGACACGATTGTTCGACATGATTTGCATCGTTCGGTCTAAATCAGCAAAAATCATATGAAAAATTCCAATAATTTTTGAATATTCAAGGATATTAGTTCGTATATCTTGTAATATGTGTGTTGATGTAAATTGGAATGATCAGTTGATATATGAAATCAGTTTAATCTTAAGTCGGTACACCAGAATCAAAAAAAAAATACTATCGCTTAGATATCTTAGCAAACTTTTTTGTTTTCACTGTTTGTTGGACGGGCGTGAAAACGACAATTCCAGCTGCCGCGAAAGACGGGAATAGTCCGCGGAAGAATAATATGTATAATTATTTATTACAATTATTTCTGTTGATTTTTTTTTTGTAGACTAGTTTTTTTATTACAAACTATGAAAAATTGAGTTAAATCGCTATTCTTACCGTTGTCAATACATTTTTATGTTTCCTTGCGAACCCCCAGTATTTTACACTACGGGCCGCCACTGGCTTCAATATCAACAAATGTACTTTACTGTCGATGGTACCTTAATCAACACTTAAATCCAGAATAGTTTACTGTTTAACGTTTAATGTTCAATTTTTAAATCATTATTTTTTTAATTTTTATTGAAATTTTTGAATTTTTGAACCTTTGGCCTTTTTATATTTTGCCTGTTGTAATTATATAGCTAAAAATACCATAGAATCTGGTCTTTGCAATAATATTCCGACTAATATTCGCAATAGTAAAACCAATATGATCAGCGCCCGCTCTAATAGGAGGCAAGCCGGGCATTGGCCAGCGCTCGAATAAAATAAAAATTGCACAAACACGAAATGAAAAAAATTAATATCAAAATGCTTTCAGTGGAAAGGAAACCATACAGATGAAGTAACACTTCATTAACATTAAATAAATCATCAAATATTTTTCTTTTTGTTTTATCAAGTTTTTCAAAATTCTTTTTCGTTTTAAAGATGCAAAGTCCTTGCGAGAATCCTTTGACTTGACGAGCTTAGTGAAAGTTCCCCAAAATTTACTTTCAAGAAGCAGGGGCAATTCGCTCGCAGTAATGTGCTAATTAATAGTGTAGTATGCATGTGATAAACCTAGTACATGAAAATGTGGTAGAGAAATTTTTTTTTCTTATGTTTTTTGGAGTGCTGAGCGCAAATCCGAAGCTTTCCACCAACATTTCGTTGCAGAACAGGGTTAAAATCGCGAAAAAACCCCAAATTTTTGCTGTTTTCCCGGTTAACCGGCATTGAGCGGGGACAGGTTTTCGCAGAAATGTACAGTTTCGGAGTAATAAGCCAAAAAAACCAAAAAAAACTCCGAAAATGTTGGGGTTTTGCGGTTTTTCCCGGTTTTGCATCGAAATGTTAGTGGGAGGATCCGATTCAAGCTTTAAAAAAATTCTCAAATTCAAATAAAAAAAAATTCACCACCACATTATGCAATTTCAAATTACGTAATGCCGTAATGAGTTATTGACCAATTCGACGCTAATTTTGAAATCGAAAATTTTATTCCTTTCCTTTTCACCAGAATTAAAAATTCTAATTGGGTCTGGTTGCATGATCCCTAACTTCCTCCCTAAATGAAGGGATGCTATGCAATATATCCCAATTTGATTTCCGGAAGATGAAGTCTAAAAATTTCGTTTAGCCTATAGAATCGTAGGTACATGCACGTACACTCAATAAACATTAAACCCCTTAAGAAATTCATATGAAATGAGATAAGGAATCGCATAAACACTCAGCACATAAAACCGTTTAAAACAGCACTCCTGTGGGAAATTTCATGCCATTTGCATCATTCATTTTTTGGAGACCTTGAGCATCAATTCAATTCTAATTTTCCCGAACTCTTCGCGATTTCCTTCAGTAGTCTTCCCTAATTTGCACAAAATTTTTCAGAGTAGCGTTTTGGAAAATGTGTTGAATATTTTAGTCAAAAACTAGGGGGCTTCGCCCCCTGCTCGCTTCGCTCGCCAACCCCCGGGCCGAGGCTAATTTCGGGCGCGGCCGAAATTTGGATACCCTTCGCTTGGGCTAAAAGTTTTTTCGGGCATACCTATGTCTTGTATTTAATCCCCCTCCTCATTCTTTTTCTTCTGTCTTGACAAAAGTTTTGGGCTTGGTTGAAATAAGTTGGCAAATAAAAATATTTACTCGGAAAATTTTATTGGGGTTGCCGGAGCATGACCCCAAAGTACGATTCCATTCATTTTGAACTTTTTAGTTGCTTTGATAAAGACACATTAATTCAAGGTTTTGTGAAATTGGTGTAAAAAAATGTTTCTTAGAAGAACCAATATGGGGGGTTTGGTTTGTATGGCAGCCCCATGACCCCATAGTGCGATTTGATTCAATCTTACATATGTTTTGTGTCATTAATAGAAATACATTTTTGAGAAATTTGGTTGCAATTGGTGCACAAATAAAAAAGTTTTTCTTAGAAGAACCTAATTTGGGGGGTTAAGTTTGTATGGCAGCCCCATGACCCCATGGTCCGATTTGATCCATTCTTACATATATTTTGTCTTATCTATAGAGACACATTTGTGTGAAATTTGGTTGAAATTGGTACACAAATAAAAAAGTTTTTCTTAGAAGAACTCAAATTGGGGAGCTAGGTTTGTATGGCAGCCCCATGACCCAGTGATCCAATTTGGGTGAATCAAACATACAAGCAGCCTGCAACAATAAGAAGCACGTGTGCGGAATTTCAGCTTGCCAGCTTCAATACCCGCCGAGTAAAACGCGTCGCAACAGACAGACAGACAGACAGACGGACACGCTCCAATCGACTCCCCAAGTCATGCTGATCATATATGTATACTTTTTATATGGTCGGAGATGCTTCCTTTAATGCGTTACAAACTTCATGACAAAGTTAATATACCCTTTCAATCTATGAGCGAAGGGTATAAAAATAATTTCGGACTAATTTACGATGTCTTACGTCGGTTTTAAAGCCGACAGGTACCATCTGTTTCTTTTTTTATGATTGATGGTTCAAAATATATCGCTCAGATAATCAATAGAAACCTTGAAGCGAAACATGTTTCTACTATGTACTAGCTGAGTCTTCGGTAGCTCAGTCGGTAGGCTATGTGAAGTTAGCCAGTCATGTTTTTGAAATTAGGTCCTTTTGCTCGGTGAACCGTTTGTTCTACAGCGGCTACGTTTGTTCTTGATTGTTAACCAATTATTATCGTTTGTGCTTCTCTAATTATTTAATTATAGCAACTTTAAAATTGTGAGTGTGAACTTAGCCAGTCATTTTTAAATATGGGTCGGAAAGGTATAGGTTTGGTATCAATCGAAAGCCAGACGTTTGTTCATTTTGTAGGGCGTTTGTTCATCCTAGAAACGGAAGGATACAGGAATTATTAAGGAAAAAGAGATTAGTTGTGACGTCATCTTCACTCAACCAACGCCATCTACTCAGCTCAGCTGTACGATGATGGTGTGGATCTTGCATAAATTGTTCGCGGGACACGGGTTGCCCGTACAGCTGAGCTGAGTAGATGGCGTTGGTTGAGTGAAGATGACGTCACAACTAATCTCTTTTTCCTTAATAATTCCTGTATCCTTCCGTTTCCAGGATGAACAAACGCCCTACAAAATGAACAAACGTCTGGCTTTCGATTGATACCAAACCTATACCTTTCCGACCCATATTTAAAAATGACTGGCTAAGTTCACACTCACAATTTTAAAGTTGCTATAATTAAATAATTAGAGAAGCACAAACGATATTAATTGGTTAACAATCAAGAACAAACGTAGCCGCTGTAGAACAAACGGTTCACCAAGCAAAAGGACCTAATTTCAAAAACATGACTGGCTAACTTCACACAGCCCAGTCGGTAGGGATTCCATTATCTGAATTACTAAAGTGGTGGCTACTCGCTGTTACAACGACCAAGAGCGGAAAAAAATCTATTAAATCGCTTCTACAAAAGTAACGACATAAATACTATTTCCCTGGTAATAAGGGGCGGTAAAGTGTCCACTTGCGCGAGGCGGCGTTACCGTACCGCTAGAACGGGCGCTGAATATGATCCGTTCTGAAATCTAGATCTAAAATGCGCAAACTTACTTGCCACAAAGTTCTGGTGCCAACGCCGTAACGTACGGTGTTCCATAACATACATGTTCGGTGGAACACAGGCCCCCAAAGCTAGGAGAGGGGGGCCCGATTAAGACTATAGTGTCACATAGCAAAAGGACCCACAATTAAATTATTTTAAAATAACTTACAAGACTTACAAGAAAAACATATAATGGCTTGAATTTCGTGAATATGTTTGGGAACATGATTCTTTTCATTGAGAATTAATTCGAGAATTTGGCAGCAGCTAGAGTTAAGTCGAATTTATTTTTGCTCTTCGTCGAATCCTTCCTATAGTAACCTACAGTAGAGGTGACGAATTCAAGGTATGGTGGTTCACGTGTACGGCTGTTTCCCAATTTTATGAGAAACCAGTGTTGCTAACATTAGCTGACTGATATTTTTTTGTCGAGAACACATGTCTCCTAGTCTCTTCCAGAGATTTATTTTTTTTTAGTGTTGGTAACGGTTAAGGGTGCGATAACACAGTTTTTGGGTGAAAAAGCAGTTTTAGTAAAATTGGTCGTCTCTTGAGAATTTTAACTTCCAACCTTATGCAACAGTTTTTCACTGGACAAATTAACTACGGAAATAGTCGTTAAAAATATTTAAAGCTATAAAATTAAATTTAGAAAAAATTCTAAATTCGCATTACACTTTTTAGGCTTAGGCTTGTTTGTTACAAGACTGTGCAGTGGCAAATTGAAAAGAGAACATATTAAGAGACAGTTTACCACCGCATTACCAATATCCATTCAATGTATGAACTAGTAATTTTCTTCACTAACTCTTTCAAGCAGGAAGAACTTAGATTTCCGCTTTTAAATTATATTGTGTAGGGCCCAAATTTTATTTCCGAACACAAAATATTTTAGAAACGGTACGCCACTGCCTGGTGCAATTTATATAGTTATTTGCACTTGGACGAAATAATTTGTTTGATCTCTTGGGTCAATAAAGAAGGTCAGATTTCTTGTGGTTGCTATTATAGTGCAAAAAGAACATTTGAGAAATATTTGCAGATTGAAACAAGACCTTTTCAACTATCTTTTGATTGGGTGTAACTGTAAAAATATTTGACTGAGCTTTTTATTTTGGTATTTGTTTTCGTAGCGGGGAGCATCATCTATTTTCGGCTTGACGTTGCCTTTTGGGACACCCTGTATATACGACGTGTATGTGGTGTGGCCTTTCGGGAACAAAATGGACACTTGGTCCTCATTTTACTATGTGACAGGAAACTTCCATTTTACTATAGCCGTGAGTGAACTATACTTCCCTGAATATCTAACATTGTCGTCCGCGGCGATAGTGGGGAGATGCAATGTTAAGGCATCATTTCGTTCACTTTCAATATTAATTTCACGTTATTTCAGCCGCTGGTCTAAATAGCTGTTCCTGATTTTTTTTATACAACCGTCAGAGAGTCACGCGTACCAAATTAAAAAAAAAACGGGGAGAAGCATTTTTCCTTTCAATCGGTAAACCATGTTTCGTCCGGTAATCTTACTTGTTCGCGTCTCGTTTGTTTTTTTTCTTTGGCAGGCGAGACGGTCCCGCGTCTCTGAGTTATTCTAATCGCAGTTTTTTTAATCGAATTATAGGTTTATGGGCACACCATTAAATGGCATGGAAAATTGATGTTAATTCAAATCCCAGGATCCTTTTGTTAGCTCTCTTGTTTAACTATGTATAGGTCAAATAAAACAATACAAATATTGTCAAGAATTAACAAAAACATTTTTCCGACTATTCAGCTGAGTTTATCGCCGTATTTTGAGTAATATTCTTCTAACTGTTTAACAGTTTCGTAGACCCTAGCTCGAATATTTTTTGGCATACTTTTAGCCAAATCAAACAAAAGAAAATCGTCAAAATAATATCTTTTCTTGTCTCTGTCTTAGTTTTTTACATTGCATAATTTTGCCAGTTATATTTTTGTTTTTAACTTAGAACCACTAAATTTCTCGAGGCGAAACCCGCTTACTAGATTATATCATATGCCACTATCATTAGAGGGGATTCACACTATGGACAGGATTTACTAAAACCACTAAATTAATCGAGTCAAAACTCGCCTACTAGATTAAATTGTATGTCATTAAATTCAAAATGCATCGTAGAATGTACTTGCATTATTCAAATTGCAGTACAATATGGTACAACTGTTAACTAAATCTAGGATTTAGTAAATCTTGTCGACAGTCTGAATCGCCCCTTACATTCAAAATGCATGGTAGAATGTACTTGCGTTATTCAAATTGCAGTACAATATAAGTACAACTGTTAAATCTAGGATTTAGTAAATCTTGTCGATAGTCAGAATTCCCTTTTAGATATCCTATGTGAAATCTCAATCGAATCAACCAACAATATCGATTGCAGCACAATGCTGTAACTTAATATTTTTCCGATAACAAATATTTGAGAAGATTCCAATATTGGCATTCAAGATATACCCTACCGTACACTTCTGTCATAGACCAAAACCTAAAACGTGTGTATACACTTTAAGTCCGCAATGATATGGGGCGCATACGTAATGTTGTTTTCATGTTACATAAGAAAAGGGCAAATATTATGAAATAGGATATGCATATTCGTTGTGCGTTGTTTGGAGTACTTTACAATTAAATTCTGACGAAAATGCACTTCAATTCGGTCTGACTATGTTACTCTTTCATTATGTAGTATGTTGATGTTAATATTGTGTAACATTTATTTTTCAATAAACACTTTGTCTGAAAGGCCCTCTGTGTGGCAAAAATTGTTTGCAAAAGTTTCATTATTTTCTATCATAATTTAAACTAAATTTTTCTAATGTGATTGTTCCGTTACGCTATTCACTTCAATACCTAGTCCTATTTAGGTATATGCTACACCCAGCAAAAAACGTGTATTAAAACCAATGAAGTTTTTACTTTACTTCTAGTAAACAGAAAATTTCTTTAAACGTATTAAGTTTGAATATAATTAATTAAAAATGCCATGTCAAATACACTTTGATAGAATTTATGATTTCAGTAGTTATAGAATTATAACATGCCCACATACAACTAATGCAACAAATGACTTATAATGAAGTAAATCAAATTCATGGGAACTATGATTATTTTGCATAGCCTCTACGTATAAACATTTTAAGCTTGTTTTGCACCGCGTATCATAAGTAGTCAAGATCTTAGAAACGTTGACAGCATTCCAAATCTGGTCTCATGGCAATGTGAACGGACTAGCACGCGGGCGGAGCGGGTTCGAATCCAAGCTTTGGCATAAGGTTTTTTATGAATAAAAAAAAATTTGAAATAAAATGAAATCACAATAAAAAATAAAAAATAAAGTAAAAAAAAAATTAAAAAAAATTTAAAAATATTCTTTTCTATTTTTTTTAACCCATTTCTTCCCAGCGTTGCGTTAACGCAACCCGAAGTTTGACCTCTGTAAACACCACCAAATTTAAATTGAAATGGAAAAGGGATCATGTAATTTTTAATGGGCATTTCTTGGCTCTATTTCTGCATATTTGCTATGGTGGATCAGCAAACAATTGCTAATCATTTAGTTTAACTTAGTTTTGGAAAAAGGTTGATCCATGCTGCAGGAGCATGTGTTAAATATAGGTGATGCGTTCACGCAACGTTGGGAGTTTCCCGGTACAGTAACACTGGGGCAAACGCATAAAGAACAAAATATTTTCTTGCTATGCAACGCAGGTTTCGCATCAGCAATATTTTAAAATAAGTTCTAAATACCTCACTATCTACGAGACACATGCGACTCATGGTATATCCAGTACTCTTTTGTGAGTCACATGTGTCTCATTGAAGAAAAGAAAACAATAAAAGAAGTTGCGGACAATGACAGCTAGATACTTGTCAGTTGGTATAAAGCCATTTTCCAAATACATATTTCATGATGGTGTCAAGATATCCAAAAATGTTTCAAGGATTTCTACAGTGGGTAAAGGGAGCCTTTGTAGTGAATGTATGAACCCTAAAAAGTTTATGAAACTATTGGTACAGTCTTCACTCGACGGTATGGTCTGAAGTCAACAAGTATGGGATCAGAAACCTTTTCCATTTAAGGGCAGTTTTGTTAGAACAGAGCTACTAAGTAAATGTTTGCTTAACTTTTCTGTAGTAAATTTTTCTCTTGCACTGAACGCAAGAACATATTTATTTCTAGTCAAGTTACTATTTCGCTTTTGTCACAAGGAATTGTGAAACAATCCAGAATCGCTAAAAGGTTGCAAGACAGACCTCCCGGCAATAATTGTGGCTAGTAGTGTACATGTTGAGCAGTTCTATGGAATTTGACTATTAACTTAAGTACCTAAATTGTAATATACCTGTTCAAATCTGAAATAGAAAATACCAAAAACAAGCGACATCCGGGACGAAGCCGACCTCCATTATAATACAAATGGCCAGCTACTCGTACATCTTATCTAATAGTTTGTCTTTGCATATAGAGAAGATTCAAACAATTTTCAGAAAGCTTTACAATATATTGAAATTAATTTTTATTTATTTTGCATAGGTCTGCCATATGTTCCTTGGTTATGCCATTGTATGAAATTGTGCAATAATTTTTTAAATTTCAGATGTAACCAAGCAAAATATGGCAGAACCGTCCTCACGAGCTTGTGACGGACTAGGATCTCACTCAGATGTTAAACGAGTACCCATTTATGGGGATAAGTAACACTGCTGACCGTGATGCTGATCTCATTACCTCAACAAAAAAGCAGATCTGGAAATAGGATGTCACAAACACATCCTACGGCCTTGAACTAGATAAGTTGTACGAAAAACCAACATCACGTTGGGAGCCACTGATAACACTTACTGATATTTTTAAATTTGTTTTTTTCTTAATTGTGTTGTAATTGATTGAAATTCACCAAAAAACTTCATAGTTTTAGCTTATTTCTATCCTTGGGAAGAAATGGGTTAATAAAATTCAATGAAATTTTTACATAGAACCGATGAACAATCTCATTGTTATAATCGAATTTTCACTTGATATTTTCAATGATATTTCTATCATTGTCCCAAAAAGGCTATTTCATCGGCTCCAAATCATAGCCAAAATTTCATACGTCCTATGTAATTTTTCTTTAATAAAAGTAATTTTTTTTCTGGGTGTATGCAAACCAAATATCAATGACGAAAATGTTTTATATAGCTAGCTCTTACTTTGACAATAATTTTCAGCCACGGTTAATCCAGAAAATTCATTAGTTTTTATGAAGTTCTGTTCTAGTACTTACAAATTCAATGGATATGTAGGTACATAATCTGCGTTTCAACATATAATGCTCCTACGAGTAACATAATTAGATAATAGGTACAGTTAACATGTCATTACGGCAAAATTATTTAACCATTGCATATTTTTAGCAAGAAAAAAATCGCATACCTAATTCATAGGTAGAATAGAATGGGGTTTGTTTTCACCGCGTAAATTGTATAATTGTGTTTTATTACATATGATAAATATTAGTAGTCAGACAAAACAAGTGTATGGTATCTTGCGGTAAAATATTTAACATAATGATAAGATACTCGTAGTAGTATCTATGATAAAAAGAACAACATTTCTGAAGATATACCTAATTATGTCACTACACGAAAGGGGTGAAATGTAATATTTTTGTTTAATATCTATAAATAACTTAAAACATAGTTTTTTGGCATATGACCATGTGAGTCGAAGAATCCAAAATACTAAGGGAAATATGTGATCGAAGTCTAATCCTTCGAATTTATGAGGATTTGTTTTTATTATATACCTAAACTTTCATTTGAAAATTGTTCACTGCTAGCGTGACAAATTTCTGAATTCATAAATATATATTTACATATTTAAAGAATGTTCATATTTGTGCGATGTTTGCATATTAAGTTCACTGTTCACATTATTCTGAATTACACAATATTTATCAATATTTTTGATTCAATAAGATTAAAGTAGAAGTAGTGTAAGTAGTGTATAGTGAAAGCAAAGTGTTTTTCCGTATCTTTACAAGGATACAGGATATAGTTTTTCTTTCAGTTGGTATCCTGAAGAATATCCGACGAAAAATAAAAGAAATGAAATTTATCAAGAAATAAACAAATGAATCGCTACTGGATGGTATACGTAACCGTGGCACTATCAGTTGATGTGATAAGACAAGGTCGTAAATGCTGAAGTACTATGCAAATGCTTTCCATACAAAGTAAAAAGGTAGAAAAGGACATTCGAATTTTCGTATACATATTTGCTTTAGGTATGATTTTATCTGTGCTGTTACAAAAAAAAAAGTGTTTACGTGTTATTGTTATTATAGAGTTCGATTCGTTGCCGTCTGCGTCAGAGACAAAAAGATGTCCGTATGCTGTTTCGTTTTGAAAACATTTTTCCTATCGCGCAAAACATTCTTTTTTGACAAAATAGTGAGCAAATAGAGCGATAAGTTGTATTGACAATTTATTTTATTTTAGTTTAAGCAACTGTTATTAATATATCTAACGAATTTTTTTTAACAAAACACCATGGTCGCAGCGCAGGGTAAGGGGCAGAGAGAAGCGCTTGATGCTTGCTGTGGATGATTTTAAACTTCTAACAACCTAAAAAACACCTTGCTGCGATAGCAAAATTCGAAGAAAAACAATTTCGGCTTGCTCTCAGAGAGTAATCTTTTGCGATCGATTGTGCTCTTTATAATCCGTGTAATTTGTAAAACAATTAGGGCAGCAGTATATTGGTCGCGTGGAAACAGTGGCGAACTTACCAGGCAGAAGATTAGGGTGGCAGATTTCAGGGTCATTTTTGCAACAATACTTTTCTTCATAATTCTTAGATATTTATCCCGTCACTTTTAAAGAATCCACTACCTTAAGCTTAAGCACCATCCACTTTACCGCCCTATTTTCGTGTTAAAAGAGGTTTCTTCCTGAATTTTTGAATCGGATTTTTGAAAACTTTGAAAATTTTGTTCAAAGTACCTTCACGAAACGTTCAAAATACCGTTATCAAATGATTTTTTTTGTATTTGTAAAAATTATGGAACTTCTCTACGGTTTTTATCAGCGCCTGCTCTAGGAAGTGGTAAGCTGGGCGGTCGCCCGGGGCGCCAAATTTTTGAGGCGGCATTTCGACTAGAACTTCATAAAAAGAAGACTGCAAGAAAGCTGAAATTCATGTTCGGTAAAAAATAAAACACTTATAAATTAATGGGAAGAGATTTAATTGTTACTGGGAAAGAACAGCAACTGACATCAGCGTAAACGTAAGAATTTTTTTTGTTAGTGAAATACTACTAAAACAGCTAAGCGCGCATCGTTCTCTTTCAAAATGTGGTTTGCGGTTGAAATAAAATAAAAAATAATTTATTCGAATTTACATAACATTTCCATATTTGGCATTTCAGCTTTGGTAAAGCAAACAAAGCACCCGAAGGAAGGCACTGTGTCAGTGGCGCCGGAACGATTTTTTTATTGAGGGGGCAAGATCTTTTTTCTCAAATTCATATTAAAAACCATGTACCGGACCTTTGCTCTAGCACTTAAATGTGCTATGAAACGATACCAATTATTTGGTATAACCAAGTAATTATGAAACATATTAGAGAACAACAGAAAAACCCACCATGAATAGTCTCCCAAATGAGAATAAGCCTTAAGTTTCATTTGTTACCCATTTTGATCCCATTATATTTCAAAGTATTGAAGATTATCAACTTATAGTTTTACATATAAAATTTAACATTACCCGATTTTTCCAAAGGTTGTTTTCCGATTTCCTCGGGAAACAAATTCTTTCATGATTTCTGGCAGATCTAAATTCCCTGTTCCCTGTGAAAATTCAGAATACCTATATGATGTATCAGACGGGTTTGTATCATTCTTGAACGTAGACATGTTTTAAGACGTCACAAAGCTGTGAACAACCTTTCTGATTATGCTGCTGTGGCTGGAAACGTCAGCATTTATGTTACTAGCTAGCCGTATTACCTCGCTGTATTCGATTTACTTCGAAAATGATCAGCAATTTCGACGTAGCATCTAGGTTAAGCTCTTGGGATGCGGCATATCCTTCAAAAGTATTAACTGTGAGCAAAGAACATCCAAATCTTCAGCATGGCAGCCCAATCTTACTGTGAGACTCTCTGCGGCCGCGCGCCGGTACGTTTTTCTGACAAGGAGAATGAATGCGTTTTCGTTGATCAATGGTTTCGTTCTTCGATTATTTTAGGAGTTGGCTTTGTTGTTAATTTGAGATGCTCTTGTTGACGAAGAAGAAATGAAAATGAAATGATCATGTACATACATACGAGTACATAGTATACATTCATTGGATGGACGTATGCATCGGGTTCGCGATACTCCATTATGGAAAAAATATCCACTAAAATTATTGAATATGTATAAAAAATATAAAACAAATTATTCTTAATTTTTCGTATAGTGCAAGTGCAATATGTAGTACTAACTGCCCCCTTAGTCAATATATTGAGGGGGCAGTTGCCCCCGCTGCCCCCCCTGTTCCGGCGCCATTTCACTGTGTTCTTGTATCTTAACCTTAAGCTAGAAGCTAGAGCCTGAACTGAACTCGTGCTCACCAATAAGGTTGGCTTATTCAGGATCAGGACCTGCTGAGATTGGTAATTTTTTCTAGAATGGCCATCAGAAAATAAAAATGGCACCGTTTTCACACTATTGCAGTTCATAGCATGCGTGAAAATTTTATTCAAACGTCAATTTTTTGTTCACAAATTGAGAATATAAAATCCGCGTAATATTTATTACTCTCTTAAAATGCCAACGTGATATTTAACCCTTCTGTTGGCGTATAGATCCATACAGACCATTGGTACTATATCTTGATGAAAAATATCGTTCAACAATATTTTCCACCCTTTCCATATATATTTCAAAGGAACCGACGGCCACAAATGCGATCAAACGTTCGGCGAAATGTAAACTATGTCTAAAGAAACGAAAAAACGGCTCATCATCGTAAGACATAGTATGTAAACTGTTTCAAGATCCAAAATTAAACCTCTGCAAAAATTAAGATTGATTTCACAGAAAAATCAGCTACACCTTAGGCATAATAGCTCGTAGGCGACGACAGAAGGGTTAATAATTGCATCGACAATATTTTGACATTTGAATTATTTCGTGGAGTGTAGTGTAATAAATTTGGAGTCAAACACATATATGGGTTGTGTGATCACATAGCCATTCTGGACTAACGCATGGCATGGGTTACTATGCTTTTTCTAAGATGTATGTATATTCGATTGAAAATCAAATTTAAAACACAGTTTTTTAGCTTTGCGAGTCAAATAAATTTTATTTTGGATGCATATTGGGTGGCAGCAACATGACTCATTATTAGTCGTGTTGCTGAAGATGGGTGGAATGCAACCCGAAATGCATCCAAAATAAAATTTATTTGATTTGCCTCGCAAAGCTAAAAAACTGTGTTTTTAATCTGAGTCAAAGTACAGAGCGACATTAGCGTAATTATGTTTCTTTCTTATCTTTGTGGCGCAAACGACGATCATCATTCATCACCAGCATAATCTCTCAATTTATTCATAAGGGTTTTTATTTTTTAATTCCCTGTGTTATTTCTTACAGAATACCTAACAAGTTGAAAATTGTATTGTATCAGCACACGATGACCAAAAAAAGGGTCGCTGGAATCAGGATGTTTTTTTGGTCTCTCCTTTATATTTGAATCGAATCTTTGGAACGGAGTACTAGTTTCTGGGTGGGATCCAAATTTAAAACATGTCAAATAAACATCCTGTCCGTATCAAGGCATCCCAAGAAGCCCATAACAAAAAAAATAGGGGCGACAGTTTGTCGTCTTGCCCAGGGCAGCATAAGTGCTAGAGCGGGCACTGATGGTTTTTATATGTCCGGAATATAAAACAGGTACCTATTTAAATGATGATGATGATGAACTCAATAAAAGACACGATCACGAAGGACCTACCAAGCGGAATGCTCGAAGCTTTCTGAAATTGACGCTGCATTCAAGAAATTATTGTATACACTTTCTTTCGCTGTGCCATAAAGATTGAAGATCGTTCAGGACTTACAAAGAGGAAAGCTCGAAGCTTACACCTAAGAAATTTGGTAAATTTAATATTCTTGGAAATAAAGAAAGGAAATCCGTCTTGAATTTGATTATCATATAGGTGCTTCGCACATTTCCTTCACAACTTGTTGTGAAGGTAAAGCTAAACTAAGATAAGCAAAATAGCCTTAGAGATGACACTACCGATCTTGCACACAAGTTCGAATGAGGCCCGTCTCCAGAGACAACAAAATAAATGTCTGGACCCAGGGGCGGCGCGTCGCGGGGGGCCCACGAGATTTGGGGGCCCAGAAGCCAAATGAAAGATTCCTCGAACCATAAAAACAGCACGATTGTGAAAAATAACACTCTTACTTAGATATTTTGTTGTAGACTGAGATATACACTTTTGAAGCCAAAACACATGCTAAATATGTATATTGCTACTCTTTCACCAGGTCCCTTAGATAAGCCTCTGGGCCCAAAAAAGTTATATTGTCCTTAAATTTTTTAAAGCTCATCAGACGATCCGGATTCTAAAATTTTCTCAAAAAAAAAAACAAATTCTTCTATGGTTGGAAAAAGATTCTCTATAATCATTCACAGTTCATGGAAACTTGGCCTTCTTTCACAATTCACATGAAAATAGCTCGAAATCAGTGTATTTTCCACGAATAACTGTATGCAATTAAAGCACATCGTTTTGTGTTTTTGTGGTATCTACTAAGCTAAGTTCAAACTAGCTAGTACGGCCTGTATATGTCGTTGAAGACTAAAATATTTTATCTTGCTTGCGGTATATACACGATAATTAGGTCTGCAGTGCGAAGACCGCATTTGATTTGAATGAAGTCTTGCATATATTGCTCTATTGAATTTAACAATTAAGAACAAACGTTATAGAATAAAGGATTTAAATTAAAGCACACTTAAATTTAAAAATGAAAATGAATTAATAGAGAGTTTTAGCATATAATAATATTATTGTATATTACGATAGGACGAATAGGCTTTGACATTTTCTATGCAAAATTCGCTTGCCTATCGTACGCAAAACAGTATACAACAAGTTTAAATGTTCGAAGTAGGCATAGCCGACAAATAAAATATCATGAACCGACAATTCCAGGTGTTTATAGTCAGCCAAATTCACGGAAATACACCTAATCCTACTTGGGAAATAAAATATTGTTGTATACTGTTTTGCGTACGATAGGCAAGCGATTTTTGCATAGAAAATGTCAAAGCCTATTCGTCCTATCGTAATATTCTGAACGTTATGCTAAAACTCTCTATTAACATGTAGTTTTTTTTCAATTGTCTTGCAAGTTACAAACTGCATCACGTATAGTCTGGCTCGTGCGCTCGTCTTCAAATCATAGTTTTCCGGGGTCGAATCCCACTGTAGGTACTACAACATGGATGCCATTCTCAATACGAGTATAAGAAAGCAAAGACTCAATGCAGCACTTAACAAAGTTATTTAAAGTACTATTTACGATCATTTGAGTAGAAACACTGTAGCGTCAAAATCATGGTTAAAAAATACCGGCGTACAGAGGGCTGCGCCCGCAATACGAGGGTTTTTTTTAGAATTTTAATGCATAGTTAATATTTTTGTACATATATTTTATAAGCAAAAAATAAGAATTGTGCACAACATTAATGAAATGCTTCCTGTAAATCTATTTTTGGATTGGACTAAATAAACGCGTTCCAGAATGAAAGGCGCTAATTCCACCTTTCGTTAGACCAACCCAAAAATAGACTTACTATTTACCCTGTTTGTATAAAAGTACTCCAAGGCAATTTTACACGGATTTTTCGATTTAAGATTTCTGATGGCCTATAAGCAAAAAGAAACTCAGGCAAACGTAAGGATGGCTTAGCAGGGCCGGCCTTAGCACTCTGGTGGCCCTGGGCCAAAGGGATGATGGTGGCCCCCACTCCCTTACTAATACACAAACAAAACGAATCTTATCTTGATTGGCTGAATGTTTTCCCCATACGTTAGATCAGTATTTTCTGCGACTGACGAGTGCTTAATAAAAACTCTTTAGCGCTTTACGCAAATAATTGTGAGATGCTGTCACTGGCATTTAGCTGTTTTAAATCACCTCAGAGCCTGCGGAATTTTAATCTTCTCTCATGATCATATTTCTAGCATTCAGTCATCGCAGGCAAATTTGTTATTAAATGGAAATGTTTCCAACTATTTCTTTTAATTGGAAACAAAACTGACATTTTGCAAATTTTTGTCAGCTGTGTAACGGGTTTTCATTTGCCAAACATTGAAAATATCATCCATTTGGTTTTTATGAGTTTCATAACGGTGCGTAATTATTGTTAATTATTGGCATTCACCGGAGTGCTTAGTTGGCAGCCTAAACCTTAGAATTTTAATAAGTACTATAACATTTTGTGGAATTTTTCTATTTATTCCTTAAATTTTTCAATCAAAAGTAATGTCTACATTACTCATTTCCTATATTTGAGAAGTTGTAGCTGAACTGTTCTACGAAACCCTGTTTGGGAAGCACTGCGTTAGACCATAATTTTATACACCCGGTGCATCGTGTTTCTTTAAATAATACTTCCGCCGGTTTTCTGTGCAGAAAACTCCGATCCTCATTATGTTATGCATGATAAACACGAATTCAAACTTCTTTTAACCTAAAGGTGCCACGTCTTATAAAGAAAACGTATGAGACTTCCTGTCACTGATCACGATTTTAAGATTTTTGTATGGCAACAATGCTCAGCTTTCGACGTGGTCTGCTAAGAGAGCAAAAATTCAAGGATCCGAATACCGTAATACGAAAATTTTGATCTAAGTTTATTTTCCGTCTTTCTTTCATTATTATACCGATCCGTGAAGTAGTGGCCTCTTGTGTCATCACTACCGGCTTTTCATGGTATAATATCAAGCTTAGCCTGTACCTTATAGAGCTTGGAAATTGGTAAATTTTTTCGATAAGTTCTAAAAATCAAACTTCTTTCATACCATGCTACCGTCACTGGTATTTTTAACAAACATCAAAAACATCAATGGTGACCTTGGAGAGCAGATATTGCAATTTGTTTAAAAAAGAGAGAGGGAACGATGTCTTATCCCTATGCATGTTATAATAGATTTTTTATCAGTAAGATTAAATCATCGTTATTTCACTATATCCTCCTGGATTCCCGCGTGATATGTATAGTACCTACATAGAATTCAAACAATTCTAACGCCTTAATTTCAAAATGGCAATATTTGCTTGTTTGGCAACCTGCTTAATAATTTTGTTGGCAATGCTGTGCAAAAAGTTATGACAGTTTGTCGTTTTAGTGAGTGAAGTGCATCATGAATCAACGCAAGGAACTTTTAATATTTATTCTGTGGCCAGTACCATTGAGGGACATTTCAATGTGATACGTATAGGACACTGGTTCTCAATGCAGTTCCATATTATATGTCTTATAGATAGTACACTGGTTCTTAGTACAGTGTACATTGATAAATGTAAACATGTTCTAAGAAAATATATTTAATTTTTAGGTCTTCTGTCAGACGACATTCTGGATATTTTAAATGCGTCTGATATTGACTTGTCTGAAGATGAGGAGGATCCATCATTTACTGTTTTTCCCAAAGAAGAGAGTAGTTCCAGCTTTTCGAGTGCTTCAGACGATGATAGCGACAAAGATGAAGTGTCGTTATCATCACAATCTAATCTAAGGGGTGCTTCTTGTAGCCGTAGATCTCGTTCCAGATCAAGATCTTAGCCGGTTGCACGAACGAACACGGCAATTGGAAGGTGTAATGGACAATTTAATCCAAGTGACATGCCATTCGCGCCAGCTTATCAAATAACTGATTGCAATAGCTGGACTGGACTGAAGATTTTTTTCGACAGTATTTACCTGACAAATTACTGGATAAAATCGTTAAAGAAACCAGCAGAACGTATGTCGAGAAAAAGGGTAGAGGCTTCAACCTTTCACGCAAAGAGTTGAATACTTTTATTGGAGTTCTTATGGTGATGAGCTGCATTGAACTACCGAAAATCCAAATGTTTTGGTCAAACAAATGAGATGGGATTGTAATCGACATCAAGGACGAGCAACAGCTGTTAGTTCCGTTGATGAATTTTGTTATATAATATTAAAAACTTCGAAATAAACATTATTTTCTAATTTTCTTGTCTAGTTTCAATAGATTTCTGTTGTCCATTCCTCTAGATCAACTAATATAAATGTATAGAGTGCCTTCACTGAGAACCAGTGTCCTATATATAGGACATAAACAAAACTCACATTTCAAACAAAAGATTTTTTTTTACTTTTTCCAAGCCCTTTTAGTCTTTATAGGATCCATTACCAACACAATTTTTCAGTTTCAATAGAAAAATTGCTCTGGAACTCAGGAGGATATATTAACTTTAGAACTAACTTCTCAACTAATTTAGTTCGAGCACATATCTTTCGCATGGAGGCCCCTATTGAGTGATCCACTTTCAGAGTGGTGGCCCCTTGAAAGTAAAGGTTCCGTGAGATTGGTGGCCCCTTGAATGTGGTGGCCCTGGGCGACCGCCTAGTTCGCCCACCCCTAGGGCCGGCCCTGTGGCTTAGCATTATATATGAACTGAATTATTAGGTGTGAATCTACTGTTACTGTTTTTTTAATCAAGAACAAGCAACTTATAAGAAATGATTCCATTGTGTGCCCTGACATAAAAGCCCACGCAAGCTTTACTTTGAGTATTGAACAAGTATACTTTTGCAGCTATTCAGGGACACCCTGTTAACTTGGTCCTAAAAACTTCAAAAATATTTGTGGCAGACACTATTACCATTCTATGCATTTCCACAAAATTTCATGTTCATTGTTTCATCAAGTTAAAAGATATGCAGTGAAAAATGCTTAAGAGGCTTCCCTTGCATTGTAAAACGCCCTTACTAAATACTTACTTGGCTATATTTCCGGTTCGGATACAGTTATTCGAATGAAAATTCGTAGACATATTCTTTATGTAATTTTTCAAAAACCCTTAGCAGAATTTTCATATTTGGAAACCTAAGAGGCACACGAACAAATTGAAATTTTACAAATATACTGTTATTTACTTTTCCTTAGCAAAAGTAAACAGTCTTAATATTTAACGTATATAAAGCCATACTGACCAATCTTTGTGCAAAGTTACATATCGATCCGTATAACGGTTTAGAAAAACGGAGGTCGAAAAGGAAGTTTAAATTTAAACGCCAATAACTTTTTTACCGTTACTTGAAACTGGAAAACCTTAACTGATATGAGATGTACCCGTTTAGATCTTTGATTTAAATACCCATACATCAATCTCCGACAAAAACTAAAAAAGTCGACTTTTTTCAAACGTTCGGGATACCCTGTTATCTTCTTCTTACCAACTTCTAAGGTATTTGTACCAAAGACTGTAACCATTCTACACATTCCTACCAAATTTCATGGCAATCGGTTGAGCCGTTCGCGAGTTATTTAGTGAACAGACGGACGGACAGACGGCAGACAGACAAAATCGATTTCATAAGGGTTTTTTGAATTTTTTTTCTGAAAAACCCTAAAAAGCATGTTTTCAATTGATCGCACTCAATGTAGGGGGCCCAGTCAAGAAGTTGGCGGGAGGGCCCCGAATTAAGTTTTCCGCCACTGCCTGGACCCTAAACCATTTACAGAACGTGAAAACTTTTTCTGCAAAATATATTTTCTTTCAAAATTTACCAAATTTAGCGTCTTTTCTCAACCGAATGGTATTGGAACTGGGAGATATTCTGAGAGGTCTTTCCCTCTTTAATTAAGAGTAGGTATTTATCGTTGCTTTGAGTGATAGTGAACATTTACCGATCAATGCTTAACAGAAACCTTAGCTGCGTTGCATATGCTTTTTCATATAGCTGTCCGAACGAGTGTAGTCTAGTCCTGACATTATGGTGCAGCCTTCGAACTTTGTATGTACCCCAGAGGTACTGCTTATTTTAATTGACATGTTCTTAAAGAGCAAATTCTATTTAAATTTCACTCTAAATGGTTTTCTCGAAGAAATATGAAGTCTTCGTGTGAGATCGAAGCATTACGTCATAAAGGGCAATAGCAATAGTAGCCCTTTAATAAGGCGCTTCTACACTGAGAAAAAAAATCCTGTAAATTCAAAAAATACGCATATGATTCAAAGAGATTCAAATATGATTTTGCTTCATATTTGTTTCTCTTTTAATCATTGTATAATCCCTTTATTTCAAACGGATTTCCCTTTGAACTAATAAGATATTCCTTTTGAAAGTCTATCTACAATCACTTTAAATTAAAGTGATACAGTGTCAATTTAATCAGGTCACAACCATAAATCGAAAGGATATCCTTTTAATTTAAAAGGATGGACTCTTTGTTTTAAAGGGATATCATTTTATTTAAAATTAAAGGATTTTTCTTATTATTTATCCAAATGCATGAACTCAAAAGAATACTTTAAATTACACCAAAAGGAGTAATTTTCACAGGGTGTTCTTTCCCTGTGAAAATTACTCATAAATGAGTTTTGTATAACTGAACTCGCTATAGGTGTTGGCGACATTTCATTTACCTCTTTACGCTCTAAAATGCATAATTAATTACCTACCTACAGTGGGATTCGATCCCGCGACTATGATTTGAAGACTAACGCCCCTACCTACTACACCACACAGACTATACGGGACGACGTTTATAATTTACACCATACATTGTGAGATCGCTCTACCACACTGCCGACCAACTGCGAGTGTAAACAAAAAAAATCCTATTGAAAATTTAGATTGAAAGGATTTCCCATTAATTTAAAAAGATTTCCTATTGAAAATTTGGATTTAAAGGATTTCCCATTAATTTAAAAAGAATGAATTTGAATTAAAGCGATATATATTTAAAAGGAAAGGATTATATTTAATAGGAATGTAACTCGATTTCAAAAGGATATCGAGTTAATTTTAAGGGACTTTATTTTTCTCGGTGTAGGGAAAACCTTTTCTTCTTCACAAACCCCACAGAAATGTATCGCCAACAAATAAACATAACAAAACATTATTTGTATAGGTACCGTAAATTTGGGATGGAAGCAGTCTGCCTGGAAGCTATTGGCCAATAAGGACCTTTTTTATTGTTTTGTTGTAATTGTCACCTTTTCGATGATATGCAGTGAAGCAATCGCATAAACTAAAGGAGGAGAGAGACTTAACAACTTAATTGCACTTACCTTGAGGTTTTGGCACATTCCGTTTCAATTGCATCCACTTATACGTTGGAACGCTCTGTTGTTGCTGTTGCTGCATTTGCTGCTGCGCTGTTCCGCCCGGCGAAAGATGTCCTCGTGACATGCTCCCCGGCGACGTGAGCGCATTCATCTGTTGTCTTCCTTGAATCGCCCCAGTTATTGTATCCAAGCCCATTTGATGAGCCAAGGAATTATCCACCGCGTTAAATCCTCCGTGCTGTAAATGCGAAGCATGATGCCACGTTGCATGACCCGGAAGGCTTGCATGTTGTCCCGACTGGCTTCCAGCCACAAGAAGGTCTTCCGTCAAATTATAGTGGGCCGAAGACAGGGCGATTTTTTCGTCCGTATGCAAATAGTTGGGATTGGCTATCGTATGCGGGTTTTGACTATAAATGCAATCCAAGTTCGTATAGCTTAGTCCGTTTTCGGAGCTAATGATATGTGGGTCCTGCACCACGGAGCCTGGTTGGCCAGTTGCGGGGTTGTAGTAGGATTGAACACTGTCGTTGTCATAGTATGAATCACTTGGTGAACTGCTGGAAGGATGTTGAGGTGTAGTCGTTGTTATGCCATACTCGGCCGCCGTCGGGCTATACAGATGGGTATGATATACGGAATTTGATGCTAGGCTCGTGGATGATGGGATTAGGGTACTATTGGGACTATTGCTGCTAATTACATTATTATTGTTATTATTACTAGAGTTATTTAGCGTGGGTGTTGAACAACCACTTCCTAACGCTCCTGCAGGCGTATTGCTTATGTGATAGATGTTGGTGTCCGTTGTGCCCAAATTGTGCTGACTGTGTGCGCTATATTGAAGATGATTGTGATGATGCAGGTGATGATGCGATGAGGCCGGAAAATATGCATATCCGCCCGCTCCCATGTCGGAGCTATGATAATTATTGGAGGGATTCCCGTACATGCCTACGTCCATCATATTGAAAGGGCACACAATTCACGATTAATTCTTTTCCCGGATCTTTGCATATGCACTATACACACATTTCATATCAAATCATATCACACCCGAAAACACTATTCTTTCCGATCGTTACTTTTTTCAAAATTCGTTAAATCACTGTTATTGCACAAAAGTTTAACACTTAACAGTCTCAGGTCAATTATAAAAATTTAATTTATCCAACAATTAATTGGGATTAACATTTCACACATGAGCACACATCACCTGTAGTATGAATTGCACAACACTAAATAATCCAGGTAGTAAAATTCATGTCTCGATACCGGAAAACACACTTTCCCGACACACTCACGGAAACATAACTTTTCACGCAAGAAAACTATCGTCGTGGTCGTCGCGTCGTCGAGTGTTACCACTTGAATGTGACTCCCCACGCGACGAGCAGTCGGTCATTCACGATAGTCGAGCCGGTGAAACAAGTTTTGATAAATTTCTTATCAATAGCCGAAGTAGAGTTGTCTCTTTTCGTCCAACGAGGCGAGTTGGCAGTGGGCGTTTCTGATGCGTATCTGACAAGGGAGATTTTGCGCACAACATACCGAGGCGGGCATTCGTCTACCATTTTCTCGTATAACACGCCCAAGTTGTCAGGAAATCTTTGTTTTCAGGCCTACGAGAAAGGTCGGTAGCACTATTTGGGTTCGGCATGTTTTCGCATTCATTTTGTGATGATTGTATGATGGGAACATATTTTTAGGGAAAATTGAGATGTAGGTATATTCAGGCCTGTAGAGAGGGGGGGAGGAACGGGGGGATTCCCCCCGGGCCCGGGATTTCTTAGGGGGCCCGGATTTTGACACAAAAGTTGTGCTTTAGTTTGTTTTTTACGTACAAATTGCTATTTTGAGGTCTTTAACTAAGAACCCTTATACATATGTACTGCTTTTAGCGTTTTAACAACAATTCATAACATACTGTGCACTAGGCTTGGGGCCCCTAATCTATTTTTGAATTTTGAGAACTAGGGCCCGAATCAGCATATTCAATCAACATGATAGTTTCGTTACTAAATTTCAATTAAGAAATTTCGACTTCTTCATCCAGTAGCGTACAGTTTTATGAAATATTTGTGTTTAAAGTTAAAATAGGAGTACAGCGTCATTTTTTTCAAGGAGGACTTTTCCGAGCGATTTTTATTTTGTGTACATACTGCTGCTGCTTATGAAATTGTTTCCAAGGTACCAGCACACAGATGTTGATCACTTAAATTGTTGAATCTTAATTTAAATCTATCTATCTACCAGTACTTGCCAACTCGGTAACAAAAAATTTAAGGTTTTTTGAAATAGGTAAAATAGGAAGAAATAAATTCGTAGCGTTGCGCATTTCGAAAGTCAATTTTATAAAGACCAACATTCTGGGCCACTGCGAGTGTGCTAATAAATTACAGATTTGAGCTCCCCAAGCATTTGTTAGAACTGTGAACTGTATCCGCCTTGTTTTGCTAAAAGCTTTGTAACGGTTGAGGTACAGAATAGACCATAGCTTTTTCCTACGAAAAATCTTCAACCAGAAAAAAAAAATAAGTAAATTTACCCAGTTTATTGCATTATACTCTTTCTATTTTGCGTGTAGTACAGCCTTTATTATTGATCTGTAAAATGAACACTTGAGCCGATTTCACCCGTATGGTCTTCAAATCGAATTAAAAAATAATATTTATGAATGATCCTATCCTATCGAGAATGGCTTTCTTCATATCAAAGTTCGAATATAGGTTGGAATCTTACTTCACCAATAGAATAGAAATTTTCTAAATAATTTTGTTGGGACAAGGGAATCAATAATTTTTTCAATATTTTTTCTTGGGAGAACTAAATGCTAGAAGATTACCAGGCTACCAGTTTCGCTTTATGCGTATTTTGTGTAAGGGGCACGACCATTAAACAATAAACTTATTTTCATCACGGGAAGATTTTAGTAAAGAAACTTCATACTAGAAAGCAGTAGCTTTTTATAAAGATTCGTTACCCAAAAATGCACGTAAAACGAAGAAACCATATTCTAGAATGATTTTGGCTTCTGTATTTCCTTAAAATTCGCCACTCAACTCTCGAATCGTCTTCCAAATATACTTGAAACGGGACCGAGGCTAATTTCGGGCGCAGCGGAAATTGAAATGGAACTTAAGCTTCTTTCGCGTTAACAATTTCTACCACAGTGAGCCTTTACTATTACTAGGAACATATTTGGGTGAAATTTGGTTTAGATTGGTTCATAAAGAAGAAAGTTTTTCTTAGAAGAACCTTATTTTCAGGGGCAGCCCCCATGGCCCGATTTCATTCGTTATACACAGCGTACACTAAAAAAATCTCGTCACACTGATCAATAATATATATATATACTTTATATAGTAGGAAGTGCATCCTTCTGTGCGTTGCAAACTTCATGACAAAGTTAATATACCCTTTCATATAGTGACGAATATGAAAAAAAACACACACACACAAACTGTTAAACTAACCAGTCAACCCCGTTTTTTGTGAGTTTAGTGTTTAGTATGTAAAAATGCATCACGAATGAATTCAGTTGCTGTCAGTTTTTTGGCAAATGGTTTATCCGGTATCGTTTTTTTATTATTTTTATTTTTCTATAACTCGTATTTTTCTGAAAACCCATAATTTTACCTCAGAACTTAAATATCAAAATGCACCTGAATGCGCAGAAGGCCACTTTAAAACATTCTTCAAATATCTATCGTACTGATGCCGGATGCCGGACTATATTAGATTAGAAAACATCCGGATTACTGAGACTGAGCCGATTCAGTGTGGACGCCGGATTATGAGGTGTTCCGGATTAAATGGAGGCTGGATTATAGAGATAATTGTACAATTGTACAATTTGTTTGAGGACCGATATGTAAAAAAAAAATTTTCTTCGATTCATAATTTTTTATCGTATGGAAGAGGTGGGCCCGGAATCATTGTCCCCCCGGGCCCGGATTTTCTCTCCACGGCCCTGGGTATATTTTCATAGCTGTAGTTTGTAACTGTTAAAAAAATTCTCTTGGGAAAGGCGATTCCAAAGATATTGGCGGAATATGGTGTGTCAGTCGGACATACGCAAGGAGACTCTAGATGAAATGTATTTGTTTATCTTCCATGCAACATAAATTCAGTTTCGAATTTTGGGCATTTTTATGTTAGGTAAATCTGTAAGTTTCAAGGTTAAGATATATACGCGTAGATAGATACATAGGTACAACGGAAAATTCACGCGATTTTATATGGGAAATATTTTAAACAAACCACTTTAATAGGTTGAGTACGGGGCATGGTTTTAATGCTCTTTTAACCTTCGGGCGGGCGCAATGCATCTGACAGATTAAGTGACCAGTTTTTGTTGCGCCAATCAGCGATATGAAAAGGGAGAGTTCTGAAACTCACAGTAGCTTAATTTTTATCGATCAACTACCCAAAGCAGTTTTCAGTTTCTATCTACCATATGTCTGAGGGGTGGGAGGGGATAAATTAATCTCTCAGATGTATTGCGCCCGATTGTGTTATTTTCTCCTTTTCTATGAAAATTTCCACTTGTTATACTCTTCACATTGCGTAATAACGTTGTGTTGACTTTTAGGCTCACCAAATCGTTCAATAGTGTGCTTTTAGTAAAATAAACTCAAATTTTTTAAGCGGTCGAGTTGTTGGAGGTTTTTTACATATTGAAGCGGTTGAAAGCGGAATATTCTTAGAAGATTTAAAATGTGAAGGGTATCAAACTTTGTGAGACAGTTTTTGTTTCTAAAATTTCGTAGAACTGTTTCAAAAAGACAATGCAATAATAAATAAGAGTCTAAAATATACAGAAACTTAGTTTGATCCTTTTTGCTGCACTTAATCTGTCAGATGCATTGCGCCCGATCGTGTTAGGATTAGTATTGCGCCCGCCGGAAGGTTAACTCTAGTTCAAGAGCATCTATTGAACGAAATGAAAGATAATAATTGCTTTTCTTAGCTTTCATACCTTAAAGTCGATTTTTTTTAAAGAGTCTTCGTGGACCCTACAGTCGAAGAATAACATAGAAATGATGGAAATCCTAGATATGAATCTGAACATATCATTTCGGAATTCTCCAGCTTAAGTTTGCCGGCCCACGAAAAGTCCTAGCAAGATCAATTTATGAGTTCAATACTTCAATACATGTTGTTCGTTCCTTGATTAACCCGGGAACACTAACCTTAATTTTAGGCGCTTATTACTAACCATGAGTCATTTTGACTCACTTCAGAAACTTTGGTATATCAAGGACAAGAGTATGAAAGGATGCGCCAAAAACCTCGGAATACTTGTTTTTTATAAGGATGATAAGAATGTGTGTTTGATTATTGGATAGACTGTAAAATATCACCCAGAAACCAAGTATACGTAAAGTACAAAACATAGGCGGTTATTACTAATGTGAGTCATTTTGACTCACAAAAAAGGTTCCTTTAGTATTAAAGACGTCACAAAAAAACACGAATAGCTGCTTACCATAAAATCAGAACACTCTGCTTCCTTCGACATTCGGTAGAGAACATATTTTTCAAGGAAAACATGGGTAGCGAAACCCGTTTGGGCGTATCACCTTTACTACGAAAAATGTAATCTGCGGCGTATGCGTCAAAATGACTCACATTAGTGTTCCCGGGTTAAATAAAGAAATAAATCCTTTCGTTCGATTTCTAAAAATTATAAAATTGTATTACCTATTTTAATGTTTTACTGCAGTTAAGCTCCAATAAGTCAGTAGTCAGTGCATCGTCTAAATTTTTGACGCGAATAGGTAAATAAAGACACCATTTGGCGTAGGGTAGGTTTCTAAGATACTTTACAAAACTGAAGCTACTAAGGAGAAAGGTAAAGAAATTTAAGTGGTTCATCATGAAGGATACACTCTAAAAAGTGAATTTAAATTTCCGCTGAAAATGCGGTAATTTTACACTTTTTCCCGCTTATAATCACATACAGAGTGCATTTTTCAACAATTTCTGTGTAAAATAAAAAAATTACACCAAAATTGGTGTGAAATGTATTTTTACGCTACACTTCTGTATAATTCAGATTTTCTGGTGCATTTTTACAACGTTTATGTGTATAATTCGGATTTATTTTTTATTTATTGTATTTTTACAACGTGCAGTTGAAGTTTTACTCATTTTTTGTAGCGTGCTCTCCAGTTGTCATACTTCAATCGGCTGGCCTTAGCACAGTGTACCACATTTTTCCAAAAATTCTCTGCATTTAGAACTCATGTGTACACGCTCTGTGGCTCACTTGCTTGAGTCGCACTCTACGATGCTAGTAATCTAGAGGTCCCGAGATCGAATCTCGGCGTGGTCCAAAATTTCCGTACATGCGCGAATAGGAAATATTTAGTGCTTGCAACGTTGCACTCCGAAATGATATGCAATGTAACGTTGACTCGAAATTGCCTATAAACGGCTGAGTTAAGGTACTGAGAAGAAGAACAAGTGTACAGATCGCAAAAAAAAGAACAATTTGCAACCTCCCATGTATACGAAAAATTGATCAGCAAAACTCGACCGATACTTGTTTATATTTTATATATCCTTAAATAGCTTTATTGATAACTATATTATTTGTAAAGGTTCGCCACTTAAATCTTTACAACGAAAAAAGAGTGAAACCGCATTATATTCCTATTATTACGGAGTGTTTTTACACATAGAACGGTGTAAATTTGCTAATATATTAGAGTACTTTTTTACACATTTTTTATGTAAATTTACACTTGATTTGCAAATTTAGATTGCAGAGTAATTTCACTATTATAATAGAAGGAAACAAAGTTTCCTTCTATTATAAGAGTAAAAATTTAATAGAGTGTAGCGCATGTCTTTTTTTTAATTCCTAATAGGTACAGAGTACAATTTAATTATGTTTAGTGTGCAAAGAAGCGTAACTTACCTTCGTACGGTTGCATATGCGCACGTTTATCTGCGGGCTACACGATGTAGTAATCAAATCGGTGCACTTTACAATGCTTGAAGGCGTGGAAAGCGAGTTTGATTCCAGGCACTACGGGAAATTTTCTGCTGCTAAGATTATGGTCTGAAAGACTAAAATATTTTCAGACCTGCTGAAGTGCCGACATGATTAGTATTATTATTAGTAGAAATAATGGAGTTAGAATAACATGATGTACGAAAGATATGTATGTAAGACTATGCGCTAAATTTTAAAAGAATTGTACAAGCACCTCAACTTGGCAGAAGTTGGAGAAAATTGAGAAGAAAAAAAGATTGTTTTGAAGCTCTGTAAAAACCAAACCTCTTATCCGATTTAGGTAGGTAAGTGTCTTTAGTATAATTTTTTAGGTATAATTGTTGGCTGTAACGATCAACTTATTTCGCTATAGTCTAGCTTGAGATATTGAGGTTTAAGTCGTACAAGAAAATGATTTTTCTAAAAATATTCAAATGCCTGTGCCAGCTAAAGGGTTAAGAAGTGGGGGTATGTTCCGTGCAACTTTTTTGCTGGAAATCACATGAGGAATTATCATCTGGTGCGGTTATGCGGCAGTTTCCGGACACCCTATACCTATATCGCTGTAACAATGAGTTTATTTTTATACCCTGGCCAAAAGACCGCTCTCTTTATTTATATTATTATTATATGTATATCAGAGCACCTTTAGATTGTGGTAGGTCCAGTAATAGCACTTCTTTACTTATCAACGTATCACTGAGCCGTAAATATACAAATCCACACCGAAAAAAAAAGTCTGCTTGCTATTATCGCGACAGCCGAACTTCCGACGGAAATCATATTGCGTACTTTTCCAAAATGTACAAAAGATCTTAAACTCGGCCTTCACTAACAAGAAACTGTGCTTTTTCCATGCAGGAATGACGGGTGGTCCAACTAAAATGTACGATGTTAATTGAGTGTCACACCTTAACGGTAAGTTTCTCGCCAAACTTTATTAGAAATTTCTTTGCTTCAGTGTCCATTAGACACCATTGCTGAATTTTATTATTTTACATGATTTTTTGGCTGTGAGATTTTTGGTTATAAAGCCTGAATAGACCTCGGCATGGGCGTAGCCAGGATTTCAGTCAGGGGGGGGCAAGCCCAATTTTTTTTTTTTCAAAATCATGGTTTTCTTAGGAGTTGAAATTTCCGGTCGCAGAAATATTATTAGCAAATTTTAGAGTAGCCTGGCTTGTGGTTGGATTGATGCACAGGGTCATGGATTCCAGACTTACCGTGAACGAATTCATTTTATGGTGTTTTTCGAACTCACGACCTACGTGACGGACTATTATGTCGCTCAGATTGTAAACAAGTACCCATTTATGCGGATAAATAACATTACTGAGCATGCTGTTGATCTGAACACCTCAACAAAACAGCAGTTTAGATCTTGGAAATTATGTATGTCACTCACACATCTGCGGCCCTAGTTTACTGGTGGACTGCATGCTAGGTATATCTTTTTTCTCTTTGCAAATTTTAGAGTCAAATTTTTAAAATGGAGATGAGAATGATTTTCTTCTGCATTCTGATTACATTCAACTGGCCTCCAATATCTGCCTTTTAGAGCGTAGTTTGTCTATTTCCAGTGCATTTTTTGCATCTCGGACTGCATATTCCACTTGCGAAATTAGTTTGTTTCGTCTTAGCAAAGAAGCATCATCAGAATATTTATAAATCCTTTATTGATTAAAATATGGTTAACGGTTTTAATAAGATTTCCTCTAAATTTATCAAAGTATTGACAGTGGCTCAATTTTATTGCTGGTATGATTAGAAAATAAATTTTGATTTAATGACTTGAAAGACCCGGTCTGTGGCTCACTTGATTGAGTCGCACTCTACGATGCTAGTGATCTAGAGTTCCGGAGATCGAATTTCGGCGTGGTCCAAAATTTCCGTACATGTTCGGATAGGAAATATATAGTGCTTGCAACATTGCACTCCGAAATGATATGCAATGTAACGTTGACTCGAAATTGCCTATAAAGGGCTAAGTTAACGTACCATGGCCCCACAAGGGGCTATACGGTACTGAGAAGAAAAATAAGAACTTGAAAGACACTGAAATATGAGACCCGTTCTTTACAAGGTCCTTAACCAAGGAAAAAGTAAATGAATAACAGGCGCGACAATCCAACATTGGACTATAAGGCCGCAGGATGTGTTAGTGACATCCTATTTCCAAGATCTTATCTGCTTTTTTGTTGAGGTAATGAGATCAGCATCACGCTCAGCGGTGTTACTTATCCCCATAAATAGGTACTCGTTTAACATCTGAGATCATAGTCCGTCATAAGCTCGTGAGTTGGAAAAACACCATGGATCACGGTGAGATTCGAATTCATGACCCTGTGCACCGAAGGTGCGCGCACTAACCGCGAGACCTTCCATAGACTACAGACCATGGAAGGTAATGCTTATTCTTAGTACGGTCATGCTTCGACGCTCAACTTTGAAGCCTCATACAAATCACCCTTTCTCAAAATATTTATAAAATTTGACAGATTTTCAATCGTTAGTTTATTTAGAAATGGAAAAACATCGATTTTGGAGCCGATTTTTATTAATTCGAAATGTAATCTTCCTAAAATGAGGAAGAATTTTGAGCCATTTTCCTGATTTGTCCTACTTTTGTCCTAGTAAATATTTTTTCCACAATTTTTAAAAAAATAGGTCCCACATTTCAAAAATAAACATATTTGTTACGAGCTAGTTGTCGACAACCAGCCATAAGACATACTGGAGTTCTAAAAGTTACACAAAGTTCATCCTCCGACGTTTCGACGATGCCAATTTCCAAAAATCCAACTTACCCTGCTTACTTCGTCTAGCCGCAATGTACCCGGCAAGTACATCGGCACTGTAAGTGCTGTACGAAAACTTAGGTCCAAATAATGAGAATTGTCACGAAAAATGGGATAAATTTGATGATGCGTAGTCGATTCGACGAAGCATGACCTTCCAGGGCTAACAAAGCAAAGCTGTATACCATTTGTCACCCTTTCAGATGAAAATAAGTTGAATTCCACTAACTTCCCGAAGGGACCTAATGGTTGAAATTGTGTACTCCAGCTCAGAAGCCATGAAATGAAACAGGAAATATGGGATCCATGCAGCCACAGAAGCACACTCACAAGTGAAATGTGTGTGCTGGTACGCAGCCTCCGTCAGTTACGAGGGGCGACTCGCAGTCATCTATTTGCATGTGCCTCCTGACTGCAAACTGTCCCGATCATGGCTTCTCCGGCGGGACTTGGAGTGGTAAAGAAAGCATCGCTGCGCCAGCATCAGAAAATTTTTGAAAATGTTGAATAGTGCAGCGATTTTTTTACTACATCGATGAAGATTTTTTTACCATCTTCATCGACCAGGGGGGGGGGGGCGAGCGCCCCTCCCTGCCCCCCCCTGGCTACGCCCATGGATCTCGGGCGGAATGAAAATGAAAATTTTGGCCGCTGTCTCAATGAGACATGTTCCACGACAGTAAGCATGCATTTTCATTGAGAAAATCGCAGCGGACAATAATTTCATTTTCATTCCGCCCGAGGTCTATCCAGACCTTTACTTAGAACAAAAATTTACCACATCACTCTTTTTCGGTGCAAACATGTTACATACTAAAAAATTTGATAAACTCATTCCGAAACCGAACCTTGGCTACGTCCCAGCCAATTTAAAAACACTAAGGTAATGACACAGCTCATTATAAAAGCTGTTTCAGCGTTTTGCCTGAAATCTTTAAACTAAGACAAAAGCATGACTGGATACCAACAAATATGTCCGAACCATTTTTAGGGTTTTTTATAAAAACCCCTATGAAATCGATTTTGTCCGTCCGTCCGTCTGTCCGTCTGTCCGTCTGTCCGTCTGTTCCCTAAATAACTCGCGAACGGCTAAACCGATTGTCATTTGTCAATTTAGTAGCAATGTGTAGAATGGTTACAGTCTTTGGCACAAATACCTTACAAGTTGGTAGGAAAAAGATAACGGGATGTCCCGAACTTTTGAAAAAAGTTGTACTTTTTAGTTTTTATCGGAGATGAACGTATGGGTATTTAAATCAAAGATTTAAACGAGTACATCTCATATCAGTCAAAAGTTTTCAGTTTCGAGTAACGGTAAAAAAGTTATTGCCGTTTAAAGTTAAACTTCATTTTCGACCTCCGTTTTTCTAAACCGTTATAGGGATCGATATGAAACTTTGCACAAAGATTGGCCAGTATGGCCTTATATACGTTAAATATTAAGACTGTTTACTTTTGCTAAGGAAAAGTATAATAATAGTAAATTTGTAAAATTTCAATTTGTTCGTGTGTAGCCAGCCCTTCTTAGGCTTCCAAATATAAAAATTCTGCTAAGGGTTTTTAGAAAATTACATAGGGAATATGTCTACGAATTTTCATTCGAATAACTGTATCTAAACCGGAAATATAGCCAAGTAAGCATTTAGTAAGGGCCTTTCACAATGCAAGGGAAGCCTCTTAAGCATTTCTTAAATGCATATCTTTTAACTTTGAAATTTGGTGGAAATGCATAGAATGGTAATAAAGCGATATCAATGGAAGTTCCACTTGATGGACCCAAGGCCAGAGGCAGACCGAAGAACACCTGGATGTGTCAAATGAAAAAGCAACAACAACGCATTGGTCTCGGCGATGACACGATCCAAGATAGAGCTGCCTGTAGAAATATGCTGAGAAATTATCGCCAAAACGGGCGATGTGCCTACACCGCAGGTCGAGCAACGCGGAACCATGGAGCGGTATAAAGAACGAGGCAAGGAAGAAGAAGCATAGAATGGTAATAGTGTTTGCCACAAATATTTGCCACAAAAATTTGTAGGATCAAGTTAAAGGATGTCCCTGAATAGCTGCAAACTTGTTCAATATTCATAGGAAAGCTTGCGTGGGCTCTTATGTCAGGGGACACAATAGAATCATTTCATATAAGTTATGCTTTTCCTTGATTAAACAAACAGTGACAGTAGATTTACAGCTAATAATTCAGTTCATATATAAAGCCAAGACATCCTTACGTTTGCCTGAGTTTTTTTGCTCAAAGGTCATCAGAAATCTTAAATCGAAAAATGCCTGTAGAGTTGCCTTGGAGTACTTTTATACAAAGTGGGTAAATAGTAAATCTATCTATGGATTGGTCTAATTAAAGATGGAACATTCTGGAACGCGTTTATTATGACCAATCCACAAATAGATTTACAGGAAGCATTTCATTAATGTTGTGCACAATTCTTATTTATTGCCAACAAAATCTAGGTACAAAAAAATGTTCACTATGCATTAAAATTCCAAAAATACCTCGTATTGCGGGCGCAGCCCTCTGTACGCCGGTATTTTAATTTTTACTGGAGCATTATATGCTATACCCCTGCCCTTGTTTAAAGTGAAGCCAGTTCGTTACGAAGATGCCTCTTTCTAATCCTAGTTTTACCAAATAACCCGCCGCCAGTAGGCCGTTCGGAGTCAATGATTCTAGCAGGATATGTCCCAACTTTTTATCTCAATCGAATCTCGGCGTGGTCCAGAAAATATATAGTGCTTGCAACATTACACATATAGTATAGTGACTTTAGCTCTAGACCCAAACATCCAAAAAAAGAGCTGACTTTTGATGCCAAATTGTTCTATGGCCTGACCGCATTACGCAGTAAAAAGTTAGACTTTTTTGAGCGTCACATTTGGGGGGGAGGGGGTGGCAAAGGGGTGAAATTATGATTTTTCGCCAATATCTTGTTAACTGTAATATTTACAGCAAAATGTTCTGAGGACGATTTAAACTACACAAAATTTCCTTTCTAATGATATATTATATCATATACCTTCTCTTGGCAGATTATATACTAGACCTTAAAACATTTGGTGTAATTTAGATTTTTTGATAGTTACATTTGGCGCTCTAGCTCCTGAAGTAATTTAATTGGAGCCGTGGTAATTGGGATAATTATTCCTAACAATATATAGCTGTCCCACACGGAGACTCAGGCTGCCCCGACAAAGCATTCCCCTATACTCCCTATTAACATTTCAAAAAAAAGACATGCCTGTAACTTTTCGCCGAATCACAGCAGGCGGGAAACATTTTGGTAAACGTTAAGGCTAAGTCCCATTAGACCCTCCACCAAATATTACTTCGATCGGATTAAAACAAAGGGTACCTCCCATACAAATTATTCAAATTCAATGCCACTAGTTTATTAAGAAATAAGGGAACAAGTCAACCAAAATTAAAGTTTTGCTCGTAGGCAATTTTCCGGTCATTTTGTATGGGAGGTACCCTTTGTTTTAATCCGATCGAAGTAATATTTGGTGGAGGGTCTAATGGGACTTAGCCTTAACGTTTACTAAAATTTTTCCCGCCTGCTGTGATTCAGCGAAAAGTTACAGGCATGTCTTTTTTTTAAATGTTAATAGGGAGTATAGGGGAATGCTTTGTCGGGGCAGCCTGAGTCTCCGTGTGGGACAGCTATATATTGTTAGGAATAATTATCCCAATTACCACGGCTCCAATTAAATTACTTCTGGAGCTAGAGCGCCAAATGTAACTATCAAAAAATCTAAATTACACCAAATGTTTTAAGGTCTAGTATATAATCTGTCAAGAGAAGATATATGATATAATATATCATTAGAAAGGAAATTTTGTGTAGTTTAAATCGTCCTCAGAACATTTTGCTGTAAATATTACAGTTAACAAGATATTGAAAAATCATAATTTCACCCCTTTGCCACCCCCTCCCCCCCAAATGTGACGCGCAAAAAAGTCTAACTTTTTACTGCGTAATGCGGTCAGGCCATAGAACAATTTGGCATCAAAAGACAGCTCTTTTTTTTGATGTTTGGGTTTCATCATTTTTTTAGCTAAAATCACTATACTAATATACACTCCTCTATATGCAATGTAACGTTGACTCGAAGTACACTCTATGAAATTTTTACTCTTATAGATAATAGAAGGAAACTTTGTTTCCTTCTATTATAATAGTGAAATTACTCTGCAATCTAAATTTGCAAATCAAGTGTAATTTTACATAATAAATGTTTAAAAAAGTACTTCAATATATTAGCAAATTTACACCGCGCTATGTGTAAAAACACTCCGTAAAAATAGGAATTGTTCTTCTTCTCAGTACCGTAACTTAGCCGTTTATAGGCAATTTCGAGTCAACGTTACATTGCATATCATTTCGGAGTGTAATGTTGCAAGCACTATATTTCCTATCCGCACATGTACGGAAATTCGGACCACGCCGAGATTCGATCTCGGGACCTCTAGATTACTAGCATTGGAGAGGGCGTGTACACATGAGTTCTAAGTGCAGAGCATTTTAAATGTGTTCCACTGTGCTAAGTACAGCCGATTGAAGTATGATAACTGGAGAGTACGCTAAAAAAAAGAGTAAAACTTAAACTGCATGTTGTAAAAATACACCACAAATCCGAATTAAACACATAGACGTTGTAAAAATGCACCAGAAAATCTGAATTATACAGAAGTGTAGCGTAAAAATACATTTCACACCGATTTTGGTGTAATTTTCTTATTTTGCACAGAACTTGCTGAAAAATGCACTCTGTATGTGATTATAAGCGGGAAAAAGTGTAAAATTACCGCATTTTTAGCGGAAATTTAAATTCACTTCTTAGAGTGTAGCCTATAAACAGCTGAGTTAACGCACCATGCCCCACAAGGGTTACGGTACAGAGAACAAATAGAAGCCCCAACTTTTGAAGGCGCAGTGATATTACAATTTCAGATGAGGTTGTAATTGGGCGCCCTGGATTTTAGCGAATACAGGCAACTAGAAAAAATTACAACGAACCCCTTGATTTTTCAAAATACATCCTTCACAGAATTTTAAATTTGCTACCGGTTTGCTAACTTGACAAGGGTATTTTTAAGGGAACGAGGGGTGTGACAAATTTTTTGAATGTGCAGATATTTTAGGTTAGCATTTAACTGAATAAATATTGATTCATGTTGATTTTTAAAATATGTGTTTTTGCGCCATAAACTTTGTATGGGGCCATAAACGCACTTAGGGGTCGTTTTTGAGAGTTGGAAGGGCGCAGCAAATTTGTTGAAAGTGGAGATATCTAAAAACCCTGCAGCATTCAAGTAGAAACAATATATTCCATGACGATTCTTAAACCTATAGTTATTACGCAATATACAGCAAAAAATCCGGTGTGAATTTAACTCCGAAAATTGTCGAATAGGGTCCCTCCGTTTGGATAAAATATTGTTTTATCCAAATGGATGAACACAAAAGTGTACTTCCAATTACACCAAAAGGAGTAATACTCGATATTTTTGGGATAAAAATAAAACACAAGTTTCACAGAACATTTAACTCATAAATGAGTTTTGTATAACTAGCATTTACCTCTCTATAGGTGTTGGCGACATTTCATTTACCTCTTTACGCTCTAAAAATGCATAATAAATTACCTGCCTACAGTGGGATTCGATCCAGCGAACCTATGATTTGAAGACTAACGCCCTACCTACTACACCACACAGACTATACGGGATGACGTTCGTAATTTGCACCATATCAGGCCCGTGCGCAGGAATCATCCAAGGGGGGGTTTAACTTATATATTCAAATTTTTTATTGAAAGGCATATTTAAAGTTTAAAATATACAGGCTATAATAAGGTGACCAGACTCCCAAAAGCCCAATGCTGTACACAAACTAGCGGAATTCGGTTGTCAAGCAAATCCAGAGTAATAGTTGAAATATATTGGATGCGTCAGCATCAGCATCGGCATCAGCAGAAAAATTTCAATTTAGAACACACGCATTTGCCTTTGATGACTCACAATGACAGCAGCGGCAGAAGCAGAAAAATGCTTCTGCCGATGCTTCTGCCGCTGCTGTCAATGTGGGTCATCAAAGGCAAATGCGTGTGTTCTAAATTGAAATTTTTCTGCTGATGCCGATGCCTCTGCCGATGCTGATGCTGACGCGGGATATCTAATTCAACCATAATATATATAGGTTCCAGGTCCGCGGTCTATGTCGCAAACATGTTGGCTGTTTTTCTAATGCACGACAGACAGAGTGTGAGCGCGCAGAGTATTCTGAGCTAAAGGGTATACGGCCGAGTCATACACTCAGAAAAATGGGCCCCGTAAATTTAAAAGTTTTTGTACCATTATTTTAATTGGACGGCAATTTACCAGATTTCTTCATAAAAGTAAACAGATGCAATAATTAATATAACTGGAAGAATCCTATTGAGATATTTTGTATGGAATGAAATGTGTCCCGTAAATCCAATGGGACATCAGATTATATTTCAATCAGTTTGGCTCATTAAATTTAACAGGATCTGATATGATTAACTAATAATAGGATGGATCCCATTTGTTTTATATGACGCCCTATTGCATTAATGGGATAGGGCTTTTAGTTAAATTGCAAGCATATGTATTTTGCAAGATAACCAACATCATGCTCCGCAGCCGAGATCGTTCGGTTGCCTACCCGTGACTTGTTAAGTTTTAAAGAGTACTAGCAAATCGGATGTTCAATACTCGGCCTGGCCAAATATCGTGATTCTTAAAAAAATCCGCAATGACGTAGCGTGTAAGGTATAATAATATGCGAAAATATAAAAAGTATAGTTCGATAAGATTACGAGTGAAACGATTTTTTTTATTACACAGGGTTGATCCTATTAATTCAATAAGATATATCCTATTGGAAAATAACTAGACCATGTGGTTATTTTAAAATGAGTCAACTATTAAAACAAACGGATATTTATCGAGTTGATGTAATGGTTCCTATATTTTTAAAGTAATCTGATTTTTCCTATTGACTAAAAATAATGGGACAAAATGATTAGTTTAACCTTCCGGCGGGCGCAATACTAATCCTAACACGATCGGGCGCAATGCATCTGGCAGATTAAGTGCAGAAAATAGGATGAAACTATGTTTCTGTATATTTTAGACTCTTATTTGCGACAATGCAACAATGTCTTTTTGGAACAGTTCTTCGAAATTTTAGAAACAAATATTGGCTCACAAAGTTTGATACCCTTCACATTTTCAAATTTCTAAGAATATTCCGATTTCAATAGTTTCAATATTTAAAAAACCTCCAACCATTCGACCGCTTAAAAAATGTGAGTTTATTTTACTAAAAACACACTATTAAACGATTTGGTGAGCCTAAAAGTCCACACAACGTTATTCCGCAATGTGAAGAGTATAAGAAGTGAAAATTTTCATAGAAAAGAAAAAATAACACAATCGGGCGCAATACATCTGAGAGATTATTTCATCCCCTCCCGCCCCTCAGACATATGGTAGATAGAAACTGAAAACTGCTTTGGGTAGTTGATCGATAAAGATTAAGCTACTGTGAGTTTCAGATCTCTCCCTTCTCATATCGCTGATTGGCCCAACAAAAACTGGTCACTTAATCTGTCAGATGCATTGCGCCCGCCCGTAGGTTAATGGGATTTCCCATTGAAATTTTCCTGAGTGTAGGTTTAAATTTCACGAAATGGCGTCCATTGGCTTACCGATCGCCGCGCTTGCACCTCGCCTTATCATTCTTAGCACCACCACTGCGTCGCAAATTTAGGCGAATTCTGAAAAGCGCAAAAGGCATGGCGAGGTCTGGATGAAGCGAAGGGCAAGGCACAGGATTTAGGTAAACTTAAGGACGAGCCAGAGGTCTAAATTTTACGAATTGTCATCCATTGGCTTACCGCTGGACTTACTTTGTTCCGCAACAGCACTACGTCGCGAATACTAAATAGCGAGACAGATAAAGCGATGTCTGAGCGGAGTAAAGGGCGAGGTGCAGGGTCTGAGTATATGTATGGACGAGTCA
Organism: Microchrysa polita; assembly: GCA_949715475.1. Taxonomy (NCBI): domain Eukaryota; kingdom Metazoa; phylum Arthropoda; class Insecta; order Diptera; family Stratiomyidae; genus Microchrysa; species Microchrysa polita. Next base: position 11,831,145 of record OX454421.1, on the reverse strand, counting down.
GAAATATAAAGCTTACGAATTGCCTGACATTAACTCACCGCTTGTTGCGCTCGCTTCATCCTATTTCCAAGCAGCGCTACGTATCAACTTTTTGGCGAATTGTGAAAAGGACGACAGACAGCGAGATCTTAGTTAACAGACGACCTATAGGATTTGAGTAAATGTATGGACGAGCACGAGCCAGAGATCTAAATCCAACAAATTGCTTTCCATTAGCTCACTGCTCGCTGCGCTTGCACTTCGTCTTATCCTATTTCGCAACAGCACTGCTTCGCATATTGGCGAATTCTCTAAAGGTACGTGTTCGTAGATACGACTCATGTGATGATCGCTCAGCGATCGCAGTTAAACCATCGGTTCTGACCACTATACGCGCATATTTTCTATAGCGACATGTTATGGTCGACACATGGAAAGTAACACCATTACAAAAATATGCAAATATGGCTCGGAATTGGATGCAAAACTACGATCGCTGGGCGATCATCCCAAGAGTCGCCTCTACGAACACGTACCTTAATGCGAGACTGACAGTGTGAGATCTGAGCGGAGCGAGGGGTGAGTCACCGAATTATAGTAAACCAAATACCAAAGGACGAGCCTGAGGTATAAATCTTATCTAAACCTTGTGGCAATATTTCACGAGGAGAATAAGGATTTCTTCATAGTTACGATAGGGATGCCATGTCGTTCCCCTAGGCTTTTACCTACCTTGATTTACCCTAACTCCTAGTGGAGGATGGCGCGTTGACGACTACCGTGGGGCATGTGTAATCGTCAACGTTACAAAGACAACAAAATTCGGAGTGTGATACGGTTGTCAGCCATACGCCATACCACTTAATAGTCGCATTCTTAGTTTATTATTCTACAATAAGAATGTTTCTTATCATCTTCTTCTTCTTCTTCTTCTTCCATGCCTCGTTCTTTATACCGCTTCACAGTTCCGCGTTGCTCGACCTGCGGTGTAGGCACTTATCATCTTCTTCTGAATAATAAATTTGCGGCGGGTCATGACGAGTTTAGAAACTCTCTCTCTCTCTCTCTCTATGAATCTCTATATCACAGAGTACTGACCGAACAATCATGCACACAGAGCACGGCTTGTAACGCCGTTTTAAATGGATTTTAATGAAATTTGGGAAAAAACTACCTAAAACCCATGCTGAGTCATTTCATTAGTATGCATTTTCCTATAGAGGTTGATAAAGGAATCGGAATAGAGTACAATGGCTGATTTTTTCATCTTAAAATCTCATCTTTTGACGGATGTAACCTCTAAACCTTGGCAGCTAGAGCCTTGAAATGTCGCAATCAACAACAAATCCCCTGCAATGCCCTACAATAGTTCACCCACTACAATCTACACATGCCGCGCGGTTACATTTATCTTTGAATTACAATACGTTCGGTATAGGGAAAATACCGCTTTTGGGATTGCATACCAACACTTATGAGTTTCTACGACGAATGTGCTTGAACTGTCCGGAACTGGATGGTGTCTAGCGGCGAGAGAAAATTCTTTTGGCAAGGTATAAATTAACAACGCCAGTTTACATTTTTATGAAGTTAAATTTTTGCCTTATGAGAACAATAGTATTTAATAAGAAATTCTGGCAACATTTGCCAATGGGGGGGGGTTCAACCCCCAAAACCCCCCCTGCGCACGGGCCTGCACCATATATTACGTGCGGAATTAACTCCATTTTAAGTAAATTTTAACACCATATAAACAAAAACTGATATTATTTCGAATAAAAGTTATTATTTATCCAAATGAATTTTATTTTGAGTGTTTTATCCTAATGGATAAAAGGAAAATGTTGTACTCGGGACGGAGTGAAATAAATGTATTTACCTCCATAGGTATAAAAAAAATTAAACCTTTTTGGACAAATTTTGTTTCACACCGCCTGATTTTTTGCTGTGATACTCTGCATGGAGTCAAAAACATACTAAGGGGTAATTTTTAAGGGTGTAAAGAGGCACGGCAAAATTTTGGAGAGTGCACATAGTTTAAGTTACCCTTGAAGTATTCAACTGAATATATTTTGTTTTATGACGATACTTAAAACTTCAGTTTTTACTCCATAATCTCTTTATGGGTCCGAAACTGCACTTAGGGGTAGTTTTGAGGGTGGAGAGGGGCGCGGAAATTTTTTTGAGAGGGTAGATATCTTTCGTTACCCCTAAAGCATCCGACTAAATACATTTTGTTTGACGATGATACTCAAAACTTGAGTTTTTACGCTATAAACTCTATATGAGACCACACAGAGAGAAATGATTAGTCGATTACAATAAAAACATTTGTTAATAGTATCAAAAGTCTTCATTAATTTCCGGTCATAGGTGTATTTTTGTTGAAACTGCAAAACGATTTTGTTTGTTTATGCAAAATATCTTTTGAAAAATTATATAAAATTTCTTTTGACATGAACAAAAAGTTTAAATAAAATTTATTAATTCAATTTGAGATTTCAACAAATTTTGTACTAAATATTTGGTTACGGTAAGGAGTTTCCATTGGTGATATTAACTAAAACTTTGTATCAATAACCCAATCGGCTTTAATTGAAGTTTTTGTTAATTTTACCAACATTTTGGTTGTCATTACCAAATTTCAGTTGGCCGTAATGTATAATTCTTTGATTAATTATACAAAACTGTTTTGTGGTTTTATATAAAACCTTTTCGTAGTACCAATCAAACATTTAATAAATTAATTTTATATATTCATGTTAATCAAAATTTCTCCTAATATTGCTAATAGTCGCAATAATGTTTTGATGGATTGCTAATAGTGTTCTTATTAATCTCTAATTTCAATATATCGTCTATTAAAATTTGGGATTAATAAGAACGCTTTTAGCAAAGTTAGGAGAAAATATGATTAACGCGAATATATAAGTTTTTTCAATCAAATTTGAAACTCACGCGGGAACCACATTTCAGCCTGGAAAAAATCCTTTTAAGTCACCTTTCACGTCAAGCATTGAATGTCTTAATAAAAGCCACCACTATTTCCACATAATCCTGTTTATTAAAATTAAAATTTTCTTTTTAAAATTAGAAAATGCTGACAATATAGTAATCACACAAATTATGCTTTAATACAACACCTAGTTTAGTTTTATACAAAAACGTAGCTTCCAATGTAGTGAAGTGAAGCCTCCATCGCCGCCATCGAATAATGTGTAATCCTTGCCAAGTTTAGTTTTTCTATATAAGAATTTACAAACAAATAAGAATTTTATATAAAAAAAACTATCTTAGTTTGATTTGAGTGTTAAATGTTTTAAGTTATAGGTTCGTTTTTTACTACATCCCGTGTAGGTTTGGGTAACGAAACTTCATATAAAAAAATGACAGGTGGATTCAGCTGGCATTTTTTGATTTCCTTTTCAAACAATTGGCTGATAGCTAGGGCCTCGAAATTTATAGCAAATATATATGGCTATTACGTTGTCCTACAAGTTTGAAAATATATACTCACGAATTTCTGAGTTATGAGAAAATTTCGATTTCAAATCAAAAAAGCTGTACTTTATCCACACACATAAACTGGGCATTTCTAACGCGCTCTTGTCTTCACAATTTCCCTTTTCTGGACATGAAACTATATGATATGATTTATTTTAATCCCTGAGGTTTCCCGGCCAGGAAAGCGGCGATGCTTGGTGTTCCGTGGCTCCGAAAAGTTTGGGAAGCACCGATCTAACCCAATCGAAAGTGTTGATATACTCCAATCAAAGTAGCGTCGATTTGTAGGAAAATTGGAATACTGTGGATTCACTCAGCGTAGTAAAAAAGCTTAAACTATCGATGCAATATTTTCAGGACTCAGTTTTTTTCGTATGGCAAAAATGCTATTTATTTTGCACCAAAATTTGTTTAAAAAATTGCTAATTTGAAGTGTAACAGAAATTGTTATTCTGAAATTCAACATTTGATAACGGTAAAAGTATAAGTAATCTTGCAAACTGATCCCCCTCCTCTTCGAAAAGCTATCTACGCCACTGAGTCTTTGTAATTTTTTTTCGGTGAGCTGCATACTCTTAAAAACGCTAACCGCCATCTTAATATCAGGCACCAGGCGGAAGCATATGAACACATTGACAGTTTAAAATTTCATTAGATTTATACAAAGAATAAGTAAGCTACTTTAGTTGGCGACTAAAACTGCTAAAAAGATTTCCATTGTTCCGCGTTGTCTCAAGCATATACGGCTATAGGATATCGAATCAGCATTTTGAAGCAAAATTTCGCGCTACTAGAAATATATTTCCAGCAAAGTGAAAATTTCCGCATTCACTTCTGTAACTTTTACGATGATGATTGCGTGTCGAGCCGGAACTTTGTAAGCCAAAAGCACTGCCAGAGTTTTGTTAAAATCCTACTACAGGTTAAGGCAATTCAATTCAATTATTCCGTAGTCATCAAATTTTGCCGGATTGAACGTACCTAATGAAACCATAAAGTAAATGGATGGTGTGTTTATTTTCTATCTATTATTAAATTTAATTTATCAAAAATCACAATTTAATAAGCATAAGTGGCGATTGGTGATGCAAATGAAGTCCTGACTAAAGTAGCGGCTGGGGCGACAACAGGCGCTGAGTATGCAACTGGAGCGATCGGAGCAACAGCCTTGGCAACAACGGGAGCAGCTGGTGCAACAGCTGTCAATGGATTACGTTGAACAACAGCATTAAATCCATTGACTGGATCGGCAGTATAATCGACAATACGTTGGAATCCATCGGCATCAATCAACGAGTATTGACCACGAACAACATCACCATCACGTGCTTCAACTTGACTCTTTGAGTCACCCGTCAAGGAGTCTTGAACATCGTAGGCATAATTGTATTGTGGATGTGGATCGTATTCTTCGACGGCTCTAGCAAGAACTGGAGCAGGAGCAGCTACAACTGGAGCAGCATTGTACACTTGAGCAAACGGAAGGACTCCAGCATTAGCAACAGCTACAAGAGCAAGAACGACTACAAACTGTTGTGAGGAAAAAAATACAATAAAGAATTACTTTCAGTTATTTTACACACTTGGTATTATCATATGCCAGAAATGTTGTAACTGTGCATGTGCATACTTAATAGTCAAAACGCACATCACTCAATGTATTTACCTTGAATGCCATTGTGAAGTGTTTGGTGTTTGGATTAGCTTTTTTGGTGAAGATTTAAATTGAACTGATTTCGATGGGTGCGTACTGTTGGTTTTATACCCAGTCGTGGTCGTGTCTTCTTGCTGAAGACAGTGAATTGCAAATTCACCGATGGGACACACGTACTGTTTGAATAATTTTCTTTTATAATCAGGTTTTATTGCATCTTATCAATGTGACTTAATGTGGGTGATAGTTTGATGCATAAGCTTCAAGGTAGCGACAAACTTTACTTTGTTTCGACATACTCGTCGTTAATGTCTTTGAGTAGACGATACCCGCACATACTCAAAACAAGCGCAAAAGACTCATCATCCTTCAACGTTTAAGCTTTGGATGTATCGGAATTCAGAGTGCAATGCCGGAATCAGATTTTGCAAAAAAATGTAGCGTATCCGCTCTCGACTATGATATTAATTATGAAAAGTGAACGTAGGTGACTCCGGAAATTTGATTTTTAGTAAATTAACTCACTAATAATAAACATTGATTACATAATGAGCTGACAACTAATCAGCCCCAACTCGTTAATATAAAATAGATACATAAAATAATTAACATACAGCTCTAAAAACACATGTTTGTGTCCAAAGGAAAATTATCCCATATGAATAAATAAGTCAAAGTTTTCGTCGGTGCTTTTACATATTATTACATATTAGAAAAAGAACCATTTTGTTCACGAATCCTTTCATACCCGGGATTATATTAGTACGTATAACAACATGAATCCACCATAAGGCTGCTGCTTACGCACAACTTTAGTTTGCTGATAAGGTTACTCAAATGGCGTCCACAAAACGTACAAACATTTGCAATTTGTTACCAGCAAAATGATAATCATGTCTAATCCAATGATAATACGAAATATGTAGTCGCCAAACGCGACGCTTATCAGTGACATTGCTGTTCTGATAAATACGAGCACAAATATGGGTGTCGCCAGCCAAAATACAACTCCCCAAAAATACTTTACTATTTCAGCCGACATGGCTAGGGGCACTAGAAGCCCTACAAAATCCCTAGGAAAATTACAAATTTACATATGCACATTTGCAACACAACCAATTGGTCATTCATGCCAGTAGTAATTAATAATAATAAATTGACACTAAGTATTAAACGAAGAATTAAAATGTTGTCTCTTTAAATACCACCAGTGTCATATGGGTAGACTCCACGTGGAACTGGGTCACTATAAAAATGATGCATCATCCATTGTCTGCGTCTATGTTTGATCGCGTCCAGTCTGCAGCTCTTATAGCTGCGTTAATCGATTAATTTTTCATCATATGATACAACCAAAAACCGAGATTTTTCTATATTTCAACAATAGAAAGATGTTCGTCCACATAATTCCAACGACTAGCTAGCGAGTCTATCGATTTGATCGATTAACATTAACCCAACACTGAATCGTATATATCGATGGTGCATCGGTCTAACTTCTAAGGGGGTTGTGCGTGCAGGCGATAGAAGTTTGGAGCCAAAAACGCATACGGATTGTGTCTGCATGTCTGAGGACTGACGCCCCGTGTGTTTGGATATGTTGTTCGAAGTGCGCCAATAAGTCGTCCCATTATTTGAAGAATGGCTCCAGTATGATCGGTAATTATTCAAAGAGTTGTTAAGTTGTCGCGGAAAATGTTTCGAAATTGTCTGTCGTTATGATTTACGAGTATGTCGGGGGTTGAGGTATGATATAGTTTTTTTTTAGATAAAAATTTTGTCACAGAAGCAACATAGTTTTCATGTCTAATGCCATAATACCTGGTACCTAATATACCTATCTACAACACAGTAGCCAATTGAAAATGTTTATACCTACTATCTTTTATTTCTTATAAGCAAAAGTATGAAATAGAATATTAAGAAACAGCAAAACTTTGAAAACCAATTTCCAAGTCTACAGATATGACTGCAAAAAAAATTTATAGGCAAAAATTTCCGATCGCTTCGCAAATTTTTGCAGTTTTTACTATAAAACTTCAATTAATAAGGATTTTCTTACAGTGAATGCTCTTGAATTTCCATAAGTTGAAAAGGCTGTATTATTTCAATATTTTTTTTTTTTAAGAACTGGTTTGGAAAACTATCATTCGTTTCAAAGACGCTTATGTTTTATTATTTTTGCATTATTTGTACCAAACAAAGCAACATTATTGTATCCGAAGAAATTAAACAAAAATAATACCAAAAAACAAAAAACCAAAGCATTTGTCAGAATTACTAAAATATAGGTGGGTCTCCACGCCACGGAGATGTGGCGTACCGTGTCAAATTAATCCTTTTATTTCTGCAGTGCGCATTTAATACACCCAAGGTTATTTCTTACAAGATTGTGTATATCACTGTTCCACTTCAGTGAATGCTCTTGAATTTCCATAAGTTGAAAAGGCTGTATTATTTCAATATTTTTTTTTTTTAAGAACTGGTTTGGAAAACTATCATTCGTTTCAAAGACGCTTATGTTTTATTATTTTTGCATTATTTGTACCAAACAAAGCAACATTATTGTATCCGAAGAAATTAAACAAAAATAATACCAAAAAACAAAAAACCAAAGCATTTGTCAGAATTACTAAAATATAGGTGGGTCTCCACGCCACGGAGATGTGGCGTACCGTGTCAAATTAATCCTTTTATTTCTGCAGTGCGCATTTAATACACCCAAGGTTATTTCTTACAAGATTGTGTATATCACTGTTCCACTTCAAAAATTGCAGGTATTTAGAGAAAACCCATTTGGCTCTTGAAAGGAATTCGAATAGCTCAATTCCCACATTCTTTTCGTTCTTTTCATCAAAAAGCTATAGACAACCACTGACTATAGCGGAGAGTGGAATATATGTTAGAGGTCTCTACTGCCGTCTTGAAATTTATTGTCTAACGCGGAGATCACCACACTTCACCGCGATTTCGTAGATATTTTGCTTGATATTTTGGTTAACATCTCGGTACAAAGCCTATTAAGAAGATGTCGTGCTTGCATTGCTGCTGAAGGCAAACATTTTGAACATTTGTTGTAAATTGAAGTTACAACATTTATTGTTAATTGACTTTTTTCAATAAATTATCCTTTTTTCTAAATGAGGTTATTACTTCTTTTCACCTCAATTAAGAGATAATATAGAAGTGTTTAGTGTTGTATTGTACCATTTTGGAATCTGGACAAAATGCGCCATCTTTTACAGTTACTTGCCAAAACCGCGTGGTTTATTTTTTTTTTTCAGTGGAGTCAGTTGAAGTGAAGCATGTCCCAAGTAGGCATGTGGTAATAATCCGACAATTAATTTCGCTAATCAGGATTGTTTACAGAATATCCAATATACGGAAATACACCCATGCCTACTTTGGGACATGCAAATTATGGTATACTGTTTTACGTATTGTTGGCAAACATATTTTTGTATGGAAATGTCAAAGTTTGTCGTTGCATATCCGACAACTTACTCAAACTCTCTAATACTTCTCGAGTGCAACAGTGTTTGTCGTCTCCATAAAAATGCACTTTTTGGACATAGGTATGGTTCCTGCGATCCAATTTGTGGACCATGTATTGACTGAATTGGAGCTCTACTGTAGTAAAAATACAAATATTGCGTTAGCTTAATTTAACATTATTCTAGTATTGCAACTATAATTTGTATGGATCGAACGAAAGTATTTTTTCTTTTACTAAATCGAGGAACAACATTAAGATATGGGTTTGGCTTTCAACAGAAAAAAAAACGACATTGATTTCTTATCGTATGAGCAGTGATGGATTTACCAGTAGGCTGAGTAGGCTGGAGCCTAGGGCGGCAAATTTTACGGGGGTGGCAAATTCGGGCCAATTTTTTTTACGTTAAACACATTACATACACATTTATAACAGTGGAAACCGAATTCCGAATACGAATTACAATGCCAGATATAGCAATTACTTCTCATGAGATACGTTTTGAGAGCAGTGTGTGAAGTGTGTTTGTACCTCAGTGAGATACAAAAGTGAAGAACTGTTTGTCACCGTTATCTCAGAGTTTCAAACACCATTTTGTAATTAAAGACGAATCTTCGAATAGGCCTCTTACAGTCAATTGTTTACAGGCTAAACTTCGAAACCAATCACTTTTTTCTTTTTTTAATGGTGTCTTGGTCCGAGACCCTTTTTGTTAGTAAGAAACACCAACAACTTAATCTTGCACTGATTCCGGTTTCAAGATCCAGGTTTCTTGTCAGTTCCATAAAATTTAAGTAAAATCCAGATAGGGAAAACGCTATAAATCTCATAAATTGATAACTTTTAATTCGAAAAATTAGTCACCTCGTACTAAAATTAAGATGGCCGATTTTCAAAGAGGTTTCAAATATGAAAAGTGTAGCACTTCAACTGAATATGAGGGGAGGGAAGAGATATATCTTTGTAGTATTTTTATCCTTCCGCAACGGCTGATTTGAAGATTTCAATTTTTTATTGTACGACCAGAAATTTAAAAATCTTTAACTCAATCTTTAAAGTTTGCAGTAAGCTAATTTAATTTAAAAGATTGTTCTCCCAAAATTGTTGAATCATGCGTTGGAAAGTAATCACACTAAAGCAAATTTTAATTTTTTATTTCATTAGATAAAAGTACCGTTATGAAATTAGTTTTTAAAATATTCAATTAAAAATCAAATTAGAAATTTCCTAAAGATGTAAAAAGTGTATCATAGTGATGTTGATAGAAAAATATTTGAAACCGGAAAAATACAGTTTCAATGAAATTTCAAGTATGTACAGTAAATCCCCGACATTCGTGATCCCCTCATTCACGAATTCGCTTTAGCTTCATGGTTTGCGACATTTGTTCAATATTTCCCATTTCCCCTATCCAATACTTCATGTTTGGGCACCAATACAGCTTCAGTCTGGTACGAAATGATGGATCTACATACATACACATATGGACAAAAAAATAAGTACACCCCTCATGTACCTTTTTATGCCAAATTTTCATACCCTTTTTCAAATTGAATTACTCCAAATAGATAGTCATTACAACAATTAGGATACAACAATGCCAACGGAACCGAAAAACTAAATGGCATCCCCCTATTTTCTTAGTCCCTCCCGATATTAACTTTGAAGTGGGTTTTCAGCTTGGTCAAAATAATAAGTACACCATCGTTTTTTTTAATCTTTTGACAACAAGTTGCTATTTTCCGTAAGGATTTATTTTTTTATTAATTGGTGTATGCAAGAAGCGTTAAATTAAAAACAAACAAAAATACTTATGGGGGCGAAAAACGCATGGTAGGTACGAAAAAAGAAGTTTAAGTTCGAAACTTTGAAATAGCGGAAAAAATATTCTCTCAATAACGAAATAAATCAGCTAAACATTGTATTTATTGTGTAATTCATTAAAAAGTAAATATAAGCAGTCTCAAATACAGTTAAGTCTATGTAAGAGCCTTAAGGACAACTGTCGGTCTCATTATCACTATGGCGAGAAAAGTTCTCTTGGTGATTTTCGCGGCAAATATTTAAAATATAGAATCCCTTTGAAAAGTTAATCGAAGAATTCAAGAAGTAAAGCAGTTTTGACAAAAAGTTTGGAAGTTCCCATGGCGACGTCAAAAAGTGTTGACGGTTCAAGAAAATTTGGGAGGGATAGTTTTTCTTGTTCCAGACCGAACAATGAAAACTCACACAATATTCTGTTTTATTTATTAGATCGTAATAAATTTGATTGGAAACTACTCTTATCGTAATATTCTTCGTTCAAGAAAAAAAAAATAATATAATATATGCTACATCTACTGACTATTTCCCATGGAGTCGAAAAAACGTGGTCTATATGGTTTAATTTTCATAGTTTGGTTTCGTTCAAATATACCTAATAACCGTTACAATGAGACAATTTCCATATAAGAAATGTTATTTTAGAGTGCTAAAATATTTCACTGATGAACACACACATTTTAAATGGGGATTTCAGCAGGATATTAACCCTAACCGTACCTCACAAACTGGTCAAGGATCCGCTTCAACCAAGTCGGGTGGCTTTTCACGTTGTTACTAGAGTTAAATTGAATCTGGAATGTTTAGGGGGAGTTGAATCAATCAAACAGAAACACAGTTTTCACAAAACGGACCAATTACGGAATTTCCTGGAAGTAACTGGATATATGGATGTATGGGAACATACCATAAGAATTATCTCCAAAAAGCCAACAAAAACCTTGTTTTCTTTCAAAATAATGGACCATTTACTTTTAAATAATAAAATAAATTAAATTCTTGTCGAATTAGAACTTAATATTTTAATTAAAACAAGTTTTAATCAAATTAACTGACATGTACTTATTATTTTGTCCAGCCTATTTTAGTCAGTTCGTACTTTTTCAAGGTAAATGAAAGCTGTTATTTATTATAATATGCTAATTTACATATTATTTCATTCCTCACCAATTAAGTATTTAAATCTTTTCATATGAGTTTATTTCCTGAAATAACTTCTTGGCTACAGGGTGATAAGAAAAATTCGTATGGGTGTACTTATTTCTTTGGCCATATGTGTATATGCTTCTTGTACGGCCACCAACCGGGGAGAAAAATTCACTTCAACATGACCCAATACTTACTTGAAGTGGTCAAACGATTTCATTTGTTGGCAGCCTTTGCCCAGAAAACATCCTTATGCTCGATCTTTTGCACAAGCTCATTTATGATATGCGCTTCACCTCTTCTTTTTGGACGACTTCAGTCGTTAATCAACTATACGAAAAGAAAAAGATCATGGACTTTTGATGATCAAGCAGTGCGTAAGACCGGGTCGCAGTCCTGCTGAAACCACTTTGTTTAAAGTTTGTCTTCCCAATCAGTGGCGTAGATAAGGGGGGGATTAAGGGGATCAATCCCCCCTTTGGTCACACATTTTTTATTTTGACTTTAGGTAGCGAAAGTAAAGTTTTTGGTGGAATTATTCAATGTGTGTAGTGTTTCATTGAAAGCATTTTCAGAACTGCAATAGAAAATTTGGCACTTCCTCAAATTTTAATTGTATAATAAATGCATATAGATACAATAGAAACACTATAGCACACGACTTACGTTAATATACTATTTTGCTCTTCCACAGAAGCGCAATTTCCAATGGGGAAATGTACAGTACTTAAGTGGAAAGCTAATGTCAATGAAGAGAAAATGCTGCAAAACTGCTACCAATTTTTGAGCGTTCTCTATTTTTTCTCTTTCTTTTAAGTTAAAATTTGACAAAAGATTATTTCGTATATAGCAGGGCAGTCTTGACTTTCTCTAGTTCTTCGCAATTGTATTATACCAATATTTAATACAAAGAACTCCCAAAACTATAACAAGGATTCTTCTTTTAACAAAATCTTTCAAGAAAAATTTTTGTAAAAATTTCCAAAATTGGAAGATATGGAGTCTGAATATTTTTTTCGAAAACCTGAAACCATGTCATTTTTTACCCAAAAATTGCAACACTCAAATTATCAAAAAAACTCTGGAGGTCTGTAAAGTTAATAATGAGTCAAATACCGTCCATTCCCATTCAAAATTGAACTTTATAAGCCTCCAGAGTTTTTTTGATATTTTTAGTGTTGCAATTTTTGAGTAATTTTTTTTTACAGTACAGTTATTTGAACTTAAACAGTTATTTTTTTGGGTTAGTGTGTAGTGTAGAGCATTTTGTTGCTGTTGCAGCGACAAAAGAAAATTTGAGAAATATTAAGATTTGCAGTTACAGTGGACAAAAAAGACACTAAGGTCTGTATTTTTTTATTTTCATTCATTACAAAAAAATGCAAAAAAAACCAGACTAATTTTTTAAAAATATTTTTCTCATACCGAACACACCGGTTACCGAATCATTGTTGGGGTTTGGGACATACTGTATATAGCTGCTAAATATATATAGCTGCTACGGTTGCCTACAAGTTTGAAAATTGTGGAAACGTCTACTCAGGAATTTCTGTGTTGTCGGAAAATTTCGATTTAAAAACACAAAAGCTGTACTTTATCCACATATACTGGGCATTCCCAAGGAGCTCTTTAATCTTTCTTTAATCCCTGTTTTTGGGTGCTCCGGCCAGAAGCGATGCTAGGTGTTTTTGACTCCCAAAAGTTTAGGAACCCCTGATCTAACCCAATATAAAGCTCTGATACCCTAATTACAGTTACGAAAATTCGTACGAAAATTCGTACGAAAATTGGCGTAAAAAAAAACCCAAATAATCGCGGAAATTTTTTCAGGAATAAGCTTTTTTCATATGGCAAAATTGGTATTTATTTTGCATCATTTATTGGATAAAAAAAATAACTGATATAAGTTGAAGTGTAATAAATCCAGAAAATTTTATTCTGAAATTAAACATTTGATAACCGTGAAAGTGTAAATCTCTCTTCTCTTGATTACCGTAACTCCTAGTGGAGCATGGTGCGTTGATGACTACCGTGTGTAGTCATCAACGTTACAAAGACAACTGAATTCGGAGTGTGATACGGTTGTCAGCCATACCACTTCCTAGTCGCATTGTTAGTTTATTATTCTACGATAAGAATATTTCTTATCATCTTCTTCTGAATAATAAACTTGCGACGAGTCGTGCCGAGTTTGGAAACTCGTTTCTCTATGAGTGTCTATTTCACAGAGTGGCGACCCAACCATCACGGCCACAGAGCACGACAAAAGTGTAAATAATCATGCAAAATGATCCCCCTCCTCCCCGAAAAGCTATCTACGCCACTGTTCTCAATTCAAGTGAAACAACTGAAGGAATTCATCAGGGAAGAGATGGGTTGAAATAAAGTTTGAACTGTTTCGAAGAGTGCAAGTGCAAATTTTTTAATGACGTATGCCAATCTTATTGGTGTGCTCAAACAAATTGTTCCATCGATTCTTTCAGTATTGCTGAATTGTGCATTAAAAGCGGGACATTATGAAGAAGAAGAACATACCCTTCAAACCGACTTTCCAACCAATCAATTTTTGTATCGCTGTTTTTTTTTATATTTATCTATCACATAAAGTTTGAAGAATGCTCAGGACCCACGAAGTGGAAGCACTCACCTATTAAAGTGCAAAGGGGAAAGTTGAGAATAAATAAAGGTAAATCAGCAATATTCTCGTAGAGCCTGGTAGGGGCGGCAAAATGTTAACAGCCTACTAGCGGCGAATGTGCAAATCCGCCACTGCGTATGAGCAATTATCGAGGACACACTCAAGGAAAATGCTTAGTCAAACTGGTGACTTTTTTCCACCTCTGTGTGAATTCCTAGGTCTTTGACAAACTTAACTTTTAAATGTCAATTCTGTAGAATTTTATTTCAATTAGTTTGAAAAGTTCATAGTCTGGCTGGTCTGGTGTAGTGGTTAGTGCGCGCACCTTCGGTGCACAGGGTCGTGGGTTCGAGACTCACCGTGAACGAGTTCAGTTTATAGTGTTTTTCGAACTCATGGCCCATGTGGATGACTATGATCTCACTCAGATGTTAAACGAGTACCCATTTATGGGGATAAATAACTCTTCTGAGCGTGATGTTGATCTCCACACCCCAACAAAAAAGCAGTCAAGATCTTGGAAATGTGTTAGAAACATACACATCTGCGGCCTTAGTCCAATGTTGGTCTTTCGCGCCTGCTATTTCTTTTCGTTTTAAAAGTTTTCGGATTAAAACTGAATCGATGTTACAATAATTACCCAAAATACAGAACGGGCCTATCTACAAACGAATATGAAAAAGGAATGAACTGATGTGTACCTGTGTTCTATAACGTAGTAGCTGCAATCTGATGGTCTCAGACAGAATATGGCTGGGTGCAGCAGGGCGACGGCGAAGGCCCAAGTGACAAGTAATACACAAAAGAACAATTAACCAATAATCCTATTGGAATAGCTCATAAACATCTGAATGATCCAATTAATCGATCAAACTTCTCCGCAATAAATACATAATGATGTGCTCTTTTTACCATAATTACACAAGCAATAATTATTGCAACCTATTTTTGTTCTATTTTCCAAATAAATAAATGCAAACCATAAATCATAATAAGTTTATTCACCAAATTATATATTGGCTCTTGAACGAAGCTATATTTTCGAGAAAAGGATCGATGATGCATCACAATGTAATTAGGCGATCTATCTAAATTTAGGTAGGTACTGATACTGAATATTCAAATATCAAATCAAATAATGTTTATCATATCTATTGCTATAGCGGAATGAATACCTAATTGCGTATTTTATTTGTTGTACCTACATAATGCAACGCTTAAAGATTTTATCGTTACATGATTTTTCAATATTATTACTCAAAAAATAATGTAAAGTAAACAGCAAGAATTCACACGCAAAAATAATTGTTAGATCTGATAAAAAATTGAAGTATAGGAATGAATAGTTCCACAAATTGGCTAAAAGTGTAGTTAATCAAATTATTCCAATCAAATATACATTTAAAGGAAAATACATATTTTTTTGCCTGCTTTTTTACCTAATATATCCGGTAAAAAATGTACGGAACTTATATTCTTTAGAAACAAAATTATAATGTGATTTTTGCAGATATGTCGAATTAACACTGAGTATATGTGTTAATTCGACATATCTGCAAAAATCACATTATAATTTTTGATTACAACAATGAACAAAACCTTTTTATTACGTATTCAATACGGATAAACGTATAAGTACAGTAGTTACGCAAGCAGCGCAACAATCACAAATCGGACAAAAAAAAACAAAAAACTAAAAAAAAATGGCCTGATATAGCCAAGGGGAGTCCCAAATATAAATCTCTAATCAGTGCAAATCGAAAATCTAAACAGGCAAAAGAAAACATAACGAAGACTGAAAAAAAGTATCTTTCAACATGTCGCCAAATCAATGATAGATTGCATTTTGAACCAATCAATAATTTTCATATTTCTCATGACAAATGCGTGCGTATATGATAATACTTCTAATATGGAGGCCACGCTCGACTTAGAAAACCAATTGAATTTGAAAGTGTGCAAATCATGGTGAAGTACAGATAAGATAATCGTATTTGGCTATTTATTGCGATTTGAATCATTTTTGCTAAACAAATTGCTATGCGAAAAAAAAGAAATAAGATAATGATCTGTAGAGTTGAGGAAAACTGATTTTATGAGAAATTCAGTGTGAAATTTGGCTTCATCGGAAAAAGTCATCTTGGATAAATTTGGTGGCAAATGTTATCTGATGTAATCAGGAGTAGATGGTTGAACAGATACAGATGCCTCGGTTTTGCATATCCTGGATAAATTTAAATAGAAAATTGCCTTGGAATCGAAGAAACGCTAAGCCCTTTCTAAATATTAAATTCATATTCATTTTATTTCGATCTGATAGGTGCCCACTTTATACCCAACAACACATACGAGTATCTTCTCGTCACATGGCAATGTAAGTTCATTTACTCACATCACCTGCCTATAGATTGAATTTTTGTGTTATTATGGTAACGCCACGAAGTACAAAAGTGGAATTAAAGTGAGATAAATATACTGACGCAACAGCTTAGATAACCGTCGAGAAAATAAGATAACAAATGGGCCGAGTTTAGATTAGATTTACCTGAACCAATCACTAAAGTGAATTGAATTCGATGTACAGGGTATCTACGAAGCAAATTTAATTTAAACACAAAATAAATATCATACTCAAGGTGGAAAATGTTTGTGAAAATAATTTTCTTTTCTTTCTATTTTGGTGATAATTTTGTATTCCATAATTTAATTTAAATTTACTCAACCTTCTCAACGCAATTACGATTACACGCTGTAGTAGTATATCTGACAAGATTGAAGATGTTAAAGAATTTGCTTACACAAAGAAGATACATGGTAAACTGCCAAATTTTATTCAAGAGCACTTCATTGCCATTTAAAGCTCCAATCTAATGTAATTCCCAAAGGGATTAACTTTTGCTATGTTCACGTTCCCGCCTTGCCGCCTTCCTGAAATTTTGATAAATGAAGGGTTAAACATAGTCGTAAATGCGAGTATACGAGTATCAAGTAAAAGATGGCAATTTTATAGTGTTGAAGTAGAAATTCAATTTGTACTTTTTAGATAAGGAATGATTCGAGATAATCGTTTATGAAAGGATAGGCATAGTAGTAGATTTTGTGGGATATGTTTGACATTTGCAGGTTTTTTTTTCTGAATGGGATTAAAGGTAATTATAACGAAAAATGAAGGAACGGGCAATTTAGACGACAATTTGAATTTAATTGGATTTGTCGTTAGTAGTACGTTTGTCTTATTTTAGATTTTTGGTAATATGTAGGTTAACTTAAAATAAATTCCAATTTTTTTTGCTTTTTTTTATAAATATTTAAATAAGCATACAAGGCATTTCTTAGAGGAAGTGACATTTGCGTTCCTAAAAGAGTATGAAGTGTTTTTCAATAAATTTAAAAAGATTCAAAAATCCTCGTTTAGCGGAGTTTTCGACGACTTACTATAGCTACAAAAAAGGTGCGCTATATCCCGATTTTTATTGAATTGGGTACTTGAACACACATGATAGTTTTATGTAACTGCGATAATTACTACAACCAAAGCAAAGGAACCCTGAATCTGTCGTTCTGCGGATTAAAAATGGCCACGAATATAGATAAAAATTTGTTACCTCAATGTGTAAATGCCATATTGTTTCAGTTTACATCAAAAAAGTTTTAAAGTATACAACTTATTTAATTCATTTTGTATTACTTATTTGTTCCAATGGTCGTGAAAGGGTAAGCAACATGTTGTTCGAGTTTTTGCACAAATTACCATCTTGAAGGTTGAAAAAAAATTGTTTTTATTTATTATTTTTTTTTAAGATTTTGACAGATAACAGTTTAAGAGCCTGATTCTGATTTATATGGAAATTAGCGTATGCTTACCACGCGGCTAAAAATCGGCCAAAATTGATACCTTTTATTTTGTTGTATTTCTACGCAAGTATAATGAATTTTAAGGAATACAGTTAGCAGTAACTATACGTATGTGTAATATAAAAACCTTGAGGTATTGACAGGGTGGTGAGTTTCTGTTCCAGAAGTAGAACATTTTTACAGAGTTATTTGAAGTTTAAATAATGTAAAATCAATTTTGATACTTATCCAAAGTGTGGATATCTGTGTCTTCGTCAGTATTTGAAACTGTGACAAAATCAGTTAATGAGTTAGTAGCAGCAAAATTGAAATCTATATACACTAAAAAAAATTATTTAAACCTTTTATCAAAAGTGAAGCAGTAAATTTAGTTCTACTAAAGAAATATTCAAATAGTCATATTTCTAATCTTTGCAGCAGAACACTCAGAGAAAAAAACGCACATTCATATTAAAAGCTCCACATTTAAATTGAACGCAGTATTCGTTTGAAAAATCTCGTTAGATTTGAACGAATTCTCATTTACGCTAAGAGAATTTCTTTTAAAACAAAAGAGCAGCCAAACCGCAAACGACGGTCGTTTAAATCAAAAGATTCCGCATTACATAGTAATGTGTATACATTCCTTTACGTAACAAATACACATACCTAAAGGACGCGATGCCAAAATGTCATTTGTTTCAAACGTAGCACAACAGCCAACAGGTAGTTAAATACTTCCGGCCGGTCCGATGAGTCTCGCGTGTTCATGTTCATTCCAAACAAATGTGTAGTGTCTAACAACAAACGCGTATTAGAATCTTCGTCGATGTTAAGAGTGTTTTCGATAATTTACTTTTGCATTCATCTGGAGGAATGGACGCTTGCACACGTGCAATTTAATTTAGCGGGTGTTAGAATAAAAGTGTAATGTATTAACTATATTAAAATTAGACCTAAATAAAAAATAATGTGTTTTTCTAAAGTTTTCATAAGTTTTATTCTTTATTGATTTGTCAACCCAGGTAACAGTAAGTATCTATTCGAATGGAGAATGGACAATCAAACGGAATGTATTATTTTATTTCAGCAGAGTTTGCTTTTAATTCCATGTAAAACTCAATTATTTTGAATGAGGTAATTTCTATGGAATGAAAACGCGATGCGTTGCTTTCGAAATACATACCGTTTCATTAAAAAGAATGCTTCGTTTATTTTAAATAACAAAAATGTTCAATATAAAAACGAAGACGTTTGATACAATTGCCTTTCATTTATTTGAAATGTTTTACCCGTTTACAATAAAAGAATAAGTGTTTATTTCAATGAAAAATACGTTTAAATCGACTGGCTCCTTCTTTCCAGGTAAACGTAAATTCTTTTAATTCATACGCTTTTTTACAACTCATTATGCTTTTGAAAGAAACGCCACTCGTTAGAATTAAACGCATTTGCGTGTGGAGCCAAATCAAAAGCGCAAATCGTTTGAATTAAATATATTTCGTTCAATATTAGTGAATATTTCTCTGAGTGAAAATACCGTTAAATATAGGTTGACTTAACCACGCAAGATTAGAAACAAAAATTAGTAAAATCTTCCACTAAAGTGGTTGAGTGTATTATTCGAATATCAAATTTTACTTCAAACAATCGTTGATATTTCCCTGAAGTAGTAAAACTTTTCTTCAAAACAATTCAACTATTTAACATTGGCCAATTCATACACAATGAGTTAATTGAGTTCACAAATTTAGATGTTCTAACTAATAAGGAATAGAAAAATTAACCATATCTTCGTAGCTGTTTCAATTACATAAAATCATAAGCTGAAAATCAAAGACGAGCTTTAGTCGATATCAACTACTTTTCAGATGATCGGTCTACTTTTTTTCTCTCTGTGTATATAACGAGACCGTGGCTATTTTCAGGTGCGACCGAAATTTGAATACCAGTCACATTTGAATGAAACTTGTGAGCGTCTTTTGTGTTAATAATTTCTACCGCATATTTTTTCTTAGAAGAACCTAATTTTCGGGGGTTAGTTTTTATAATAGCCCTATGACGTATAGTACTCTGATTTAATCAGTTCCGACACTGAAAACACCATTTACTAAAAACAAGAAAAAAATACAACAAAAACAGTCAAAGAAGTCTTTGCTTAAAATAATGCTTATTTGTTTATTTTAAGCAAGGACTTTTCTAAATACATCTTAACCTTCAAGCGGGCGCGCATCATTTTGTGACATACCTGGGCGCGTGGCGGTAATTTACCGCCCTCGTTTTTTCCCCTCCATTTGCGCTCAACGCAAAAACTTCCATTTTCGTAATTATGGTAAATTGAAAGAAGAACATTTCCCAAATAAGTTATCATCATAAAAGCTATTATCTATGGTGGACAATAAAAGAAGTTCTGCAGTTTTAGCGAAGCACGTCACTTCAGTGATATTCAACAGAGCACACACATTTTAAACACAACTATATACCAAAATATAGCATCCCCGAACGTTTGATGACCGCTGAAAAGGTATGGAAGGTAAAATTTATCCAAAATTTTATTGTATCGTAAGTACAACAGTATGACTTAAGAATACATACTTCTCCCACCTCGATCCGGCCAACGGAAGGAAAGCTATGGGTGTTTATATGATCAGGGCGGTAAATTACCGCCCGCACGCCCGCTTGAAGGATAAATCAGCAAAAATTATTCCTGTGATTTTTTTGTTGTATTTTTTTCTTGTTTTTAGCAAATGATTTTTTCAGTGTAGATATGTTTTGAGGTTTTACTAAGGGCTCCATTACACAGTCATATTTCTATTCTCATAATGTCATATGCTTAAGCCTACTTGATTTCGTTTAGTGAATGTGGGAAAATTTGAACCGAATAAATTGAGTAGGCTTAGCCCGTTGCGTCACAGGTACGTCCAGTGCACGTATACCAACGCCGTCTATAAATTAAGGCCGCAATTTAGAATCTTAGACGTCAAAATCAGCTCGTAATTTTTGGTTATGTTCGCCAATGTTGCACTGTTTTGTTTTTGCTTTTTATTACGTCATATGCTTGTTTTTGTTGTTTGTTCGTGCAAATCCAAAATTTAAGAGCTAAACTATGACGTCATTGTACAGCTGAGTTGCGGCTATGATATTTCTAGATGGCGTTGCGTATACTCGGCATATAAAACTTGATAACTCCAAAGCCTTATCCACCCCGACTGTCTGGTTTTCTTCTATTCGTTCACCAATTTGTCACTGATAATGGGGTAAAGAATATTTTACGATCAGCATTACTAGTATAGTGACTTTAGCTCTAGACCCAAACATCCAAAAAAAGAGCTGACTTTTGATGCCAAATTGTTCTATGGCCTGACCGCATTACGCAGTAAAAAGTTAGACTTTTTTGCGCGTCACATTTGGGGGGAAGGGGGTGGCAAAGGGGTGAAATTATGATTTTTCGCCTATATTTTGTTAACTGTAATATTTACAGCAAAATGTTCTGAGGACGATTTAAACTACACAAAATTCCCTTTCTAATGATATATTATATCATATACCTTCTCTTGGCAGATTATATACTAGACCTTAAAACATTTGGTGTAATTTAAATTTTTTGATAGTTACATTTGGCGCTCTAGCTCCTGAAGTAATTAAATTGGAGGCATGGTAATTGGGATAACTGTTCCTAACAATATATAGCTGTCCCACACGGAGATTAAGGCTGCCCCGACAAAGCATTCCCCTATACTCCCTATTAACATTTAAAAAAAAGACATGCCTCTAACTTTTCGCCTAGTCACAGCAGGCGGGAAAAATTTTGGTAAACGTTAAGGCTGAGTCCCATTAGACCCTCCACCAAATATTACTTCGATCGGATTAAAACAAAGGGTACCTCCCATACAAATTATTCAAATTCAATGCGACTAGTTTATTAAGAAATAAGGGAACAAGTCAACCAAAATTAAAGTTTTGCTCATAGGCAATTTTCCGGTCATTTTGTATGGGAGGTACCCTTTGTTTTAATCCGATCGAAGTAATATTTGGTGGAGGGTCTAATGGGACTTAGCCTTAACGTTTACCAAAATTTTTCCCGCCTGCTGTGATTCGGCGAAAAGTTACAGGCATGTCTTTTTTTTAAATGTTAATAGGGAGTATAGGGGAATGCTTTGTCGGGGCAGCCTGAGTCTCCGTGTGGGACAGCTATATATTGTTAGGAACAGTTATCCCAATTACCATGGCTCCAATTAAATTACTTCAGGAGCTAGAGCGCCAAATGTAACTATCAGAAAATCTAAAATACACCAAATGTTTTAAGGTCTAGTATATAATCTGCCAAGAGAAGGTATATGATATAATATATCATTAGAAAGGGAATTTTGTGTAGTTTAAATCGTCCTCAGAACATTTTGCTGTAAATATTACAGTTAACAAGATATTGGCGAAAAATCATAATTTCACCCCTTTGCCACCCCCTCCCCCCCAAATGTGACGCGCAAAAAAGTCTAACTTTTTACTGCGTAATGCGGTCAGGCCATAGAACAATTTGGCATCAAAAGTTAGCTCTTTTTTTGGATGTTTGGGTTTCATCATTTTTTCAGCTAAAATCACTATACTATACCCCCTGGCGTGAGTAACTGTGTTTCGCAAACCATATACGTCTATCAGACGTAGCCTGTGATCCGCACTACTTTTTTTCTGTTCGTCTAAGATTCTTCTAACCCGGAGTTGATTTAGGTTACTTATTGTACGTAACAAATATTAAAATGTACTAATGAATGCGATTTTCCGAAACTGATTTTCTGGTTATTGTTGTTGTAACTGAATAAAATGACAACAACAAACAGGAATTTAAATGGTGACGGACTTTTACTCTTTGTGATATAATTATTAATGCGTAAATACTTTTTTTTTAACAGATGCTAAAGTATTTTTGCATTTTTGCGACATATTAATGATACATTTTTTTAAATAAAATCGGAAAAGGCGCGCATAAAAATTGTTTGATTGTTTAATTGTTAAAATTAATATTAAAAAAATTAAGTTTGTGTTCTAAAACTAAAATTTTTTATTTTAGAAACAATTTTTAAAATATTTATATATGCGGCAATCATTATTTTTCTTGTGAAGAAAACGCATAATATGTAATCAATTAAGTAAAAATTGATTTTTTTATATTATAACTATGTATTTCTTTGTCTTTTTACTTTACTAAAATAATGAAAAGACCATGGTTAATCATTTGCTAAACCAAAGCAATAAATAAAGCAAAAAAATAAGAGAATAAAATAATTTCCCTCATATACCTCTGTCAGACCAGACGTACCTGTGATCACAACTGCTTTCTATAGCCTGTGACGCAACGGGATAAGCAAGGATATGACATGATGATAATAGAAATATGACTGTGACTGTGACCCAAGAACACACTTGGGTTAAGTTTGGATAAAATCGGTTTATCAAGAAGAACCTAATTTTCAGAGGGTGGTTTGTATGACATCTCTATGACGTCGTGTTCCGATTCCATCCGTTCCTGATTATGTTTTGAGGCTTTACTAGACACACACTTGATGAAGTTTGGATAAGATTGGTTCTTGAAGAAAAAAGTTTTTCTTAGAAGAACCCTATTATGGATTTTGGGATCAGGGCCGTGGATAGAAAATCCGGGCCCGCGGTGACAATAATTCCGGGTCCACCCCTTTCATACGATAATTATGAATCGACGAAAATATTTATTTGACATATAGGTTCTTAAAAAAAATTGTAAATAAATATATTTTTACGTTATAAATCACGTATGTGACAAACAATGATCACACTCAGATGTTAAACGAGTACCCATTTATGAGGATAAATAACACTGCTGAGCGTGCTGTTGATCTCCGAGATTTAGGGGCTCAAAAGCCATAAGAATGATTTATCGAACCATAGATAAACCGCGACTATGAAAAACAATTTTCGGAAAATTTACAAATTTGTTTGTAGACAAGAAGAGATACACTTTCCAAAGTGTATACATACGAGTATGATTAATTTATTGTCCCTCGTTGACCATCTCCCCTACATAAGCGTTCAGTACACTCAGAAAATTAATTCTGTCCTAAAACTTTTGAATTTTTATCAGACAAATCAAATAGACGTTCAAATTTTCGAATACATATCTTGCGAAAAACAGCCTTAACTTGTTCCAAAAAGTCAGCTGAGTTTACGTAAACCGTTGTCTCCAAGACTTGCACAATAATAAATTGTAATTGCCGCAAATTTTTCAGATACTGATCTATTGCATCGTATATTGATGATGTATTCATATTAAATCATCTCCAGAGCTCTAGAATTTCTTTGAAGAAATTTACTGATTTGGTTCCCGTCAAGGACATAGCCAGGATTTTGTTTCGGGAGGGGTCCGACGCTCGGTTTCAGAAATTTTGACATTCTTAGAAATTTGTCATTAACTGTGGAAACTAGTTTTGGCGTTACCCCATTGCAGCACATGCCTCCTGTCCCACTGTTCCTGTAACGAATTACATTTTATCCCTTGCCGAGGCTGGACGAGCACGCATTATTAAAAACAGACAGTGTGTCTTACGAAACTCTATTGTGCATATGTATAAATTTACCTTACCTAAAAAGTAAAGCATTACAACCACCATTCATACTATATGGAAAGTACCTATATGATTGGGCGTTGTGCCGCTTTTGTCTTCCTTTCGCACGACTCTGACTCAGCGTTGCCACTCGTGTTACAATTGTAACACTTTGTTACAATTTTCGATTTCTTGATACAATGTTACACACCGACCAATTTTGTTACAATCGGCAAGAGTGGAGGGATCAACTACATTCGAATATTTTTCTACTAAAAGTGACATGAACAATTATTTTGCAAAACAAATTTTCTATTTTTGTGATGAGCATGATCAGCCATTGATGAGCATGATCAGCCATCTATTCAGTTAGGAATGTCTAACTTATGGTCCGCGGGCCACAGGCGGCCCACATCGCAGTTTTGTGAGGCCCGCGGCCATATCAAAGAAACACAGTATGTAGCAGCATATTGCGTAAAAAATGGAAATGTTTTAATTTTTTTTTAACTAAAGTCTAAGAAATTTCTTGAAACTCGTCAATTTAATGGCTTCCAAATTATGTATTTATTTAGGAAGCTGATGGTTGTCTAATGTACTTTTGTGCAAAAAAAATCTAAAGTGCATCGTGAAATGATTTTCTCTCTTCCACAGCTGAATTATAACTCGTGTTCACATTTTGCAGGTACTCGACAATGTTGTTCGAGACTTATTACTGTTCGCCAAATCATTTTGACTCTCAATGATATTTCTGGAGTGTTTATTTCTTAGTAAATTAATTTGCGAATTGTGGTTGTTGATCGCTCAATCCTGAAGACCCTGACATTTGGGCCAGGTCAGGTTTTGTTTTTTACACCCCTGGATTAAGCACCCGTTTTTGTTGGTCCCTTCTAGATTCAGAATCAATGTTCAACATTCAATTATAGCAGCAAACTGCACCAAGCCTTAGAGTTAGTTCAGTAAAAAAATTGAATTCTACCTTGACGCAAATTTAAACAACAAATTTACGGTAGCCAAAATATTCGGCAAAATTTGGAATGTAAGGGCACGAAATTTCACTTTAAATTAAAGTAGCATTTAAAAGGGAACATGATAGTTTAATTCAAATTTATTAAATTTATTTTTTTTTTACCGGAAACACTAGTGAGTGCAATTTTTTTGCTAGCTGCTGGATTTTTTGCTCACTCCATTTTAGAGCACATCATAAGTTAGCGCGAGTTGCACATGCTGGTGTATTTGGCTTCAATCCCACTGATGCTCCCAAATTTATGTTTTTGAAGTAGGTTAGAGTACAACACGCAATATCGAAGTTGTTTTCTGAACGGAATAAGAATAGCTCAAGGACAGATAATAATGTTACTGCATGTATTTCTGTTCATTATATCCTTTAGTTTAATCATGTAATATTAATTCAGTTCGATTATATTGTATTAAGCATTGTCTGTTGTAGTGAAGGGAGCATCTCGTTTTGCGCCAAAATTATGAAATTATCTGCTCCTTCAGTCATTCGGGAACTAGGCTTCTCTGCTGAGTAGTGTCATTATTAATTATGAGTTTTTGAATTAAATCTGTTATGAAATAGTGGGTTCGAGTTTAAACAAATTGTGGAAATTTTGACACATCGTTTCTCCTATAAACCAACTTCGTCGAAAATGTTTATGGAATAGAACAGATCAAATCTTCGGAAAGTCAGACATTTTCAAACTATTTTATTTTAATTTATAACTCTTTGCTATTTGTGAAGCAGTCATTCAATTCGTTCTTTGCACATTTATTGCTAAAATTGTTCATTAACAACAATATCTTCAAATTTGTTACACTCAACCTAAAAGTGTTACAATTTTACCAGATAAATGTTAAACTTAGAAATCTGAAAACGGCAACCCTGCTCTGACTCTGAGATCTGAGTAAGCGACTTCATTCAAGCCTGGTACTGACATCGATAGTGATATTTTTGTCCGCTGCGATTTTATCAATGAAAATGTATTCTTACTGTCGTGGAATATGTGGGGAATGCTGGGGAATTCTAAAAGCTACAATCCGAAAACAGTTCCATAATTTTTCTCGGCCATTTTATGTATTTCTTCCCGATTCCCCGGTTATTTCATCGTGAAATGTCAAATTACCGGGGAATCAAAAAATAATAATAAAATGGTCGAGGATAATTATGGAACCGGTCTCGTTTGTAGTTGATGGAATTCCCTACCGTTTGTGACATATTCCGCGACAGTAAGTATGCATTTTTATTGATGAAATTCCAGCGGGAAGAATTTCACTCTCGATCTTAATGCAGCCCTTTACAGGGAAAATACTTTATTTCAAATTTTAAAGCCTGTATGAAACCTTACAAAATTTGAAATTATGACAAATTCTCCCAATCTTGGGTCACCAGATTTTTACGTTTTTCAAATTCTTTATTATGTATTCACGGTTGAGTCCACCTTCGTCTAGATGACACAATTTCTCTGACTGCAGCTTAGATACATACAATCTAATTTCAACAACATTCTAAGAAGGAATAAATTGGGAAGTTAAGTTTCAAAGCCTGTTGAAATAACTTCGGAAGGGGTCCGGACCGATCCTAATTTTTGGGAAACGAAAAACTGATATCGAGTTGGCGAGTACTGATAGATAGATAGATTGAAATGGAGATTCAATAATTTAAGTGACCAACATCTCGGTGTTGGTACCTTTCATTAGCAGCACGTACACAAAATGATCGCCCGGAAAAGTCCTTTTAGAAGAAAATGTCGCTGTACAAGGCTCCCATTTTTACTTCGAACACAAATTTTTTGAAAGACGTTACGCTACTGGATGAAGAAGTCAAATACAAATTTCCCTATTTGTTTATTAATCTATGAAAATTGGGTCAAAATATGGCCATCGAACGGTAAAAGTCCTACATCGGAAATTTTTTTTATTATGGTTGGGAATGGTCCCCAGATGATGGCATTAAAAGTCACAATCGATTGGGAGTCCGCAATCTTAAAAAAGGGGGAAAGAGGGGCATTTTTTGGTCTGAGGACGAAAAAAGAACTGAATGAAATTATTTTTGCTATGATATATAACACATTAGAGTTTAATTGAATATTTTGGCGTTGGACTAGAAAATCAATTAGAATATTTTCATTTTAGACCTTTTTTAAAAGCTCCACAACTTTTATTCACAATAAGATCAAGATCATTTTAACCTTCCGATGCTCGCGCGTATGTGAGACATACGGTCTGCTTTTTGCGTGCTCATCACTCACATATAATACCAAACTGCTGGGGAGTCCCGTCTTCTAATCTCCTATAACGCTGAAAAGAAGCTTCCAGACGCTTTTTGGGTGCCGTAGGATCCTCGTGTTCCGAAGGACGAGGAAATTGTATGTCTCACATACGCGCGATCTTTCTCGTAAGTTTTTCGATCTTATAGATTTATTACTAATACTAGGTATTCCAAAAGTACAAAAAACATTGCAAATTGATAAACTTGAACCCGACGACCAAGATAAACATTAAGACGCTCCGGTGAATGACCGCCATTATCCCCCCATTTGAATTTGTCAAAACGGCATGTCCATAAGGCCCACCTTCCCCCTTCGGTTGGGACTTCTTTTTATGCCATCATCTGGGGACCATTCCCAACCATAATCAAAAAAAAATTCCGATGTATTGGATTTTTGCCGTTTGATGGCCATATTTTGACCCAATTTTCTTACACTAAGCAGTACAAACGTGAAAACCATTAGAATCAGAGGAAATAAAACGCAAAATAACGCGTGTAAGGAGATAATTTTATTTTGAAAAATGATGCTAGTAATGAGTTGAACGGGAGTCTGGATTTGAGGATTTGAGTTATTAAAAGAACAAGCCGGCTACTGAAAATATTGTCACCAAGTTTAAAGAAATACCGTTATCTTTTCCGACATACAGTGGAACTAGCCTATTGATTGGAAATGTCTCTGTCTCTGTATCGTAACCCCTTGTGGGGCAAGGTGCATTCACTCAGCCGTTTATAGGCTCCTTCGAGTCAACGTTACATTGCATATAGTTTTTTTTGGAGTGTACACTGGTCGGCATATGTATTTTGACATCTCATACCATCGAGCCCCGACACTGGTTTCGTTTAACTAAAGCCAATAACGGTAAATTTCTTTTATTAAAATTAAAGCAGATATCGACAGCAATAAATGTGCTTAATATTTTTTCTGTCCTCTTTCGGACTCTCATGCTATAGAAAAGAGAAAAGATGGAGGCGTAATTCTGGTGTGGCATAAGTATTTTGACAACATTTAACTCTTTGATTACCCCCATTTTTTTTCGCAACAATTGATACACAAAACATATTTTTATTAATTTTTGAGTTCCCTATATTAATTTTAAAATAAAAAATATCACCAGTGGCTCGAAACATAAACAAAAATCAGAATTTCGAAGATTGGTTTGAGCATCGATTTATGCCAGTCTTAGTCCTGGTTTACACACAGAATACGCTACTATTGAATTTTATTTTATACGGTAAACTGTTTATTACTAAACAAAAAAATGTTTTAAAACAAAATAAAAACAAATCTTGGCGCTCTCTGAAAGAAAGCGAATGTGAACCCCGAGTGATGAATGAGCCATGATGAAGAACTCTAAGAAAGAAGTGAAATATAAACCAAATTGTGCCGCAAAAAAAAAAACGAATATAACTTCCCGCGATTCAATGACGTCCAAAAGAAGCTTTGGCCATGGAAACAGTGATTTGAACTTAAGCAGCCTAGGCCATTGTAAGCAATATATCCCTGCATCATGAGAGAGCCTCCACTTTGGTATTCATTTTGATAACCTTTTTCCACATTAACTGGGCATTTTCTTTAAATATTGATTTTTTTTTGTAAAAATGTGATAAAATAACGAATATTAGCCGAAAAAACTTTTCCCGAAAGTTGCAGCAACTTGGACTTTTTCCTTAGTAACAGAGGTTTGCTTTTGGTATGGTTTTAAAATCTTTCTTTGGTTTCACTTTATCTGCGTATGCATGCAATTTGCCTTTTTTAGTTCTAGGCCGAAGGTGGTCGCTATTATCTCTGCCTCCGATGGCACATTCTTCATATTTATAATATCCTTTGGCTAAATTAGGACATTTTCCATAAATATTTGTAAGATTTTTCGGTAATTTTTCGATTACACATCCCATTTCTGTGATGCATGGAATAGTTTTCTATTTCTTTTCTCTTATTTAATTTTGGTAATTAATAATGGTTTAATGGTTAGAAACGCTGCAATTGAATTTAATTTCATAAGGTAGACTGTTCCTTATGAAATTAAATTCAATTGCAGCGTTTCTAACCATTAAACCAGGGTTGAGGTCTGCCTCTACGGAGGTTTAAACCAAACTTCGAATTTCTGATTTTTATCCAATTTTTCAAGCCACTGGACACATTTTCTGCTTATAATTCAAAATATAAACACAAATCATTAACAAAATTATGTTTTATTCATATTTTTCCAGAGAAATTGGTGTACAATCAAAGATTTAAATATTGTCAAAATACTTATGTCGCACCAAAATTTCGCTTCAATCTGTTCTCTTCTTTATAGCAAGAGAGTGCGAAAACGGACAGGAAAAATATTGAGCATATTTATTGCTGTTGATATGTATTTTGCTTTCCTTATAAGAAATTTACCGTTATTCGATCTAGTTAAAAAAATCAGTATCTTGGCTCAAAAGTACCAGATGTCAAAATACATATGCCGGCCAGTGTATATAATGTTGCAAGCACTATATATTTCCTAGACCACGCCGATATTCAATCTCCGGACCTATAAATTACTAGCATCGATTGGGAATGTATGTGCCAAAATTTGGTACTTAAAGGTAAAATTTATTTTTACGTATTTCTTCAGTCGAGAATATGACTTTTCAAGTTAACGATATACAGGGTTATTGGTTAAGTCGACCTATTCCCTGCAACACGTTATAATAGGGTCAAAATGCAACAAAATGAGCCCATAAATGTTAGGCCGATTTTCAATGGTCACTGAGATAAATGCATTTTTAGGTTTTTTTGAAATAACCTAGAATTTTGCCATTTAAAGTAAGAATTAAAAAATACCGGCGTACAGAGGGCTGCGCCCGCAATACGAGGGTTTTTTAGATTTTGAATACATATATAGTGAATCATTTTGCACATATATTTTATAGGTAATAAATAAGAATTATGCACAATGTTAATGAAATGCTTCTCGTAAATCTATTTTTGGATTGGTCTAAATAAACGCGTTCCAGAATGAAAGGCTAACGCCTTTCATTCTGTAACACTTTTTAATTAGCCCAATCCAAAAATAGATTTACCAAAAATTCAAATTTTCAAATCTCCGGGACACCCTTTTTGCTTTGTCCTACCAACGTCTAAGTATTTCGTGCTAAAGACTGTTACGATTCTACACATTCCAACCAAATTTCATTACGATCGGTTAGTGAACAAATTTGTAAATATCCGGGACACCCTGTTATCTTGGTCCTACCAATTTTTAAGAATTTCATGCCAAAGACTGTTACCATTCTACACATTCCTACCAAATTTCATGATGATCCGTTAAGCCGTTCGCGGGTTATTTAGTGAACAAATTTTCAAATGTCCGGGACACCCTGTAATTTTTGTTCTACCAACTTTTAAGTATTTCGTGCCAAAGACTGTTACCATTCTACACATTCCTACCAAATTTCATGACGATCCGTTAAGCCGTTCGCGAGTTATTTAGTGAACAAATTTTCAAATGTCCGGGACACCCTGTAATTTTTGTTCTACCAACTTTTAAGTATTTCGTGCCAAAGACTGTTACCATTCTACACATTCCTACCAAATTTCATGACAATCCGTTAAGCCTTTCGCGAGTTATTTAGTGAACAAATTTTCAAATGTCCGGGACACCCTGTAATTTTTGTTCTACCAACTTTTAAGTATTTCGTGCCAAAGACTGTTACCATTCTACACATTCCTACCAAATTTCATGACGATCGGTTAAGCCGTTCGCGAGTTATTTAGTGAACAGACGGACAGACAGACGGACAGACGGACAGACGGACGGACAAAATCGATTTCATAAGGGTTTTTTTTGGAAAATCTAAAAAACCCTAAAAAAAACTACTAAGGTAATGGGCTTAAACTTATTTTTGGATTTTAGTCAACACTATAGCAGACATTTCTTAATCATTTAAAATTTCAAAAACCCATCACAATTCAAAATTTTTAATTTTAAATAAAAAAATATTTTCTTAAATTTGTTTAAAGATATTTTATAATGTAGTATTACTAAAAAAAATTATATGACATGGAGTCTGCAGACCGCTGAAAAAACATACGCGTATTGTCAGCTTTCCAAAAAGGTGTCAATGTCAATACAAATATTTGAAATAATTGAAACAGCTAGCTGCAACTTGTTCGGGGACCATCATTTCGTTTGCTAAAAAATGAAATAAAGCAGTACATTATACGTACTCGTACGATGCACTTTGAATTTAT
The DNA here is from genome assembly GCA_949715475.1 of Microchrysa polita. Classification (NCBI taxonomy): domain Eukaryota; kingdom Metazoa; phylum Arthropoda; class Insecta; order Diptera; family Stratiomyidae; genus Microchrysa; species Microchrysa polita. The sequence continues at coordinate 11,799,011 of OX454421.1, read as the reverse complement.
TGACATTTATTTCATTTTTTATCAAACGAAATGATGGTCCCCAAACAAGTTGCAGCTAGCTGTTTCAATTATTTCAAATATTTGTATTGACATTGACACCTTTTTGGAAAGCTGACAACACGCGTATGTTTTTTGAGTGGTCTGCAGACTCCATGTCATATAATTTTTTTTAGTAATACTACATTAAAAAATATCTTTAAAAAAATTTAAGAAAATATTTTTTTATTTAAAATTAAAAATTTTGAATTGTGATGGGTTTTTGAAATTTTAAATGATTAAGAAATGTCTGCTATAGTGTTGACTAAAATCCAAAAATAAGTTTAAGCCTATTACCTTAGTAGTTTTTTTTTTAATTCTTACTTTAAATGGCAAAATTCTAGGTTATTTCAAAAAAACCTAAAAATGCATATATCTCAGTGACCATTGAAAATCGGCCTAACGTTTATGGCCTCATTTTGTTGCATTTTTACCCTATTATAACGTGTTGCAGGGAATAGGTCGACTTAACCAATAACCCTGTATATCCGTATTGCTATAAGTTTATTGTTTCACCTATCACGATTTTTAACATTCTTCTTCATTCATGTACATACTCGTACAAAATGCATACCATTATTGCTAAACTAAAAAAAAACAATAACTTTCAAATAAAAAAAAAAATATTTCAATTTTCCATCCGTAGAAATTTTAGGTTTCATTTTCAACGTGACTAAAATTGTTTTGTAAACATTTCGCTAATCCTGAAGTTTTCATTCAAATCCAAAACAATAAATTTTTCGCAAAAAATGGGCGTTTTGCTTAGTCATAACCACAATTGAGTAGCAGCATAGAAAAACCTATCGTATGTACATATACTCGTACACGTTTATGTTCATACCTTTCGAGAAAGGATTATGAAAAGTGTTCACCTGTCAAATTTTTGTCAACCACGTTTGAGAGGAAATTTGACATCGCCCAGATAAAATCTCCAAGGGAGTTTTGAAACGTGTACGTGGTAAAAATGTAGGGAAATGTGGTATATCAATAGAAATTTTGTAATGATAGCATTTTGTGTGTTCATTTTATTATCTAATATACATATATTATTAAAATGGCAATTAGATGCAATTGTTCCCATTACAAATTAACTTAATAAGGAGTTTTAGAAAAATTTACTAAACAAAGTGCTCTAAAATTCACCTAGCGAAAATTGCACTAACTTTGCGAAAAGTTGATTTCATAATAGGTACATCTATCTACAATAAGCAAAAAATTGACAAAATCGTATAAATTTCAATATATATGTAATTACAAAAACAAACTAGATAATCCATCACTCGAAGGAAAATGTCTTCAATTTTGTTCGTTAACATCTTTGTCCATAGTAACACCCTTTCCCCTACACAAAACCATCATAGCACGAATTACATTCCATCGAGCGTTTCATACGAAAATGTCATGTCCGTATAGGAATAGGAGCGTACTCCAGAGATATTGAGAATGGAATGCAAAGTAAATGGTAATTAGAGGATAAGAATCGATGAGCAGCGGGCGGTACACAGCTGACAGGTAAGGTGTCTCTAGTTCTGTGATCAGTGTGGACGATACGTTCGGTTATGTTGGTCTCCTGCCGTTCGATGGCCTCACCTAATCGGATTATGGTTAACACAGTTTAACAGTTTACAAATCCATTGTATATTTAATTGGCTTACGGATGTTAAGATTTTGTACGATGAAATGTATACCCCTTTTGTACGGAAAGGGATGTTTATGCATTTGCAGAAATAAGAGGCAAATTAAATTCGTGATTTCAAAAAATATAATTAAGTTTTCCGATATTATATGGATCTCTTCCATATACGAGTACATTATCTTGTTTTGCAAATATTTTATAATCGCTGCCAATTTTATTTAAATAAATAAAACAAAAGTTAAACAAAACGAAGTAAACTAAAGAAATTTTAAGTTTTTTTTCTCCTTTTAAAAAAATATTTGTTAAAAACAGAACAACTACATAATTAAGGTTGAGCCAGCCGACGGTTTACGAGTAAGATATCTAGTGGTAATACAATTGTCAATTATTATACATAAAAATACAATAAAAGAACAAGAATTTGAAATTCACCGCATGTAACATAAAAACTATTTCACATGGACAGCCCACGGCAATAAAACAGATTCTATGTAGGCCATATCAATTGACCAGTAGCTAATTATTATCTAATCGGCCAGTATGTAGGTAGGTATGTAAAGTCAAACTTCTTGCTCTACAATTGACTGTGAGTGTCTGCTACTGTTGCCGTGGCATGATCTCGTATTTACTAAAATCCGTTGCAATAAAAACGAAACAAAACGTATACGAGAACGCATGTTATATGCATGCGTATGACGGTGAGTGCCATTTGTGTTTGGCAATTTCATTCCATCATTGAATTTATTGGATCATTCACCTATACTCAATGTTAGCTGGTTTTAGAAAAAAAAAAACATATAATGAGTGTCACCTTGCTTACTCTTTATATACATTTCAACCATATTTTATTCCTTCTTTCCCTTCTGGCCCTTCTTGGATGGGCCAATAATGAAGATATATACATCTGCAAATGTCATTTCTTACACAATGTCGACATAATGGAGGAGAAGGTAAACCTTTCTCTTGGGTTGAAGGGATGTTCTCCCAATCAAAAGAATATGAAAAGTGTCAGTTACCTATTGTTCGTCATGTCAGACATTTGAACAATTTTCGGTTGAAAGTTGCTTGAGACGTCACAGCTTGAGACCAAGCCTTTTCTTGTGAATGGCTCACTATTTTCACAGAAAATTTGATAAAATTTGTTGGTGTTTATTTCTTGGTAAATAAAGGTAAAGGTATTATAATGTATTTAGTCACATAATATGCCATTATGAACAACAAAATTGAACCATGGAAGAGTTTAAGTATGGTGATGGCGAGAATCAATAATTAAAACAATTTGAAACTATTGCTAACGTATTTTGATGATGGATGCCGGCCAGTAAAGAGGGGAGAACCGAGTTGAAAAAAAGTTTTGCTTTTGTGGTTTTTTATACATAAATATGCAGAATTGAGGTCTTGGGTTAAGATTCCTTACACAATTTTTCGGTAGCGTTCCGGGGCCGTAAATTACTCTTAAAATTGGCACGGTGACGACGAACTAATTAGCCTTCCGGCGCGGGCGCAATACTACTGACAGATTAAGTGCCGAAAATAGGATGAAACTTAGTTTCTGTATATTTTACACTCTTATTTATTGTTGTATTGTCTTTTTGAAACAGTTCTACGAAATTTTAGAAACTGTTATATGGACAGATGTGAACACTATTGAGTCTTGTGTAGAACTGCTTTATTGAACATAAGTAGAATACATTTGACTTAAAACTAAGAGTAACTTAAACTAATTCTTGATTCTCTTACATCTTCCTTTTTAAGTTTGTAATGTTATGTAATGTAATTCTTTATAATTTCTTTATTATTTTTCCTGAGCGAGTAATCATAACATTTCCCTTACTATTATTGCTTACATTTTCTTCTTTTTACGTTATTATCTTGTGGTGTTTGAGTCGTTTGGGGATCCAGTACTTTATTTTCAGACTCAGACTCATTTGATTTCTGTAGAATTAAATGTTCTCTGTTTCTTCTAAAATCATTACTATTTTCTTCATCTTTAATAATATATGAGTTTGGCTGAGGACAATTTATTTATAACTTGACCACAATTCAATTCACTATCTTTTGGACTCGTTTTGTACCAAACGCTGTCACCTAAACTGATTGGGGGTAAGATCCTAGTATTGCGATCATAATGTTTCTTCATATTTTCAACATAATTTTGCGTATTTTTCGAATGATCTTTCAAATTAACTGTTTTAGGTTCAAGATTTTTAATTTGTACAGGAATATTTGTTCTTAAACTCCTAGACATCAATAACTTAGCAGGAGATTCAATGTTTCCGTTAGGTGCATTCCTATATTGAAGAAGTCCTGTGTATGAATCTGTCCCGGATTCTTGACATTTGCGCAAAATTTTCTTAACAGTTTTAATGGATCTTTCCGCCAATCCATTAGACCTAGGGCAATGCGGGCTGGAAGTAATATATTCAATATCCCAACTTTTTAGAAAGTCTTTATATTGATGTGAAAAGTTGTCCATTATCAGAAAATAATTGCTTAGGAATCCCATGTCTTGCAAAAATTGATTTTAAGTGAGTTATAACATTAGAGGCAGTCGCATTTTTCACTAATTTAGCTAATTCAAAATATTTAGAAAAATAGTCAACTACCAAAAGATATTTATCATTATTGAAATCGAATATATCAACACCAAATTTCATCCAAGGAATATTAGGATTCTCGTGAGGAATGAGAGGCATTCTTGGATTTACATCTCTATATTTCATGCAAAACTTACAATTTAAAACCAAATTTTTTATATCATTATAAATATTAGGCCAATACACTGCAATTCTAGCTTGAGAAAGACAACGATCTATCCCAAAATGGCCTTCATGAATTTTATTCAAAATATCTTTTTGTAAAGATTTTGGAATAATAAGACTGTCATTTCGAAAAAGTAATTCATCAATAATTGAGATTTCGTATTTTATGTGAAAAAATGGTTGCACTTCAGGCTTAACTAGACTTATTCTCTCTGGGCAACCATTAATACAATAATCCTTCACACATTGTTAAGTAGAAACTTCGTTCGTCTTTCCTCTAATTTCGATAAGTTTTTTCTCAGTAACAGACAAACTTGAATTAATCGTATTAATATGTATATTTAACTCCTCGCTAACTTTTTGAAATTGATGATCTTCTTGATTGCACGCTCTTGACAAAGTATCAGCAATGTATAAATATTTACCTGGAACATAAAGAACTTTTAAATCGTAAATTTGAAGTTTCATCATGATTCTTTGTAAACGAGAAGGAATACTCTGCAAAGATTTCTTCAAAATCGGTATAAGAGGTTGATGGTCAGTTTCTACAGTTATTTGTTGATCATAAATATACCTGTGGAATTTGTTACATCCGAAATAAATAGCTAAAAGCTCCTTTTCAATCTTCGAATAATTTCTTTGGGCTCTATTTAAAGTTGTTGACGCATAAGCAATTGGAGACTTATCATGCATTAATACAGCACCCATTGCATCTTTTGAAGAACCAACAGAGAGAGTAATTGCCTTTTTTCGGGTCATAATGGCAAAGTATTGGAGCATTTGAAAGGACATGTTTAATTTTAATAAATTCATTTTCGTGTGAGGATTTCCGTTCCCACAAATTTTCTTTTTTCAACAAACATCTCAAATTTGAAGTTAATGCTGATAAATTTTCTATGTAAATACTTAGGTAATTGACCATTCCTAAAAACCGCTGTAGATCCTTGACATTGTTTGGTCTTGTCATATTTTGTATTGCAAGGACCTTCGATGGATCTGAAGACACTCCCTCTGCAGAAAATATGTGTCCCAAATAGCGAATTTGAGACTTACCAATTTGACACTTGTCTTTATTAAACTTCAATCCAATTTCTCTTGCCCTTTCTAAAAACTTCTTCATATTCGTGTCGTGTTCACTTTTATTTCTGCCATAAATTAAGAAATCGTCGATGTAGATTTCTACTTCCTCAATACCTTCAAATGATTTGACCATTATGCTATGAAAAATTTCTGAAGCCGCATTTATTCCGAAAGGTAGTCACAGAAACCGATATCTACCAAAAGGAGTATTAAATGTACCACAGAGAAAAAAAATATCACTTAAATTTGAAGTGAAACATATTAATAACAAAATTGGATCACATCAATAAATCATTTTAAAAACAAATAGTTTTATATTAAATTTAATATGATTCACTTTGATGATCTGTTCAAAATTGACTGAAACATCCATTTAAATGTATTCAACTTTGTTTTAAAGTTGTTTCATTTTGAAGGCTGTGTTCGTCACATGTACATAAGCCCGCCACTATTTTGTTCAGTGCTAGTAATCTCTGATAGCTTAGGTGTAGGAAGTAGGACTACGAAACGAGAGGTACCCGGTTCGATTCCCAGTAGAAGCAAAGTGAGAAAATAAAGTTTTTAAAATATTGTAAAAATAACAAAAATTAAAAAAAAATAATAAAAAAATAAAAAAAAAATGTAAAAAAAAATAAATAAAAAATAAAAAAAAAAATAAAAAAAAATAAAACAAAAAAAAAAAAAATAAATAAAAAAGGGAAAAATATTTTTTCCCTTTTTTAATTTTACAATCAAAACATTTTAAATTTAAAGTGAAACACTTTTAAAATAAAGTGAAATCACTTTGAAAATAAAGTGATATTCAATTTTGATTTGACATGCAGCAATTTTAAAAGTACAAGAATCACTTTAATATTTCCACTATTGATTCAAAATGAAACATTTTTGAATTAACCCATTTCTTCCCAAGGATAAAAATACGCTGAAACTAGAAAGTTTTTTGGTAAATTCCAATCAATTACAATACAATTAAGAAAAAAAAATTTGAAAAATTTCAGTAAGTGTTACCAGTGGCTTCCAACGTGATGTTGCGTTGACGCAACGTTGGGAGTTTCTTGGTAAAAAAAAATGTAGACGAAAATTTAAATTTTAAGCTTCTGTGTTGCAAAAAATTGTTGATTTATATGGCGAATAATAAATTTAGTGATAAAATCCTGAAACACCCACTATAGCGATATACCTAGATGACATTTTGGGCGGGATTTTCGTACACCTTATCTAGTGGTTGGTCATGTCATATAGATAAGACGTACACTATTTTCTTTTCAATATAATGTAAAGCTTTCTGAAAATTTTCTGAATCTTCTCTATACGCAAATCTTTCATTGTTTCACTATTCCTTGTGACAAAAGTAAATAGTAAGTTGACTAGAAATAAATATGTTCTTGCGCCCAGTGCAAGAGAACAATTTACCACAGAAAAGTTTAGCAAAAATTTGCTTAGTAGCTGTGTTCTAACAAAACTGTCCTTAACCCTAAATTACTAACAATACGTAAAATTGACGTGTTCGCTCACATTATAATGTGTATAAGCTGTTCCACGAGTCTGGTTGACTACTCACTGCAGCAGTGCTTTTCTCAGTTAGTTGTTGTATGTCCATGTGAATGGCAGCATCCTATTTGTGGTCTATGGCGGTAAGCTTAGCAATGTTCTAGGTGCTACTACCTATTTGACGTGTAAATAGTAATACCAATAGAAAATAGCATGTAATTTATACGTCTTGTAAGTAATATAAGTGCATTTTCCGAGGGCATATTTTGGTCAAATAATTTTTGTCTGTGGCACTGAAAAACGATAAGCTCGGTAAAATATGTAAACTGGGAAAGCGACTGTAGGAAAATATAAACACGTCAAAATTACGTGTTGTTAGTAATAACGCCCTAACCGGTCATGTTAGTATTCCAGGGTTAAATGGAAAAGGTTTTTGATCCCATACTTGTTGACTTCAGACCATACCGTGGAGTAAAGATTGTACCAATAATTTCATAAACTTTTCAGGGTACATATACATTCACTACAAAGGCCCACTTTACCCACTATAGAAATCCTTGAAATATTTTTGGAAATCTCGACACCATCATGAAATATGTATTTGAAAAATTGCTTTAGACCAACTGACAAGTGTATCCAACTGTCATTGTCCCGCAACTTCTTTTATCGTTTTCCTTTCTTAAATGAGACACATGTGACTCACAAAAGAGTACTGGATATGAATACCATGAGTCACATGTGTCTCGTGGATAGTGAGGTATTTAGAACTCATTTTAAGATATTGCTGATGCGAATCCTGCGTTACATAACAAGAAAATGTTTTGCTCTTTATGCGTTTGCCCCAGTGTTACTGCACCGGGAAACTCCCAACGTTGCGTGAACGCATCACCTATGTTTACCACATGCTCCTGCAGCAAGGACCAACCTTTTTCCAAAATCAAGCGGAATTAAATAATTAGCAATTGTTTTTCGTATAGAAAGTGCTTTGGATATTGATTTTAAGATATTTAAATATTTTTAAAATTATGACGAAAAATGTCATAAAAAACATAGTATTACTTTCTCTTATATCCTTAAGGACCCAATGGGTGATTTCCTATAACAAATATGCAGAAATAGAGTCAAGAAATGTCCATTAAAAATTACACGATTCCTTTTCCATTTCAATTTAAATTTGGTGGTGTTTACATAGGTCAAACTTCGTGTTGCGTATACGCAACGCTGGGAAGAAATGGGTTAAACGTAAACGTACACATATGGACAAAAAAATAAGTACACCCCTCATGTATCTTTTTATGCCAAATTTTCATAGCATTTTTATAATTGTGATACTCGAAATAGATAGCCATTATAACAATTTGGATACAACAATACCAACGGAACCGAAAAAGTAAATGGCATCCCCCAATTATCTTAATCCCTCCTGATATAAATTTTGAAGTGGGTATTCCGCTTGGTCAAAATAATAAGTACACCATCGTTTTTTGACAATAACTTGGTATTTTCCGTAAGGATATGTTTTTTTATTAATTTGTGCATACAAGAAGCATTAAATTAAAAACAATAAAAAATACTTAAGTGGCGAAGAACGCATTGTAGGTAGGAAAAAATACGTGAAAGTTCCAAACTTCGAAATGGCGGAAAAATGATTCGCTCAATAATGGAATAATCCAGCTAAACGTTGTTTTCGCTGTGTAATTCATTAAAAACTAAATAAAAACAGTCTCAAATACGGTTAACTCCATATAAGCGCCTTAAGGATAACTGTCGATCTCATTATCACTAAGGCGAAAAAAGTTCCCTTGGCATGATTAATGATTTTCCCGGGAAATATTGAAAAATTGGAATCCCTTCTGAAAGTGAATCGAAGAATACAAGAAGTGAAGCAGTTTTAGTAAAAAGTTTTGAACTTTCCATGGCGACGTCAAAAAGTTTTGACGGTACAAGAAAAATTTGGAGGTATAGCTCTTCTTGTTCCAGGCCGAACAATGAAAACTCGCAGAATATTCTGTTTTACTTATGAAATAGTAATAAATTTGATTGGAAAGGGGTCTTATCATAATATTCTTCATTCAGGAAAAAAAAATGTGATACACGCTACATTTCTCATGGAGGCGAAAAAAACATGGTCTGTGATTTTTTTTCATAGTTTGGTTTCGTTCAAATATATCTAAAAACCGTTACTACGAGACATTTTCCGTATAAGAAATGTTTGTTGAGAGTCCTTCAATATTCTACTGATGAACCCATACACTTTAAATGGGAATTTAAGCAGAATATTAACCCTAACTATACCTCACAAGCTTGTCAAGAATCCGCTTCAACTAAATCGAGTGGCTTTTCACGCAGTTACTAGAGTTAAATTGAATCCGTAATGTGTAGGGAGAGTTGAATCAACGAATTAGAACCAAAGTTTGTCACAAAACGGACCAATTACGGAATTTTCTGAAAGTAACTGGTATGGTATGTTTTGGAACAAGAATCATCTCCAGATAGCCAACGATAACCTCCTTTTAATTTTAATAGTGGACAATTTAGTTTTAAATAATAAAAGACATTTAATTCTTGTCGAATCAGAACAAAATATTTTAATTAAAACCAGTTTTAATCAAATTAACTGAAATGTACTTATAATTTTGTCCAACCTTTTTTAGTCGGCCCGCACTTTTTTAAGGTAAATTAAAGCTGTTATTTATTTCAATTTGCCTTTTTACATTTTATTTGATTCCTTACCAATTACATATTTAAATATCAACATATGATTTTATTTACTCAAATAACTAGTTGGCTACAGGGTGATAAGAAAAAATCGAATGGGTGTACTTATTTTTTTGGCCATTTGGAGCCAAATCATATTTGTAAATGTTTGAATCATAGCTATTATTTTTGATCTTATAACGATTTTTTTCTCTGTGTATAAACGCGAGCTTTCATTATCTAATTCCATCATCCAAAACCCGGAGTTTGCATCAAATAAACTAAAAATCTTTGCTTCAGCAAGCTTTGAGCGTATCCTCTCAAAATCGGGAATATGAAAATGAGGCCTGTTAATTACTTCATTGAGATTTTTTGGATCTAAACAAACTCGTAAGCTATTATTAACCTTTTTAACTAAAACTACTGAACTAACCCACGGTGTTGGCTCATCAACCTTTTTTATAACATCTAACTTTTCCATCCTAGTTAGTTCATTTTTATAAGCGTCCATAAGTTTGAATGGAATTTTACGCGGAGGATCAATTTTCGGTTCAATTTCAGAATTAACATCAAGATGCACTTTACCTATGGTAATTTTCCCAAACCCTCAAACACGTCACTGAACTCATTAATCACATTAAAATTTGAATTTTCTATTACAAAGCAAATTGAATTTTTGGCAAGATTTTAAACCAATTATCGGCATACAACACTCTCTGATTACAAAAAATTCTAAATTTTGTTTACGACCGTTAGTTATACACTGTATCTCACAAATTCCAATTGTTTTAATTATTTTTCCACCGAAAGAATACAATTTTTTGTCAGTACCGCGAATGATCTTTTTATCGAAACCTAAATGTTGCAATTTATAAATGGAAATTAAGTTTGCTTGGGCACCTGTATCCAACAAACAGCAGATATTTCTATTATTTGCTGATAATTTTCCTGTCCACGAATTGCCGCTTGACTCGTTGTTAATAATCCCAATGAAAAGATTGTTCTCTTGTTTGTTTGCAAACTCTCGCAAAATGATTCGATCTACAGCATCGATTACATTTAACATTATATGCGGGGCACTGCTTTGGCTTATGCCATTGACCACATCTGGAACAATTGAACGTATTGTCGACGGATTTATTTTGGGAATTTTTCAATTTGGAATTCTCGTTCGATTTATGATTCTCTTCGCGCTTCGATTTGAAATTTGAATTTCCTCTCTTAATTTTCGCCATAATTGAGGAGACGGGTAATTCAAGCTCTTTTGATTGCAATTTGGACTGTTCTAATAATTTAGCAATCTCGATGGCTTTTTCTAGCGTAATATTACCTTCTTGTAAAACTCGATCACGGATATTTTTATTTTCGGCATTAAGACCAGAAATGAAAATGTCTTTTATGAGTGAACTTTGTAACCTTTCAAATTCACATGATTTGCTCAAATTGATTAGAGATGCAACTCGATGCACTCGGCTATTGACTCACCACCATTTTGCTTTCGAGTAAAAAATGCATGTCTCTCCATCATGGCAATATTTTTTCGAGGAGTACAAAAATTTTCGAATTTTTCAACTAAAACCGTGTATTTTACCTTATCGATATCCACATCAAATAAATTAAATACTGGTAACGCTTCCGGTCCTAGTAGATGTAGAAGAACAGCAACTTTTCTCCCATCTGCTTCAGCTTCCAGATTAGTCGCTCACATATAAATTCGAAATTGCAAAATCAAGCTACGCCACCGATCCGCTAAATTTGCCGTATTGAATTCCAATGGAGATATCGACTGCAAATTTCCAATTGAATTTTCAGCCATTTTCAACTCTGGTATTGCCTGTGTTTCGTCTTGAATTCCTTCCAGAATTTCCTCGTCCAACACGTATTATTTCTTAACTTATGTTGACCGAACTTTACTTTTATTATGTTTCTTCTGACACCATGTTATATGGACAGATGTGAACACTATTGAATCTTGTGTAGAACTGCTTTATTAAACATAAGTAGAATACATTTGACTTAAAACTAAGAGTAACTTAAACTAATTCTTGATTCACCTACCGAAACAAAGGTTTATACCCTTCAAATTTTCAATTTTCTGAGAAAATTTCGATTTCAATTGCTTCAATATTAAAAAAAAAAACTGAAATTCCGCATAAAAAATGTGAGCTTATTTAACCAAAAACACACTATTGAACAATTTGCTAAGCCTAAAAGTTCAACACAACGTTTTTATGCAATGTGAAGAGTATAAGAAGTAAAAATTTTCATAGAAAAGGATAAAATAACACAATCGGGCGTCTGAGAGATTATTTCATCCCTATTCATTCCTATTTCAGTCCCTCAGATAGAAACTGAAAACTGTTTGGGTAGTTGATTGATAAACTTAAGCGACTGGGAGTTTCTGTTTACTCCCTTTTCATATCGCTGATTGGCGCCAGGAAAACGGGTCACTTTAATCTCTCAGATGCATTGCGCCAGCCCGAAGTTTAATTTCATTTGTAAATCATTAACATTTCAGTGTACCGTTGAAAATCCAAGCTTTCCTTAAGTTGGCGTTTCTGAATAAAACAAAACAGGAAACCCCTAAGTTTTTTTCGGTATGAATATGACGATAATATAGCGAATTTTATTTGTTGTTGTCATCCGTTCAAAAATTCCAAAACGAAAAACTATGAAAAAAAAACAATAACGTCAGATATTGGAAAGGTAAAACATTTCTGAACACATTTTGAAGAATAAATGTGTATCGCTCCAGTTTTCATTAAATTTCAATGCTTTTTGAAACAATTTTGGGAAGAGCTCGGACCTCCTGGGTATGGCTTAGGGAAGCAATATATTTTGCAATATATTTTCGAGCAAAGAAAACACATCGGTTACTCGAAAAAAAGTATAAAATTTTCATACCACATACACACATATGCTATTTATTTCAAGCCTATACAATTGCGGAGGGCGGCAATTTAGCTACTGCCCAGGGGCGCCATAGTGGCTAAATCCGGCCCTGTCCCTAACTCTGAAACTATTTATTTCTGCAAAAAAATCTCTCCATGACTATGTTAGAGAGCAGATAATTGCGCGTCCAAAGAGACATAAATATTGTAAATCCGTTGAGTATTAATATTACAATTGATAAATTAAATTTTTTAATTTTGAACATAGTTCCATATTATGAATAAAATTTTGAGATTGAACGGTTTTTCATTTTTGGCCGCAAAAGTGTTTTTTTTTTCTTGTACATTGTGTATATTGGGGTGCTGAACCTGAATCTGGAACTTCCCATCAAAAACAGGGTCAAAATTGCAAAAACCGCCAAAAAAATGACTATCAATTGTAGCTATACCGCTTAACGCATTTTAAAGATTAATGGCGCGTTGGACCCGCAATTATGTTTGGATATGGACAGGTTTTCGGAGAAATGTACACTTTCGGAGTTATAAGTCAAAAAATTAGAAATGGGAAATCCCGAAATTTCTGGGTTTTTTTCGCGGTTTTGACCCTGTTCCGCAACGAAATTTTTGTGGAAAGCTCCGGATTCGAGCTCAACTCCAAAAAAAAAAAAGATGGCTGCATAACACTTTGCAATCTGAAATCACCTAATGACTACACTAACTGTCCTTTGTTCAAATTTGGCTCTAAAATTTAAAAAAAACGAACAGGCCTGACAGTCTATCTTTGGACCAAAGTAACAGATATGTAAGTTACATCCAATTTCCAAATTTCAGCTACTTTTTTGTTGAGGTGTTGAGATCAACAGCACGCTCAGCAATGTTATTTATCCCTATCATAGAGTTAGAGATCATATTCCTTCACAAAGGTCGTGAGTTCGAAAAACACCAGAACTAAATTCGTTCACGGTGAGTCTCGAAACCATGATTCTATGCACCGAAGGTGCGCGCAGTAACCATAGTACACCAACCAGACTATTTTAAAATTTGCCTAACAATATTTTCGTGACCGACAATTGGAACTTCTAAGAAAACCATGACGTTGAAAAAATTTCGGGCTTGCCCCCCCCCCTGACCGAAATCCTGGCTACGCCAATATTTTTGTCCAACGAAATCTTTCACCACTTAACTACCATCAAAGTTTCATCGAAATTGGGCCGCCACGGAAACAGCCAGGGGAATTAATTGAAGGATGCCTTTTCGTTCGCCTCAAGGTGAATTTACTGCTATTCCAACCACCAATCAAAATTGTGGCCACCGAGTCGTTGTCAGGTCCATCAAAGGATCATGTACATCAAATTTGGTGAGGATCGCACCACGCCATGCAAGAGCAAAAATGTATGCCCGTATATCCATTCTATTGTGTTTTTAACACAATTTGGAATGGGCTAAAAAGTACATAGAAATGGTGAAGAGGTAAGATTATTTATTTTTGTAAAGGGTTGGAGGAATCAACGCAGCAGGATTAATGAATTAACTATTTTTTGGAAGATATTCCAAACGAAGTACGAGTAGAATGCAGCTTTATCCAGCCTGGTCCTATGATATTTAACTGGTCGTTTTTTTTTCCAAGAAACACCTTTTGAAAAAAGTTCAGCCATATAAATAATAATTTCCGCGAAATTATCGTTATGACAGTAGCATATTTCTATATGTTGCCTACCATGATGAAACGTATAAAATATCAGGACTTTGACTCAAGATATCCATAACATATCTACACAAAAAAGGCCAACAACTACAAACCAACCATTTTGACCGACGATTTATTTGCCAACTGTGACAACCAATCATAGCACTGCTGTTTGAAAGAAATAGATTGAACATTGTATATGTTTATCAATAAATTATATTAAACCTAACAAGCCACAAAAAATTTTGACAATTTTCTTGTAATAGGCAAAAATGTTCAATTGCAATCGATAAGATTGTGCCTATCATATAGTGGAACAAGTTAATCCTTCGTAAATGTTGTCAAAAGATTGGAAACTGAAATTTATGTGCTGAAAACTTCTTATCCGCGCGTAGTTGTCAAAATAGTTCACATCCATTTGTTATTTTGAAATGTAAATACTTTTTCACAGAAATTGTTTCAAAAATTCAAGATGAATGTGTTATGTTACGTCATTCATATTTATCGTTAGAGGTTAGACTCATAGATATATTAGAAAACGAATTTGACATTTCCACTGATTTTACAATGCTAAAACCAGTGCTATTAGTCATATAAAAAATAATAAAAAAATGTATATGTTAGTAAAAAAAAACAAAGAGTTTCTGCTGTAAATTTAAAAAAATGTAATAAATCAAACAGTATCAAATCTACATGAGTTATTCACTGTATTCTGCTGTCGGAAATTTCTAATAGAAGAATTAACAATTCTTAACGAAAATCCCTTGATTCCATTTTATTCAATATTTAATTGTTTTCCATTAGTCCTAGTCATCTGACAAAATCCATCTGAATTAGGAGTGTCAACTGGAAACTTTTGTTATGTTCCCACTGACTATAGGTAGGTAGGTAGGTACTCGTATCTACGATTAAGTAGCCATTTTTATTGTTGGATTCATATCGCTAAATTATTGGCCCAAAGATAAGGCTGAGGTATTTACGAGTGCACATAACTCATAAACTCTTATCGAATTTCGTATCTGTGATTTTTATCCAATAAATTCATATTTGCCAAATTTATACGCACATATTAGCCTTGATAAGTTGGGCATATTATTGATATCACAAATATAAGTTATGCCTTGTGATTAATCCTCTGGCTAAATGTATTTAAATTGGCACTCTTTTCACGTTGTTTTAGGCCACCCATAGATGATAAAATGGGAAAAAATACCCTAAAATGTGCACCTATATATTTATATGAATATTTTCGCGACAATAAGTCACTATTTGTCAGTGAATATAGGATAGTACAGGAAAAAAAATAAAAACGATATTATTAATCAGTGACTTATTGTATCTACCTGAGCTATTTCGTATCATAATGTAGCGCTTAACTTGTTTCTATTGATGTCACAACTCATATGTAAAAATAGATAGAAATGAGCCTCGGGATCATGGGGTGGCCGTGCAAACCCAACCCCCCAAATATTGTTTTGTCGACGCAACGGAACTTACGGGAAAACAGAAGGAAAATAAAGGTGGGGATTAAATACAAATCGTATAGGTACGCCTGGAAAAAACTTTTAGCCCGAGGAGAGTGAAGGGTACTTAAATTTCGGCCGCGTCGGAAATTAGCCTCGGTCTCGTTTCATTTTTCGTACGCAGTTTCGTTACAGAAAACTACACGGGAGACTTTTTCAAAGTCAGATCTAGGGTTAAAATCAATTTCATTCACCAGAAAAACTGAGATAAAATTGCATAAAAAAGAAAATGCACAGACAATCATTTCCATATTTAAGTAAAAAAAATATCAAATAGCATTTCAAAGTTTAACTTTATTCACAATTAGAAAGTTCTTATAAATTTGAAAATCCTAATAACACATACGCTAGCTATTTAATGAGAATAAGAAATAATCGGGGAGGCAAACGATGTCTTAACAATAGCCGGTTCATCGTGCGATACAGTCAAAGTACGGTGCGCTGGAGCAGCTACAACAGCTGCTGCAATCGGTGTACGACTTACAACTGCATTAAAACCATTAATCGAATCTGCTGTATAGTCAACCGTTCTTTTGAAACCATCAGCATCCACGAGAGTATATTGGCCTCGTACCACGTCACCATCACGAGTTTCTGTTTGACTTTTTGAATCTCCCGAAACTCCATCACGAATATCGTAGGCGAAATTGTATTGAGGATGAAGATCAGGCTCTTCAGTGCTGGTAGCGGATACCGGAAGCGACAGGATTGGCCTTTCGGTAGCAACGAGATGATTGATCGTGCGTACAATGGTAGCGGCCGGGAAAAGGTGACTGTGCAAGAAGGTACCGTTAGCCAAGGCAATAAGTGCCAAAATTAAAATATTCTTAAAAAGAAGAAACAATGAAAGCTCGGCAATTAGTACAATACTAATATGGAATACAGGATCAACAACATCGCTTACCTGGAAGAACATTTTCAATAGAAAAAGTAAATCCGATGATATATTGTGCGATGTAGACTGCTACTGAAATGTATTCCATAATGTTTTTCTATTTATATTCCGCACGCGTTGTCAAGTCAAAGTTTGGATTGCTCCAGTTCATATGGGTAATGTGATATGACACGACCACGAGCATAGTGCATATTACAGTGTCAATTGAGCTTGTAACTCCATGGGTATCATATTGTACCACTGCATTCTTTTTTTTTTATACTCTTTGGCCGCTGAAGAAATACTTTCATCCAGAATGCCTTTTAAGGATTGTGTTGACTGGGTTCATGGAATGCAAGGCAGGGAAATAATGATGAATTTAACAATGACTATAATTGAAATGTACCAAGTAAATATAATTCATGTAACTGAGCTCCTTGGATATCCAAGATGGGTAGTCAACGCAAAAAGAGAAACTATTCTTAATTTAAATTCTTTAAATCAAATCTCAATTGTCAGCCTATAGGTTCCTCTTATTAACATGCAGTATTTTGTACATGACCGATGCTTTGCTATAGAGAATGTTTAGCCACGGCCGTTTTGTCATTTCGGGTACAAAATGTAAAAAAAGGGGTTATACTATAAAAAATCATTTCTAAATATTTACTTTTAAATTAAAGGAAAAACGCCAATTCTTTCCCACGTACGATATGCTTTTTTGAATGTATATAAGATGCGATACGAATTCAATCCGCGCGCCTGCCAGAAAACATTTTCTCGAATTTCATCTCGAATTCGGAATAAAGGCGTCACTCCCTTCGGAAAAGAATAGTGACCGAACCTGGCTTCTATCGTTTCGTAGTCCTACGTGCTACACCTAAGATTACAAGTTATGGGAATAAATTACTCGCTTTATTTTTTTTTTACAATTTCATAATTCGCTCGTTGTGAGGAATCACTACCCAAGTAACAATTTCATCCCTATAATACTTCGTAAAATATTCTCTTCCACTTTTTGGCGCCATTTTTTAAACCAATAGAACCTTATTGTAGCACTAAGTCATGCTTCAAAAAAGGCGTACGTCACTTGCTTTATATCATCATTTTCTGCCTTTGAACGAATTTGAAAAAAAAAATAGAAAAAAAAAATTTCCGCAGCTAGCATCGAACCCGTATCTGTTGATTGCCCATCCTACACGCTACCACTCAGCCAACCTCACATATAGTAAGCGTTGCTCGTAAACACTACAAATAGTTAGTTGCTTCTATAGAAATGCTTAACAATTCTTTGCCGAATCTTCTGCAATGCACCCTAAATCTTTACATTTATCAATAAAATAAAGTCAATTTCTGCGCAGATATAGCCTTAATTGGTTCCGAAGAAAACAATGAGTGTGTATAAGTGTGGGTTTCATGCAAGAATTCAAGGATTTCTAGTGAAGAAATTATATATTTCACAGCACTTCATAAGTGTCAATTCATTAAAAAATCACAAAGTCCATTCTTCTATAAAAACGACGGTGAACAATTTATTGGACTACCATATGAATGTCACACTATAAAAACGAAACCTACTGTGCTATGGAAGAATATATGGATGTGTGTGAGTTAACTGAGAGAGACTATTGCATGTATGTGCTGTATCATCCAATAAACACAAGAGTGGAGTATTTAAAGGAGCACATTTTTAGGTTTAGTTTTATCGAAGTCTTATACCACCATTTTTAAATTTATTCCATAATAATGATAGAAGCTTTCCGGAAAATGCTTGGATGTTTTATCGGATCAAAATATTTCTTTAAGCGATGTCACACGATAAATTGATTTCGTGGTACTATATGTTTGCTACAGTGTGAAGTGCTTCTTTAAAGCAAACGAATTGTTACTTGGGTATTTTGTCATCTTGCATATACCTAAGACGATAAGACAATATTTCGTTAACAGTCCATAAACTCCGACGCGTCCGACTCAACCGATTGCCATTGGCCTTAAACTTTTTTACCAACACCATTTTGTTAGGAAGCATGATTTAAGATTTGCCGTGTTTGCTAGGTTGAGAGAAAGGAAATTTTTGACGCACGGGAATTTGTTACTTCTGATCTGAAAGAGCTAAGTCCGATAAACGGTATAGCATGCCTACTTAGGACATGCAAAATCAAGATATATTGTTTCGTATACGGTAAGCAAACGAATTTTTATATGGAATGTCAAATTATGTCGTTTTATTTCAAACGATATACTAAAACTCTTTATTGTATGATTTTGCGACAAAAGCAATAAATTTATTTACAAGGTGTGGAGAATTCAAAATTAATATTTCCATATTTTTTGACATTCATTGAAATTTATATTTTTATAGATAGTGAAAAGTTTATATTTTTATATATATTATATTATATTATATTATATTTATATTTTATTATATCAGACTGATATTAATGTTGTTATTTTTGTAGAAGCTGTTCAAGATATTTTTTCCGCTCTTGGTCGTTGTTCACATGCTGTCAATCCATGGATTCTTCGTTCTGTCAAACTCCATATAAAAAAAATGACCTGCCCAGCTGACAGCGCCCGCTCTAAGGGGGGGCAAGCCGGGCAATCGTCCGGGGCGCCAAATTTTAGGGGCGGCTTTTAGGCCAGCACTCGAATAGAAAAAAAGATCGAAAAAGCCGAAAGAAAAAAATCAATATCAACTTCGATTAAGTGCTGCATTTAGAATCCTAAAATGCTAAGTAAGCCGCGCAAATTTTACGTCTGTGATGCTAGCACCCGCCCTACTTTCGAAAAGCAAAGTGGGACTATTCGCTCATTTATGCGCTGACTAAGTTATTCTTTGAAAAAAAAAAACATACTAACTGGAGAATTACTTGTATGTGCAAATTTCGTCCTCCGATTTAACATTCATTTCATCTCCTTTTCACCAGAATTAAGGATCTTGCATGAACCCTAATTTTTGCTTAATTTTCAGAGGACGAAAGTATAGCACGAAATTCATTATTGTTTCATTTACATGCGATTTGATTTCCGCAAGATGATATCTTAAGTTTTTGTTTAGTATATTGAGTAACAGGAGAGCAAGTTCACTAAATAAATATTGAACTCCCGAAGAAATTCATATGAAATGAGAAATAGGGAGTCGAATAAACGCTGAAAACATTAAGGCGTTTAAAACAGACTCCTCTGTGAGAAATGTTATTCACAATCATTTTTCGGAGCTGTTTTCCATAGTTTCCACCGACACTTCGCGCATTTTGCAATTCAACTTCACTTCGCAAAACTTTCGCATGAATCGATTGCTTAAGTTGGTTCCCATTACATCCCATCTAGCATTGGAGGGCAAACTACGAACAGATGGTTTGAATTTTAGCAAGATGAGGGATCGAACCAGAGAACACATTGCCAGAGCCCCCTAATTTGTGTTTGAACATGCTATTACTATCGGAATTTGGCTTAGGCTCAGCCGATTTAACTAGCTCTGACCTTATTCTCTTTAAAAATTCTCGAGATGACGCATTTATGAAAATAAGCCATGCACAGTGAAAAGCCTAAAGCAATCCGGCTAATTGGAGTTTTTAAGGAATTTATGGAAAACAACTGCAGAGCGTTAGTAATGAAAACCAGCACAATTTGTCGGCCCAAAATTGAGGGCAGAGTTTTTTAAAAATGTATTGAGTATGTTACTGGAAAACGAAATTTCGCATGCATTCTCGATTTTTTTCATCAAGGTTTAACATTTTGAAACTCCAAACAAACTCTTGCTGAACTGTGGTGCGTGGTGGTGCACTTAAGAGTATGAATGATAGCGGTGGTTTGAATCCCAATACTATCATGAATTTTTGTGTTGTTTTTTAAAACAATGTTCTTAAGTTAGCTGGTTTCACTAAGTAAATTGTTTTGGAGCAACAACCATGAGTACAAGCACTTGCTTCAAAAGGAAAAACCTCTTTGTATCGACTCTACAACAACCATTCTATACATCCAGATCAGTGATTCCCAAACAGGGGCGGACCACCCTAAGGAGGCGCGACGATTAGGGAAGGGGGGTGCGAGCACAACTCTAAGGTTTGTGTCGTTTATGAATTATGGTTTCCTTCAACAACAACCATTCTCACTCGAAATTCTTCCGAAACTCACCAGGGGTAATCCGTTGTTGCCAAATGTTGCAAATTGCCAACAATTTTATTTTCTTCGATTAAAAAAAAATCGCTGCTACTAAATGCGTTTGATGATATGGCTGATTGAAATTGACAAAGCTCGCGATTCTAAAACGAACCGCACCAGCTAGTTTTTGTATGGATAGAATGAATCTTTGGTAAAAATCTTGCGAATTTTGTTTGCTCCGGGTGATTTCATTTTGTGCTCGACGTATCACTGAAGCCATGGTGACGGCCGAACTTACGACGAAATTCAGCATGTGGAGATCACTACATTTAATTAATATGTAGGTACTTCTAAAAATTTCCAGTAGTTACAAAATATCGCCTGATCTAGCAAATAAATTTTCAAACAATTTAAAATGCGAAAATAGACCTGAAATATAAACCTATAAAATTAAAAGCATCCCTTGCCAACGCCAATTTTTTCACACCAATTTTCTGGGTGGCGCCAGGATCAGTAGACCTCGCAAGGAGGCACGAGCTGTAAAAGATTGGGAACCACTGATCTAGATAGTATGGATATCCACTATCAATCTGTTTGGTACAGTACCTAAGGGGCGGCAATTTGTCCTCTTGCTCGGGGCGGCGTAAGTCCTAGAGCGGGCGCTGCAGCTGATTGTCTTGCGGTTTTGTGCGGCATAACAGCGAGTAGCTCTGATACCTTAAAGGTGTGTACTGTGTTCACAGAGCGCTGGCGAAATGTCAAAAACCGGTGTGGAGACTTTTGTGTGAAGTTAGTACAATCGAGCAAATTCGATTTCACGATCATCAAAATTTTGACAGAGAATTAAAGTTGAATTGATGCGAAAAGTGAGTAGAAGTATCAAAAATGACTCCAGAATAAATTAGTGATGAAAATGGTGCCTTTTGGATTGAAATTTCTCATTGGTGTGCTCTTACGTGCTGAGTGTTTATGCGATTCCTTGTCTCGTACTCGTTTCATTTGAATTTCTTCGGGAGTTCAATAAGTATGGAGTGTACGTGCGCTTCTGTGATTCAACAGGCTAATCAAAATTGTTAGATTTAATCTTCCGGAAATCAATGTGCCACATCGCACAGCATCCCTTCACTTCAGAAATATTCAGGGATCATGCAAGGAGTCTTAATTCGAATCCTTAATTCCGGTGAAAAGAAGAGCAATTAAATTGTATATTGCCAAATTAGCGCAAATTCGTCAATGACTTTCATTTTTTAAAGCAGAACTTAATTATAACACATTACTGAACGAATTTCCTCTACTTGTTGGAAGTAAGATTTGGGAAACTCTCAGTAAAGTTTTTAAATGCAGCACCCGTATCAATTCAGGGCTCGACTAGTCAACGCATCGCAAGGACTTTGCATCTTTAATTAATAGAACAGTTGTTAATTGAAAACCATATTTAACGCGTTTTCAATTAATTATTGTGCTTCTTCACATAAACAAACATATTCCGCCGTCTCTAAAAAAATGTAAAATGCTTTTTGTGGGTGTTAATTGGCGTCCTCTCTTCCAACATTTTATTTCGCCCCTTTTTCATTTCATCTGTTAGTTTCTATGGTTTCCTTCCCACTAAATGAATTGATATTAAATTTTTCCTTTCGGCTTTTTGTACCTTTTTTTATTATTCGAGTGCCAGCCAAAAAAACGCCCCTAAAATTTGGCGCCCGGGCGACCGCCCGGCTTGCCCCCCCTCCCTTAGAGCGGGCGCTGCTTTAAAGGTTCCGGGATTAGGTTACAACCTCGTAGGCATGTGTACTATCTGTTCATTTCGGGGTCGTGAGGAGGTTATACTCATATTGCTTGAGAGGAGGTTATCCCATCGATTCAGACCATTGACCGACAGTTTTCGGTTATGAAAACTGGCTTTTGTATTATTTTTGCATGTCATTTGATCAATATATTATTAATGCTTAATTTTATTTATAGCAGTGCTCGGATCTGTTTCTCTTCTGTATTTGCAGACCGACCGCCGTAAAACAACTTTGGAAGAAAATTATAGATATTTTTTTACCGTTCAAATACTAATGATGAGAAAAATCTTAGATCTTTTTAGATATTATAGATATTTTTTTACCGTTCTAATACTAATGATGAGAAAAATCTTAGACTTTCAGAAATAAGAGTATACAGTCGAATCTCGATAATTCGGCTATTGTTTTGCATGCTGCTGTCGGATTAGCAAGATTGCCGGATTGTAGAGTGTTAGGATCAACCTCTTGTAGTCCGGCATTTCTTTAAGCTGACCACTGTATTATCAGGCAATATATGGTATGATTTTCTAAACTGCTTAAATTGGTGCGTTGGTTCATTCATTTATCACGTACAGGTTCAAGTATTCGAAAGAAAAACAACAAACTGTTGAAGTAAGCAGATTCCCAGGTCAAGAATTTGATATTTCTCCTTACAGATTATGGGCCGATAACTCGTCGATTTTACATAGAGCTCGTCGGCTGGTTAGTCTTCGTATAAACAGCACACCATTTTCTGGATGCTTTGCATAGCTACGACATCGTATGAAATTATGTTACGATTCTACTACATAAACAAACTATAAAAAATCATGGTGTGCGTCTTGTCTATTCGATAAGAATAGCCAGCCTTGAATACTAGATAAGATGCACGAATAATCGGCCCAATGTGTGAGAAAAAATATAGGTTGACATCTTGCTTCATTAATAGAATAGAATTTTTCTAAAAAAAAATTGTTAGAACAAGGGAATCAATAATTTTTCAATTCAATCAGTATCGTTTTATGCGTATCTTGTGTAGATGAAACGACAATCCAATCATAATATTGTAGCTGCATGTTTGTGCACCATCACGTGTAGTTGTGGGTAACGAATTCCATTTTTAAAAAAATGTCACGTACCCAAGTCATTTTCACTCGTTTCACTACACTACTACACGGTTGAGTTTAGGAAAATGAAATGTAGATGGCTACTGCATGTGGGAAAAGTATTGAAATTTTGTTTTTCAATGTTGGTGAAACTCCGAAAATTTTCGAGTTTATTGCGATTTTGTCCCCGTTCCGCACCGATGATATGACGTAGTCTAATGAAATCCTAAGACATCATTTTATTTGAAATATTATCTTCTTATCTTCTTATTCAAATATATCGTTACAAGACAAATAGATTAGAAAATACTTTTAAAAATTTAAGCAAAGGCAAAAAATTCACAATATTGCACGAAAAGTCCCATCAAAATTTGAATGATCCCGGATGCCTGAACTGATCTGAATTTGAAATTTTGCCAAAAATGGGTTAGGCTGGCAATTTGTAATTTTGCCCGGGGCGGAGTTAGGCTTAGAGCTGATACTGATCCCTGCTTATCTACACCACGGTGTAATATCGCTCACAATAAGTCTGGAAAAAAATATTTATAGCTGCTAATTTAGGTTTTCTGGTCATGAAAAATCATTTAATTTTTTTTCGAATTTGATCCATTTATTTGAAGACCGAGAAACGCGACGCCATGCAGCTGAGCACAAGGGAGAAAAAGACTCTCAGCGGGGCTCGCATTCGAAAATTTGTTATATACCTAGATTTACTACTTAGCATTTCCTCTTTGGATTGCGATTCAAGAAAATATAATTTCGAAGTTCCCACAACCATTTATATGGGTTAATAGTATGGTAGTGTGGCCTAATCATGTTCTTGGTATTTTTTTCGTCATTCCTGCAGCCTGTTCATTATCGCAATAATTTCTAGCGCCAGGATAATTTTATCCAAAGAAACAATTTTATCTTGAGACTGTTTGGTTAAAGATTAGTTAATTGTATACGTATTAGCGAAAATGTTTATGCGCTAGAGCTAGACTGTTGGTCATTGTACCTTGCATACGCTTGCACCTAATAACCAAACTCGGAACGAACTGTCCCCATTATGTCGATAAATCTATTAAAAAAAAACTTGTTTAATTAAACCCTAAAGAAATAATATTTTCCATCAAGTGTAAAATTAAGTGGAAAATATTGGTTTCGCAGAGAACTCAAATTGCAAAATTCGGATTTGACATCTATAATTGAGATTTACTCAAATGAAAAACCAATTCATATAATATTAAATATCAGAATCTTATTGAAATTACTTCAGTTTGCCATCAACCGCGAAGAAATCTCTGAAGATATTATATTTATTCATTTGTTTGCGGTTTTGACGGAAGTATAAAAACCATTTATGCGTCTGAGAATGGAATCATTCTTAGCGGTGCATTGAGAGTAGCAACTTCATTATTAAAAATGGATTCCAAGGTAAGTGAACTTACAACTAATATTTTTCTGATCCTAACGTGAAATTAATCCTTTTGCAGAAAATGCTCATCCTTTTCGCTGTGATTGCATTCGCGTCTGCAACAGATTTCTATTCCGCTACACCCGTTTACC
Source organism: Microchrysa polita (assembly GCA_949715475.1). NCBI lineage: Eukaryota > Metazoa > Arthropoda > Insecta > Diptera > Stratiomyidae > Microchrysa > Microchrysa polita. The sequence goes on along the minus strand of OX454421.1, from coordinate 11,773,813 downwards.
ATGCATCGCCTATTGCCGTTGATCATCTCGTTCGTCATTCAGATGACGATTATAACGCACATCCACAATATAATTTTGCCTATGATGTTCGCGACGACTTGACGGGTGATTCAAAGAGTCAAGTGGAATCCAGAGATGGTAATGTGGTGAGAGGTAGTTATTCATTGATAGATGCTGATGGATACAGACGCACTGTGGACTATACCGCTGATCCGATTAATGGTTTTAATGCTGTTGTGAATAGACAACCATTGGAGGAGGCCCATCATCATCATCATCATGTAACCTATTCGCAGGCTGCATATCCTCTTGGAGCGACTATTGTCAAAACTTCGTATGATTCTCCAGGATTTTCGTATGCTTATTAAAGCAAATATTTAGGATTATCTTATGTGAAAAGTTGTCTATGTAAAAAAAAAGTACTCAGTAATATAGGGAAAAACATTTTTTTCTTGAAATTAATTCTTTTTATTTGCCGATAGTGTTCCGTTAAAAAGTGATGCTTTAAGAATATTCTGTTTTCAGATTTGGTTTCAGATAGTCTTTATCGGTTTTTATACTTTCGTGAAAATAGCAGGATGGCACACGGAAATGTGACGATTCTTAAAACGTCGGAAAAAAATTAATGTTACAACGAACACTCAGGATAAGGGCGGAATTCAGATAACACCTCACCAAAAAAATTGTTGCCAAAGAATGTTGCCCATTTTCATCACTTTTAGAGTCTGTTTCGGATTTTTGTTTAAAGAATTTTCAAGCAGATACACTCTAATCTTCGGTACCGGCGTGTCGGTCATCTACGAAAGATATGGTCGTAGTTAGCATTCTTTTCCTTGTAGTATACTACTATTAATCCAATAAAGGGCCACACCCAAATGTCCGAAAAAAGAGTCAAGTTTTGATGCTAAATTGTTAAATACACTACCAGTGTAAAAAGTTACACTAATTTGCGCGTCGGGTTAAGGGGGAGGGGTCTGACTGCGAAATGTCCGGAGGTTGGAACAAACAACCCGAAATACTCTTTTTAATGATTTATAATACCCTAGAAATTTTATTAGCAAATTATACCATAGACCCAAAAGTATTGTTTTGTAAGTAAATTTCGCATTTTAATTCTTTACACATCAATTTCGTAACTATGGAAAATAAAATAAAATTTCGAGGGCTCATATTCGAAAGGAATAACAAGCTTGACACACATATTTTAGAATGACGCAAATTAATCGTCATTAGCACGAGTTCCAAATTACGCATTTGGACCATCATTTTCTCAATAATGGCTGAGGACGCCATCTGTTTTCAAATTTAAGAACAATAATGTTAACAAAAATATTAAATTAGTTATCAATCTTTACACTTTTCTATTCAAATTCTTTAAAAAAAGTGTGTCCTCAAATTATTGAATTGAATATTCATCAAAATATCGCAATTGTGAGGGACATTTTTACCATTTACACACACATCAAAAGTAAATGACGAATTCTAATGACGAAAGCATATGTGTCACTCCAATTTCGAACTTTCATCATCATGATGGATTATCGTCATGGTGATTTGAATATGTGTCTTGGGACTAAAATGGTTAACTTTTAATCAAAATATGATGCGATGATGGTAAGATAGAAAAATTGGACGTTCCTTTTACGAAATATGTGTTCCACAATTTGGAGCCTAATGTGGTTATGGACTTGACCGAGAACTTGTACCTGAATACAACAACTTTGACTAGTTGAGCTATCTAAATTCGAACAAAGTAAATTCTGACTGTAATGCCAGCGATTGGAGCATAAACCACGAAATCTGCCTAAAGCATAGTTTAATTTACGGGTAGTACTCCAGAAGAGAAAAAAAGCTCTTAAAATCAGTTTTTTACTATATTTTTTCGTAATGACTGTTTTGTATGATTTAGCCGGTTTTTTTTCCGTTTTTCTCGCTGAAATTTATTTAGCCGGATTTTTAGCCGTTTTTGAAAAAAAATATAGCCGGTTTTTCGGCCCCTCCTCATTCTTTTTCTTCCGTCTTGGGCTTGGTTGAAATAAGTGGGCAAATAAAAATATTTACTCGGAAAATTTTATTGGGGTTGCGGGAGCATGAATGACTCCACAGTACGATTCCATTCGTTTTTAACTTTTTTGTTGCTTTGGTAAAGACACATTAATTCAAGGTTTTGTGAAATTGGTGCAAGAAATGTTTCTTAGAAAAACCAAAATGGGGGTTGGGTTTGTATGGCCACCCCATGACCCCATGGTCAGATTTGATCAATTCTTAGATATATTTTGTGTCATCAAGAGAAACACGTTTGTGTGTAATTTTGTTGAAATTGGTGCACAAATACAAAAGTTTTTCTTAGAAGAACCTAATATGGGGAGTTAGGTTTGTATGGCAGCCCCATGACAACATTATCCACTTTGATCAATTCTTAGGTATGTTTTGTGTCATCAAGAGAAAAACGTTTGTGTAAAATTTGGTTGAAATCGATGCACACACAAAAAAGTTTTTCGCAGAAGAACCTAATTTGGGGGGTTGGGTTTGTATGGCAGCCCCATGACCCCATGGTCGGATTTGATCGATTCTCACATATGTTATGTGTCATCACTAGGAATACATTTGTGTGGAATTTGGTTGAAATTGGTGGACAAATAAAAAAGTTTTTCTTAGAAGAACCTAATTTGAGGGGTTAGGTTTGTATGGCAGCCCCATGACCCCATGGTCCGATTTCACCGATTCAAACATACAAACTGCCTGCAGCAAAAATAAGCATTTGTGCAAAATTTCAGCTTCATAGCTTTTAAATTGGCCGAGTAAAACGCGTAGCAACAGTCGGACAGACGGACAGACAGACAGACGGACATCGCCCTATCGACTCCCCATGTTATGCTGGTCATATATGTATACTTATTATATGGTCGGAGATGCTTCCTTTAATGCGTTACAAACTTCATGACAAAGTTAATATACCCTTCGTTGACTCTACGAGCGAAGGGTCTAAAAATTGGGAAATATGGAATATTTTCGGCACACTTTGTTCCCTTTGTGTTGACCGGATGATAATAATTTTTGGCGGGGAGTATATTGGAGGCATCCTTTTTGAAAAATGTTAGGGGGAGTGAGCTGGATGTCCTTCGTCGGAGCACTCCAAGTTTAAGTAAGCAGCTTTTGTCAGCAATATGGACAAGGTTTTATGAATCTAGGTATGTTATATCAAGAGTTGTGTTCACAGTGTGAAATGTAAAACTAAAAAAAATGCAAATTCACAATAATACTTTTAACCTTAAATCTTACCCATATTAGCATTTCAAATACGAAAAAAAGAGAGTAAGGCTAATTTTATGGTTGTTTTTGAATCAATGGGCTCCCAAAAATCTAAACCTCATTATCGTTAAAAAACATTTTGTGCGGAAAGGTCCCAAAAAGGACAAAAAGGGTACTGTTTAATCCTTGAGCGGAGGTTGTCATGCGGGGTATCATATCAAAGAAGACGTCAAGTACATTACATGTCCGGTGTTAGTTTCCTGTTTCAAGGACCCTCAAGGTAATAAATCGAGCATAAATGGAGCTTAACCTTCGGGCGGGCGCAATGCATCTGACAGATTAAGTGGCCAATTTTTGTTGTGCCAATCAGCGATATGAAAAGGGAGAGATCTGAAACTCACAGTAGCTTAATCTTTATCGATACCCAAAGCAGTTTTCAGTTTCTATCTACCATATGTCTGAGGGGCGGGAGGGGATGAAATAATCTCTCAGATGTATTGCGCCCGATTGTGTTATTTTCTCCTTTTCTATGAAAATTTCCACATGTTATACTCTTCACATTGCGTAATAACGTTGTGTTGACTTTTAGGTTCACCAAATTGTTCAATAGTGTGTTTTTAGTAAAATAAGCTCACATTTTTTAAGCCGTCGAGTTGTTGGAGGTTTTGAAAATATTAAAGCGATTGAACGCGGAATATTTTTAGAAAATTGAAAATGTGAAGGGTATCAAACTTTGTGAGGCAGTATTTGTTTCTAAAATTTCGTAGAACTGTTTCAAAAAGACAATGCCACTATAAGTAAGACTCTAAAATATACAGAAACTTAGTTTCATCCTATTTTCTGCACTTAATCTGTCAGATGCATTGCGCCCGATCGTGTTGGGGTTAGTATTGCGCCCGCCGGAAGGTTAAATGTAAATGAGTCAACTGTAGTAGTACGTAACTACGGCTTATCATGGCATTGATAAAACGACTCTTAACACTTCTGTCAGCACAAAGGTCTGGCCAGACCTTTGGCACTACATTTCGGTAAAAAAAATATAGAAGATGAAATCGCAGCGACTATCCTAAAATAATATGTTTAGAAGCATTTTGCAAAAATTCGAAAAAAAAAAACTGTTTTAAGTTTTGAGCCTGTTGTTAACGATTTCAATTTCAATTTCAGTGCTTTTTGATACCCAATAGGTCTGGCCAGACCTATATAGTTTTTCACCCAATTTAAAGAGCAGATATGAAATTATTTTCAAATTCTCCTATTTATGATGTAGTAATGTCATTAAAATTCAGTTAAAACTATAAACAATAAAAAATTCTAAGATTTTTCTTTAGGAAGCCGTGAATTTCGGAAAATAGGTATGCCTAATTTTATTATGTTTTGTAACATCACCTATTCAACTGAGATTTAATTCTAGGATATTCTGTCGCGGACCACGGCTATGTGTCGAGCCGCCGTCACTGCAACAAAGAAAAAAATAACCTAACGCTACTGACCCGGTGGCATATTGGCCCGGCGAGGCCAGCGAATGTCGCGGGTTCTTTGGGCCAGAGCGTTACGGACCTTGCTAGGCCACTATTTCAAAAAAAAAAAAAGGACAAACTAAAAGGATGGGACTTGAGGAAAGGATTGTGCCCATCCTTCTGGACACGGAAGATAATTTAAATAAGAAGATGTGAAATGTAATTCATTGTGACTATATTCAATGACAAAATAATATATAAATTTAATTCACGGGGAGCATGATAAAAGAAAAATTTGATTTCACTGAATAAGAATCAAATTAATTAGAAGCAAAAAAAAAATGAAGAAAAACTAACAACTATCGAAAAAGAAACAAATAAAAATGAATTAAAAGAAATTCAAAAAAAAAACTTACACGGGTTACACCTCCGACGATCGATCGAACGTAGTGCCACCATTCTAAAATCTATGTAAAATATCAAAGTAACAAAATTTAAAGAAAAGATTAATTGAATATAAACAAACTCTCCCCTTTCATAAAAATCAATTTGTTGCACTCCGTCGATATCCTGTGTGTCCTCGAGAAAAAAAAAATAAAAATCGGCCAAAAATCATCCTTCCATACAAATTTGAACATAAAACGTGCATGTTCGCTGGCACTCTCGGTCGTCAACCAATAACTTTAAATCGCAATCTTATCGCGAATTGAAAACCACACCTTTAAAGGTTTGCGTTGGAGCGAAATAGCGGCGTCAATATTAATGTCTGAGCGTTAAGGTTACTCGGGTGATTTGTCGCGAAAAATTGTCCTTAATAACGGATTAAATGGTTTTTCGGCGTTGCACATGTTTTTACTGCACGCAATGAATAAGAAAGTGTCACTTGTCACTTTTTTTTTTGTAATCGCCAATCAAGATGTTCACAAAAATCACCACTATATTTAGTGTTTGTGAATTTTCAAATGGCACTTTTACAAACACAAAAAAAAAACAAAATCAGTGGATTTTTGAAACACCACCCGCGAACAAATCACCACAACCACAATAATTCGCCGGCCACGGCGCGGTGGCTCCTTACGGGGACAGCGTCCCAATCCGCCCGCTATTTTTCGACTGGCTCGGTCCATCAATCTTTTCCGTTGCCATGCAGCCAAAGGTTCCATAAAAAATGTAACGGCTGTTCTGCACGAAAAAAAAAAAAAAAAGAATCCTGAAATTCAACTCAAAGTGAGCCGTCCCCCCGACCGTCCGTCCACGCTACATTTGGACATAGATCTGCGTAATGTGTACATCATTTATTGTCATTACATGCCAGTACGAATCACACCAACAAGAGCATATACATGAGATATTTCGATGAACACGCTGACCAGTCTATGCATATCTATAATGTAATGCTATTGTTGTTACGACTTGATTACCTGTAAAGTTGATAATAAATGAAGCACATAGGTCAGTTCTACAATGCAATTATAGTGCAAGGAATTAGCATTTGCATGGAAATGATATACATACAAGGAAAAAAAAAAGTGGTTCGCGACAATTCAAACCCGTTTAATTTCCTGTGTAATGGTAAGGACTTAGTTTGAGTGACTTGAGAACATGCTTGTAATTAGATTTGATTAAAAAGTTTATGAAAAATTGAGAATAAAATTATTTTTGTGTTTGAAAATTCCCTATTTCATTCCACCTATCTCCCTAAATATGCAGACTAATATCGGGGTAAAATCTACCAACACAGCGCCAAATATTTGCTCAAAGATATTAGAATTGGAAAATGGGATCAAACTTTCTACTAGATATACGCCATGAAAATAGAAAAGCAAAATAAGAAGAAAATTAGGGAAAAACATGTTTGTGCAATACCACCTCAAAATATGTCTACTTAAAAACGTTTCCAGTGTATCTGCAAAAACGAAAAAAAATACTTTTATTGTTTGAAAATACTAGTACAGAACTGGTAGAATGATTGTACGGATAAAAATTTCTCTTTTTCTAAAAAATAAAAAAAAATTCTCAGTAGGTCCAGCCAGACCTATTGGGTAATGTCAATGGGTTAATGTCAAATGTCAACAATATCCTTTTCTCATATCCGAAATAGTGGACAGTTCAGCATAAAACACATTTCTAACTTTAAGAAATTCGCCCAAATTACACTAAAGTTGCATATGTGTGAAAATCCACACATGAGGGTTCTTAATGTAAGTTTTCTCAGTGGGAGATAAAGGTTAAGTCTAGGGCAAATTTTTCTGAGAAAATGACTAGGGTGTTGTATATCATTACATAGGAAATGTTGTGTTGTCTGTTTCGTTTTTAAGACGTTTTGCGATGAGTTTTGCAGCTATTAGGAAAAAAAATAATTTTATATTTTCATCTCAATTCTTCCTGGTAGGTTCCTATCAAGATTTGTCGACATTCTAATAAGTTTCTCAACTTAAACATGTTTGATTTTATTTTAATGGGTATTTTAAATTACGCATTAATGAAAATAAACTGTATTTAAACAAATTAAGCAATTCATGCGAGAAGAGATCGGGCGAATTAAAGTTGATCTGCTGCTAAAGGTGGAAGAAAATTACTGAAAAACAGTGATGAAAACGGTCACCATTTTGTCGCATGATTTTTTTTAGAAATTTGCAAATTCTGCAGTTGTCCTGAATATTTTAGTGTCATAGGAAATTTATTGTATTTCATTTGAGGTTTTAAAAATTTGTATTTCATTCGATTTGAACGGCTTGCTAAAATCTTCCAATACAATTTAACGTTACTGGCCTTAAATGAAATTTGCGGACTAAAAGCAAACAAAATAAGGAAGGAAAGAGCCTGCAATTAAATGCATTTGTCAAATTTGAAGAGAACTTTAACTGAGATTTCACATTGAACGAAATTTTGAACAATATTTCATGCCATTGGCGGCTCGTGGCTCCAAAAGTAGGTGAAGTGATCATTAAAAACAAGGACCGATATAATCTAAATGATATTCTCAAATATTTTGTTTTACAAAGGCAAAATACTATCTTTGTAATTTGATTGACTTGCGTAACTCAACCGAACAAATTTGTACATCTAAAACAATTTATCAATTTCCAAAATATCCACAAATAAAATTCTGCATCAACTAAAAACACAAGAGAAATCGCAAAGAATCACCTCATACGATACGGAAGTGAAGATGAGGTATGTACATACCAGGCAAAAAGCTATTCACTTGCTAAGAAAATCCAGTGTACACATTTCGTGCTGAATACATTAGGTGTGTTTTTTTGGTTATCCCGTGTAGGTTTGGGTAACTAAACTCCATATAAAAAAAATGACAGCTGACGCACCTGTCATTTTTTTTATATGAAGTTTCGTTACCCAAACCTGCACGGGATAACCAAAAAAACACACCTATTGTTGCAGTAGTAGAAATGTGTATCTGAAGTGCAGACGTGGAGCTGTGACACGATTACCTCTTCACTTGTTAATCATTCTATGGATAGGAAAAATTTTGCTGTGCAAGGGCACAGAATTTGAAGTAGAAAAATGTCGGTTTGTGATATGCAAAATATGTATTTTATGTACATTTTGATTATGGTTTTTCATTGATGATTTATTGAGGAGTTGTTTATTGCTAGGAGCTAGTTTTTAATATTTTTAAAATAATAGTACCTATTAGAGGAAATTTTCATATTACATTTTGTAGTGAAGGGGCTCTTCACCTACTTCACCTGAAGAGCCGCCACTGTTTCATGCTAAATGAAAATTCGAGTTACTGTCTTAACTCTTTCGTTTTTATATCGATTGTGAAGTTGCTGTGTTACACAAATTTGTTTGAGTTTTTATATTTATAATTTAATATTTGAATACGAAATAGTTAGAATCGACCTAATATAGGTACGCTACGCTACAATGACTAGACCTAAAGGATGATTAAGGTTGTCTACCAACATTTTTTTTTGCAAAAATTGTTGGGGTTCATTGATTTTGCTTTGGAAAAGATCGAAGTTCTTAAATTAATAAATTGCTGAAATGAATACTTAAGAAATCATGAACAAATAAATCAAATTGCTTTTCACAACCTTTGCATTTATTGCGATTGCTGTAATGCCTCTATACTAAGTACAATAATTCAGTGCATTTGTTGAGTAACAAGAACATACATAATATACGACAAATCAATTTGCATTATTTGCTTTGACTAGTTATCCAAATCGATATGAAATCTTAATAATCAATATCCGTATGATACGAATTGATCAACACGCGATGCCTCAACGTATCATCTAAATGTCCTGTGGCAATAGTTCTAGCCTGTGGTATGATGAAATGAGCAAAAGTGGGCGCCGCTTCTGCAATCCTAATTGGATGTGCCTGAATAGTGATAGGAGTTAAATTATGTTCATCAAGAATTTCTGCTCTTTCCAATTGTGGCTCCGGTTGTTGTTGTGGCTCTTCACGTACGGCTACATCTGGAATTGCTTGCCTTTGAACAACGGCATTGAATCCATTAATCGAATCGGCCGTATAATCAACAATTCGTTTCAAACCATCCGAATCTACAACTGTATATTGACCGCGTACTACATCTCCATCACGAGCTTCATCCTGACTCTTGTTGTCACCCGTCGAAAAGTCTTGCACGGAATACGAATAATTGTATTGTGGATGTGTATCAAATTCTTCTGTACTGTCGGTATGATCTTCTTCGGCAACGAGGGTGGTTACTGGCTGACTTAAAATATGAACATTACGAAGAAAGCCGGCATTGGCCCAGCTTACGAGTCCAAGAACAAAAAGGATCTGAAAATTTACGATAAAATTAAAATTTAAAATAAAGTAATGTCCTATGATTCTATTTTAAGATACGCACATACCTTGTATGACATGATGATAAATGATGGTTTGTTTCGTACAGTGGTTAGAATGGAATTAATCGTGATTGCACTCGGTTTGGCTTTTATATGAGTATATTTAAAACGGGCATGCTCTGATTGCTTAGATCCCCTTGTAATAGCGGCCGCCCGGCGTATATCTTGCAATGATATAAATGTGGAGCAATTGGATGTAATTCAATATTGTCACTCTTGCTTTCAAGCCACAATCGTCAACATGAACATGTAAAAGTGGTTTATGGCGCCATTCGGTCTCGTCGTATAATTATATTTAGATATCGGCATCTGAGAAGATGTTTTACCATATTGTGCTTAAATTGCTATTTAATGTATAGAAGATGTTATTTTAAATCGTACAAATTGTGTAAATCAGAAAATATAAAATAAAATATGTTTGCTTGTTAAGAGTGGTATATTCAATTTAGGGATTCTCGTTTGCTTATCCGATAATTTTGTATACGCCTTTTATTGCAAAAAAAAAAATGCCGTACGATTCAACAAATTATCGCTAGCCTACATATTGTTAAAATCAAGATGATTTTCATTGCTTTGTCGAGACTGATTAGGCATTTTGATTTTTTTTTAGAATTTATCATTTAGACATATTTTTAATAATATAACATAACATTGAAGACACAAAACATCTTGGAACGAATAAAAATTATTGAATCATGCGACTGCCATAAAAGCTCTGATTTAAAACTAGGTGCAATTAAAAAAAAATACATTTTCTTTGCAGAACTATCTAAACCTGTGTCTTTCGCCTAACATATGAACGAATGAAATCGAAACATGGGGATAGGAGGCTGCCATAGAAATATAATGTAATAATAATTCTTCTAAGAAACCCTTTCTTTATGAACCTAACTTAAAGATCACATTAATAACTCTTAAATATAGATAGAAAACCTATACGGAAATGGAAAAATGGGAATTTTTGGGAATTTTTTTTTTATTCAATTTTAGAATTTTTATAAGGGGCTTTAATGCTTAGTTAATGCTTGTGGCTTACTTTAAAAACACTCTATAATAAACTTACGAAAAATAGACACCCTATACCCTTAAGGAATTTTATTCGTCTTGAATCGGCTCTAAATTTCTAAAGGAGACGGCTAGGACTGTGAAATTTTCAGCAAAATTTTATCTTTAGTTAATGTTTTTAGTTCAGCAAATTTGACTCCCAATGTTTGTTGGGTTTCCTATTTCTGGAATACCAATGCGGCAATGTTTTTGCAATATATTCCTAAATTTCGGTGACAGGTACAAAGGATTTTCACATTTTCACTAAAACTACTGTCATGCACCCACTCTATTGTCGAAAATCGACTTTCTAATATTTCTACAAATTGATTGAAGTACATAAGCCCTCAAAACATGGAAATGTGAAATCTGGAATCAGCCGCATTTTAATTGTGAATCAGATTCATAGAGATTTGAAATACATTCAACCCTGCATGACCAATTTTAGTCGTTTCGACTACCATTGTTATTTCCTTTGGTTGCTGCTTTTTCCTCTTCCACTCAATAGTTGTGTCCTGTCATATCCTAGGAGGTGAATCAGTTAAGCAGGGACGTAGGGGAGGGGTCCCAGGGGTCCGGACCCCTCCCGAAATGTTTTCAGTGTACTGGAAAATTCCAGTGATAAGAATTTAAAACTGTAATATTTTCATCAAAAACCTATCATAGTTCTTTACAAAACCCCATTAGGCTACATGAAACAGATTAAAAGCTGCTGAACGAAAGAAGCACAAATCATTTTAAATGGTTGATGTAATGTCATGCTGCTAGATGTTGGTATTCAACAACAACACCAAAATGACGTCACCCATTTAAAAAGCATTGTGCTGCTTTCGTTCCCTGTTTTGCTGAATTTGTTCTATTTCAAGCATTACTTGTCTTTACAGGTAGTACACTAATCTCGGTTGTTTTTCGAAAAATCATAAAAATTTTAATTACAACGAGACCGAGGCTAATTTCGGGCGCGGCCGAAATTTGAATACCCGTCACATTTGAATGAAACTTAAGTTTCTTTTGTGTTAATAATTTCTACCGCAGCCCTATGACGTGTTCCGATTCCATCTCTTCCCGGAAGCGTTAACCCTTAAATGCATGGGGTCTGAACCCATTATCGTAACTGACCTCCCCTTATGTAAAATCGGTCACTAAAGACGGAATTAGCCTTTATATTCCCAGGAAATAGCCCGTTTTTCCATAAAAGCGAAAATAGTAGAATTTACATTGTGTACCAAATATGGTACGCCATGCATTCAGGCCATATGTTGTAAATGAAGGACATTTTTACAATTTTATTTATTCTGCCTCTTACTTTAGTAGGAACAAAAAGATAATGAATATTGAGAGTTTTGATCGAAATTATAGTGGAAACTCGATATGATGAACTCCTCTCCTCATTAGAGGAAAGGTGGTGATTTCTATAGAAAATCGTGAATATTCAGTTTTTTAAAAGGGAGTTCGGGTAGGTGCGTGATTAGTTGCCTATTGTTTATTGAAATTTGTATCGATGCCTATTTGTGACATATCCTGGAAGTTAATTTGATGGAATGTGGAGTAGGCCTTACTACCGGTACAAATCGAAATTTAGACATATCTTTTGATAGTAAGTCCCAAAAACTTCAAATGTGTGTCAAGAGGTAGCTGTTAGATGTCCTTATAAAATATTAAAAGTGCGTCAGATCCGACTCATATATTCCTTTCTTTTCTCCCCTGCAAAAAAACTGGAATTGATTACTTTGGGCTTTGCGTGCCGTCTAGTTTTGTACATGGGTATTAGGGTATGCACTCATCATGCTATTTGCGCAATTAGAACTCGGTTTCGTTAGAAAATAAATCTTTTATATAATAGTTCGTTATAAACATGTTCCACTGTTAAACGTATATCTCGAGACTTCTTTTGACTTATCATAGCTCATGGGATTCCTTTCTTGAAGAGTATATGGATTGGATTGACTTTGTTAGGATATGAATATGGAAATAAACTGCATGCCTGCTTTAACCCAAATTTATACAGAGCCCAGGACATGTCCACAAGAATTACATCCATGCAATTTTTTGTTTATCGAATGTGGTACTCCATATGAAATGGTTGACCCTAGAAGCACATTTTCTGAGGATCCTGAACGTGGGCTTCCAAGACAATAATCGACATAGTCAAATGGTTTGAGAAATTGGATATCAAGGCCCAGCTGCTTGAGGCTTGGTGAAAGTCCAAATATCTTACTAAGATGTCAAGTACGGAAGCTCGGTTTTTTAGTGGCGCGTCCTAGGGCAAAACAAAAGATGTGAACAATTTTTTCAGTATACTTGCCAGTAAAAAGACTGACATTATAAGAAGCAGCTACAGAGACGCTAAGCCCTGACCGGTGTGCTAAAGAAAACAAAATGACAAAAACGATCATCCTAAATCAACTATGACAGCTCCGTTTCCTTGGATCCTGAACAGGACTGATTAAGTTAGCTTTCATAAAAAATTGTGGTAGATGGCTAGATTTCTGTAAAAGTCTAGCTTTTATTAATTTTTTGATTTTTTTTTTTACTTTTTCCCAAAGTAGACAAATCAAGCTTTTGCATAAATTCAATTTTGGCTCCCCGAAGCTTTCCTTGAATTATCTGTGCGTCGTCAAAGTGGACCTATGTTATTTTTTGTGGAATTTTAAAAGCTATTCTTGAGAGCTGAAACAATTGGCGAAATTTACCGTTATTTGGAAACGGAAAAATACTTATTGAGATTATTTTGAGATTTTGACAAAAAAAGACACTAAAGGTAATGTTTGCACCAATTTTGCAACGTCCATATATGGTACACCATGTATTGGGGCATATTCAGAAATATCTATACATACATTCCGATCGTTCTTAGTTGATGAAATTATTCTCCTTTAGTCTTGGGTAGGGTAGGATATGTTCATAAAATTTTAATTTATCAGCTCTTTCAACATGATGGTGCGTTTTATTTTGCCCAGAACAGGTCCAAATAACATAAATTTTTATACAAATTATGTCACCGATCTATTTTTCCAGGACATTTACTGCCATTTTGGTACGCTACGCATTTAAGGGTTAAGGCTAATCCAGAAACACACCTGGATGAATTTTAGTTAAGATTCAAAAAGAAAATTTTTTTTCACAAGAACCTAATATTTTGTGGTTGGTTTGTATGACAGCCCTGTGACGTAATGTTCCGATTCCATAAATTCCTAGATATGTTTCGAGGCGTTCCTAGAAACACTTTTGGGTGAATTTCGGTTAAGATTAGTAAATAAAGAAAAAAAGTTTTTCTTAGAAGAACCTAATTTCCAGGAGCTGGTTTGCCTGACAGCCCTATGACGTAGTGTTCTGATTTCATGCGTTCCTAGATATGTTTTGAGGCTTCACTAGGAACATATTTGGGGAAAGTTTGGTTAAGGTCGGATTATAAACGAAAATGTTTTTCTATGAAGAACTTAATTTTCAGCGGTGGGTTTGTATGGCAGCCCTATGACGTAATGTTCCGATTCCATCCGTTCCTAGAAATGTTTTGGGACTTTACTAGGAACACATTTGGGTAAAGTTTGGTTAAGATGGGTACGTAAAGAAAAAAGTTTTTCTTAGGAGAACTTCATTTTCAGAGGTTGGTTTCTATGGCAGCCCCATTACCCCATGGTCCGATTCCATTCGTTTCGACATATATACAGCGTACACTTAAAAGAAACTTGTGTACCAAATTTCAGCCCGATAGCTTCAAAACTGAGGGACTAGTTTGTATTGAAACAGACGGACAGACAGACAGACAGACAGACGGACATCGCTCAATCGATTTCTCTCAGCACACTGATCAATAATATATATAATTTATATAGTCGGAGGTGCTTCCTTCTGTGCGTTGCAAACTTCATGACAAAGTTAATATACCCTTTCACATAGTGACGGGTATAAAAATATCCATTCCATTTCAAGCAGGCAAAATGGGTCGAGGTACCACCCCAATGGACAATGGTGGCTATCTTGCAAGGAAACCATATTGTTTATAAGGGATAACTATGACATTGATCTGCTTATTCATTCAGAAAACAAATCTAGCCAGGAGCGAAGGCGATTTGCCTGTTCCGCGCGATGGACATCAAAAAACCAACATCAAAATATTGATTTCGAATAATGCCTGTAATAAACTTTCTGATTTTGATTTCGATCCTTGAACCCCTCCCGATCCCGAAACAAAATCCTGGCTACGTTCGTGAGATAAGTATCGATATCATCAACAATAAACCGCAGTATTTGCAGCTTTAGTGACGAGGTGTGTATCGTTAAACCAAAGTACTGCAGGTCGAAACCACCAAATTGTTGGAGTCTTTTTTTTTAAATATTGAAGCGATTGAAAGCGGAATATTCTCAGAAAATTGGAAATGTGAAGGGTATCAAACTTTGTGAGCCAGTTTTTGTTTCTTATATTTCGTATAACTGTTTCAATAAGACAATGCAACAATCAATAAGAGTCTAAATTATACACAAACTTAGTTTCATCCTTTTTTCTGCACTTAATCTGTCAGATGCATTGCCCCCGATCGTGTTAGGATTAGTATTACGCCCACCGGAAGGTTAACAGACTGTCATCCGCAGAGTGCAGTTAAGAATACTGTCAGCGTCATCGTGGGCGTAGCCAGGATTTCGGTCAGGGGGGGGCAAGCCCAAAATTCTTTTTAACATCATGATTTTCCTAGGAGTTGAAATTTCCGGTCGCAGAAATATTGTTAGCAAATTTTAGAGTAGCCTGGCTTGTGGTTGGATTGGTGCACAGGGTCATGGATTCCGGACTCACCGTGAACGAATTCATTTTATGGTGTTTTTCGAACTCACGACCTACGTGACGGCCTATGATGTCGCTCAGATTGTAAACAAGTATGCATTTATGGGGATAAATAACATTGCTGGGCGTGCTGTTGATCTCAACACCCCAACAAAACAGCAGTTTAGATCTTGGAAATTGGATGTCACTCACACATCTGCGGCCCTAGTTAACTGGTGGACTCCCACGCATGTTATTTCTTTTTTTGCTAATTTTAGAGTCAAATTTTTAAAATGGAGATGAGAATGATTTTCTTCTGCATTCTGATTACATTCAACTGGCCTCAAATATCTACCTTTTAGAGCGTAGTTTGTCTATTTTCAGTGCATTTTTTGTAGCTCGGACTGCATATTCCAATTGCGAAATCAGTTTGTTTCGTCTGTCACTTTCATCTTAGCAAAGTAGCATCGTCAGAATATTTATAAATCCTTTATTGATTGAAATATGGTTAACGGTTTTAATAAGATTTCCTCTAAATTTATCAAAGTATTAACAGTGGCTAAATTTTATTGCTGGTATGATTCAGCTAGAAAATAAATTTGGATTTAATAACTTGAAAGACCCGCTCTGTGACTCACTTGGTTGAGTCGCACTCTGCGATGCTAGTAATCTAGAGGATCGAATCTCGGCGTGGTACAAAATTTCCGTACATGTTGGTGGAAATATAGTGCTTACAACATTATATATACACTCCGAAATGATATGCAATGTAACGTTGACTCGAAATTCCCTATAAACGGCTGAATTAACGCACACAAGGGGATACACGGTACTGAGAAGAAAAAGAAGAACTTGAAAGACACTGAAATATGAGACCCGTTCTTTATAAGGTCCTTAACTCTGGAAGGTCATGCTTATTTTTAGTACGGAAAGGTCATACTTCGTCGATTCGACGACGCTCAACTTCGACGCCTCATACAAATCAACATTTCTCAAAATATTTATAAAATTTGACAGATTTAAAACCGATAGTTTATTTAGAATGGAAAAACCCATCGATTTTGAGTAATTTTGTAAGGAAAATGATTTACAAAGCAAATTTTCTTAATTCAATATTATTTGGCCCGAAATATATAACATTAAATTTAAAAAATGAGATAAATAAAAACTAAACGTTGATGTAATTAAAAAAAAATGCGCTCGAACCATAAAACACATATTCTAAACGTACTAGGAAATTGGGTTTAATGAATGAGGAGCTCATGTATATACAAGAGGCATAGCGATCCATTTTGGGGTCCCAACGCGGGTTTTCTTTCACTTCACATATTGCGGTTTTTACAGTGGATTGTACAATTATTTACGGTAAATTTTGGAATATCTTCTCCCCGAGTTCCCTTGATTAATTATAATTCTATGTACGATGTCTAATTTTGACATTGAGTGCCTTGGAGCCGATTTTTATGAGTTCGAAATGCAATCTTCCTAAAATGAGAAAGAATTTTGAGCCATTTTCCTGATTTGTCCTATTTTTGTCCTAGTAAATATTTTTTCCATAATTTTTGAAACAATAGGTCCCACATTTCAAAAATAAACATATTTGTTATGAGCTAGTTGTATGGACACAGACTTATCGTCGAATCGACAACCATACGTAAGAAATACTGGAGTTCTAAAAGTTACACAAAGTGCATCCTTCGTCGTTTCGACGACACCAATTTCCAAAAATCCAACTTACCCTGCTTACTTCGTCTAGTCGCAATGTACCCGGCAAGTACATCGGCACGGTAAGTGCTTTACGAAAACTCAGCTCCAAATAATGAGAATTGTCACGAAAAATGGGAAAAATTTGATGATGCGTAGTCGATTCCACGAAGCATGACCTTCCAGGGCTAACAAAGCAAAGCTGTATACCATTTGTCACCCTTTGAGATGAAAATAAGTTGAATTCCACTAACTTCCCGAAGGGACCTAACGGTTGAAATTGTGTACTCCAGCTCAGAAGCCATGAAATGAAACAGGAAATATGGGATAGACGCAGCCACAGTAGCATACTCACAAGTGAAATGTGTGTGCTGGTACGCAGCCTCCGTCAGTTACGAGAGGCCACTCGTTGTCATCTATTTGTATCCGCCTCCTGACTGCAAACTGTCCCGATCATGGCTTCTCCGGCAGCATTTGGAGTGATAAAAAAGGCAAATTTTTGAAAATGTTGTTTTGTGCAGCGATTTTTTTTACTACATCGATAAGGATTTTTTTACCATCTTCATCGACCAGGGGGGAGTGACCGCCCCTCCCTGCCCCCCCCCCCTGGCTACGCCCATTGCGTCACTATCATACTAATCAAAATTATTGATGACTTCTGTCATCCAGGCCCAATGGTCAATATTTTATATGTTTCACAGGCGTCTCTAAGAAGTTGGAATGGAATTTAAAAGCATTTCGTCGGAAAGGGATAAAGTTAGTGACATAAGCTATACAGCGTTCTATGCTAGGGATGAGAGTTACACAGGGTCTCCAAACCCCAACGATAACCCTTTATTCGGTGATGCCGCATTTAGTGTTTTTACGGAAAAATATTAAAAAAAATCAATCTAGTGTTCTTACAGCTAGTTGTAATCAAAGAAAAATCGAAAAAACGCAGACGTTGCTGTAATTTTTCATCCACTGTAACTGCAGATCTTAATATTTTTCAAATTTTCTTTTAGCGCTGCAACAGCAACTAAATGCTCTAATTACCTACACCCCAACTCGAAAAAAGTATCTTTTTTTTTACAGAAATCTGACTCTGACCTTTGTGGAACCGAGAGATCAAATTTATCGTTTCGTCTAAGTTCAAATAACTGTACTGTAAAAAATTTCACCGGGACCTTCCGGCAAGTAATTTTAAAAGTTGGCGCATAGTCTTTAGTTTTCATAACGGTATGACGTTTACTTCAGTATTTGCAATTGGAGTCAGAATATTTTTTCAAACCCTGAAACCATAGCATTTTTTACCAAAAAATTGCAACACTCAAAATATCAAAAGACTTCTGGAGGCCTGTAAGGTTCAATTTTGGGAATGGACGGTATTTGACTAATTCTGAACTTTACAGGCCTCCAAAGGTCTTTTGATATTTTGAGTGTTGCAATTTTTGGGTAAAAAATATCAAGGTTTCAGGGCTTTGAAAAAATATTTTGACTCCAATCGGAAATAATGAAGCAACGTCATACTGCTATGGAAATTAGAGACTATGCGCCAACTTTTAAAATTACTTGCCGGATGGTCCCGGTACTAAGACGAAACGATGACTTTGATCTCTCGGTGCCATAAAGAAGGTCACATTTCTCTCAAAACAAAACATTTATTTTTTTCGGGTTGAGGTGTAGGTAATAGAACATTTTGTTGATGTTGCTACGCCAAAAGAAAATTTGAGAAATATTGAGATTTGGAGTTACAGTTTATGAAAAAAGACCACAATGTCTGCGTTTTTTCAATTAGAGAAAAATCTTAATTGTTGTTGTAGGTTTTTACCAATGAAGAAGAAAACGAAATATCTGAAAATAAAGGGGAAAATTTGATTTTTTTATAGCTAGCAGTGGCGTAGGAAATTTAGTGTTTGGGGCTGGTATGGTTTAATACTTTTTGGCTTTTTCATTGGTTGTAGTATTCAACCACAATGCACTGGAATACATAGTATTTAAAATTTTGTATTTAAACGAATTTATACCACCCAACGCTTTGCAATCCCATTTAAATGTACTTTTTGTAATAGTGTAAATTGTGTTGCTGTTGGTGTAAAGTTATGCAACAGGAACGTTGTTGATTAATTAATTTTAAGCATCTATTAATTTTGAAATTTCGTGCTCATTGCCCCCATTTTTCCAACGCCCCTACTACGAAGTTACAGCATCAAGCTGCGCATGTGCATGATTTTGTTTACAATTAATTTTCCATATAAAATTCCTATGAGAAATGTCATCTTGTAGCTTCGATCAAGTTACCATAGAAAATATTTTGGTCCCGAAAAAAAGTCGCATATCCAGTGTATTCTGCGGTTATTTGCATTTCCTTTTAGATTTCCTTATTCATTGGTTTTTACATACATATTACATACTTCCATCCCCTAAGCAAATAAATTTATGGGTACGATAATGATGTCAAACAAAATTTGGTCTACCTTATTACACATAAGGAAAATCCGTCTTTTCGACACAAAGTCTTAATAGTGTTGCGCACAATTTCGAATTTTAAATTGGATTATATTGGCCCCAGGTGTGCAATTAACGAGAATTTTAAGGTTCGCCGCGAAGAATGAATCCTTATGTTTTTCAAGACTCACATGTTTTCAACAGACTTGTCTACGAGAGGATTCCAGTTTATTTTCTTATAATGTATAAAGGCTCAATATTGACTAACTACGTTAGTACAACATTGAACCTATCAAAAATGTTCACCTTTTAAGTTATTTAGTCAATATTGTGCCTTTATACATATTCAAAGAAATTGAATATATTTAGTATAGCGTTTTTACGTGATTAATATTACGACTAAATATTTTCTTATAAGACTAGATTCTTCCAGATACTTAGTCTATACCAATATTGCAAATTGATCATCAGATTGTAGCTTACCTTTCTTGCATCAGTCTATATGTATAATGAAACAAAATGTGGTTTTCAGAAACGCAAAATTCTTTGCCATTCATATTGAATTTCACTCATATCTATGCAATAGTGTAACATTATCCCAACATGAACATGTTCCCTGCGCCAGCAATATTGCACTTTGTGCTCGTCTCGTCACTAACCAGCAGCACTTCTGGCATGGTAAATGTAATTCATTATGCTGAACACTGCAAAGAAAAAAAAGTCACATTCACTTCTTGAAGGGATTGGTATAGCTTCTGTTTCGAAGCAAAAGAATTGGATTAGGTATAAAAGTGTGAAGATCTTCTCAATTGGATATCAGTCACTTCTTAGACTACACAGAGTTGTATCAATTCAAAGATTTTAACGCACAAAATGGCATTCAAAGTAAGATTTAAATTTCAAATAGATTTGAAGGTGGAATTAATTAGCTTTTTACTGAATTTTAGTTTGTGTTAATCCTTGCCGCTATTGCTGCTGCCGAAGCGGGATTCTTGACCGGAGCCCATCTTCCTTTGGAATTTACAACAGGAACACGAGTCGCGGCTGCCACCCATCCGGTTGTAGTGGCACAAGCCGAACCGGCTCGTGATGACGAAAGTTTCGATTCACATCCACAATACAATTTCAACTATGGGGTTTCAGATAGTGTCACAGGCGATTCCAAGAGTCAAACGGAAGCGCGTGATGGTGATGTTGTCAGTGGTGAATACTCCCTGTTGGATGCTGATGGTCTTACGAGAACCGTTAAATATACTGCGGATCCTATCAACGGATTCAATGCTGTCGTGAGTCGAGAGCCAGCCGCACGAGTCGTTGCCGAAGTGGCTCCAGTTCATCATGCCGCAACTGTAGAGCATTCTGTGCTGGCAGCACCATTTGCTCATCATGCTCATGGTCATGCTCATGCCCATGCTCATGTTACACCCGTCGCAACAGCAGCTACAGTTTTACATGCTGCCCCAGCATCTCATGATTTTGCTCCCGTGTCAAGTATCTCTCATTTTGGTGCCAGGACATATGCTGCAGGAGCCGCTCATTTGAGTTATGCAACACATCATCCAGTGGCTACTTCGTTCGCTACCTTTGGACATCATCATTTGGGTCACGCCTCGTTTACACCTTTGCATCATGCCTATTCGACAGCACCACTTTATGCTGCACGTTATCCACTCTTCAATCATCATCATGGTTTCAGGACATTGGTTCATCAATAGATTGGCGGAAAATGAAAGTTCAAAACACGGCACATCGCTCTGAAAGTACAGCAATCCAAAAATATATAAGGAAATAATATTATGTAAAAGTTCAAATATTGGCAGTATAGTTTATGTGTAGTCACATGTATTTTATGGAGGCTATAAATACATTAGTGAAGTGATTATTTGATGTGTTTTTTAGTTTTGATGATGAAATATTTTTCCAGGTCTTTTCTTTGCCATAAATTTGACCGTTTTATATTATGAGATTTTTTTGCTCAAAAGTAGTATAGTGTAGTAAGAACGTGATAAACCTAGTACATACATTAAGGTGACCAGACTCCTGAAGGCCCAATGCTGTACACATACTTGCGTAATTAAGTTTTCAGGCAAATCCACAACCATACCCCCTTGTGACCCAAGAATGAGATAGTTTTCAATAATAGAAACTTCGGCGAATTTCGTATGGCTTCATATACAGGCTTCAAAATATGAAATATTTTCCTGTAACAATAAAGTCGCTTTTCTCAGAGCCGTGCAAAGGGAAGGGAAAAGCGGCAGGAACGTGGGCACCGAATACGCGAGCCCAAGCATACTTTGCAAACTTCTTCACTCAAACAACAGTCAGTATGCTTTAATTTTGTATGTAAGGTAAATTCATACCTATGCGCAAAATAGTTAATAAATTCTAATTTTAATAATGTCAACATTTTTGAAACTGAGCGTCGGACCCCTCCCGAAACAAAATCCTGGCTACGTCCCTGCAAAATATTATCCTACCTTCATTTCTGTAAACAGAATTGAGTCGTAGCCGATATTCTGGGAAATGTACGATGCTATGATCTAGCTAAATATCGATCGTACGGAGGGGGGTCAAACCTTACAGGCTAAAAGCAAACAAGGCTGATTATAGTCTTCACCAGCTTATTATGATGTAGTGTTGTGGTTGACAAACTTTTAAGCCAGAAGAGCAAGATTTGAGAAAGAGCGAAATTGTTTTTTTTTATAACGGCACGTATTATCTGGGGAAGGTTATAGGACTAGGACTTTGTAGAGATTCAAGATGAACTTTTCGAAATACAACAAAGCCGAGGAGACACAATTCCCTTAGGAAAAATGTATGACTCAATATAACGGTAAGTTCTAGTATGATAATTTTAAGTGTCGGAATTCTGAATTCTGATTAATCTTTGACCAGCATCCGATTCCATGTGATTTTAAATAGTAATTTCCTGGAGCCCAAAGGTAGACAATTAGGACATTCTTCGCGCTGGATAATTTGAAATCGGTTAGATTAGAATTTTTGAGTTTGTGTTGTATCTTAAACCACTATCCTCACTGACCAACATTCATTGGGGCATTCGGTGGCTCAGTGGCAGAAATGTCTATCTCTGAGCTGTCGGTGCGTGGGTTCGAATCCCACTGTGACCCATGGATGTTTGTGTTGTCCATAAAATGCTCCTACGGCACTCGGTTCTTCGATGTAAATTGTCCCGGAGCTACCCGTTGTTAAAACGGCCAAGAGCTGCCAAAACCCCCTTCGATTCAAGAAAAAAAAAATCTCTTGAATCGCTACAACAACAACAACAACCAACATTCCACCAAGTATCACAAATTACAACGCCTAACCTGCATGGGTGGGCAGAGTAAATTTTTGTTACAAGACGTATTCGCGGGTCAAATCCCATAAATATGCTGCTACAAATATAGGTACTTAACCTAGCATACCGGTCTTCACAGTTGGAAACATTACATGATGCTTCACAGGTCCTCAACCCTGGTCGTACGGAAAATGGCAACTTATTCCTAGTGGTACTTGAATGATGAATATGAAGCGGAGCATGAAAGAGGAGATGTAGTTTTGGAACCCAGCACCGGGATCTCGATTGCTACCTCCAGGCTTTTCGAAAGTTACAGCCGTTCAAAGATGCTACCTAAGACCAATAAAATTCCATGGGGTACCCCTATGGGCAAGGGCAATGGTGGTATATTTTTC
The DNA here is from genome assembly GCA_949715475.1 of Microchrysa polita. NCBI lineage: Eukaryota > Metazoa > Arthropoda > Insecta > Diptera > Stratiomyidae > Microchrysa > Microchrysa polita. Next base: position 11,750,627 of record OX454421.1, on the reverse strand, counting down.
GATTTTTTTACGGAGCGAGGATGTACCGGGCGATTTAGAGGATGTTGGGGCGCACATTTTGCAGAAAATTTCAGAGTCCTAATCGTCTAGGTTCGAAAGTTACAGCCGTTCAAAGATGCGACCCAAAACCAATAAAATTCCATAGGGGTACCAAGGGCACTAGAGGTCTATTTTTCGATTTTTTTATAGAGCGGTGATGAAACGGCCGATATAGAGGACGTTGGGGCGGGATGACATGTTCCGGAATTTTAAAATGCTTTGATTCATTAAACCACACTGAATGAGTCAAAGAGCCGCTTCCGGGACGCCCTTTGCCAACCGCTGATGTAGGGAATTAGGTTTCATTGTGTGGAAATGCGAATGCGGTATATTTTGCTGTACATTTCCCAATGCTGTACGACAGGTCAAAATGCTGTACTGTACAGCAAAATGCTGTACGTCTGGTCAGCTTAACATACATGAGGTTGCAAAATGTGGTGGAGAATTTATTTTTTTTCTTATGGTTTTTGATGTACTGAGCGATACCGCTTAATGCATTTTGAAGATCAATGTCGCTTTGGACTCGTAATCATATTTGCTCTGATAGGTTTTTGTGTAAATGTACAGTTTCGGAGTTATAAGTTAAAAAATACCGGCGTACAGAAGGCTGCACCCGCAATACGAGGGTTTTTTTTTTAAGATTTTGGATACATACAGAGTGAATTATTTTGCACGTATATTTTATAGGTAATAAATAAGAATTATGCACGATATTAATGAAATGCAGAATGAAAGGCGTTAGTAACACTTTTAATTAGACGAATCCAAACATAGATTTACTATGTATCACGGCTACACATATTAACTGAATTTATTAGCTGTAACTCTGTTACTATTACTCCAAACTGGAAAAAAAGCAACTGATATGAAATGTACCTATCGAGTTCTTTGATTTGAGTATCCATACGTCCATGTCCGATAAAAACTAAAAAAATCGACTTTTTCAAATCTCCGGGACACCCTGTTAGCTTTGTCCTACCAACGTCTAAGTATTTCGTGCTGAAGACTATTACGATTCTACACATTCCTACCAAATTTCAATACGATCGGTTAAGCCGTTTGCGAGTTATTTAGTGAACAAACATTTTAAATCTCCGGGACACCCTGTTATCTTTGCCTTACCAACTTCTAAGTATTTCGCGCCAAAGACTGTTACTATTATACACATTCCTACCAAAATACAGGACGATCGGTTAAGCCGTTCGCGAGTTATTTAGTAAATACATTTTCAAATGTCCCGGACACCCTGTTATTTTTGCCCTACCAACTTTTAAGTATTTCGTGCCAAAGACTGTTACCATTCTACACATTCTTACCAAATTTCACGACGATCGGCTAAGCCGTTCGCGAGGGCGAGGGCGAGAGTAAACAAACGGACGGACAGACGGACGGACAAAATCGATTTCATAAGGGTTTTTTGTAAAATCTAAAAAAAACCCTAAAAACGAAAAAAACTGCGAAATTTTTGGTTTTCTTTTCCGATTTGCCGGAACTTCCCACGAGCTCATCACCCAAAAAAAACATGAGACACAAAAAAAATTCTCCACCAAATTTAGCATTCTCAAATCATGTAATGCATACACTTAATCGGAAATATAAATTCGGGGTGGATTACAAAAAAAAAAAAAATACAAAAACCATTGAATTTTAAATTTCGAAAAAAAAAACAATTCGCTTCAGTTCACTTCTCATAAATTTTTTTGTAATTTCAGCATTGGCATGCATAGAAATAAGAGAACCCCCATCATGATCTTACATAAATAAAATTACAAGAAAGTTAATCGATGTGTTCAAGCACATACCTATAGCAAAAGAATTTATTTTTTTTTAGGAACAGATGTCGAAATATTTGCAAAAATCATCCCATCTAGATTCAACACGCATAGAATTTCCAGTACCAATTTAAATTAAATTAATTATGCTAATTATGATACGCTTATAAATAATTCATAAAATTGAACTAGCCCAAGAATCATACAGCACAACAAAAGCACACATACACATACCCTGCCAGTTATCGTATGAATCATAGCACGCAGTTACCAATAAATCATCATCCGCGTCTCAAAAGAATGGTATCGTACATTGCCTACACATAACAATCGCGCGACACTGTATACGTACGTATATGCAATGACCTTGTCGCGAATGCACTTCACACTTAAAACTATCAACATGTCGATAAGACATCATGAAACCTGATCGTAAACGAAAAATAAGTGAAACTAAATGACCCTCCTGCAAATTTGGTACGTTGCCACCTTCAACAATTGAATGGGTATATAACAAGAAGTTGGTCCCAAACGAATTCAGTTCAATCCAAACTATTCAATCAAACAAACGCGCATAACGCAAAAATAACAACAATGGCATTCAAGGTATGTGTGGGATGAAGATGTCGTTGGGATTTATAGAATTGGGTTCTAACTATTATTTAAAATTGTTTTCTTGCAGTTTGTAGCTGTTCTTGCTCTCGTAGCTGCTGCTAACGCTGGCGTTCTTCCAGCCGCTCAAGTGTACAGTGCTGCTCCAGTTGTAGCTGCTCCCGTTTTGGCTAAGGCCGCTGAAGAGTACGATCCCCATCCACAATACAACTTTGCCTACGATGTACAGGATTCGTTGACCGGAGATTCAAAGAGCCAGGTGGAAAGCCGTGATGGAGATGTTGTACGTGGTCAATATTCGTTGATCGATGCTGATGGACATCAACGGATTGTGGATTATACAGCCGATCCAGTCAACGGATTCAATGCTGTTGTTCAACGTAATCCATTGGGTGCTGCTGCCCCAGTTGTTGCCAAGACTGTCGTGCCTGCTGCCTATACTGCTCCAGTTGTAGCTAAGACTGCTGCTCCAGTTGCCTATGCTGCCCCAGCTGCCTACAGAGCTTACACCGCTCCAGTCGCTTATGCTGCTCCAGCTGCCTACAGGGCTTACACTGCTCCAGTTGCTTATGCTGCTCCAGCTGCCTACAGCGCATACAACGCTCCAGTTGTCGCCAAGTCTGTTGCTCCATTTGCTTATGCTGCACCAGCTGCGTACAGCGCATACACCGCTCCAGTTCTCGCCAAGTCTGTTGCTCCATTTGCTTATGCTGCCCCAGCTGCCTACAGCGCATACACCGCTCCAGTTGTCGCCAAGTCTGTTGCTCCATTTGCTTATGCTGCTCCAGCTGCCTACTCAGCTCCAGCTGCCTATGCTGCCTCACACGGTGCCATTGTTAAGACTTCATTTGCTTCACCCATTGCCACATACGCTTATTAGATTGTTTTATTGAAGTTATGTTGTGTTTCGAATGAAAAATAGACGATAGAAATTAGAAATTTAAAAATTGTTGTTTTAAATTAATGGTCAGTTTTATAAGTGGATAGGCCAACAGCGCTCTAACCACAAAAAAAGTTGCGAACAGCCGAAAAACAAAATTGTGTACCAAGTTCGATTAGGTAGAAAGCACAACATTTTCAAACGTCAGATTCAGTGGATAGTTTGGATGAACGGAACGACAAAAGGAAACCGTTGATACGAGATGCTTCAAATAAAAAGGGCCTTGAATTCTTCATTGACTGACCTACACACTAAACTCCCCTCCTGATAACTTCTCGAGCAGACATTCTTTCGCCAACATTTTACATTAGATCTACTGAATTTTTACGGAATTTAGTCTTCTACTGCTTAGAGAAAGCATAGTACATAATATGTACATACACAACCAGTGGCGATCCTATCTAGGGGCTTAGGGGTTCAAACCCCGTCCGAAATGATTTGATATTTATAATAATATTTGAATCATTCTAGCAGTAGCGAACCTACGTGGGGGTTTTGGGGGTTCAAACCCGTCTGAAATAGCTCGATGTAATATAAGATACAAATCGACTTAATACAAAAGCAGGACGTTTCCCAGCAAAATAGTTGTAACAGACGGAAAATGAGAAAATTGACCAAGTAACTCATTATCGCAGAGATGGTGCTGTGCTAAGATGCATTTCGAAAGACTCTTGAAGCAGCACAAAAAATTGCTTTCACAGTTTTTTTTTCATTAGCTGAGATTGATACTGAGAGGAGTCTCTCAGTTTTTTGTCAATTAAGTTCTTCGGTACTTTGGAATAATTCGAGGACAGATAGAGCCTAACTAACAAGCTCAATTCATGATAGAGTACTATGAAACTCTGGACCCATTTTAATACAATCTATATTGAAACGCTACTGATGCTTAGTAACCGAACAATACAAGAAATGATTGTGGGACAATAACAACTTATTAAATAAAAATAGTTAACGAAAAAAACACCATTTTACGTGTGTAGGCTTGATTCAAATACAAACTTCAACCTCTCTCATAAAACCCCTCCCGAAATATTTTTCTGCGTACGCCCCTGCATTCTAGTGATTACAAGTATCAAGATTTTTGGTTGACAAATCCGGGTAATTTGAAAACAGGACAGTTTTCAAGACAGCATCTTTAACCGACGGACCAATGGCCCAGCCAGTGGAGAGGTTCAAGGGGTCCGGAGCTGGACCATTCCCGAAATTATTTAAAAAACCATTTAAATTTTAGTAAGTAAGAAGTGGTCTGGCTGGCTAGCGGTTGGTGCGCGCACCTTCGGTGCACGAATTCATGAATTCCAATCTCACCGTGGATCCTGGTGTTTTTCTAACTCACGAGATTGTGACGGACTATGATCTAACTCAGATGTTAAACGAGTACCCATTCATGGGGATAAATAACACTGCTGAGCGTGGTGCTGATCTCATTACCTCAACAAAAAGCAGATAAGAAGATCATGGAAATAGGATGTCACTAACACATCCTGCGGCCTTAGTCCAATACTGGATTGTCGCGCCTGTTATTTATTTAAGAATAATAAGAAATAAAATTTCTTGTAACTTCCTCAGAAACTTTAATTTCGAGATTCAAAATCTTGGTGTAAATTTGATAAAATTGGCCTGGGAAAAGTGAATCAACTAGCTAAAAAAATTAGATCCACTCGTCGAGAATTTGAAAAACAGAAATTGCGCCCGTTTTCATCGACTGAATTCAATAAAACCAAAATCAAAATTAGCACAGATATTTTTTCAGCGTTGAGCTCCTTCCGAAACCAATTCCTGGCTACATCCGTGCAACAGACGGTAGACGGAGGGAGATTTTTAACCAGCTCGAAATCTCTGAAGCCATCTAACAATGAGCAAGGAGCTCAGCATCATGAAATTTCTGCAAATCCAAAACCACAAAAAAAACCTTAAGTGGATAATTGAGTTAAATCTGATTATTTTGTTAAGTCAGTTATGTGCCTTACTGAAATACGGACAACTGAAACTGGTGAAATCAAAATTAATGTTGCACAATTTTCTTACTTACTTATTGATATTGATCTAAAGAGCTTCAGTTAATTTGGAATTAAGTCCTTCAATATCTTAGCATAATTAGGGGAGAGAAGGAGACTCCCTAGTGTATCAAGCTCCACAGATCAATTAACCACTATGAGGCTGGTGACGGTTTGAAACTGGTTTGAAGCTGTAATGATGTCACCGATAAGAATTAAAAAAAAAAAAACCGGAGTGTCCTTTGGCAATCTCAGTGATTTTATCGCGCTTAGTAGCTTTAGGATATCAATTCGTGATTAACTCTCTGATCAACGTTTTTGCCAAAACAACTCCCGAAATATTTTTCTACGTACGCCCCCTCACAAAACCCATATGTGTTTATTTCAATGCAGCCCGCGAATTGCTTCAAATGTCAAAAACTTGTCGAATTCAATTGTTATTTGCCTATAATGACGCTATATGGTGGTGTTTCTAGGTATACAATTGAAATATTCAGTGTGATCACTGACAGGACTCGATCTAACAAAACATTGAACTTAATGATTTCCAATGTGAATTGCTCTAATATAACGAGTTGTTATACCCTTCGCTCATAGAGTGAAAAGGGTATATTAACTTTGTCATGAAGTTTGTAACGCATTGAAGGAAGCATCTGCGACCATATAAAAAGTATAGGTACATATATGATCAGCATGACTTGGGGAGTCTCATGGTTTACGAAAATTATATATTTAAATCCTTTTCTAATCATACTCAGGTTCATTCGATATACAGCGACTTCTCAAGAGCATTCGATAAGATAAATTTTCATGTGCTATTAAAAAAATTGGAAAGCTTTCGGTTTTTTTGGAACACTTTTAAATTAGTTTAGCGATTATGTGAGAAGTCGTTCAGTATCAGTAAAAATCTATAATATTTACTCAGAACCTTATGTCCCAACTACAGGAGTTCCACAGGGGTCACATCTTGGTCCGCTTTTGTTTCTTTTATTTATCAATGATATTTATTCAGTTTTCAATAATGTTGAATTTTTATTGTTTGCAGACGATTGCAAGATATTTAAAGAAATCAAAAATAATAATGACATTTGTGTTTTGCAATCTAATTTAGATAAATTTTACTCATATTAAATAAATAACAGGCGAGACAATCCAGCATTGGACTAAGGCCGCAGGATGTGTTAGTGACATCCTATTTCCAAGATCTTATCTGCTTTTTGTTGAGGTAATGAGATAAGCATCACGCTCAGCAGTGTTATTTATCCCCATAAATGGGTACTCGTTTAACATCTGAGTGAGATCATAGTCCGTCACAAACTCGGGAGTTCGAAAAAAAACCCATCATCCACTAGGCCAGCCATTAAACGATTTTAGGTCGCAAAAAATTGCTCGGCTCTGTTGTTTTGGGATAGTGTTAGGATAGATACCAGAAGTTTAGCACCAAGTTTGCAACTTAGAAAAACCTGAGCTAACCCCGTAACCCTAAAAAACCTCAAAATTTTCGGACTTTTTTCATATTTTTGTTTGTAGTTTCTAAAAGGTGCTTCCTACAAGTAAGTCGTCCACTGCATTTTTAAAGCTAATTTGAGTGTAACCCCAGCTTAGTAGGTGCAAAAGATCCCAAGATACAGCACTTTAAAAAATGTGTTTTGTTTTGTAAAAAAGTCCGAAATTGTATTTAAGGAGGTTTGTTTGACAGCCCTATGACGTAATGTTCCGATTCCATCCATTCCTAGATATGTTTTGAGGCTTTTTTAGAAACACATTTGGGTGAGGTTTGGTTAAGATTGGTTCATAAAGAAAAAAGTTTTTCTTAGAAGAACCTAATTATCAGGGTTTGGCTTGTATGACAGCCCTATGACCTAGTGTTCCGATTTCATCCGTTTCTAGATATGTTTTGAAGCTTTACTAAAAAACGCATTTGGGGGAAGGATGGTTAAGATTGGTTCATAAAGAAAACAGCTTTTCTTAGAAGAACCTAATTTCCAGAGGTTGGTTTGTATGACAGCCTTATAACGTAGTGTTTCCGATTTCATCCGTTCCTAGATATTTTTTGAGGCTTAACCAGGAACATACATACATAATGTTACGCATGTCAGCTGGTGTAACGAAAAGGGACCACATCAAGAGTAGCTACATCCGAGGCAGCTTGTCCATAGACCAACCAATCACCGAAAAGCTCGAAAACCGACAAATGGATTGGTATTGCCATGTTCATAACGGCGTCCGCCTGAGAACCCAGCGAAGAAAGCGATATCAATGGAAGTTCCACTTGATGGACCCAAGGCCAGAGGCAGACCGAAGAACACCTGGATGTGTCAAATGAAAAAGCAACAACAACGCATTGGTCTCGGCGATGACACGATCCAAGATAGAGCTGCCTGTAGAAATATGCTGAGATATTATCGCCAAAACGGGCGATGTGCCTACAAGTTTTTCTTAGAAGAACCTAATTTTCAGGGGCAGCCCTATGACCCCATGGTCTGATTCCATTCGTTCCGACATATATACAGCTAAGTTACTGGTTTATAACTTCATGTCACATGACTTTCTCCGTAGAATGCGCATTTAAGCCGATATTCAGCTCCGAACATGACTGAAATTACAAAGTTCAAAGTGCTGTATCTTGGGATCCTTTACGCCTACAAAGCTGGGGTTACACTCAGATTAAAGAAGATTTTCTCAGTTTTAACAGTGCAGTGGACAACTTACTTGTAGGAAGCATCTTTTAGAAATTACAAACAAAAATATGAAAAAAGTCCGAAAATTTTGAGGTTTTTTGAGGTCACGGGGTTAGCACAGGTTTTTCGAAGTTGCAAACTTGGTGGTACACTTCTGGTATCTATCCTAACAATATCCCAAAAAACCAGCGCCGAGCAATTTTTTGCGACCTAATGCCTTATATTTCGGTTTATTGACTGGCCTATACGGTGAGGTTCGAAATCATGACCCTGTGCACCGAAGGTGAGCGCACTAACCGCTAGACCAGCCATACTACATATTGCGTAAACAATAAATTGGAATTGAATCTTGATAAATGTCAGTTTATAATATTTAGCAAAAGTAAATCTATATTACATAATATTTATTATATAAATGATGTCCCTTTAACGGAGGTGCATACTCTTAAAGATTTAGGTGTTCTATTCGATTCATCTCTTGATTTTTCCGAGCTCGTTAAAGATATGTGTGAGCTAGCTAATCGTCTTTTAGGATTTTACATAAGAAATACTTCTAAATTTTAATAACGTTCAGGCATTGAAAACTTTATACGTATCATTGGTGAAAAGTAAGCTTGAATATTTGTGTGTTTTTGGAAACGTAATTACAATGCATACTCTTATTTGATTGAAAAAGTTCAGCGCAAATTTCTAAGGTTTATTGCGTTTAAATTGATTATTCCACATAATGATACAAATTACAATCAAATCCAATCGTTATTGAAACTTAATACACTTGAAGCTCGTCGCACGTATTTTGATGGTTTATTTGTTTTTAATTTAGTCAATTGTTTCACAGATTCTTCTGATATCCTTTCTGAATTGACTTTTAAAATCCCCAGCAGAGAAACCAGGCAACATGAGCTTTTCAGTCGTCATACATGTAGAACTTATATTAGTAATTTGCCTCTTCAGAGATTGAAAACTGTTGGAAACCTTATTTCGAATCATGTAGATATATTTAAGACATCCAAAACTGAATTGCGTCAAGTTTTATTGGGATTGTGTGAGCAAAATTGTTTTCATTATGAATTTTACCGAATTACTTTGGAATATTTTATGAAAATTTATTTATTATATTTATAGGATTAAGACAGTTATTGTTTTTCTATGTATTGAATTGAACAAAGGACGCAAGTCCGTATATTAATAAATAAACAATATGTATGCCTGATTTTTAAACCTATATTTATCAAGCTGTGCTGGTGCATGAGTTTGTTTTAAACCATATCACAAGCAACTTTTTGTCTCTTTTAGCCACCTTTCTGCTAAAATTAATTTAATCTGAATATTTTGCCGCCAATGTTATTTTGGTCAAACTGGTGCTAATTTTTTTTTTGTCATCTGTGCAAAATTTGGCGCAAATCATGTAATAAGCAAAAAGTGGTTACTTGAAGATCAATCATATTTTAACGTTTTCTTAGCTTGTTGTCTAAATTTTTTAATGTTCTTGAAGTACATTTTCGAAAGGAGGAATCCCGAAGCCGCTATAGTAATCCAGACTTTCTGTCATATTTTAAGAGTAATATTCTGTGATCAAATTTAGTAATACGATTACATAAAAGTTTTTGAAATTTTCCTCCTGCGGCCCACCTAAACCTGACGACAGTCTTATTTGGCCCGGATATGGTTTTGAGTTTGACACCCCTGGAGTAGATAGTAAAAGTTTATTTCATACTCAAGAGTTCGAAAAAATGCCAAATGCCACTGACATCCTGACATCCTGACTTTACCTCCAAGGCACTTAGATTAGATTTTACAAAAAATATCCTAACTGAACAAAAACAAAAAAAAAATACCATCATAATTTTAAATTCAAAAAATAGTTTATTTTATCCTAGATCCTATAAAGTAACAAATATCGCAGGCAATTTAATGGGCATAAGACACAAGTGGTGACGAGAATGTAGTCTTGACAACAGCAGCTGGTCCAGCAGCATAAGCAACTGGAGCATAAGCATGAGCGGCAGCGGGAGCAGCATAGGCAACGGGCGCGGTGTAAGCCTTAGCAACAACCGGAGCAACAGCCTTAGCAACAACAGAAGCACCCAATGGGTTACGTTGAACGACAGCATTGAATCCGTTGACTGGATCGGCAGTATAATCCACAATACGTTGATATCCATCAGAATCGATCAACGAATATTGACCACGTACAACATCTCCATCACGGCTCTCAAATTGGCTCTTCGAGTCACCGGTCAACGAATCCTGAACATCGTAGGCAAAGTTGTATTGTGGATGGGGATCATACTCTTCAGCGGCCTTGGCGAAAACTGGAGCATGAGCAGCGACAACTGGAGCAGCACTGTACACATGGGCGGCTGGAAGGACTCCGGCGTTAGCAATAGCCACGAAGGCAAGGACAGCGACGAACTGTTAATATAAGAGACAGAATTGTTAATTGTTCACATTGCACTTCAGATCTTTCACAATAATTGAAAATAATTCAATTGGCAGTACGGTAAGAAATTGTATTAGTATTCTAATCACGATGCATACCTTGAATGCCATTTTAAAAATTGTCTTTTGTTTGCAAGTTGCTTGCGAATGTACTACTAAACTTGATCTGATTGACGTGTGCTCAGTGAACTGGCTTATATACCACTTCAATATCGCATTACTATTTTTAAGCCGAAAATCCAAGGAAGGAGCTTGTGGAATGAATTTGTTAATTTTAATTTTCTAGATACTACATACGAACCACCTCACATACTTTTTTTCGCGTACAATACGTGCAATCTTTAATTGTATCTTTTGAATTGTGTATACAAGTAGCTACCCATTATTCATGTTTTGAAGTGCGTGTAAGTAGCCACAGTGGGTACTTGAACTTCGTGCTTAACCGGACAAAGTCCGGCATATACTTTAGTAAATTTAATATGAATAAAAATGTTGCGTCATTGTCAAGGTCGTGTTTTAGCATACGCAGTTATGTATTGAATCCTTATAGGCTCAAATTGAGATAATAAATTTAAATTAAAGTGGTTTTCAGGGCTCAGGAGAATGAACTGATTCTTCGGTTTTGTATTTTTCGAAGAAACTTGTTGATTTTGATCGTTGATTCATCTCAATATGTAATAATGCCGTAAATATCTTTAAAATAATAGTTTAATAATTTATAACAAAATATAATAATTGATAAAAATCTTCAGACTTTTGCAGTATGCAATTTGCATGCAGTAGATAATACCTACCCTGTTTGTTCTAGGAACCTTCAAGCTGGCTCTATTTTTTATTATCAAGCTATGATGGAGTACATTTGAAATATTTTTGGCATGAAGAAACAGAATTTTCGTGCCAAACATTTTAAGCCAAATTTGTAAGAGCACAAAAATTTGCTGGAGAAACTTTAGAGCTAATTAATTTTACAGTACGTGGGAGGCACATATATTGTGTATAAAAGGAGTAGCGTGTAGTTATGATCTAATATGTATAATATAACGGTTATTTTAGTGTAATAAAAAATAATATGGAATGATTCCAAAGTATCATCGAGCTTTGGCATTCATATAAACTTACTTCGGGCCTTCATTGTCGGGAAGTTCAAGGATGAAAATTAAGGAAATCTTTTGCAAGTTAAGAGTGTCATTGTCAATGATAGGACTGTCAGGATCTGTTTATTTCGAAACGTTGTTTAAGCTTGCATTTTGCTTTTAGGTTAAGGGATACTGTTCGTGTTTGATTCTGATTTCATACGTTTGCCAATCCATAATGAATTGTAGCAAATTTCCTACAGTGGCCATTTAAACTAATAAGTGTAACCCATTAAAGACACAGTGTTGCGAAAAAAACACAGCTGACAATATGAAGAGTAATTACTCAAATTTCTTAATTTCAATTCTTAAATTTAACAAAATTATCTAATCGACCTGTTCTTGTAGGATTCTCAATTCGGTGGTTTACGTTGATTTTGAGGTTGACGAAAATGAGCAATTTTTAATCTTTTTGCCCAACGTAGTTAAGGATTCTAAACATTTTTGATACTGGTTAGCGTTGCGTTTTCACAACATGGCCTCTAGCCTTTCCAAGTCAAAACTAAAGTACGTTATTGCCTTTTTTCCTTAATTAGATTATATGTAATTAGGATTTAAATTTTCGTAGCGCTAGGTCCGGGTCTTAGCGGGTTAATCTCGCGGAATTTAGACAAATAGGAATTCTATATTCAGGCTCTACAGGTCAACCTAACCCCTGGTGGACGTATTCGCGAATTATATCCAGGGCCGTGAAGAAAAAATCATGGCCCAAGCCAAGAGGACAATGAGACAATGAGGACAACCTAATTTGGCAACACGCAAAAAAAACCGGAAATTAAGTGATTTGTAGGCATGTTGCAGGTTGCAGTACCAGGTTGCAAGAACGTGAATGGCGTGGTTGTCGGAATGTTGCAAGTGTGTAGTAACGTAGCTGCAACCTAGGTTGGCAACCAGGTGTATTTGGCCTGTTATAACAGGTATGGTGAATTGTATGTAGTTTTGCTGCTGGTAGGATTAAAAAGTTTCTTTCATTGAAACAAACCAAAATGGTAGCGATGCGGAACTTCAGCTATGCCTTTGCAAATATTGTTCTATATAACTGAGATTATCCACATTAAACTGAAGAAACTGTGAAACATGATGTCTGTGAAGTTAGCATTATCGCTTCCAAATTTCGATGAGTGATTCAATGGTAAAAGCAAAAAAATTGCCGCGCCCGTCTATCCCTAAAAAACAACTCCTAAGTGTTTTTCTAGCCGCAAAGAGCGTTTATGGCCTTGAAACCCAAGTTTTAATCGCAATGAAACAGATTGTATCGACTTGCATGCTGCAGAGGCTATACCTAAGATTTACAAAATTTGCAGCGCCCCTCTACATCCTTAGAAACAACCCCTAAATGCGTTTATGGCCCAATCTAGAGTTTATAGCGTAAAAACTCAAATTTTAAGTATCATCATAAAACAAAATGTATTTAGTTGAATGATTTAAAGGTGACTTGGGATATCTGCAGCTTAAGAAAATTGCCACGCCCTCCTTCCCTTAAAATTAACCCCTGTCAACTTAGCACCACAGAGGTAGTTTTTAGGGGAAGGAGGGGCGCGATAAATGCTTTGAAGCTGGAAATTTCTTAAAGAGACCCAGTGACAACTAACTGAACACATTTTGTTTTAGGACTATTCTTAAAACTCTGATATGAGGCCTAAATGCTGATATGAGGCCCAAATACACTTAAGGGTAGTTTTTAAGGGGAGGAAAGGGCGCAACAATTTTTTTAAAAGTGGAAATATCCTTTTAAGCCTTTGCGACAATTAATCGGATACTTTTTGTTTAAAATGAAATACGCCGCTACTAGCGAAGGAGGACCACGGCAAATTTTTTGAAAGTGCAGATATATCAACCCATTCCCCGTTAATGGTGCCATATGGCATCAGTAAAAGCCTCATATTTGGGAGCACGCCACGGACACCCTGTAACATTGGTTTTTTCTTTGTTACACTAAGTAATGTTTCTTCTATCTATTCCAATGTTCCTGGCTAGTATTTAGTTAGATTTGGGCCATCCCAATGGCAGAAAAAAAAGTGTCGTGAAAATTTAACTTTCGGGCGGGCGCAATGCATCTGACAGATTAAGTGACCAGTTTTTGTTGCGCCAATCAGCGATATGAAAAGGGAGAGATCTGAAACTCACAGTAGCTTAATCTTTATCGATCAACTACCCAAAGCCGTTTTCAGTTTCTATCTACCATATGTCTGAGTGGCGGGAGGGAGTGAAATAATCTCTCAGATGTATTGCGCCCGATTGTGTTATTTTCTCCTTTTCTATGAAAATTTCCACATGTTATACTCTTCACATTGCGAAATAACGTTGTGTTGACATTTAGGTTCACCAAATCGTTCAATAGTGTGTTTTTAGTAAAATAAGCACAAATTTTTTAAGCGGTCGAGTTGTTGGAGGTTTTTTAAATATTGAGGCTATTGAACGCTGAATATTCTTAGAAAATTGAAAATGTGAAGGGTATCAAACTTTGTGAGCCAGTATTTGTTTCTAAAATTTCGTAGAACTTTTTCAAAAAGACAATGCAACAATAAATAAGAGTGTAGAATATACAGAAACTTAGTTTCATCCTATTTTCTGAACTTAATTTGTCAGATGCATTGCGCCCGATTGTGATAGGATTAGTATTGCGCCCGCCGGAAGGTTAAAAATAAAAAGCCATTTTTGCGGGTAGGACTCCACAAACTTTCAAAAATCATATACTTCCGACCTGATTTTCTCGGAACAAATTGTGTTAAACAAAAGCCAGAGTAGCATAGATTAGAGTCGCAAAAAAATAAATTGTCATAACTGTAGTTTTATAGGTAGTAACACTTAACACATTCTAGTGATGCCATATGGCATCATTGGCGGAAACCTATTAAAAAATGTCATTTTATTTTAATTTTTTTTATATTTTTTCAATATGTTTTACTGCGTTTTTAATAATTTTCACTTTGTGAGAATTAATTTTATGCTGAAAATTCGTTTCTGAGGATGTAGAGTCCAAGTCAGATGATCGTTTTCACAATCAAATGCATCGTTTTCTAAAGCGCACCCACAAACACCTTATAATATGCACGTGTATTCCATCCAGGAGACTAACATACGATGCACTAAATAATAAACTCAGACACGTACGAGACCTCGTCAAAGAGTCAAATTACTCCTTTGACGTATCTGGTCTCAAAAATGGGATTTTTTTCGGAATTATCCCTGTTGCTCTCAAGTGGTATACAAATTGAAAAAGGAGATGTGTCCAAATGTGCATTCCCATAATTTATTGACCTTCGGCAAAGGATTATGTTGCGTGTCCTGTTTTATTTCATTGTCTTAAATTTGATGATTTATGACAGGACTTGCATTGCATCATCCTTTACTCTGGGTGGTCTATATGAATGCACACTACACCCAGTAAGCGCTCAAAGTTGCGCGCTGAATCAACCGTGATAATTATTCATCTTGATTTTTTTGTAATTTCAAGGAGTTTGAAGGACATATTTGTCCACAAAAGTTTTGAGTCAGTACTTCGAAAGGCTTGTCTCGGTACAGAGCAAAAAAAGTTTGTAAAAGTAAATGTTAATGTAAATGAGCATTTGTCCGTTATTTTTTTTAAAGAAAGCAATTTCAATTCATTCTTTTTCATGCATATTTCTTATGCAGAATGAAATTGCATGAGGGGGTTGAATATCTTGAATCTATCATGTCGGATTATGAAAATGCTTGGATATTACAACGAAACTGCAGTTCCGTAGGGATATTGCAACCTACTATTCTACGACTGTGGCTCATCAGATTCGGGTAGCACATATCCAAAAACGCCACAGTTTTCCGAATGTTGCACGTATGATGGAATTGGCCATTATGTTGCGGAATGCATCGAAGAAGATGTGCATATCCGCCCTGCAAAAGCGAAACTCGGACTAAATGCATCAAATGTAATACAGGATTACGTGTTAAATGTTTCTTAAAATTTCACACAAGCTCGGAATTATAATTAAAGAAAATAAAAAGTGTTTTTCCACAAAAATTTCAACGTTTTCATCTTAATTGAAAAAAAAAATTTGTAATGGGTTCCCGCCAATGAGGCCATATGACATCGGGCCTTTGCGGGAGAACGGAGGCACGTAGGAAAAAATGGTAAACGGTTTTGGATTCTGGGTGGGTTCTTTACCCTAAATACCAATTTTCAGGATGAAATTCGAAAAAAAATGTGTTGGCGGGGAATGCGTTAAGTTACCCCTAAGGCATTCAACTAAATAAATTTTGTTTTGTGAAACTTTGAATGGGGCCATAAACACACTTAGGGGTAGTTTTTGAGGGTATGGAAGGGTATTCTGGCGTCTCCGGAATTATTTGTAAATAAAAAATACTTGTGAAAAAAAAAATAAAAAATTAACAATTCTATCATTGATTTTTTTAGATGTCAAATAAAAAATAGAAAAAAATTAGTTAGAGAGAAAAAATTAAAAGTTATCAATACAACATTTAGTCTGGCTGGTCGAGCGGTTAGTGCGCGCACCTTCGGTGCACAGGTTCTTGAGTTCGAATCTCACCGTGGATCATGGTGTTTTTCGAACTCACGAGCTTGTGACGGACTATGATCTCACTCAGATGTTAAACGAGTACCCATTTATTGGGATAAATAACACTGCTGAGCGTGATGCTGATCTCATTACCTCAACAAAAAGCAGATAAGATCTTGGAAATGGGATGTCACTAATACATCCTGTGGCCTTAGTCCAATGTTGGATTGTCGCGCCTGTTATTTATTTAATACAACATTTAAAAATTAAATTATTTAAATTCAATTTACACTATAAATTTAAGAAATAACAATGATAATCGTTAACAATTCAGATGCAGATATTTTAGGTAACCCCTGCAGCATGCAAGTGGATACAATATGTTTCATTGCGATGCTTAAAAGTTAAAACTTTTGTGTCAAGGCCATAAACGCTCTTTGGGCTAGGAGTTATTTTTAAGGAAAGATGAGGCGCGGCAAATCTTTTGCTTTTCCCATTGAATCAGGGCAAATTCGCGACATTTAATGCACTATAGCGATCATCAAAATTTGAACGTGGTGATGCTTACTTGTCAAACATTGAAACACGGGCTGTGATATTTGTACTATTTGTTGTCATTTGTTGTCAGTGGTTATACCATTCGAAGTAATGTTTTTTGGGACAACATCTCAATTATGAAACGCCTCAAACTCAAAGCAGTCACCAGAGGTATGGCAACATATATGATCTGAATCGCTCCCTGATAAAAATTGGACATATCTGCGTCTGTCCGTCTGTCAGTGTGTTTGCTCATTTGCACGATAACTGCCGAAATAATGAAGCTAGCAAATTTAAATTTTGGTATTGGTAAAATCTTGGACGATTTGAAAAAATGGGCCATATTGGAGCAATGGTTCCCATACCTCTCTGACAAATGGTACCTCCTTACAGAATAGTGGTTTAGTATTTGATCACTAAATTTTTAAACGAAGTTTTGGGGTCTTGATTTACAATATTAATTTTGTTAGATCCTTATAGACCACAACACTCGCAATGACATAATCTAACAATATTATTATTGTAAATCAAGACCCCAAAACTTCATTTAAAAATTTAGTGATCAAATAACCCTTATTCTGTAAGGAGGTGGTCAGGGAGGTAGAGGAACCATTGCTCCAATATGGCCCATTTTTCAAATCGTCCAAGATTTTACCAATACCAATAGTTCTGACCAAAGGATCCCCTAGTTCCCTTACAAAGTAAAAGACTTTTTTTTAAACAAAGAACTTTAAGAAATTTTTTTTAAGTAATATTTGGTGGAACGTCTAATGGGACTTAGCCTTAACGTTCGCCAAATTTTTTCCAGCCTGCTGTGATTTGGAGATAAGTTACAGGCATGTCTTTTTTTAAAATGTTAATAGGGGAAATATGGGTATGCTTTGTCGGAGCAGCCTGATTCCCCGTGTAGGTCGGCTATATATTGATAGGAATAGTTATCAAAATGACCATGGCTCCAATTAAATTACTTCAGGAGCTAGAGAGACAAATGTAACTATCAAAAAATCGGAATTACATCGGATGTTTTTAGGTCTAGTATATATTCTGCCAAGAAAAAGGAATAGGGAATATATCATTAGAAAGGGAATTTTGTCTGGTTTAGAATGTTCTCAGAACATTTTGCTGTAAATATTACAGTTAACAAGATATTTGCGAAAAATCATAATTTCACCCCTTTGCCACCCCCTCCCCACCAAATGTGACACGCAAAAGAGTCTAACTTTTTACTGGGTAATGCGGTTAGACCATAAAACAATTTGGCATCAAAAGTCAGCCTTTTTTTTTTGATGTTTGGGTCAAGAACTAAAATCACTATACTATTATGAAATCAGATTTATTTTCAAGTAAACACTTTGAGCAATACGTTTAATTACGATTTAAGGCAAATGAATGCCACATCTAGCGCGTACGTGCCGTTATATGAAAGTTTACTACAGTTATGAAAAATTAACCATGATGCATTGTAACAATTACACGTGCAAAACTGATGTGCTTAAGCTTGAGATATTTTTTACATATATTTCGACACAAAACTTAAAATAAATATGTATTAAGTGGTAGAGGTAAAGTTTTTTTTACAAAATATTGGAAATGATCCAGATTGCCCCCAAGATACTCTACTTCTCCTACAAAAACTTGAATATGCATTTTCGGCTTTTTATGATTCTCCTGGGCTAGAACCCGCTTTCGTAGAACTTTGCATATCAGCATGCTCGCTTATTTTTTAGAACTTCGTTTAACTTGGCCAAATTTGATTTAAGAAAGAATTTCATTGACGATACTGTATTATGAAAAACCCACCGCAAATGTACCGACTGAAACTCACCCAAGTATGTAAGTCTCTAGCCTACAGTAAATTTAATCCGAAAATGCATTGGTATGAATAACAAACAGCTACTATACTAATTCCTATCAAAAATGCGTATATAATCTGAATTTGAATGTTTAATCGCAAATATTTCACGCCTATTCAATTCGTAATTACACATTCAATTACGCCGGTACGGTGCGGCGAAGCGTACAATTATTATGTCAATGTCAACTCGTAGTTGGAATGCAAGATCGTATATTAAAAAATTCGTTCAAGCCATGCAGACGCAGACATAGGCCACTATGGATAGTGATGATTCATTCATTTAACACTATAACCAAACCATTCAATTAAATTGATGGTATTACTGCCCAACACACACATGTTACCGTTAAAATTACATTACAGTCAATTAGTAGCCTTGTTGTTAAATTTGTCTTTGTTGCCTATTGTGGAAATCGTCTGTGGATACATTCACGGGAAAACCTAAACAGTGCAAATTTTGCATGTAAATCAATTCAATTGGAGGTGGAGAATAGCATGTACATTCTTGTATTGCAGTGATGAAGATTCTATGTTCTATACCTACTCATAGAACCGGATGCGTGGATGAAAGCGGTTGCAGACATATTGCTCTTGCACTGCAACAATATTATTAAAAATATGCACTAGAAAATTCACGGAAATTTTCCATGATTTCAAATTCAATCAAAGTGGACGAATTAAGTCATAAATCTTCCATATAATAGCCATTGCGTCTATTGCATTATATTCAACAAAATTGCAACGTGTCACCACCGCATGCCGTAATTGGTGCAATACAAAATAGAAGTAGTGAATTCATGCGACCCAGTTTTCAGGGTATGCAGATGGGCAGCAAAAATTCACTTTTTAAAACTTACCTAATCCGCAAAGCGCAAACGCACTGCATGTTCACACTTTTGTCTTTTGATACGCAAAGTAATGAACATATTACATCAGCCCAGAGCCATATGCAGACATTAAAGTACACGTATTACCGCTTCAGGCAATTTTGTATGCATACTGGATATCACAGACAGCGTCCACAATGTAGAGCAGACTTAAGTCTACCACTAGCATACCGCAGTACATAAATATGTATACGAAGAGCACGTGGCCGGCTAAATCGTGACATTGAAACTTTACCGGTTCCGGTTTTTTTTCCACATACCCCGATCCCTGATGCTATTATATGCTTGGTGATTTACTTGATTACTTCATAGAGAGATGTATGTCGGCGATTATAGTGTTGAACATTAAACACATTTATATTGTCGATTAGTTGCAATTTGAGCAGGTTACTCGCTTAAATCTTTCGTTTTCTGTTGTGTTATTTTTTTGAATGTTGCGGCCTCGTCAAGTGAATGATCTTGGACAGAAATGGGTACTACGAAAAATTAATTGAAATTGTTGACAGTTTGTTTTTGGGGTAGTCTGATTTTAATAGTTTATTAAATGGATTACAGTGGCAATTTTGTTTTGTTTGGGTTTTATGTTGAATACGTGCAGGTATGAGATTTGTGGCAGATTTATTTTCTTGAACGAATAAAACGAAGAATATGACAAACGATTTGGGTTGAGTAAACCTATTGTTCAGTTTTTATTAGGTTTTGTTGTCTAATTTAAAAGTTATTAGATTTATGTTTGTCTTTTTTTTTAATGTTGAAGACAAAAACGGAACTTGCGACAGTTAATGGGTGGAAACAGAACAATTGTTTTTCTTTTTTTTACAAAAAAACTTGTTTGGCTTGTAGACGGTTACACGAATACGCTGCGATGGCAAGCGGGTTTGTTTATTATTTTCTGAATACGTTTAACTCTCTGGAGTTATGACGTTGAACAAATTAAAATTTAATATTGTGTACTTTTTTTAAATTATTAACTTTATTTCATAGGCTTACTAATCAGATTTATAAGGAAACAAGCTGGAAGAACTCGCTTCGTTCGCTCTCCCATCTTGGGCTCGCTGCGCTTGCATTACCATTCCCTTTCAAAACTAAAAAAAATTGAAATACTAAATTCGATTTTAAAAAAGTAGGAGTTCGCCTAACGGTATGAAATATACTTAATTTCTAGTAAATGTTTCGACTGTTAAATAAAAATAAAAATATTGTTCACGATGTGGCTGGAATTATAGTTTCTGCTCCGGCGAACTTCGTATGGCCCCACTTTTTAGATATGATCGTGTGCGGGTGGGGCAAAACTGCTGAAATCCGCCAATTTGTTGATGCCTTGTTGATTTTTTCTTGGCCGATTTTCCAGGTGCGGGAGTTTACTGAAATGCGAACATCCTTTTAAGAGGTGACTTCATAATTAGTTGTTGTGGGTGGAACTTTACTGAAATACGCTTTTCTGTTCCAGGGAAGGCTTCAATTGCAGTCTGCTGGCCAATTTTTCAGGTTTGAGAAGATTTATTCTGCTTTCAATATTATTCTGATGTTCAGGGAGAGGACCCATTCGGCAGGAAAATCTTCCAAAAATTCGCAAGGACGTTCAAGAAATATAAACAAAAATATGCGAAAAAGAAACTCATTGTGAACTGTTGCTCATTGTGAATTTTCTGCACATTTCAATGGTTATACTGCTATTCCGACCGAAGCCATGTGTAGGCCCATCCTGGGGGACCGACATACCGAATTCCTGTAATTCGTTCAACAAATACGTAAAGAAGTTTGTGAAAAAGGATTGTCTTCATAATTGTGCCCCATTGTGAATTTTTCATATGTCTCGATAGTTGTCCTGTTACTTTGGATAGAGACCAATCCTGTGGAAGAAATTTACTGAAATCAGCTCATATGCTAAAGAAAAACACGCAGAAATAGGTGAAAAAGAACCTATGGTGAATTTGAGCTCATTGTGATTTTTTTGCATGTTTCAATAGTTATTATGCTATTCTGGCCAGAGCCTAATCCAACAAAACCAAAATCATAAAAATCTGTTCAGCCGTTCTCGAGTTATAAATGGTGAAACTAACACGACTTTCTTTTATATATATAGAATATATTATACCTACGCTTAGTCTAATGCGTGTAGTTTTTATTTTTTTATTTACCCTTCTAAAGATCATAAGGACCCGCCTATGTTTTATGTCTTGGATGTGTATTGTATTCTTTCAGATAATATCCAGTTGATTTATAAAGTCAAACTACATTCTCCTGCTAGTAGAGTTACATTTGTCAGTGTAACGATTATCCATCTCATGCTTCCCACTCAAAACCTTGTCACTCACCTCCGAACTGAACGCCTGTGTCACTCACTTAGGCGCGTGAAAGAAACATTATACCTAAAAACCAAAGTGGATCAGTGAAAGTACATCATATCCATTAACCAGTATCCGTTGCGAATTCCAGTTGTCATGTCATCGTTGAAGGCTTCGATTATATTTGACTGTTGTCACCAATTGCACCGATGTCGCTTTAAGTTTGTCAATCGACACACTCGCATAAATGTAGTTTAATTTGTGCGCGAATTTAACGAACTGAAAACAAAAAGAACTTGAAACTTACATCATACACACATCATGTCGCCGCTAGCCGATATTTAGCCGTGGTGTCGCCGCACCATGCTAAGTAGCTGCTGTTTCGCTATTAAACTATGCACTGTACTGTACAATGTACTGAGAGCTTACCTTGTCTTATGGCAAGATACACGGTCACGGGGCGTTACAATTGAATAAAGTGTGGCACTGTCTTATTAATTTGTAAATTATACAGAGTACAAAATCAAAATGTATAGAAAATTATTTAATCGAGAGCTTAACATGATGCGGTTACGTCGCGTCGTCGCCCGCGCTGCCTCAAGAAAGTATTAAAAGCAGATTTGAGTTAATTTTTTTATTGATGTAAGGTGTTGAGTCGATGTACTTGACACTTTAAATGGTATGTAACACACATCGATCATGATGGAGTGCTATATCTACAATTGAATATCAATTTCGGGAGGCCGGAAATGCATCGAAATAAGACCAAAAGGAATAGTTTAGATTAGAAGAAAACATCAACACAGCGTACATGCATATAGCCAATCTATAGACACACGTATACCAATTATGTTGTGTGGATGTTTTCTATGTGCAATTTCTGATTTTTAAATTAGCTATATCTGGATAATTGTAAGGAATTCGACCTATGCATGTCAGTTGAACTTTATAGGAAATTGTGTAAGCTTTCATTCTTCCTCAGACATTTTTTCTGTAGAGTTCCCGGTTTCGGAGATATAGCGGAGATAGGGCTGATAAGCACAAGAATCGGATATTTGAACCCGCTCTCCCAACGTTAGCGCCCTCCCCACGACCGCTTGCTTTTAGTATGTTTTCCTCGTAACCACCCCTTATAAATTCATGAAATAAAAAACCGTCACCCCTCCCAATTTTCCACAATGTTGGTCTTTATACTTATAAAGGGGAATAATTAAATTTGGAAGTTTGGTTTAAGCTCTTCAACTTTTGACTGATTCAAGATCAGGCAGCAGGAAGTATATCAAATGAAATCAAATAATAAGCTATACCTATCAGGGAAACCGTTAGGAATCCGACATATGTTTTTTCAAATAAGTTTTTGGAAATTTAATGGGCTTTAATACTGCCATACAAATACTCTCAGGAGGACTCACCGCTTCCGAGATTAAGTCGAAAACCTGCAAAAATGAATCCTTTCAGCCGCCCTCCCCACGTTAGCGCACACCTCAAGACTGCGAGCTTTTAGTATGTTTTACTCCGAACCATCCCTATAGATCCGTGAAATAAAAAACCGTCACCCCCTCCCGATTTTCCACAATGGTTGTTTGATGAATATACACTCGGCCGCAAAACTATCGACTCAACCTGAAAGCGCGTGTGTTTGTGCGTGTTTTTTGGAAAGGATGATAGTTATCCATAAAAGTCGTATGTCGTTTAAAAGTTTGAAACTTCAGCTACCTGTTAGTACTCTTTTTATCAATATTTGCTTCGCACTTTTTAAATTATTGCCACTTGTAACAAGCGGCCGTAATCGGTTTCTCGTTATCAGTTGCATCAGGAAAGTTAGGTAACTTCCATCTGAAGTAATTTCAATCACTGTTTTGTCATCAATGGATACCACGCCAGATCAGGCGGCACAAGTTGTAGCCCTATTGTCGGAAAATCATAGTCAGCGAAACGTCGCTCGCCGTCTTGGAATGAGTCAGTCTGCTATCTCGAGAGTTAGCAGGAGATTTTGAGAGACTGGTAGCTTTAATTCGAGACCAAGAACGGGCCGCCCTCGATCCACTTCATTGTTACAAGTACGTTACGAAATCAGTTCCTTACGGGTGTTGCTGCGCAGCGGAACCTGAGGCGTGCTCGCGGAGTAGCTGTTAGTGTCTGCACAGTAAGGAGAAGATTAAGGGAAGCGAATATCAATCCAAGACGGCCTGCCAGGGGCCCCAAAATGACTGCACGACACCGTCAAGCGCGCCTCTAATTTGCTCGAGATCATCTTACTTGGAGCGATACGGAATGGAGCTCAGTATTGTCCACTGACGAGTCGAGAATGTGTCTATATGGCAGTGACAGAAGATGTCAAGTCTACAGGCGTCCAACTGAGCGATTTGCGCAGTGCTGTTTCACTGAAACGGTTGCATACGGCGGCGGTTCCTGTATGATGTGGGCTGGCATTTTCTTGGAGGGAAAAACGGATCTAGTATTCGTGCCCACATGAGGCCGAGGAGGAGAGCTGACAGCTGAGCGATACGTTACCGATAATATCCGAGTCCACGTTGTGCCCTATGCAGCATTTATTGGCGAGAACTTTACTTTGATCCACGACAATGCCCGGTGTCAAGCATCGCGCCTCACTCGACAGTTCTTGAATGGAGCCAATATGTCGTCACTTAACTGGCCTGCACGTAGTCCCGACATCAATCCGATTGAACACTTATAGGACGAACTCAAGAGAAGAGTCCGAGCCAGAAATCCAGTCCCTTCGTCCACTGGAGTATTGAAGGCAGCCCTATTAGAGGAGTGGAGCGGTATTCCTCAAGGTACCATCAGCAACTTGATCAGATCAATGCAAAATCGACTGGAAGCTGTCATTAGAGAAAGATTAGGCAATACCAAATACTAAAATAATAAATACTTAACTTATTTTCCAACAGTTTTTGTTTTATTTGGAAAAAACCTAACCAGACACCATTTTCATATTTGCTCATTTTTGCTACGATTTCGCTCAAAGAGCATCAATTTTAAAACTTCTCACCAAATATAGGTTAAAATGGTACCAACGTAAAGCTGAGGCCTTAAGCTTTTCAATGACATACGATTTTTATGGATAACTGCTATACTTTTCGAAAAACACGTACAAATACACGCGCTTTTAGGTTGAGTCGATAGTTTTGCGGCCGAGTGTAGAATATTACTTCGTTGAAACTCTTTTAACTCTCGAACGATAGGAGACAAGCCAAGAAGAAGTACATATATCATTATTAAAGAAAATTTAATACTTACTAACTTTGCCCTACAAAAGATTTTGAAAAACTATTCGGAGAGACACCAGTGTCAATAAATTGCCAAAAAAAAATTTTTTTTCGACCTTTATTAAACAATATCGGAAGAACCGTTAGGAGTTTTGCATATGCAAGTATGGGCAAATAAATAGGATATTTAGAAAACTAATGCTAACTCACAACTTTTTTCTCTGCGACTCACCGTTTTCGAGATATATCCCAAAACACCAAAAATTGCAAAAATTGCACCTTGAACCCCCTCTCCCCGCGTTAGCGCACCCCTCAGCTCCGAGTAAAATTAGTACCTTTACCTCCTAACTACTCCTAACAAAATACCGAAGAAAGAATCGTCACCCCTTTCGATGTTGTCTACACCCCCTTTTTATGCTTTCATTGCTTGGCCCAATTGGATAGCATACGAAATTATTCAAAAAGTGACTATAGTTTTAGTTTCATTCAACATATATTAAGATTTGGGGTTTCACGCTTAAATCTTTCATTTTTTTAAATTTTTTAGATTGCATTTCTCGATATTTAAGCAGAGAACTTAACCCTCGGATAGTTCAGTAGGGTTTGACAGACCCCAGAGAAATTTAAATCTTAAAATTTTCCTAGAAAAACTTGTTGAATGGTAATTTAATGCATATGTAATTTAAGTATGTGTCACATACGTTCATTTAAGCATGAATTTGTTTGAATTCGTGATTTTGTTAATAAGTTATAGCACTTTGAAAGTGCTCTGGGGTCTGTCAGACCCCACGAACCATTAACGTATGTCTTTTTTACAAAAGTACATTTTTCGTTTTGTGGGAAATTTTCAAAGTATATTATTTGGAAAACGATAAAATGTAATAATAATAGTCGGGAAGGCTTGAAACTTTGTAAATAGAGTACATTTGGGAAATTAGATATGTTAATTTTGAAAGAAATGGAAAATTTAGGGGTTTTTGAATTAAGGGT
This sequence comes from Microchrysa polita, assembly GCA_949715475.1. Classification (NCBI taxonomy): domain Eukaryota; kingdom Metazoa; phylum Arthropoda; class Insecta; order Diptera; family Stratiomyidae; genus Microchrysa; species Microchrysa polita. The sequence goes on along the minus strand of OX454421.1, from coordinate 11,724,725 downwards.
TTTTAAATTTTTTATTCAATTCATTCAAAATAATGCCGTTTTTTACCTGGTTTTCATTTATGAGGATCTCCTTTCACTATTGTGTCATTACCTTATGTTTTTTAAGCCAAGACATAAATTAATGACTTTTATGAGCGTAATAATTAGGTGGGTATTTTACATAATACATAAAGCTTCCTTAGCGAACTTGGCTATACACTTGTCGAACCTCTACTAAGAAGGAGGAAATCAACGGTCCATATTCGCCGAAGCACAGTGCAAAATATTGAAGTCATTTTGTGCATTTTTCAGCTTGCCCCCTCCCCCTTTGGGGGCTGATGCCCCAGGTCCCCCAATGTGGTCAGATGGTCCCCCAAAGAGACAAAAATGTTTTATATGCCCACGAGCAAATGATCGGAAGACAAAATACAATTGCAACGAGTGCAAAAAGCCAATCTGCGAAGACTATCGAGGAAAAAGCGGTGAAGAAGAATGCTCTAAATATTGACTAACTTTGGATCCCGATTTAAGCAAAATTTTTAACCTTAGCTAAAAAATGTTGATGTATTTATCTTTGCTAATTAGTATTAAATACGTTTTCACTAATAAAAATAAAATTTTGTTAAAATTTTAGTTTTTATATCGATTTATTTGTGATAAGTTCAAATTACCCTCAAATTTGACACCACCTAATTTTTTCTTCCACATACTAAAAGCTACTGTCCGAATTCCACTTTTTTTATATACCACTTAATCAAAAGGCTTCACAGTTCCTTCTAGTTCAAACAAATGAGCCAAACAAGCAAAAATTTAAGTGTTAGAGTGATTTTTGCCTTGGGGCTGTCAGACCCCACTGAACCATTTACGTATGTAAAATTTACCTGAACGATCCGAGGGTTAATAATGAGAAAAGCTTTCGTAATGTTAACTCCTGTTGTTTGCAAACTTTAAAAAAAATTCCGTTTTAGTAAATGACGAAAAAACATAAATTGTGCATTAACGGTAAATGTCATTGTCTAAAATAAACAGTAGTCTAGCTGGTCTAGCGGTTAGTGCGCGCACCTTCGGTGCACAGGGTCATGAGTTCGAATCTCACCGTGGATCATGGTGTTTTTCGAACTCACGAGCTTATGACGGACTATGATCTCACTCAGATTTTAAACGAGTACCCATTTATGGGGACAAATAACACTGCTGAGCGTGATGCTGATCACATTACCTCAACAAAAAGCAGATAAGATCTTGGAAATAGGATGTCACTAACACATCCTGCGGCCTTAGTCCAATGCTAGATTGTCGCGCCTGTTATTTATTTATTTTTTATAAAATAAACTCAAAAAATTAAATGAAGCGTAAATATTATAGAAAAGGGTAAAACCTGTGATTTTGCCTTAAATGATTTAAGAAAATCGTTTTACAATAAGGATATTTTTAGAAGAATTATTTAAGCACGTGATTGGAAGGAAGTAGTTTACGGGGATAAAGCTTGAAAAAAATATCGGTAAAAACAAACTGCATGTCTGATTGTATTACGGTTTTATTGTGCTACTATGTACCTTACTGAAAAATCGGAAATTTAACTCATAGAAAACATCAACGAACAGGGTACATGCATATAGGATAGAATCTAATACACTTACAGCGCATTATATTATGCTGTGTTGATGTTTTTAATGTAAAATTTTCGATATAACAATAAGCTATATGCAGAGAACTGTTTGAAATTGGGTTGATAAGCTTTGTAGGATATTTTTGTAAGCTTATATTATTGCTTTAACATTTTTTCTAGGGTTGATCCTTCCTACATATAGTCGAAAACACCTAAATTTACGTTCCGATTTCAATCACTTCAATATTTAAAAAAATACCGGCGTACAGAGAGCTGCGCCCGCAATACGAGGGTTTTTTAGATTTCGGATACATACATAGTGAATAATTTTGCTAATATATTTTATAGGTAATAAATAAGAATTATGCACAATATTAATGAAATTCTTATTGTAAATCTATTTTTGGATTGGTTCCAAAAATAGATTTACTATATATCATGGCTACACATATTAACTAAATTTATTAGCTGTAACTCCGTTACAATTACTCCAAACTGGAAAAAACAACTGATATGAAATTTACGCATTGAGTTCTTTGATTTGAGTATCCATACGTCCATGTCCGATAAAAACTAAAAAAGTCGACTTTTTCAAATCTCCGGGATACCCTGTCAGCTTGGTCCTACCAACGGCTAAGTATTTCGGACTAAAGACTGTTGCGATTCTATACATTCCTACCAAATTTCATTACGAACAGTTTAAGCCGTTCGATAGTTATTTGGTGAAAAAAATTTAAATCTCCGGGACACCCTGTTATCTTTGCCCTACCAACTTCTAAGTATTTCGTGCCAAAGACTGTTACCATTCTACACATTTCTACCAAATTTCAAGACGATCGGTTAAGCCGTTCGCGAGTTTTTTACTGAACTGATGGACGGACAAACGGACAGACAGACAGCCGCGAAGTTCAATACAGCGGTAATATGCAATGTAAAGGGAATATCAGATGAAAACTTTCATAGAAAAAATAAAGTAACAGGATCGCGGGCGCCCCTGAAGAAGTTGTAAGGTTGTAGAAAAAAACCGAAAACGGCTTTGGGTAATTGATCGAGAGAGATTAAGGTGCTGTGAGTTTCATTTAACTCTCTTTTTATATCGCTGATTGGCGCAACAAAAACTGGTTCCTTTAATCTGGCAGATGAATAAATAAATAATTATAACTTATTGGTTGTTATGTAGAATGTTATGTAGAGGGAGAAGAACTCCCAAGCCAGTCGAAAAAATCAAGTGGCACAATCTCACAAACGACAGCTTCGAACCTGTAGTGACTCCATTCAATGATAAAATGACGGAGTGGTTTCAAAACAACACCAACTGCCCCGAGCACAGTCCAACACAAATGTGGAATAGTTTCGCTGAAATGTCAGTAAGTGAGGCGGAAAAGGCACTTGGAGTTTGGAAAGGTCCACTCCACACGAAGAAAGAAACATGGTGGTGGAACACCGAAACTAAGGAAGCAGTGCAAGCCAAATCGAACGCATTTAAGGCATGGACGAAATGTGAGTCAAGCAGTGAAGCCGAACGGGTTCAACTTCGCGAAAATTATATGCAATGCCGGAAGAAAGTAAAGCGCTTGGTAGCTCAAGCAAAGGCGAAGGCAGCTGAGAAATTCTACCAAGAATTAGAAACTCAGACTGCGACCGAAGGACCGTCTTTGCGCGAGAGACCTAAGCACGACGCCAGGATATTTAGGGTCGCATCCCAAAGGAGAAGGAACGCTCGGGAAATACAGGCGCCAAAGTACGTGGAGGACTCGCAAGGAATGTTGCTGATTGACGATACGGCAATTTGTAGCAGGATGCGAGAGTATTTTGACGAACTTCTAAATGAAGAATTTCCTCGAGCAGCTTTTCGAGATGTTGAGCCGAATACCACATATATTGAAGATATCTCAGAGGAAGAGGTGATGGAGGCAATGCATCAGATGAAACGCGGAAAGGCAGTCGGACCGGATCAAATCCCCGCGGAATTTTGGTTGGAAATGGAAAATGTCGGGCTTAGTTGGCTCAGAGTTCTCTTCAACAAAATCAAAGGTGGGCAACCGATGCCTGATGCTTTCAGGGAAAGTTTTCTTCTTCCTTTCTATAAGAACAAGGGAGACTCACGCAAACTCAACAACTATAGGGCTATAAAGTTAACACCTCATACACTGAAGATCTACGAGCGAGTTGTCTGCAACCGATTGAGAAAGATTGTGCGGTTGAATGACAATCAATACGGCTTTGTTGAAGGTCGATCTACAGTCGATGCGATTCAGTGCATTCGTATTGCAATGGAAAAGTATAGAGCAGCACGAAAGGACTTGTACTTTGTGTTCATCGATTTGGAGAAGGCATTCGATAGAGTACCTCGTGATCTGATATGGTTGGCCTTGAGAGCACTTAATGTCCCTGAGGCATAGGTATGTCAGGATGATACGAGACATGTATGATGGAGCTACGACTAAGGTTAGATGCACAGCCGGTGAATCAGAAGAATTTCCGGTGAATGTCGGGGTACACCAGGGCAGTGTATTGAGTCCGTTGCTCTTCAACATCATCATGTGCTACTTATTAACACGTATATCCGACGGCCTAGAAATATCTCTTCTTTTTGCCGATGATATAGTCCTCAGTAGCCCAAACATCGTTACCTTGCAAGCTGCACTTACAAAATGGTGTGACATTCTGGAGAAGCATGGACTGAGGGTAAGTATAACAAAGACTGAGTTCTTATGCTGCCCATTCTCAGACCCAGATGCACCGATACCAGATATGTACGTCAAAGGAGAGCAGCTTAAGTCTTGTACCAAGTTCAAGTACCTTGGTTCGATGGTGAACAACGGAGCTACATGCGATGATGACATCAAACATCGCCCAAAGGTTGGGTGGATGACGTGGCGAGAAAACTCTGGAGTTTTCTGCGATAAGAAAATGCCACTGAAGCTAAAGGGCAAGTTGTACAAAACGGTTGTACGTCCCGCACTCATGTATGGATCAGAATGCTGGACCATGTATGAAGGTTACGCGAAAGAAATGACAGCGACTGAAATGAAAATGTTACGCATGTCAGTTGGTGTAACGAAAAGGGACCACATCAAGAGTAGCTACATCCGAGGCAGCTTGTCCATAGACCAACCAATCACCGAAAAGCTCGAAGACCGACAAATGGATGGGTATTGCCATGTTCAACGGCGTCCGCCTGAGAACCCAGCAAAGAAAGCGATATCAATGGAAGTTCCACTTGATGGACCCAAGGCCAGAGGCAGACCGAAGAACACCTGGATGTGTCAAATGAAAAAGCAACAACAACGCATTGGTCTCGGCGATGACACGATCCAAGATAGAGCTGCCTGTAGAAATATGCTGAGATATTATCGCCAAAACGGGCGATGTGCCTACACTGCAGGTCGAGCAACGCGAAACCATGGAGCGGTATAAAGAACGAAGCAAGGAAGAAGAAGAAGGTTGTTATGTAGAATGGCTAGAGCTAGGTAACATTTCCTCCATTAATGCTTTGGGTTTCTTGAAATTATGATTTTTTAGAAATAAACAACACTGAAAGAATCCTCCTGAGAACTACAGTGAATTTACTGTAAAGACTAGAGGCTATAGTTTTCTAAAACTGTCATAAAATGGGTGTTCGAATTTGAAATTATTTAAGATTTCTTGTTCCGTTTTTTTTTTTTGACAATAACATTCTTGAATTAAAAATGTTCAAAATAAATAAAATAAGCAACAGGCGCGACAGTCCAACATTTGACTGAGGCCGCAGATGTGTTCTTCTTCTTCTCTGTACCGTAACCCCGTGTGGGGCATGGTGCGTTTACTCAGCCGTGTATAGGCTACTTCGAGTCAACGTTACATTGCATATAGAGGAGTGTAAATAATTTTGCAAGCAGTACCTATATATTTCCTGGACCACGCCGAGATTCGACCTCCGGACCTCTAGATTACTAGCATCGTAGAGTGCGACTCAACAAAGTGAGCCACAAGGCAGATGTGTTAGTGACATCCAATTCTTAATATCTTAACTGCTTTTTTGTTGAGGTGTTGAGATCAACAGCACTCACAGCAGTGTTATTTATCCTCATAAATAGGTACTCCTTTCACATCTGTGAAACTGTCCATTTATTTGCGAAAAATTACAATTTGATAAAACAATGACACTGAATTCAATGAGTCTCAACTTATTGAAGCATATCCATACTTGGCACAACGAAATATGTATTATCAGATCATGTTGCCAAAATCATTCGAATAATAGTTCTAATAATAGACTCTTCTGTTTTATATACATATAATAATTCTAACGGCACCTCCCTAACGAAATATTTTGCTATCAGAAATAGTGTACGCACATATCTAAAACTAAGTGCATCTTATTTGCTTCAACCTTCAAGGACTTTTTTTTTAAGAATTCACATTATTTAACTATCGATAAGAACTGATCTCTTACATTCTACCTTCAAATCCACCAAATAACCACGTGATACTTTTATCTTCACCGCAAAATTCTCTTTCCAATTCACTTTGCAATTTCTACTGCAAATCATGAAATTAGTCACCTTGAAAATTCCCACTGTGCACTTGTATCCACCACGTACCATAGCCATGTACCATGTCACGGCATATGCATTACATTCATATGCGTATCTCATAATCTATACTGTCCAAAATCCCTAGATGCAATATAGTATAAAAGCTGGTCCACTTGGACCGTTAAAGTCAGTTCAAGTTGAACATTCAGTTGTAACACATATTACACAAGAAAAATATCAAAATGGCATTCAAGGTTAGTAAGGAAAGTGAAGCCGGTCCGAGATAAACAAAAATTTTATAAAATAAGATGAACAATTGATACATATTAAGTGCCGCAATCAATTAACAGTTGCAAAGAATTAATGTAGAATAAAAATCTGATCTAAATTAAGTCCGTCTCAATGACACAAATTCACGTGCTAATTATTTTTGTTACAGTTCGTCGCCGCTCTTGCCTTCATTGCTGTTGTCAACGCTGGAGTTTTGCCTGCCGCCCATGTTTACAGTGCCGGACCCGTCGTTGCTAAGGCTGTCGAAGATTACGATCCACATCCACAATACAGTTTTTCCTACGACGTTCAAGATGCCTTGACCGGTGATTCCAAGAGCCAGAGTGAATCTCGTGACGGAGATGTTGTTCACGGTCAATATTCCTTGATTGATGCCGATGGACATAAGCGAATTGTTGACTACACTGCCGATCCAGTTAACGGATTCAATGCTGTCGTTCAACGTCAACCGTTGGGTGGTGCTGTTGTTGCCAAGGCTGTTGCTCCAGTTGTTGCTAAGGCCGTTGCTCCAGTTGCCTATCATGCTGGTCCAGTTGCTGCCTATCATGCTGGTCCAGTTGCTGCCTATCATGCTGCTGCTCCAGTCTATCATGCTGCTCCAGTTGCTGCCTATCATGCTGCTGGTCCAGTCTACCATGCCGCTGCACCAGTTGCTGCTTATCATGCTGCTGGTCCAGTCTATCATGCCGGACCAATTGTTGCCAAGTCTGCCTATGCTGCTCATCCAGCTATTGTTAAGACATCATTCTCCTCACCAATTGTATCGTATGTTCATTAAGGACACTGATCATGGGCCGTGATGTAATTTATTGACCTCCTTCATAAGGAATTCGAGCTAATTTTTTGTTAATAAAACGTAACTTTTTGCATAGAAATGAAACGGATTTTCTTATTCTTGACAAATCAATAAGTTCTTATTTTTTTACAGATTTCATGCAGGCTCATAGGCAGAAAAATCCATACAGATAATTGAAATTAAAAAAATCCAATTCATGGTATTTTCAGCTAATCACTTATCTATCAACCTTTGAGTGAGACAAGAAAAAGTTACTGAGTATTTTGATTCAATTGATTCAATAAATTTATCTAGAATTCAAACGAAAGAGTTAAGCCAGAAACTCCATTGTGTTTCTCAGAAATTAAAATGTGAAACCGTTCAAAACTGAAAACATTGTGGTTTTATCAATCACGTTCTATTCGCTAACGGCCAGTAAAGTATAAATCAAAATTTCCAAGATTTGTTTGTTGAAATTGAATTGTCTTTTATTATAATGTTGCGCGAATTACTCAAAAATTACTTCGTACATTTTCTAGATTCAAATAATGATGCCAAAAAGAAAACATAATTACAAGATTAATGCGTTGAAAATTGGATTAAGTAAATTTGAATTTTTGAGTTTTTTCGTGTATTTTTTTAAAGTTTCTGGTTCTCATTTTTTATGTTTCCCATAATGGAATAATGTGTCTAGTAGACTCATACGAGAGCATTGTATAAATAAAATGTAAACGCGCTCGAGACTTATTTCTCATTTGTGTGGGAAAATCTTGTAGGATTTTTACTGCAGTAGGTCGGTTTAAGGCCTTTGCAGTGCCGGATTAAGCACCATAAGAGCAACTAGGCAACCCAATCCGTGCATCCTTTTAAGTAGGTATGTAAAGCATACCGAAATTCGATCAAATTCAAATTCCGTTCCTGTTCCCATGTAAGGAAATCAACGAGAGATCTGTAAGTTTTTAATTTCTAATTATTCAAAATATTTAAAAATTTAAAAATAGTTTTTTTTTGTACTAATTTTGAAAATTGCGACGGTGCAATTTTACTCAATTTAAAAGTTACTATTTGTTTCATCGACTTCATTCATTCGTTCGACAAAGGGGAATTAGCATATAGAGCAGGATCGGTTAAAAGTGGATTAAAAATGGCATTTGATCGTGTGTGATATGATGGAATTCCATAATTTATTTCATCTGCTAAGCTAGAATGCAAATATCCGCGGCACATCTTGTATAAGAAACATTGTTCAAGAAAAGATCTTCCCTTCTCAAGGGAAACAATCATAAGGAAATTAAGTCTTGCTTGATATGGAAGGTAAGGATAAGGAAGTTTAAACTTGAAAAATAATGACTTAGTAAATCTTCGTTGAGCCGCCTTTAAGGCGTCAGTGGACCCACCAGCAGTCGTGGACCAAACCATTGAGGCGTATTCTAAAACGCTATGAACAAGTGAGACAAACAATCTTCCAGCACTGTTTTTAGAAAGAAACTCACTAGTACAACGAAGAATAAAACCTAAAAGCTTCGAGCCCCTTTTTATTATATTTTCGTAGTGCCCAATGAATCGAATCTTAGAATCAAAGGCAACTTCTAAGTCTGTGATTAAGTCAACATTTTTCAAAGGAAGATTGTTGACTGAATATGAAAATGATTTTGGAAAAAGCTTCAGTGTATAGACCATTACCGAGCACTTTGATAGGATAAGAAATATATCACTGGATCTACACCAGGAAAATGATAAATCCAGATAGGCCTGCAACGAAAAACAATCTCTTTGGCGTGAAATAGTGGTGAAAATTTTGCAGTCATCTGCGCACAAAAGACTTCGGTTCCTAAGAAGCCTAGGACTTTTTTTTATAATATTCTTTACACTTACACTAAATATTACTTTACAATTTACAATAAAACACCTAACTAGCCGTTAGGTCATTTACAAAATTAAAAAAGTAGAGGTTCCAAGATAGACCATTGAGGTACCCCCAACGTTGCTGAAAATTTAAAAGAAGTAACGTTATTAAAAATTAGTTTAGAGGTCCTGTTAACGAGGTATGGTGACACCCAGGAAATAAGGCAAGGAGGAAAGCTAAATCAACGAAGTTTATTTAATAGCACAACATGGTTAACCGTATCAAAGGCCTTAGAAAAATTAATATATATTGCGTGGAACTAGAGGCGCTTGTGTGTTTGCGACGAAATCGATATTTTCAGTCAGATTTGTGGCCGTGGATTGACTTTTTCTTGCGGAAACCATGCTGACAAGAACATATTAAGTGACCAAAATTGTCACCAATCTAATTGTACACAATACGTTCTAACAGTTGTGAGCAAGATGATAATAAAGCAACCGGTCGATCGTTTGAACGCAATATGTATTTAGCTCCCCAGTTCTGGGAATTGCAAATATAAATGAAGTCTTCCATTGACATGGAAAGATACACGAATACTTTTATTCAAAATTATTGAGAGCGGACTAGATAGTTACCATCTTCAAGAAAGAGTTCGAAAGAGTATTAGGTCCACAGGACGACTAAAGACAACATTAATTGACTGACCGAATCATGTGTAATTAGAGGCAGGGAAGGAAGTGCTACGAATTGGTTTACAGGATTGGAAAAGTTCGTTATTGTCGAGCTGGTAAGCCGATTATCTAAAGATATAGTGGAGGAAATTGAAGAATTTTTAACATACGACGAGAAAAGTGTGCAATTTGTTCCCGATGCTATTTTCAACGCTGTCAATGTATGCATTCCCGGAAGTGTGAATTGCTTTTTTTGTTTCAGAGCGAAGTCTCCTAGAAAGAGGAAGATCGGATGGGCGTTTGAACGGTTTATAACGAATAAGCACTCGGCTTTTCCTCTGACTTAATCTTTGGGTCGCTCTAGTTATCCAAACAGGACCCTTGCGAGGATTTTTAGTGTAAATTGGAACACATTCCCCAAATATGTTGAAAAGAATATCATAAAAAACAGAAAGAGCAGAGCCACAGCTCATATTCGCCAGTGCTAACGACCAATCCACGTGAGACAATCTGACAATAATTCCTTCATAACGCCTGGATAGACCTCGGGCGGAATGAGAATGAAATTTTTATCCGCTGCGATTTTCTCAATGAAAATGCATACTTACTGTCGTGGAATATATGGCAAATGCTGATGAATTCCATAAGCTACAATCCAAAAACGGATCCATAATTTTTCTCGGCCATTTTATGTATTATTTTTCGATTCCCCGGTCATTAGATACTTTCCACGGTGAAATGACCGGGGAATCGAAAAATAATACATAAAATGGCCGAGAAAAATGTTGGAACCATTTCCGGATTGTAGCTTATGGAATTCCCCATCATTTCCGACATGCTCCCCGACAGTAAGCATGCATTTTCATTGAGAAAATCGCAGCGGACAAAAATTTCATTTTCATTCCGAGATTAAATGTTGGCGTGCTAAGAAAGTTAATTTTTATTATCCTGTAAGAGTGCTGGATGGTAAGGGTCACATGAAACAATCATTTCAGAAGCCTTGGGTGAGGTCAAGCAAAATGGCGATAGATGGCTAAAAACAAGATCAAGATTCTTCTTCTTCTCAGTACCGTATAGCCCCATGTGGGGCCATTTTGCGTTAACTCAGCCGTTTATAGTCAATTTTTATATTTATATTTATATTTATATTTATATTTATATTTATATTTATATTTATATTTATATTTATATTTATATTTATATTTATATTTATATTTATATTTATATTTATATTTATATTTATATTTATATTTATATTTATATTTATATTTATATTTATATTTATATTTATATTTATATTTATATTTATATTTATATTTATATTTATATTTATATTTATATTTATATTTATATTTATATTTATATTTATATTTATATTTATATTTATATTTATATTTATATTTATATTTATATTTATATTTATATTTATATTTATATTTATATTTATATTTATATTTATATTTATATTTATATTTATATTTATATTTATATTTATATTTATATTTATATTTATATTTATATTTATATTTATATTTATATTTATATTTATATTTATATTTATATTTATATTTATATTTATATTTATATTTATATTTATATTTATATTTATATTTATATTTATATTTATATTTATATTTATATTTATATTTATATTTATATTTATATTTATATTTATATTTATATTTATTATGTTCAAAATTTCACACACATTTTATAGTGCAGATGCTCTGGTTAGACTTGTGTCGACTGCAAATTTATTACATGCAATGTAATTTCACCACTTCACCACAGTTATGGCATTTTATTCTTTAATAACAATAACGCATAAAGGTTCCATAATCACATTAACCTTAATATGTATATCTTTTGAAAATCGTTACTGACATTTTACTTTTGATATATTCTTATCGACATTTAAATGGTCAATAACGGCCACACAACAATTCGATTTTTTATTGTTGTTTCGCATTTAAGTTTGATCTTTCAAGCACCTATCTTAATACTTGGTAGGCATAAATATTTGATCAGAATCAGATTTTCAATCCATGCACCCAATTGCATCAAATCGCATTTTCAATTGAAGCTGAATATAAAAGATAAATTCATATAAAAGACGAGGATACAATTTGGATAATCAGTACAGGTTTTTCGTTTGTTCGTAGCTAAACGCATCCATCAGATGTAAGATACATTACAATGGTCATCAAGGTAGCACTTCTATATCCGCAGATAATTTCATTTTAAAATTCAATTTCATTCTCTTACAGTTTGCTGTTGTCGTCCTTGCTTTCGTTTCGACCCTGGTCAGCGCTGGACTTCTTGCATCTGCTCAAGCGTACCATGGCGGTGTTGCTCCATATTTCAGCAGATCTACCGACACCTATGATCCCAATCCACAATACAGCTATGCCTACGAAGTTCAAGATGCATTTACCGGCGACTCAAAGAGTCAGACTGAATCTCGCAATGGTGACATTGTACATGGTCAATATTCATTGATTGAACCTGATGGCCATCAACGTGTTGTCGATTATACTTCGGATCCTGTCAATGGATTCAATGCTGTAGTTCGGCGTAATCCACTTGGTGGGGCTGCCTTACCACCGAATAATGTTGCACCTGTTCATGCTGCATACGCCGGCGCTTATGCTCCGCCGGGCTCAGTTTACGGTAGGAATTATGCTCCGGTTAGAGTTGGGTATCCGGGAGTAGGATATTGGATATGGTTTTGGACGGACTTCGTTCACGTCGCCCTTTGTATCTTATGCTCATTGATCACGATTATTTTAAAAGAAAAACATTATTTAATTAAACCCATATTTATAATAAATTTTAGTAATTGCATTGAATTTACCTAAAGTGTTTAATTTGAATTTCTTACATAATGGGGAACACTAGCAGTACTACATCCGCCACTAGAACCGCAATACATATAATGTCCATAATTTTCAATTAGGGTGTATTTCAAAGCCATCTCGCAACCTGCTTACGTACATACGCATTATCAACATGTATTTGGTTGATTGACTCACCCCTTCAAATTTCTCTTAAACTTATTAGACTGTATGAACGAAAACCATAGGTAATTCCTTTTTATGTCAGCAAAATTTCATATTAGGACGTATTAAATTTTGTGCTAAGAAAACGTTTTTTACAACACACTCTTTATCCTATACGACATGGTTAACAAAGTGTGTACATTGTAGTTTTATCCATAATAAATTTCAATTGGAGGTTTCTGGCTTAAATCTTTCGTTTTGAAATTTTACTAATTTACTTCATAAACTTAAATGTATATTTTTCTTGGCGTATTCCTCATAAAATAGAACAAAGCTTAAACATCCAAAACAGAATGGTTTACATCAATAAACAGCTTTAATAAAGTCCCAAAGCGGAGCTCCCTTGTGATGATTATCTCTCTACTTACTCTACGTCAATAAATAAATCAAAAATATTTCAACATTTCAATGAACTACTATCAACAACTTACAAACTTGTACTCTTAATTCCCATAAGTTTTGCTATATAAAATACAATATATGTATATACAAATAGTTACTTATACGAGTACTTACCGCCCACGACTATCATACAATGTCAATCAAGACAAATATTTTTGCATAAACAAAAGTGAAAAGGTCGTCTGAGGCCGCTAGGAAAAATACATAGTTCACAATAATGTACTCCTACCAACATATAGTTGTGTATCTAATCTCAATTTTGCATTATGCCTAGCATCCATTGTCATACTTTTATTCGAATCATAAATTTAGTTTGATCCAAATACGTCTATGTAATGAAATATTACCCAAATGATTTAATTCATAAATTTTATTTAATAAGTAGAAGTATAAAAAATGTTTGCGTATCCGTATGTATTATGTCTGGACAAAATATTGATATCAGCTTGATTTCGTACTATTTTGTATCCGGATCCATATTGAAAGTAAATTTAATAATTCACCACACCAATGTTGAGATAAACTTCCTCTGTCTTCAAAATAACCCTCTCAAGAGATCGTATCGTATCGACTCGACACTGGTCAACAACAACAATTCGTTTATATCGCGCTATAGAATAGCCTCAAGTGGCTGAGTTTCACTTTATCACTAATGTCCAGATAGGGAGATGGGGAGTAACATACAAAAACAATATTATTGACCTACTTTGGTGTTCAGTATAAAGCTATTTGTGTATATATCAAGGAGAGAAGATGTTTGATGATCCGATCGAGTGTTTTCGATTCAATTGCAGGGATTTACGAGTAGAGACACAATATTCCCGTACTACACCAAACACAATTCACTTCTTTATATAACAAACCAGTTATCCAGTGTGCATTGTGTACTCGAAATGTTGTGTCTGAGAACTTTTCCGTTCTTTTGCGTCTGCTGATTAAGATGTGGAGATGGAGAAGAATTGGCATGATATTTTTAGACGCACCTGTCTGAGTTTAACAAACTGAGACCAGATGTAAATTACAAAAAATAATATAAGGTGGGGTGTCCGTGTCAGTAATAAATTTGTTTGAACTGATTTTTTTGTAAGTAGTCTTGAGTCGATAATCCGGATCAATTATTGCAAGGGGTAATCCGGACCAACAGAACATCCGGTTTAGGGCAAATCGGTCGGTCGCCCGGGACGCCAAAATTTGGGGCGTCATTTGGGTTAGCACAGAAAGAAAGCTGAAGGGTTTGTTTGGTGAAAAAATAAAAACACCAGCAAATTAATGATCCCAATGCAGTGCGTGGAATTTCTTAAAAATTGCACTGACGCGAAACTGCTATTCATTTCTGGGGACTAGAAGAACTAGGTGTAAACAAGCACCAAAGGTGGTATTACACTATCAAATAAAATTTGTCCAGTGGGTCACACAAAATTTGTCCAACTTTTGCAATGACGAAAAGCGTTTTTCGAGACCTACTTTGAGACACTATGGGACAAACAAATGACCAATTGGTTTGACTAATGACGTAGTCAGTCAGGTTTCGAGTCAGTTGTTTCACCAAGGCAAATTTACCTATCACCTAGTATGACTGTTTCAGAAAAAAATTACCAAAGTTAACTTTGCTCTAACATGTATCTAGAGTGGTTACTGTGCATTTTGTTTCATTTCTTCATGGATTTCGCAAAGGTTTTGTTGAATAAATGTTTGTTCTATAGAAAATCAGTTTAATTTGGCTTGAAGGCGTAAGCTAGCCTCTTGCTATTCAAAATGCTATTTAAAATTTAAGAAGACGAAAAGTGACCGCAGGTAGAATGAAAAAATGTTAGATCTTAGGTGCATGGAGAACTTAGGGAAAATTAGAGTAGCAGCTAGCTCTTTTTACAAATTGGTGTGTTTGATGCAGGGGCGTTACTCAAGAAAATTTTTCGAAAGGGGTTTAAGGAATAAGATAAACGGTGCTCATATTTTGTAAGTACTCAGTGTATCCAAATCACTGAGTTTGTACATTGGGAAATTATCGTAAGGACCATCGTAGGGACCATCAGATTTTTGAGCCTCCGAAAAATGTTCTCCTCCTTCTCGTTTGTAGCTTAAATAATATGGTCCTCTTTTATTTCTAAAACAAAATATTTGTTTTTGATCTATTAAGCGAAGGTTTTACTAAACTTACATACTAGCAACTTTTATAGGTTAAGGTCAAAATCAAGTATTTCGTAGGTATTCCGTGATCCTCGAAATTAGAATAAGTATTCGATTCGATTTTTAGTTTAATTTGTATTGGAGGTTTTTTTTTTGTAATATTCGTTTAAAAAGCAACTTCACCGCTCTATACGGTTGTAAAGAAAGCATTTAAAGCGCTGCAAAGATTCATAGTATTTAGACGACCCTTATGGAGTCTTCTAGTCACTAATCAGGTTCTTTCTCCCCTCTCATTTAAATTGCGGAAAGACAAATTCAAAATTAACTGCGGATCTTAGTCTCAAGCTATTGGAAAAATTGAGAAACACCGGGGAATAGTTTCAGTTGTCCTACTTCTAACTTGAGAGTCCCTACAATCAATATTTGTCAAACAATCAGCTTTAGTGCATAATAAAATTCTGAAAGTAATTACATGATAATTTTTGTGAAAGAAGAAACATCTTGCTATCATTCATGTATTGTTATATCCCTTGCTCGTGCTACTGTCAGTTAAGTTTCTACAGATTACTTGTATGTCGGGCTCGAAACTTGGACATTGTGCTTTTGAAGTTGCGGTGCGTGTTTTATTTTAAACTGATTTCTCATCCAAATATCATTACTAGGGCTCGGAATTTTATGTAAAATAAAACATGAAATACGTACATATAATATGTGTTTATTTTGTCAAAATATGTAAAAAAAAAAACTGAAATATGTAAAATAAAATTATGATTACGAACATCAAAATCGTAGTTACTCTTCAAAATTGTAAAAAAAAATATTTTTTTTTTTAATTTTCAAATTTGAAACTCCGTCTGTGTGATGCAAGAATTTTTTATACTGGCTGAATGACCTTTCAACATCGACTGATGTGATGGGCGCATATTTGAATTTTGCGATTTCCTCTGGTTTCGATGCGATTTCCTCTTCTAACTTTTGGTTAATGATGGTTTCGTAAGAATTTGTTTGGCTCTCTTGAGAGCCACAGCGTTTTCGTCAAGTTTGGAGAACAAAGCCTTGATCTCCTCGAAATTTTTGCAATAATACTTCACGCTTCCAACCAGGTTCCCCATCTGGTTACAACGGGCTCTTGTGGTAGGAGCAAATCGAGGAAGCTCTCCTTTAGTATTCTCACGCGACTTGGTGCTTTCAAAAACACTTTCTTTACGTTGGAAAAAAAGACATCTACTTCGACGAACTCGTTTCTAATGTGCTAGGCAATGCGATGAAATGCATGGGCGAGACAAGTAACGTGAGTTAGTCTCGGATAAAATACTTGGAGGGCTTTTCCAGCCTTTACCATGTATGGAGCAGCATCAGTTACGAACAGGAACACATTACTGTGCTGCACTCCATTTGGCCCCAGTACGCTCATCGAATTGTTGAAATATTGAGCAATAGATGCGTGGTTGTACTTTTCTAAGACTTCGATATTAAACAAAATGGGCTTCGTTTTTCCGAAGATGATAGCCCAACAATAGCGTTGGCTATACATCTCCCTTCGACATCGGTAGTTTCGTCTATTGAGATCCATATGGGCCCATCACTAATTATATCGCGAATTCTATTAAGTGCTTCCGTGTTGACGTCGCATAAATAGGTCTTTCTTACAGTGGCGGCTCGTGGCGTACGGTACAGGGTGGGCCACCAACTTTGTATTAATCCCAGTTTTATGCACAAATATCCATTTTGTACGATTCTGGATAATAGGCATTAGTTATTTTTGTTTTAAATGAAATAAAAAATTGTTTTAAATTCAAATGAATCGCGGTTTTCGATGGTTTTACGTTTTTTTATAGATGTCCAATATTAGTACAACCAATTACGTTTAATTTGCTGGTTATACGTTTCTTTTTACTATTTTCAATCTTGATGTAGATAAAAATGAATTTATTTGTGGAGAAGAAGAATATATTTTAGTTTATTTTTAGTTCGATCATGTAGCTAATTACACTAAAATATATTGATATTATTTAAAAAAAAAAAAACACCTTTTCTTTTTTTTTAACAAGATTCAATCTAAAAGATCAATTTAGATTTGCTTGAGATATTATTTATTTTGTAAATAACAAATTAATGCATTTTGATCGACATCGAGACTAACAATAGTAAAAAGAAACGTAATTATAACAAGCAAGTTGAACGAAATCAATTGTACCGATATTTGACACACATAAAAAACAGTCAAAATATCCAAAACCGCGATTCACTTGAAATTAAAAAGAAGTTATTTCGTCGAAGAGGAACATAATCTTGCTATATTTTATATGGTTCCACATCTTTCTAACATTAATTAAAAGCCTTTAGCAATCCATCTGCATATTTAATTTTTATTACCTTCACCAAGATAAATTATAATGAAATCAAAATTGTAGAGCGTCGGTTATCCGAACCGGGGACTCGGCTTTTTTCATATGAAATGTATAAAATCAAGTGAAAACATCAAGTGTCTGAAGGAAACAACCTTTCATCAGCAGCACTCAGTTGCTTCAAATTTTTTGTTTTTGTTCAGTCCTAGTCATTTATCCTGGTTGTCGCTTATATTACCTTTTAGGCAATCCTCCAATTTTTCTATGGAAACTCGATTAACCGAACTTTCGATTATTCGAACCACCCCTTGTCTACATTAGTTCCGATAATCGACGCTCTACTATATCATTTTCAGCGACATTTGAAAATTTCCTCGGACTCTTCCTCTTTAATTCTTGTATATATTACACACAATTCGGAAAATATGTCTTAAATAATAATGGACTGTATAATTGAATAAAAATCACATTTTTTAATTTATCCTCCGATGAATTTTACGATATTTTCTTGGCTATTCATCATATGAATATTAGGAAACTCCAAATATCATTATCTTACATTTTCATTCCTAAATCGATTTGTCCCTAATGATATACACGTATGCATGAATGTCTGTTTTGGTTAAAAAAATTGCATTCTTACAAGCCACAAATTGTGCCGCATAACACTTTCAGCACTTGCATCCCAATACATTTTATCGCATGTTTTAAATTATTACTCTCACGGGCCGGCCCCTTAACCATACGAACGCGAAGCATCTTGTGCTGATATCGCACGAAATTTTTCTGTACAAATTATCACTTGCATCCGACAAATTCGATGCAACCGGTCATGCACTATCAGCTAGTGCCCAAAAGTTTGAAAGCAGTATCAACATTGTGACAAGATATTTGGATTGGAAATCGGTTTGCAAATATGTGTGTAGCTGGGATGCAATCCAATGAGATTAGGTTGTAGAATAGAATTAAAGTGATTGGCCAATTGATTATGCGTGGAAAGTGTTCAAGCAATTTAGGAACTAAAAAGACTTTATATAGGTACATATGTAGATGTATATTTTTATATTGGATAATTGTTTGAAACAAGGTGTGCATTAAACCTTCTATATACAAAATTATTGGTAACGATGGAAACTAGTTATTTAAAAAATGAAATAATAAAATTTCTTATATTCCAACTAGAATGATTGGGTGGGCCGGGCCCACCTGGCCCACTGAGACGGGCCGCCACTGCTTTCTTATGGTGCTTTTCTCGGGAACTCTTTGCCCACTATACTTCTCCAAGAACTCCTTAAAGTGGGGATTGTTTAGTTTATAAAATGGGATATCGGCCTTGACAAAAGCGCGATATAAATCTGCCTTCCTGCTGCCTTCCGAAGGAGAAATAAACGTTTGTTTCGAGGTCCTTCTTTTCTCTTTGTTTTGTTTATGTAAAGCAGTAGAAATATGCTGTACAACTTGAGACCTTTGGGTGGTTGCCACAGCTTTTCCGCAACTTTCACAAAATAAAACACTTCCGTCTCCACGGAAATCCTCGTCAGGAAACTCCCGTATGTATTTCAGGACAAGAGAACTAGATGTAGACTTGACTTTTGGCATTTTGAAAAAAAATTAAAATTTTAACTAACCGAATACTGAAGACGAAATAAGTGCAAAATGTCCATCAAGGACCTTTTTATAGACAATATCCATTTATGTATTCGCACTTTATATAATTTTATTACCCCTCAAACTAGCTAACCCAAATATTGAATGCAAATACACTACCGAGTCTCCCTTAATGCAGCATAGTCCTTTACCTTTTACATTTTGATTCTTTTATTGTTTTATTTCTCAGCCAAATTATTTTTCTAGCAAATTGAAATATTGTCCATAAAAATTCTTTTGGTAAGAAAAATCCCAAGTTAGCCCAGTGCATTTAGTTTCATCCAATTAGAAAATTATCACTTCAGTTTATTGTGGTATGCATAAATTTTTGCAGAGGCAAAAAAATTCCACGGATTAATTTAAATTATGAATTTTCCAATATCCCACAGTGTGCAAAAAGTATATAATTGTCGATATTTTTTATATTGATCATTGAATGCACCCACTCGTTTGACCACCATTGGTCACACAAAAAATTGGTAATTTTTGAATGACCGTAGGGCAAAAACTGCAAAATAAATTTTACCAAGGCTGTGTTTTGTTATTACACTAAGGTCATATGTTTGACCCGAAATGAATAACCACGATTGTCATTCATTTTTGGTCATAGATAGTGTAAAGCCGGCTCTAGACCGACCGGAGTGTGGCAAACACCGCACAAAAGATTGATACAAAAAATCGTGCAGCAGCAGTGTGGTTGGGCGACTCCAAGGTATCATTCCTGGAACCGGTCTTTTGTACGGTGTGTGCCACACTCCGGTCGGTGTGAGGCCGGCTTAATACCTCCTTAAAAGTCGTTGGTATATGTTTTTAGTTGGGGAAAGGCCAAAGACCAAATCCGTTTCTTAATGTAAAATATCATTCTCAACCGGTGTTTCTTGGTTTTGCTATAAAATTGTTATAAGTGTATTTGTCTTTCAAAAGCTGTGTTTAATGGCAAAAATCAAAGTGAGCTCGATTAGTTTTCAAATAAAATAAAAAAATAGTGATTATATAAAAATGCTATCGGTTCTTAACCCATTTTGAACCGGTGTTCGCACCTGCGAACAGTATAACTTATGCCATAATTCAATGGTATATTTTTTACGTTGTGTCGCGTAGAGATTATCCTTGGCGGCATCTTCGCGTTTCTGGCTGCGGACTATAAAATTAGAAACGTGTGGCGCCCACGCCCGTCTCCGTTGAGTCGGCCACCCCCGGATACTCTCGACGTGCCACAACGATAGTGAGTTGAACCCGCCGCAAGAGTAACCCGTAACACAGCACCTTCTCTCAGAACACTTTTTCATGTGTCGTAAATGTGGATGAAAGCACTTAATTGCAGCAAAAATATGTGGCACTTGCAGAATATAGAGCCGTCATGCGTACCTGGATGCAAGGCGATTAACTGCATAAAGTAATTTTAGTTCCTGAGTCAGTGAATTTCTCCTTTCTTTGGTTAGGCTTTTGTTTTATAATTATTTTAATTCATTTTAGTAGGTCTAGGTCGGGTTTCTTATTTTAATTCGATATTAATTTAATTAATTTTTTCACTTTTTGTTTTTTGTTTTTCTTATTTTTTGGATCCCATTCTCAGCTATCCACCCTCTTACACATTTTACAGGACAAGAAGCAAAATTCCCCAGTTTTTGGTATTTCGATTTCATATTTCGATGAGTGTATACCCTATACCCATGTACAGACCTAGAAAGCACGCAAGACCCAAACATATTCAATTTAATTTTTTTTGTAGGGGAGGACGAGCTAGATGAGTCGGATCTTGCACACATTTAAAAATGTTTAAGCACATCCAACAGCTCCCATTTGACACTGAAAGTTTTCGGGCCATTTTTTCGAAATACAATAACCAAATATACTTTTTCAGGGGAGTTAGGGATAGGGGTAGTCAAATCTAGTCCACTTTCTATAAACTGAAAGTGTATGTCATTAATAAGCATTTGATCAAAATTTCAGGTCGCTAGCCATATTCTGTCGAAAAGTATGGCCAAATTAAACTACATATCATGAAGGAGTCATTTGTATGGAAGGTAGGGCCGATTGGGCCCATTTTCAATGCAGTCCAAGGTTTTATCAAAACAAACATCTGGAAGAAACTTAAAACCGCTAGCTTCATTATTTCGGGAGTTATCGTGCGAACTGACAGACACACAGACGGACAGACAAACAGACGGACATGGCTTATTCGAATCAGGGACAGACCTTGATCATTTATATATATGAATACTTTGCCATACTTGCGGTGGCTCCTTTGAGGTGTTACATAATATCGGCATAACAAAAACAATATACCATATACCATCTTATGGGTATAGTTTATAAAAACAAAGTAACAAAGATTTTCATGAAAATGACCACTATAAAGCACAACTCAGACCGGAGCCAAATCTACCTGATAAATTCCATCAATATATTTTTCGTCTAGTAAAATTATTGTCAACAAACGTTCTTTTTTCGATTTTCCAGGGTGACATTCGCACAATTAATTTGCTAATGTTAAATCGGTGAGGCTAAACTAGAAACGAGCTTACGCATACTTTTTAGAAAGCATGATGCGTTGACGAACAGCGTGAAAACAGCGAAGTACAATATTTCTATACCCTTCGCTCATAGAGTGAAAAGGTATATGTATTAACTTTGTCATGAAGTTTGCGACGCATTGATGGAAGATCATCGACCATATAAAAGTATACATATACATATGATCAGTATGCCTTGGGGAGCCGATTGGGCGATGTCTGTCTGTCTGTCCGTCTGTTGCGACGCGTTTTACTCGGCCAATTTAAAAGCCGTAAAGCTGAAATTTTGCACAAATGCTTCTTCTTCCTGCAGGCAGGTATGTTTGAATCGGTAACATAGGACAATGGGAGGGATTAAATACAAAGTCGTAGATACGTCCGAAAAAACTTTTAGCCCGAGGTGACCAAAGGGAATCCAAATCACGCCCGAATTTTTTTCATTTAATTTACCTGAAAATAAGACGATTTCATACAAATGATGACCGCGAAAAATTCATTCGAGAAGGGCATTTGAATCACTTTTCAGTATTGTACAATTGGTTTCCAAACGCAGAATGTTGTCCAAACTCCGGGGAAAGTAATTATCTCAGTCTTGCAACCAAGCAGAGGCTGTTTCGTTCACTGATTCTTAAGGAGGTATTACACTATCAAATAAAATTTGACCAATGACGCAAAAAGTTTGTCCCACTAGTGTAATAGCTAAATAAATGACCAAAAACGTGTTTGACCAAAAAATGAATGACCATCGTGGTCATTCATTTCGGGTCAAACATATGACCTTAGTGTAATAACAAAACAAATCTGTGGTCAAATTTATTTTGCAGTTTTTGGTCACACGGTCATTCAAAAATTACCAATTTTCTGTATGGTTCATGGTGGTCAAACGAAATGATTCGATTCGGTGCATTTAATGTACAATATAAAAAATAAAGACAATTTTATACTTTTTCGCAAGCTTTGGGATATTTGAAAATTCAAATTTTAAATTAATCCGTGGAATTACATCGGAGAAAATATTTTTGATAGTAAAATTTAACTCTCGGTAATAGCTCTGAAGTGGAACAATGTGCGTGTTCAGTACACAACTCTAGTTTGGCGATCTCATCTTTATCAAAGAATTGTGGTAGACGCACATCGGTTCAATCATTTTCTCGACTTTTCCCGTTCTTAAAGTTTTTTTTTTCTCAACAACTTGGAACCCCCAGCCAGCATTGGCATCATATATCGTAAACATAGACCAAAATAATCTTTACTTCATGCATCACAAATCGACGTTTTGTATCGATAGACCACACTGTTGAAGTGCAACACATGATGGCCAGCTGAAGGAATGCCCACGCATCAGCTATTCACTACAATGTATAGCTATTTTTTTTCTTTTCATTTGAAACCCACTATTTGGATATTGGATGGATTAGTTTTCGTGATTTCTTCCGTTCGTTGAGACTGCGTACCTAAGTTCGCAACAATCGGATGAAAAAACAAACTTTTTTTTAAAACGAAAGTGTTTAAAAAGTGTGTACGTCGCGATTGCAGTGAAGTTATTATTTATTTTTGATGTACTTTTGCTCAGTGTTATTGTGTTTAAAATGTTTCTTTTTTTGTGCTTCTGAAATCATAACGATGCAAGTAAGTGATAGTTTATTTACCTAGTTCCAAAAGGACCATGGTCTCGGTTTGTTCAAAACTCAACAGATTTTTTTATACACATTACTCTTGTACATAATCTAATGACTAAAAAAAAACTTTAGATAAAACAATTACTTACAATCCTTCTACATTCGGAAATCGTAAGCCAGGTGGTTTATAGATAACGTTGAAATCACTAGTGATTCACAGCGTAGTATGGTATTCGGCGCAGCGCATAGTGTCCCATTGGTCTTCATTTTGATACCTTGCAAAAACTAATTTTTATAATCTTCGCTGTAGTCTGGCTGGTCTAGCGGTTAGTGCGCGCACCTTCAGTGCACAGGGTTATGAGTTCGAATCTCACCGTATTCCATGGTGTTTTTCGAACTCACGAGCTTGTGACGGACTATGATCTCACTCAGATGTTAAACGAGGACCCATTTATGGGGATAAATAACACTGCTGAGCGTGATGCTGATCTCATTACCTCAACAAAAAGCAGATAAGATCTTGGAAATAGGATGTCACTAACACATCCTGCGGCCTTAATCCAATGTTGGATTGTCGCGCCTGTTATTTATTTTTTTTATTAAGCGAAAAGGGTATATTAACTTTGTCATGAAGTTTGTAACGCATTGAAGGAAGCATCTCCGACCATATAAAATATGTATATATATGATCAGCGTGACAAGCTGAGTCGATTGGACGCTGTCCGTCTGTCTGTCTGTTGCGACGCGTTTTACTCGGCTAGGCCGCATAAACGCACCGGATTGTGATTCCTCATGTATTTTCCAGCAAAAAGTTGTATGGAGAATACCCTCTTAGCTTAACCCTTTAGCTGGCACAGGCATTTGAAGATTTTTGAAAAATAATTTTCTTGTACGACTAAAACTTCAATATCTCAAAAGCTAGACTAGCTAGAATAGCAAAATAAGATGATTACTACAGCCAACAAATTTACCTAAAAAATAAAACTAACGGCACTTAAATCCGATAAGAAGTTCGGTTTTTACATAACTTCAAAGTCAAATTTTTGTGATTTGACCCAAAAACAATATATTTTTCCATCTCAATTTTCTCCAACTTCTGCCAAGGTGAGGTGCTAGTACGATTCTTTTAAAAGTTGGTGCATAGTCTAACGATAATTTCTTTTTACATCATTTTATCCTATCTTCATTATTTCTAACAGTTTGAATGCTTTAAATGCAAAAAACTAAGGGTTAATTTTAGCTCGATTTCGACATACTTTGAATAGATTTTACCAATTGCAGATCTTTAGGAGCAGTGTGAATAATTGAATTGTATTGAATTCGAGCTAAAATTAACCTTAGTTTTCTACACTTAACTTAATAAAAACTGTTAGAAATAATGGAGCTACAATAAAATTATGTAAGAAAGAAATGATCGTTAGACTATGCGCCAATTTTTAAAAGAATCGTACAGGCACCTCTCCTTGGCAAAAGTTGAAGAAAATTGAGATGAAAAAATTGAATATTTTTGGGTCAAATCACACAAATTTGACTTGGAAACTCTGTGAAAACCAAACCTCTTTAGGTTAGGTATAGTAGCAAAAACTATGCGAATGAATACTAAAATTTCCTTCAAGAAGCTTTGTTTAAAAAAAAAAAAACTTAGAGTTATTATTATGGCCGTGTTTTTTTATCATCGGGGGCAGGTTTGCTAACCCAGACGCGCACAAAAAACTATCGAGGGTAGCATCCAGGTTAAATTTCAAAAATGTCACGTAGGCATTGCCATTAATTTCAAAACATTGCTCATAAATATTAAAGCCCCGTTTTCACTTTACAAACGCAAAAGTTCAAATGTAATTTTTTTAATGAAAACGTATTTTTATATATGAATCATAATTTTGCTAGAATAAGAATTCGACGAACAACATTTTTAACATGAATATACAAACAAAAACTATTTTTTTTGCACACACTTGTGTGTTGCATGTAAACTATACCTTAGAACTTTTCAATTTAAAATTTAATTTTAGCTAGTCATTGGAAAACGTACTAGAAAACAATTGGGATTGCATACATTTAGGCGAGTTTTGGAAAGCTCATTAAAACTGGATAGCAATATAATTTCTAACCTATATAAAGTCACAGGTTAGCGTTTGTATGAAAATTACCCCGTATAGTGTAGGTTAGCTGATTAACCCTAGTCCTACCAACAGGGGTACAGGTGTACCTTTTTAACTTTAAATTTAAATATTTCCGACTTGCCAAAACCAAATATGTTGAATCACTCTGACATCTTAAAGTAAAGGGTTTTTGGTTATTTTAACTACTTTTTAGATTTTTGGTTCGATATACTTAAGAGAAAAAAGAAAAAAATTGTGATATGACATATTTACCGGCAAGGGCACACCTGTACCCACTTAACTTTTTCAATGAATTTAATGAAATACGATACAGGATTTCCGGAGGTACTCGTTTGTATCTCTGGACGTCTCTCTCCAGATTTCTGACTTCACTCCTGAAATTTCGTGGAGGAGGAGTATTGCCCATGAGACGCTGGTTTGGGTGATCCTCTCGTTAGCAACCGACCATATATTGTAAAGGCAGAAGGAGATTTTGATCACGTCCTGGTAACATGCTGGTTTCTTGATGAAGATGATCCTGGGACGACATAAGGTGACAGCGATACGTCGAATAGCGCTCTGACATGCCCGGATCTTAATCCAGTTTGTGTCACAAATGGTTTGAGACCACACCGGTGCTGCATAGCTGGGAATGACTCTACCTATGGCTTTGAAGGTGATCAATATAGTTTCCTTGTCCTTGCCCAGGAGCTCCCGGCCAGGGGCCTTAGGACGTTGTTTCTACTGTGTGTTTTGTCGACTACGTCTTTGACGTAATCCTCCTGGCGACCATTCCCGATGGCAGCCCCGCTGCCACACGGGAGTTACAAGCCTCTTCGGGGCGGGCCACACACGTTTCCAACAAGAGCCGGCCAAGATTTGCCAAAAAACCCTCCCTGGCAAGAGCCATGAAGGTTCGATGCAGCAGGATTGTGTATAAATAACGATCATTCCGCTTGTTTGTGCTGCTGGTCTTTGAAGAGCGCCGAACAGCGGAACTTTGAACAGCGCCGAAGACACAGGGGGAATTCCTCGTGTTCTTCGAAATCACTTTCAGAATTATCGCTTGTTTCTATTTCGAAACATTCTTGCTCAGCATCAGACGCAATACACTTATCTGGCATCAATTCGAAAGAAAGGTTCTCCGTCATCGTCTGACAACATATGGAATTGATTTTGTGTCAATCTGTACAAAAATAAATCAATAAAAATGTACAAATGGCGGCAATAAGCTAAATGACGACAAGTGTACTTTTCAATGTGGATTTTCTCTTTTCCGTTTAATGGCAATGAATTACTGCTGGAGTTCAGCGGCGATCTACATTGAAATATATTAAATAAAAATATTAAAAAATAAACTGATTCATACAATCGATTGGATGGTCCTCGGGTTGGCTCGTATTGCATCATGCCTGGTTCTAATGCAGATGTTGATGCACTCACATTCACCGTTTTAATACTTTGCACTTCTACTTTTTTTCCACTAGACATATTTTCACCTGGAAATTATTACATATCACCAGACACTTTGCCTAAAAAGTCAAGAATGTTGAAAAAACACGAATGCATTCATTCAATATATCGAATCTAGCGATAAAACGAAGTTGGGTACAGGTGTACCCATGTTGGTAGAAATAAGAATAAACTTTTGTCGGTAGGACTAGGGTTAAAAAACACGGCCACTGTTTTCATACAAGTACCTATAATCCTATTTTCGGTCGGTTTTTTGTCTCCGGCCGATTCTCTCCATAAATCATCAGTAAGCTTTGATAAAATTGGTACAAAATAAAGATGAGATGATCAAGCTTTAATATGATATGCGACTTCAAGGTAACCAAGGCCAACTTGTAAAATATGCTTGAACACATTTAATTTGATTCAAGTGTTCATATATTTTCAATTCCATTCAAGAACGTCGTCTTAAAAACTCTATCTCTCAAAAAATATAACATTCATTCCATAATCTTCAGTAACCATATAAACCATTATAAATATATGTAGCATAATTCATTTTTAATCTCCACGAATCATGCATTATTGATCCATTTCGTATAAGCCATTAACATTCTTTACGAGCAATGCATTAAAAATATATGTTACATAAGTATTGCGTAATCTTTATGACTAACGATTATGTAGTCTTTACGATTGATGCATTAAAAATGTATGCAACGTAACTATTACATAATGTTTACGAATAACGATTTTATAATGATTATCCGTAATAAGGCGCAAATGCGTATATAGATGAAATAGGGGGACATCGTCATATACTGCTTGTATGAAAACGTGATGAATGAATAAGCAATATGTGCTTACGCGTGTTGCATGAAATAATGATTACAAATGTGTTAAATGCTGGCTGGGCCTCTTCGCCTTAGTGTCAATAATAAATTCAATTAAAATTAGTAATTAGTAACCCACAATTTATAAATGAATTAATATTTTTTTCTGGAGGAAACAAAGTACATATTTCCCAATTAAATATGTGGACAAAAAATTTAAAGAAGAATGAAAAATATTGATTTTTTTTTGTAAATTTGGTTTAACTGTTAGATACTGTATCTTTGCTACCAGATATTCGCAATAAATCGAGAACGGAGATATGGAACTATCGCTGTCGTTGGCACTCTTGAAGTCACGATAAACCCATTCCAGTGCTACAATTATTTCGCTCAGGATGGTAGCTTCTTTTTCTTAATGGTCGAACGGACTCACACTAAAGCTATTACATATTTGGAACTAGTGGCAATCCTACATATGTATATGGGTTTGGGACTTTCGACCCTGTCCGAAATTTGTTGATGATGTTTGGGTGAGAAATCAGGCCCGGCATTCAAAGCTACCTAATTAACAGTGAGCTACCTAATTAAAAGTAAAAAAGAGCAAAGGATACAACATTACATGAGCGATAGCAAGATGTTTCTGCTGTTTAAAATGTGCTTCTTCTTTCACAAAAATTATCACGTAATTACTTTCGGAATAATTTTATTATGAACCAAGGCTGATCACTGGACAAAGATTGATTGTAGGGTCTCTCAAGTTAGCACAACTGAAACTACCTCCCGGTGTTTCTCAAGTTTTTCACTAGCTTGTGACTTAGATCCGTAGTTAATTTTGAATTTTGTCTTTCGGTAATTTTAGATGGGAGGAAAGAAAGAAATTGATTAGTGACTATAAGCTCCAAGGGTCGCTCAATTTTGCAGCGCTTTTAACGCTTTCCTTACTACCGTATAGAGCGGTGAAACTGCTTAGTAATCGAACATTATATCTCCAATAAAAATTAAACGAAAAGAAATCGAATACTTATTCTAATTTTGAGGATCTCGGAACACGAAACACTTGATTTTGGTCTTTACCCATATTAGTTGCTAGTATGTAAGTTTAGTAAAATGTTCGCTTTATCGATCAAAAATAACTATTTTTTTTAGAAATAAAAGGGGTCCATATTCTCCAAGCTACAAACGAGAAGGTGGAGAACATTTTTTGAAGGTTTAAGGATCTGACGGTCGCTATACAGTGCTCTTCAGTATAAACTCTGGGATTTTAATGAGAAAATTTGAGCACCGTCAACCTTATTCCTAAGACTCATTTCGAAATATTTTCTTACGTCTGCCCCTGTCCACACAGAAAATTTGTGAAAAGAGCTGGCTGCTTCTCTAATTTTCCCTAAGAAAGGGGTGTATGAAGCCCTTTTCTGTTTCTAACATTCACAATCCCAAAATTTTCTTCTGAATTTCTTGAAGGACACTTTTCATCTTCTTACATAACTGGAGCCCTTTAATCAACAAGAGGCAAAATTGCGCCTTCAAGCAAAATGAAACTGATTTTCTATAGGTAGTACAAAAATTTAGTCAACCTTTGCAAATTCGACAAATAAAAATAAAACAATGTCAAATAACCACTAAATGCATATTGAAATGAAGTTAGCTATGGCCATTTTTTCTGAAACGGTCATACTAGTGTGATAGGCAAATATACCTTGGTCAAAAAAGTATTGTGAAACTTCGTAGACACCTTCGAGCCCCGCGTGCGGAGCGAAATAGTCCATCAGCCTGCGGAAAATTCGCGACAACCAAGGCGGACAGTGTGTAAAAGCTGCGACGGCTGATTGCTTGAGTGCGTACTCTTATATCTATTTAACGATGTGGCAGAAGAAATCCGGCCATTCCCTCCGTTCGGTTCGCGGTGTGCAATTTAAATTTAAGTTAATGCGCCAATAAGTGGCAAGTGCGAAGAATTTTCCGCATATTTGTGCATCTTGGAGTGGAAGACGGTTACCGTAATACGCGGAATACTCGCGTGACACAGTGAGTTATTGTTGCGCGCTATTTAACATCCCATGCAAGCACTACGCGCATTTGCATTGGATCAAAACCGCCTCCGCCGCCGTGCCGTGTACCCGACTTGGAAGTGGTGGTGCTGCTGCTGTAACAAACAAGTGCATTTCGCAATAAAAGTTATATCGTGTGGAAGTGCAGGAAGTGGAATTAATCCTTTTCGGCGAGTCACATATACTGGTGGATAACCTTATTCATTTTCACGGGCACACTCACTAACGGAATAGGATTTATTCAATTTCGCGGGGTGACTATCTGTTCTGACTCTGGCGGATCTTCAGACAGTTCCGGATAGCACAAGAAACCATACACGACAAGGTACTCGTACACATATCTGAATTTTCTTTATCTATGTAATTAACACTAGAACGGCCACAGCCGTCAATTTGACGGTTTTGGGACTTTGATAGCGCATATTTTCGAATCTATCTACTCTTGAGTTGTGATATTCATTGACTTTTCCTAAAATGAGCATCTTAGTGTATATGTGAATTAAAATTTCGAAATAATATTATTATATTGGAGATATGACCTGTTCTACCTATAAGGGCCAAGCCGTCATTTTGACGGCAAAGTAATTGAACTACGTGAAGAATACGCGAAATTTCCGAAGAATACCTACGGAAGAGGGGAGGATCGTACACCAGACAAACAATAGACATTTTCACAACTCCAGCTGAAAAGAATCACAGAAAAAACAATGCTGAGTACAGACTAATTGCAGGAAGAAACGTACGTGTGATTTGCACATATTGTAAAAGACCTGTTGGCGGAAAATGTAATCTGTATGTTAGAAAAAATATAATTTGTAATCAATGTAAATCGGAATAACTTAAAAATATATTGAGAATCAATTTCAAGTCAGAT
This sequence comes from Microchrysa polita, assembly GCA_949715475.1. Lineage (NCBI taxonomy): Eukaryota > Metazoa > Arthropoda > Insecta > Diptera > Stratiomyidae > Microchrysa > Microchrysa polita. The sequence goes on along the minus strand of OX454421.1, from coordinate 11,694,007 downwards.
TTAATATTTTATTTTGCATTTTTACACTTTCGCAAGCCGACAAACGGCTAGCCGTCAAATTGACGGCACCGGCCTTTGTAGGTATGATACAACTGCCGGCCTTTCTAGTGTTAATTACAGCAATGAGTGAGGACATGGGTACCTCATCCGAGGATGAGCTGCTTGTCTCCAGTCAGGAGACAACAATTATTCTTAAAGATACAGAGGGTACCAGCCATAGTACCCCTGTTCATGATCATTCAACAACATCAGAGGCTGTGAGTACCAGACATAGTACTCCAGTCTCAAAAAACATACTACCGTCGACGTCTACTGGAAGCACCAAACAGGATGTCCAAATTTCTACTATAAAAAAACATAAGTCTACAAGCGCGTTACTCAAGTCCCAATACAAGAAGGCCCTATTCATTCTTAGCAAGATTGCTAGAAATGAACAAGAAGGAACTCTGAGCAATCGGGACCAGGAGGACAAGAAAAAATATCAGGCGGTTGTGGATGAGTACAACGAGCGCCTTAGTAAAGAGGGACAGGGCAGTTCTAAGCGGAATAGATCCCAAGACCAGGGAGCTCCGGCCGCTAAGAGAATCAGAGCAGTCCAACCTACTACTACTACTACTACTGACAGCAGGCCTATAAAATCATACAGTGGGGTGGCCAGGGATCACCTGCAGGTTGCGTTGGTGGACAGACGAGCCGCCTCTGGTAAGATCGCAACCGATGTGTGGATTAAAATTGAGGCGAAACTGTCAGAGATGACTGTCGAGCACATAATTGCCAACCAGAAGGGACCGTTGCCTTGCTTCGACTCATCAGTGATGATCAGAGGCTTCAGGGTGATCACGTGTGAGGACGGATTCTCGAAGGAGTTCATTGGTGAGTGTGTCGCTAAGATTAGCGACATCTGGGAAGGTTCGAAGATCGAACTTATCCCCACCAAGGATATTCCTAAAAGACCCAAAGCACGCATCTGGTTACCGATTATGTCAATCGAGGGGCCGAAGCTTCTCCTAGCCCTGCGTCTACAAAACCCAAAGGTTGCGATGGAAGACTGGGTAATACTCAAAGCTGAGGAGCCACAGGGACAAAGCCAGTCCTATATGCTCCTCATCAACGAAGAGTGTCTGCCAGCTCTCGAGGAGGCAGACCATAAACTACGCTTCGGCATACGTAATGCTAAGCTAAAAGTGTTCCGATCGAATTCGGAGGACGACCAGGATCCGGTGGACGGATCCAATGACCTACTAGAAGAAATGAACATTGAGGCAGCGGAGGCAGTAGATCAGCATGAAGGTAGTGCAGATTAATCTACAGCACTCGAAGCTTGCCTCGGATAACTTACTAGTCTTCCTAAGGGAGGAAGACATAGACATAGCACTTGTCCAGGAGCCCTGGGTTCGCGATGAATCCATCAGAGGGTTGGTCGACAAGCAGTACATTCTCTTCTACAATAGCGACAATCCGGACCAAGGTAAACCAAGGACTTGTATTTTAGTAAAAAAATGCATTAATGCTTTCCTTTGCCCGCAATATAGCACATCAGACCTAACAGTTGTTAGAATAGAAGTTACAGACATGGGTGAGCTGTTTATCTCATAAGCTTACCTGGCCCACGGAAGGCCGGCGCCTCCAGAGGAGCTGGAGCTCTACAACTACAACTACAACTACATTCAACACCTCGAGGAACTCAACCCTTTTGATAGGGTGCGATGCCAACGCCAGACACACCTTGTGGGGAAGCACCGAAATAAACGAAAGAGGTGAGGACCTTTTCGATTTCATACTAAATAACAACCTTACAGTGTGTAATACAGGAAACTGCTCGACCTTTGTTTTTCCAAGCTCCGCAAGCAGTGCGGGGTGGGAGGAAGTACTAGACGTCACGCTCCTGGCGGATAATGGACGAATAAAGGTAGAGCAGTGGAGAGTATCCGATCTAAAATCTTTCTCAGACCACAAATGGATACTCTTTAATCTCAACGTCTCCAGGGAGACTCCTAAGCCATTCAGAAACCCTAAAACTATAAACTGGGAAAAGTTCAGACAGATCCTCAAGAACAAACTTCCAAAGCCTCCATATCACCCAACACACTCCGTGAAGGAAGTGGACATGAGAGTTGGAAAAATTGAGAAGGCTATGGAAGCAGCGTTCAAGGGCTCATGCCCGATGAAGCGTAGTAAGAAAACTCTTCCTCCCTGGTGGAACGAGGACCTAACCAAGCTCAGGAAGCTTACCCGCGACATTTTCAATATCTGCAACAACCACAAATTCTGGCAACCATATAAGGACTGCTTGAAATTTTATAAGAAAGCCATCAGAACTGCGAAAGCCCAAGCCTGGAATGAGTTCTGCCAATCCCTGGATCAAGTGAAGGATACAGCAAGAATCAGCAAGGTCCTATCAAAGGGGCATTCATGTCCGTCATTAATAAAGAGAGAAGATGGAACCTGGACGGAATCTACGAGTGAGTCTCTTGAAATACTACTGAACACGCACTTCCCTGGGTGCAAAAGCTCTTGCACGCCTGGACCAACATTGTATAATGCTGACATTGGATCGAGTGTCTGCATAGACTCTGCCATTACTGAGGAGAAGGTCTGCTGGGCTATTAATAGCTTCTCCCCATTCAAATCACCGGGGCCAGATGGCATTCTTCCGATCATGATACAGAAAATGCAGGATCTCATAGTTCCAATGCTAGTACCACTTTTCAGAAGTTCACTGATCCTCAACTACGTACCCCTTTCATGGCGACGGGTTCGAGTAGTTTTCATCCCGAAGGTAGGCAAACGAGGGCATGAAACCGCGAAGGATTTCAGGCCTATTAGTTTATCATCCGTCGTATTAAAAACATTGGAACGTATTGTCGACCTCCATATCCGGCAAGGGCTGGACAACTCGGCGCTCTCAAGGTCGCAGCATGCATACGTCAGGGGCCGATCGACAGAAACGGCCCTCCATGAGGTAGTGCGAAATATAGAGTACAGCATTCAATATAAACAATACACGTTATGCGCTTTCCTCGACATAGAGGGAGCTTTCAACAATGTTCGTATAGAATCCATACACGATGCCCTTAGTGACTCAGGAGTTGAGCCGGAGTTCAGTAAGTGGATAGTCACTTTGCTGAGAACTAGGGTAATCCACGCGAACCTGTGAAGTAGCAATCTGACTAAATTCGTTCTCAGGGGTACACCTCAGGGGGGGGGGTGATCTCTCCATTATTGTGGTTAATGGTAATCAACAAAATTTTAACTAAACTTGATGAAGAGGGCATAAATGTGGTGGCGTATGCGGATGACGTAGCGATACTAGTGTCAGGTATGTCCCTCTCCGTGATCAGTCAAATCATGGAACGAGCACTTAGACTGGTCCACAACTGGGCCACAATCTGCGGCCTTGGTGTGAACCCTAGCAAGACAAAACTGATGCTGTTCACTAAAAAAACCAAGCTACCACCTTTTACCCTTCCAAAGTTAAACGGAGAACAACTCACACTATCAGACAGCTCAAAGTATCTTAGAGTCGTTTTAGACACAAAGCTTAGCTGGAAACTAAACATAGAGGAGCGTGTTAAAAAGGCCTGCGTAGCCTTCTACGCCTGCAAAAGAATCTTAGACAAAAGATGGGGCACCAAACCAAATGTGATATTATGGATCTACACAGCAATTGTACGTCCTATCTTAACATATGGGGCACTGGTCTGGTGGCCAGCCCTCAGTAAAGAGTACAATGTAACGAATTTAGGCAGGGTGCAAAGATCAGCATGTCTTAGCATTACAGGGGGAATGCGAACATGTCCGAGGGATGCTTTGAATGTAATTCTGCATCTTCTGCCGATCAACCTTTTTATCAAAGAACTAGCGGCTTGTGGTGCGATCAGGCTTAAAGAGTCTGGTCACTGGATTGCCAAGCCATATGGCCACTCTGATATTATTAACCAACTGCCACAACATACAATCGACGCTACTACGGACTATTCTATAACTACACTAAGTTTCGGGAAGAACTTCCATGTAAGATTTCCCACCAGAAGCCAGTGGACAACGAGTGTGCTAACAGGAGAATACGATTTCTCCTTTTTTACAGATGGATCAAAAATGAATTGTGGTGTGGGTGCAGGAGTTTTCTGCGGCATACTCAATATCTCAGAATCCTACCGTCTGCCTAATCACGCCAGCATTTTCCAGGCTGAATTGTTTGCAATCATGAAAGCTTGTCACGAACTTGGAAATATACAACATAACAAAAACATAGCCATCTGTTCCGATAGTCAGGCAGCTCTTTTCATTTCCTATGTGAATGCCCAGGTCTCGCCAGATCTCGTTACCGTGCGCTGGGTTGTCCGTTTTTTGGCAGCCTAGAGGAGGCGTCGGAGGCAAAAATCGGCGAGCTGCTTCACTTCCTTAACCTCTCTAAATGGCTCTAAAGCCCTGTTTACATGAGTCGAGTGCATGGTGGAGTGGAGTGGAATTTTTCCAATGCCAAACGAAAAATTGTATGAATTTGAAGTTTGACAGTGGAAAACAGTCCCGATCTACTCTACCGTTTACTCGACTCATGTAAAGGACGCTTTGGTGCATCTATGCCCAAATTTATACTTCCTGTAACCCTCATCCTATAAGCAGTTAACGGATGTCTCTGGTCTCAAAACGGCGCTTATCGTGCTAATTGGGCTCTGGGCAAGTCTCGCCTATGGCCACCACTTTTACCAACCAACCATACCTTGGTCAAACAAATGACCCAAAACCCGACTGACTACGTCATGGGCCAGCCAAAGTGGTCATTTGTTTGTCCCATAGTGTAATAGATCTCGAGAAACACTTTTGGTAATTGCAAAAGTTAGACAAATTTTGTATGACCCATTGGACAAACTTTATTTGATAGTGTAATACCACCTTTACAGTCCTGTTATATGTGTTATACCATAATAAATATGTATCCATAATTTTAGCAAAAATACAAACTTGTCATTTATTATTACTTTATGATAATAAGTTAAATCTTCCCTTATTAATAAATAAGTATTTTTATCCAACAATTGCTAAATTGCACCCACCCGTGGATTGATGAAGTAACTTCAACTGACAGGCGTTTTATTCAAAATAAATAGTTTAGTGTTACCTACTTATTTAACTTTCACATAATTTCAGGTGATAGCTTTACTGCAATTTGCAACATGGAACGACTATATGCATACTCGTAATGCACGTGAATACATATATTTTTTATTTTATTATTTATATGTATATTTATCGGATATGCAAATTATATACGATAAATACAAATTTGCGAATTACTGGCACTGTCGCCCAATTGAATTGACAAAGTCAGGTTCGCGCAAATAGCTTGGCCTAAATACGCGTTGGTCATATGGACGATATGTATACAATCGTATAAATCAAAGTGAATTACTTTTATGAAAGATTTAAGCTTCGATTAAGAAGAAATAAAAGTATTAAATGAAAAAATTGAAAGATACAAACATGACCGCCAGACCTCAACTAATTCGCCACCACCTACTATGGGTTGAACAAGTTTGCTACTTTGTTGGCAGAAAAGTCGTTATGTTTATGTGCATAGATTACTTCACTTATAGAGGTAACACTAATTTCTTTCATGTATTTACGTTGATATATTGGATTATCTTCGCGGTTTTTTACGTTTTTGTAATTTTTATTTCTCTTAACTCAAAAATTTCCACAGAACACTTTCAAATTGACAAGAGGAATTTTATTGAACCTAATTGGAAAAGAGAAGAAGATTTTGTAAATTTGGTTGTTAATGTTGTGTTTAGTGGTACAGTAACTTGTCAGATTTAGGTACAGTCAAACCTCGATTACTCGTTATAACAACTTAGAGTGCCTTTTTTTTTACGAGATGTGTATACTCTTATTTCTTATCGAGGGAAGAAATTAAATACGAGATATCGAGATTTTTCGTTTTTTATTTAACACGTTTAGGGCGCTATTACACAGTCATATATTGGTAATATATATTATAATAGATATTATCATATCCCTAAGCCTACTTGATTTCGGTTACTGCACGTCTAAAAATTTATACTGAATGAATTGAGTAGGCTTAGGCATATGACATACATATTATAATATAAATATGACTGTGTAATGGAGGCCTTATTGTCTATAGACGTTCCACCATATGAATCTCATAAATGTATGGATGTATGTTTAGAACGCCATACATTGTGGTGGTAATTTCGGCGAGAGTCACGCTCTGCATCCTTCGGGCGAGGAATAGTACGACCTTGGAAGCTCAATTGCAAAAAAGTCAACTTTTCATGCCCAAGAAAAAACTTAATGGAGGGTGATCTCCAGTCTGCAAAATGATGAATTCATCCATTTCGTTTAGTAAAACAGATCTTATCAAGTCGAGAAAAAAAAAAATCTTAATAATTCCGTTATGGAACATTAGATCTCGTTCTGGATAATATGTCTAAAAGGATCCAGCCTTATTTTCTGTATGACTGCCTGCCCCCACTTTCGCATAAACGGAAAACAAAAAAATTATTTAAAATTATATAAAATAATAAATAAAATAAAATAAATTAATAATGGAATCTCAGCTCAGAATTGCACATTTTTGTCCTTTTGGCTATCATCTTGCTTTTGAAGAGATCAAGGCGGAAAAAAATCATTTTAGAATGGAAAACGAGTGAGCTTTAGAATTAGCCTTCATAGTCTTTAACATTTTATGGTTTCGGTAGACAAATGTCATGGTTCAATTATGCGTTGAAGGTCCACTTAATTCGGTCTAATTCAAAACATTTTTTTCTTTACAGAACGTCAAAGAAATTCAAGTCTGTACCGTTTACTTATTGGAAGTTGTGGAGTAAACTGCCCACCGGTATTGATTCTCTAAATTCGTAAAATCTTCAGCATCCTGCGGTACGTATCGGTTTACCATTATCCAAGTATCCGGTGGTATTGGAAGGGAAAACAGTCTTTTAGACCGATGTGAAGACTTTGAACAGATTTGGAAAAATTTGGATTTTAACTATCACTCATCACATAAACCTGTGGGTCACATATGTAGATCAGAGATCACAACCGTCTTCATAAGTTACGGCCCCTGATTAACCATCTGTTTTTGCCAAGGTCCCCTTGACCAACGTTTATCTATTGAAATAATATGTTCCAAATAAGCCACAAAATAGTCTACGAAAAATGGCATATTTGGTCGGCAAAAATCCTACATCGGAAATTTTTTTGAATTATGGTTGGGAATGGTCCCCAGATTATGGCATTAAAAGTCCCAACCGATCGCGGGTCCGCAACCTTAAAAAAAGGGGGGAAAGGGGGACATTTTTCCGGTTTTTTGCAATTATTTCAAAAACGGTAAGAGATACAGAAAAATGGTCTGATCACGAGAAAAAATACATAAAATTATCTTTGTAATAATATATAACACATTAGAGTTTGATTGAATATTTCGGCGTTATCTCTCTTGATTACCGTAACTCCTAGTGGAGCATGGTGCGTTGATGACTACCGAGTGTAGTCATCAACGATACAAAGCCAACTGAATTCGGAGTGTGATACGGTTGTCAGCCATACCACTTCCTAGTCGCATTGTTAGTTTATTATTCTACGATACGAATATTTCTTATCATCTTCTTCTGAATAATAAACTTGCGACGAGTCGTGCCGAGTTTGGAAACTCGTTTCTCTATGAGTGTCTATTTCACAGAGTGGCGACCGAACCATCACGGCCACAGAGCACGACATTTCGGCGTTATACTAGAACATAAATTAGAATATTTTCATTTTAGACCTTTTTTAAAAGCTCCATAACTTTTGAAAGAATGCTAGTTTAGCCGTAACATTTTGCATAAGTATTCAAAATAAGTTCAAGATCATTGTAAGGTAAACATTGAGTCGGTCCAGTCAAGGAGCATCATTATCCCCCCATTAAAATTTTTCAAAATGGCATATCCATAACTCCCCCAAAATTGGAGCAGAGTGCTAAATTTTGGTTTGTTGCGATTGAAGGTCATAGTGACCCCACCCACCAAAAATCAGCTCATTCGGAGAAAAACTAAGGGTGTCTCCCATACAAAATGACCCATCAGGAGTTTGTTCTACGTACTACTCATTTTATAAACTGTAGAACAAAGTTGTCTTGGGTCACTTTGTATGGGAGGTACCCTTCGTTTTTATACGAATGAGCTGATTTTTGGTGAGTGTAATGACTATGACTCCAATCGCAACAAACTAAAATTTAGCACTCTGCTCTAATTTTGGGGGGAGTTATGGACATGCCGACCCAAAAGTTGGAATTTACAGATTTACATTTTGCAAAACGATACTTTGATTAAATGCACTTAGAGTTAATGTAAGTTCGAAAGTTCGTACCAAAGCCCACCAAACACCGAAAAATTACGTAAAGAGATATATACATTTTATTATTTAAGGTATAAAGTGATAATATGTGTATTATAAATAAATCACTTTAAGGCAAATTTTATGTAGTTTATTTCGGCCTAATTTTGCGATCAGACTCAAATTTGTCCATATACATATTTGCAAAAAAAAACTTAATTTTCACCACTTTACCACCTCCTTCCCTTTAACTCGACTTACAAATTAGGGTAACTTTTGCAGCGTATGAATGGTATAACGAGTACCCGTAGCCGTACTCTCCAGACCTCGTACTGAGCGACTGTTTTGTAATCGATATCGTATTACTGCGGACACATAAAAAACTGGAAATATCACGAACCTGAGAAATATCACGAAATCTTTTTTCAGTTCGTTACAACTCAGGTAAAAATTAATTTTTGAAATCGGTAAACAAAACGTAATATATATATATAGTATATCCATCACCTTTCCTTGAAGCTTATGAAAGTTAATATTACGCTAAGTTCCTTTCAACTAAAAATCAATTTTTGCCTCCTCCAGTTCAAACTACCGTTATAAAATTATTGTTTAAATTTTCGATAAATGCAACAATTCTTTATGCTTTTCTGCTGTTTTTATATCTGCAATTAAGTTAATACCAATTGTATTTATGGCGTTTTTTCTTAAAGAATTGTTTACTACCGACCATACCAGTACGGCCCGACCAATGCGGGACACCATGTATAAGGAACATCAAGCACATTAATATTATATAGATGAACAAATCGTTTGTCATGCCGTTTTTAATTTTATTTTTTATATGTAGCAAACAACAACTTCAACCAAAATTTATTTCATACACTTTGAGCATAAAAACTGAACAACACTCAGGGCCTTCGAAGCTGAAAGCTCGAATTAGCATTAAGTGAACTCATATTGAGCTTGAGTCTTCACTCTACAACATGCACAACTTGTTTTGATGCTAAACTACAAAAAGTTAAACTCCTCGGGTCTGGTATGCGTTATCCTTCATCAATGCTTGTATAGCTTAGTAGGGGCGGGAAATTGTGAATAGCCTACTGGCGGCAAAAAGAAATTTCGCCATTTCGATACGGTCAAAAGTATCGACTCAACCTAATAGCGCGTGTATTTGTACGTGTTTTTTGGAAAGTATGATAGTTATTCATAAAAGTCGTATGTCGTTTAAAAGTTCGAAGCCTTAGCTACCTGTTGGTACCCTTTTTATCAACATTTGCTTTGCACTTTTTAAATTATTGCCACTTGTAACAAAAAACCCAGAAAAATTGAAGTTTCAGGTAAAGGTCAGGTCAGGTAAACTACCCCTATAAAAGCGCCCGTAATCGGTTTCTCATTATCAGTTGCATCAGGAAAGTTAGGAAACTTACATCTGAAGTAATTTCAGTCACTGTTTGGTCATCAATGGATACGACGCCAGAACAGGCGGCACAAGTTGTAGCCCTATTGTCGGAAAATCATAGTCAGCGAACCGTCGCTCGCCGTCTTGGAATGAGTCAGTCTGCTGTCTGAGGCGTGTTCGCGGAGTAGCTGTCAGTGACCGCACGGTAAGGTGACGATTAAGGGAAGCGAATATCACTCCAAGACGGCCTGCCAGGGGCCCCAAATTGACTGCACGACACCGACAAGCGCGCCTCTTATTTGCTCGTAATCATCTTACTTGGAGCAATACGGAATGGAGCTCAGTATTGTTCACTGACGAGTCGAGAATGTGTCTGCATGGCAGTGACAGAAGATGTCGAGTCTACAGGCGTCCAACTGAGCGATTTGCGCAGTGCTGTTTCACTGAAACGGTTGCATACGGCGGCGGTTCCTGTATGATGTGGGCTGGCATTTCATTGGAGGGAAAACGGATCTCGTATTCGTGCCCGCAGGAGGCCGAGGAGGAGGGCTGACAGCTGAGCGATACGTTACCGATGTTCTCCGTGTCCACGTTGTGCCCTATGCAGCATTTATTGGCGAGGACTTTACTTTGATGCACGACAATGCCCGGTGTCATGCGTCGCGCCTCACTCGGCAGTTCTTGAATGAAGCCAATATGTCGTCACTTAACTGGCCTGCGCGCAGTCCCGACATCAATCCCATTGAACACTTATGGGACGAACTCAAGAGAAGAGTCCGAGCCAGAAATCCAGTCCCTTCGTCCACTGAAGAATTGAAGGCAGCCCTATTAGAGGAGTGGAACGGTATTCCTCAAGATACCATCAGCAACTTGATCAAATCAATGCAGAAGCGACTGGAAGCTGTCATTAGAGCAAGAGGAGAAAATACCAAATACTAAAATAATAAATACTTAACTTATTTTCCAACAGTTTTTGTTTTATTTGCAAAAAACCTAACCAAAATCCATTTTCATATTTGCTCATTTTCGCTACGTTTTCGTTCAAAGAGCATCAATTTTAAAAGTGCTCACCAGATATTAGTTAAAATGGTACCAACGTAAATCTGAGGCCTTAAGCTTTTCAATGACATACGATTTTTATGGATAACTGCTATACTTTTCGAAAAACACGTACAAATACACGCGCTTTTAGGTTGAGTCGATACTTTTGACCGTAAGTGTATATCCCATAAAGAGACTGACTGACTGACTATGAGAGACTTGATACCATTTTAGATTTTTATAGATTTTGAACGCTTTCACTATCTTACCGATATTCACTGATATTACCACCATACGTCCGGCATCCGAAATTCATACATTTATGAGTCACATGGGACTTATAGACGTGAACGGAGAGGAACTTTGTGTGTAATTTAAATTTCGCCCGAGTTAAGTTCGACACTGCAAAATTGACGTAAGTAAATTAATCTGTAGAGTCTTCTTCGTCGTTCTTTTCTTAAATTTGTTCGATAGAAGAAAAAATACTGAAATCATCTAATACTTCATTCTGGAACATTCCTCTTGTCCAGATGCATCCATTGTTATGCTGTTTTTTTTTTCATTCTTTCTACAACTCTTACTCAAACCTTTTGTACTTTTGAAGTCTTCATATAATATGACATGAACGCCTCAAAAAGACGTCTCAATATCTACAAACGTGCTGCAATTGTCATTACTTTCACTAGAAAATAAAAGGAATTTTTAATTTCCATTTATCTTGACAGATAAAACTTCACAATTTCATTTCATACACGTATTTTTAGACTCCCGTCACCTACCCCAATCATAGTTGTCTGGATTTTTCCCTTGAATTAAACTAAAGAGTGGGTGACAGGAAGACGGATGGGATTTTTTTTTCTATGCTGCTACTTCTTTCATATGCCATTGCTAAATTGTCCGACACTTTTATACATATACGGGTCCCGACAACGTCATATGAAAATGTTTATTCTCCAAGGACCAAATCGTATGTATGGTGATGATATGCTGCGAAAAACGGGAAAAAAATAAATTTGGAAACCGCCATCACATTGTATGTCCGTATAGTGTCGTTTTTGTCGTGAAAACGTCAAAAAGGATGAAAAACAACAGAATGTATGTCGTCAATTCGACATATTGTGGTATGGTTGTAACTACATACATACATATATTCGATAGATATAAATTATGCTGGCCGGATTTATATAATACGTATATAATGCTAACATACATATGTACATACATGTAGCATGTCAGGGAAACATATGTGGTATAGGTTTTCCGTTTATATAGTTGTCCTTGTATCGAGTGCTATACTAATGTCACGCTTTTGAGGAGAGCTCTTAAACATTTCATCCCCGCAGTTGAATTGTAAAAGTGCCACCTTTTAGTGAATTTGACATAAGCGGTGAAAATTTTAGATTGATCGATTCCTTTTTCGCCTTTTGACAGGATATGTTTTTTTTTCGGACTTGTATAAATTGTAGGTATAAGCAGCAGGGCCTGAACTCAATATGCATGAGTCTGACGCGGTATTAGCGTGAAACCCTTGGGGAATTTGGTTTCTTGTCGATTTTTATGTCATATTGTTGCGTTTAACATAGGTTACGGGATATATTATTTTATTTAACAATAATTTCATCACTGAATTTATCTAAGAAGGTTCAGACTGTGTCGAAAATTTGTTAGTTATGCTTTGAAGTGAGCACCGGCAAGGAGTTCTCATTCTTCTTCTGATAAGGGCTCGGAGAGGACTTGTTTGACTTCAGAATCTATAGTAAATTTGCATTACTATAAAATACATAGTGGCGTTCATTATTAGCCCTATTCGACTCACTGGATCATTTCCAGATTTATTGGAAATCCCATACAAAATGATAATCCTGGAAGTTGATCCAGGGTATGACTTGGATCATCTGCCAAACTAATCCCCTAGATGTCTCCGCGAACAATTTCCCTAAAATTTCCCGTATGTCATTTTGTTATTCAGTATTTTTGGTTTGTAAACTTTATTCAGAGTTAATCATTTTAATATTTCTTGCTACGTATCCTTTTAATTGTATCTCGCACGGAGCTTAATTACAAATGCAATTTATAATTCAGAATATCGCGTTGCGGCCAGATGACACGATAGTCAGCTGTTACCGATTTGGGAAATTTTGATCCGATTTCATTCGACTTGGACAGGATCAATTATCCAGTCAGTCGAATAGGGCTGTTACTAAGCCTAAACTCAAACAAAAATCATTTAAAAAAAAATCAAACAAAATTTTAAAGTCTTCATATATGCATCGCACTGACTGTAGGCAAAATTAGGTGGAAATTCAAACGAAAAAAATCGTTTTTATAATTGCATTGATCAGAATTCATTACAAACAAACTTAATCAATAGATTGAATCTAGTATCCAATATCGTACCCATGTGAGTCATTTATTTTTCTTGGCCAAATCATATTGGTGGACACAGAAAACGAATTTGTATAAAACCGGCAAACGGTACCCAAATAAATCAGTTCAATTCAGATACTCACAAAAAGCAAAACTCATAAAAGCAAGTAACACAATGGCATTCAAGGTGGGTAAACAGAAATTGCTAAAATCTACTTATACATGATACGAAAACTTTTGGAAATTGAATTATTTTTTTCGACCACGTATAATCGTTAAATTCACTTTCAGTTTGTTGCTATACTCGCCCTCATCGCTGCTGTCAATGCCGGAGTTCTTCCAGCAGCTCACGTGTACAGTGCTGCTCCAGTTGTCGGTCATGCTCCAGTCTTGGCCAAGGCTGTTGATGAATACGATCCTCATCCACAATACAATTTTGCCTACGATGTTCAAGATTCATTGACCGGCGACTCGAAGAGCCAAGTTGAGAGCCGCGATGGGGACGTTGTACGTGGTCAATACTCATTGATTGATGCTGATGGACACCAACGTATTGTTGACTATACAGCCGACCCCGTTAATGGATTTAATGCTGTTGTTCAACGCAACCCAATTGGTGCAGCTGTTGTTGCTAAGGCTGTAGCGCCAGCCGCTTTAGCTGCTCCAGTTACCTATTCGGCTCCTGTTGTTGCTAAGGCCGTTGCTCCAGTTTCTTACTCGTCTCCAGTTTTCGCCAAGTCCTATTCAGCCCCAGTTGCATACTCAGCATATGCTGCTCCTTCAGCTGCCATCGTAAAGACTGCTTTTGCTTCACCATTTGTTTCATATGCTCATTATTAATAAAGTTATCGCTTCATAATTCCTGCTCCCATCTTTATTTTAAATAAATAATTCCTAATCCTAGTCGTGCTCTGTGGCCGTGATCGTTCGGTCGCCACTCTGTGAAATAGACACTCATAGAGAAACGAGTTTCCAAACTCGGCACGACTCGTCGCAAATTTATTATTCAGAAGAAGATGATAAGAAATATTCTTATGGTAGAATAATAAACTAACAATGCGACTAGGAAGTGGTATGGCTGACAACCGTATCGCACTCCGAATTCAATTGTCTTTGTAACGTTGATGGACTACACACGGTAGTCATCAACGCACCATGCTCCACTAGGAGTTACGGTAATCGAGAGAGAGAATCCAAGTTTGAATTTTTTATGCAATGCAGATTCTGGCTCTTCTACTGAGAATATGAATCATTCGAATTGAGGAAAAATCTGTGTTTCACTTTCAATGTCAATGGATATTTAGCTTACTAAAAAAATCCTAATTTAATTTAATATCTTGTACAATCCAGATGAGAAGTAAATTATTTGAAAAAATAAAAAAAATCGGGTTCGAACGCACTCTCCAGTAATTCAAAGAACAGAATTCACCTACTAAGCTACACCGGATGCCCAAATAGTATGTAGTAGGAACCAGTTCTGCTATCATTGATATTCAGATTCTTGAGCGGAATTCAGCACAGTTCAGCAGAGCTTTGTAGAGAGTTCGTTTCGCATTCTAAAATTAAGGCTTAGTATTTAATTTCCCGAGGGACATATTGTTCACTTTTAAAACAACGTAAATAATCGAAAATTAATGCAATTTTTTCACTGAAACTTTCAACACATTTTGGAAAACTCTGCTCTGGAAAATGGTGAACCAAAGAATTAGACTTGATTTCATTTTTTTTACACACTGCGCAGCTCAAAAATTTCAATTAGCCGGATGTTAGGTTGGATTACTTCTTCTTCTTGTAAGAATTACGTGAGTGTGAGACTGTATGTGTTAGATAAACACTCACTAACTATACGTCTTTTATGGGCTTGCAGCTTCTCACTGGAGAGTTTCTTCGAAACGATTTTATGTAAGCTGACCAGACGTACAGGATTTTGACCTGGGCCGTACAGCATCCAGAAGCGTACAGCAAAATGTACAGCATTCTCGATTTCACACAATGGTATACCTGAGGAGCTATTCAACGAACTTCTACCACTATTTTATAGAGACTTGAAAACTAAACCAACAAAAACAAACCCATATTTTCTTGACAGCCAGGATTTTTTCAATGTCTATTGCGTCACAACTTTTATGATGCCGAAAGCTTAACATTTTAAGAATTTTACCCAAAAATTTTGCACAAAAATTTAAATGTGCAATGCCTCCAAATGTATGGTACATTTTTCCTAAAAAGCTTTCCTTAGAAAAAAAAAAATTGTACAAAAATTAGCAAAAGTCAATGGATTCTTTCGGAAAAAATCTTCCACACAAATTTCGCGGCTGAAACATGTGTGGGACGGCAAAAAAATCGGCAAAAATTTGGAGTCTTTGAAGCATTTTTTTTGCGTAGGAGAACAAAAAACAATAATTAAAGGCATACAAATTTGGCAAGCTTTCGAAGCATCAAAATATCAAAATTTTGCATGACAATTAATTAATTCTTTAAAAATTTGAGCGAAGATTCAAATACAGAGTGCGACAGAGAAACTAACTTATTTGAAAAAATCCCCACCGGTGAGTTGGGTGGGTAGAGGGATGGGAGGGGGAACATCTGGAGGGGGAAGTCTCCAAATTTGATTCCCATTCAAGTCATTTGCATCCTCGCAGACTCATTTCGGGAGTATTAAAAGTGTCCGGTTTTCTTAGAGATGTCAAAAAAGTAACTACCCGTTAACGACTCTCTCTTGATTACCGTAACTCCTAGTGGAGCATGGTGCGTTGATGACTACCGTGTGTAGTCATCAAAGTTACAAAGACAACTGAATTCGGAGTGTGATACGGTTGTCAGCCATACCACTTCCTAGTCGCATTTTTAGTTAATTATTCTACGATAAGAATATTTCTTATCATCTTCTTCCGAATAATAAACTTGCGACGAGTCGTGCCGAGTTTGGAAACTCGTTTCTCTATGAGTGTCTATTTCACAGAGTGGCGACCGAACGATCACGGCCACAGAGCACGACTACCGAGTACAAAAAGTAGTCGTTACCGAACAACAAACAAACAAAGCAATATGTAGTCAGGCACAAACACAAGAATTGAGCATACCAAGTAGTATACAGTCTGATATCTAATCATGACGATTATCGCTAAAATCTCTGTGAGCTATGCGGGTCTGATGCTCCTTTAGAGAATATTGTTGCAAGGCTTGCAATACCTTGATCGTGTCGATCGGCTCAAGGATTCCAAAGATATCGACGGATTTCGGAAGTAGTACGAAGCTGATTGTGAAATTGCTGTGAGCAATATCCAGTTTGACAGTTATCTCTAACCCCCCTGTACACTGACCGAAAAAGAGGATCCATCAGCTCGTTAGACAATTTTGTGGTGAGTCTAGCGACACCTCGACCGTGTCGCTCCCCCAAAGGATTGCAGAGATATTGACGGATTTCCGCAAGAATAAGAAGTCGATCTTAAAATTGCTGTGGCCAACATCTCGGTTGACATACGTTTTGTGAATTATTGTACTTAAACGGTTATCTCTGACAATCCAGTGAGCTGTGCGGGGGAAATGCTTCCTTAGAGAATTTTGTTGCGATTCCAGCAACACCTTGATCATGCCGTTCGGCTCAAGGATGCCAAAGACATCGACGGATTTCGGAAGTAGTACGTAGCACGAAGCTGATTGTGAAATTGTTGTGTGCCAATATGCAGTTTGACAGTTATTTCTGACCCCCCTGTGCACTGACCGAAAGAGGATCTGTCAAACCGTTAGACAATTTTGAAGCGACACCTCGATCGTGTCGCCACGCCAAAAGATTGCAGATATATCGACGGATTTCCGAAAGATTACGCGGTTTCGTTCATAGTATGCGATAGGAAATCGTACTGGCTCGATGCTTGCGCACTGCGCTTCTACCCACTACTCGGTCTGCTCAATATTTGCGCTTCTACCTGAGAGTATTATCATACCGTGTGCTGATCGCCGAATAGTACAAGCTAAAAGCGCAAGAATCGAGTAGATCGAGTAGTATGTCTTATATCTACATTCTCTCAATAATCAAGAATCGAGCAGACCGAGTAATCGAGCAGTCCGAGTAATCGAGCAGTCTGAGTAATCGAGCAGACCGAGTAGTAGGTAGAAGCGCAGTGCGCAAGTATCGAGCCAGCACGATTTCCTATCGCATACTATGAATGAACGAAACGATTGACTTCGTATTCTTTCAGAAATCCGTCGATATCTCTGCAATCCTTTGACGTGGCGACACGATAGAAGTGTCGTTGAAATCACCACAAAATTGTCTAATGGGTCGACAGATCCTCTTTTTTGTGTAGTGCACAGGGGAGTCAGAAATAACTGTCAAACATGATATTAACACACAGCAATTTCACAATCTGCTTCGTACTACACTGTAAAAACAAGGTTGAATTTTACATCGAAAACTCGTTGAATTTTACACCTTTTTTGGCGCAAAATAACAGTAAACGTTTATTTTTCTACAAAATTTTTAGTAAACCCATAAAATAGTGTAATATTACACAGATTTTTTAATATTACTCTATTTTGCTATAATTTTACACCACATTTGGTGTGAAGATGTGTCATTACTTTATTTCCATGTAATATTACGATTTTGGTGTAAAAAATTACACCTACATTTGTGTAAAACTGAGTGTGTTACAATACTTTTGACATTACGAGTATTGCATTTTCCTGTATCTCACAAGTGGCTTGTTCTGTGTGCAGTTAGTCTGTTCCGTCCGAAGTGCGCTCGTGTGAGCATATTATTGTTGTTGTTGTAGTGCTTTTTGCTCGTGAGCCGAAGGGGTGTGGCAGCCCTTGGCCGTTGGAATAACGGGTAGCTACAGGACGATTTACTTCGAAGAACCGGCTGCCGAAAATATTATCATAAACCCGGATGTAAATTTACATTTTTTCCAGTGCAAATTTGCTTATTTCTGATTTAAATTTACATAAGTCTAAGAGTAAGTTTACTTATTTATGTGTGCAAATTTACTTATTACCGTTTGTAGATTTACACTAATTTTGTAGTAAATATTTACACCGTAAAGCGTAAAATTACTCTCGTTCATATCGTGGTGTAAATTTATTACTATAATAGAAGGAAAAAAAGTTTCCTCCTATTATTGGAGTAAATTTTTTTAGAGTGTACTTCCGAAATCCGACAATATCTTGAGCCGATCGGCACGACCAAGGTGTCGCTGGACTCGCAACAAAATTCTCTAAGGGAGCATTTTCCCCGCGCAGCTCACAGGGGTGTCAGGGATAACCGTCAAAGTACAATAATACATAAAACGTATGCTCTTGTTAACCTAGATGCTGGCCACAGCAGTTTTAAGATCTACTTCGTATTCCTGTGGAAATCCCTCGATATTTCTGCAATCCTTTTGGGGAGCGACACGATCGAAGTTTTGCTCGACTCGGCACAAAATTGTCTAAAGGGTGTCGAAGCCTGTTTGCCGATTAGTGCACAGGGTGGTAAGAGATAGCCGTCAACCCGAATATTGGCAACAGCAATTCCACAGTCAACTTCGTACTACTTCGGAGATCCGTGGATATCTCTGCAATACTTTGGTGGAGTGACGCGATCGATATGTCAGCGGATTCCCCACACAATTGCCTAGAGTTGTCGAAGCTTTTTACCTTATAGTGCAGTTAGAGATAACCGTCAGCCAAGATGCTGACCACAGCAATTGAAGATTAACTTCGTACCATGTACATTAGAAAATGTTCGATATCTCTACAATTTGCGGCCGAGCGATACGATTGGGTTTCCGCCTGTCTCGCAATTTAACCCTTAAATGCATGGGGTCTGAACCCACTATCGTAACTGACCTCCCCTTATGTAAAATCAGTCACTGAACATGGAATCAGCCTTTATTTTCCCGGGGAATAGCCCGTTTTCCCAGAAAAGCGAAAATAGTAGAATTTTAATTGTGTACCAAATATGGTACGCCATGCATTCAGGCATTAATGTGTAAATGAAAAACTTTTTCAAATTTTGTTTAATCAGCCTCTTAATTTATAAGAATAGTGCAAAATAGAAAAAATAATGATTATTCAGAGTTTTGATCGAAATTATAGTGGAAACTCAATATAATGAAATCCTCTTCATTAAAGCAAAGGTACAACCTATAGGAATTAAGTTTCTTAAAAGGTAGCTCGGGTTGGTGCGTGATTAGTTTCCTATTCCTTATTGAAATTTGTATCGTGCCTATTTGTGACATATCCTGGAAGTCGATGGAAAGTGGGGTAGGTCTTACTACTCCTACATCCCCTACAAACCTAAATTTAGCCATGTCTTTTGATAGAATGTCGCGATATTTTCAAATGTGTGTCAAGTGTGGTAGCTGTCAGATGTCCTTATAAAATATTAAAAGCGCCCCAAATCCGACTCATATACCCCTTCCTCCCCTACAAAAAAAAACATGGAATTGATCATTTTGGACTTTGCGTGCCGTCCAGCTCTGTACATGGCTATGTTATTAGTTAGTTAGTTAGTTAGTTATTATATTTCCTTATAAAATAAGTCTTCTGTATAAAAGTTCCTTATAAACACGTTCCACTGTTAAACATATATCTCGAGACTTTTGACTTATCATAGCTAATGGGATTCCTAAAACCTTTCTTGAAAAGTATATGGATTGGATTGACTTTGCTAGGAATGAATATGGAAGTGACCTGCTTTATAACCCAAATGTGTGCAGGTTCCAGGACATGTCAACAAGAATTACATCCATTTAATTTTGAATGTGGTACTCCACATAGTCTCCCATATGAAATTGTTGCTCCTAGAAGCACATTTTCTGAGGATCCTGACCGTGAACTTACAAGACAATACTTGTCATAATCAAATGGTTTAAGAAATTTGATATTAAGGCGCAGCTGCTTGAGTCCTGATGAAAGTCCAAGTATCTTACTAAGATGTCATGTACGGAAGCTCGGTTTCTTAGTGACGTGTCCTAAGGACAAAAGAAAAGATGTGACAATTTTTTTCAGTATACTTGCCAGCTAAAAAGACTGGGATGGTAAGAAGCAGCTACAGAAACGCTAAGCCTTGACCGGTGTACTGTAGAAAACAAAATGACAAAAGCGATCCTTCTAAATCAACTATGACAGCTCCGTTTCGTTGGATCCTGAACAGGACTGATTAACCTAGCTTTCATAAAAAATGACAGTAAATGTCCTGGAAAAATGGATTGGTGACATAATTTGTATGAAAATTTATGTTATTTGGACCTGTTCTGGGCCCAATAAAACGCACCATAATGTTGAAAAAGCTGGCAAATAAAATATTATGAACATATCCTACCCTACAAAAGACTAAAGGAGAATAATTTCATCAGCTAAGAACGATCGGGATGTATGTATAGATATTTCTGAATATGCCCCAATGCATGGTGTACCATACATGGTACGTTGCAAAATCGGTGCAAACAATAGCTTTAGTGATTTTTTTTTGGCCAAAATCTCAAAAGATCCTCAAGAACACATTCCAATTTACTCACCAGTATTTTTTCTTTTTCAAATAACGGTATACTTCGTCAATTTTTTTAGCTCTAAAGAATAGCTTTTAAAATTCCACAAAAAATAACGTTCGTCCACTTTGACGACGCACAGACAATTCAAGGAAAGCTTCGGGAAGCCAAAATTAAATATCTCGAGACTTTTGACTTATCATAGCTAATGGGATTCCTAAAACCTTTCTTGAAAAGTATATGGATTGGATTGACTTTGCTAGGAATGAATATGGAAGTGACCTGCTTTATAACCCAAATGTGTGCAGGTTCCAGGACATGTCAACAAGAATTACATCCATTTAATTTTGAATGTGGTACTCCACATAGTCTCCCATATGAAATTGTTGCTCCTAGAAGCACATTTTCTGAGGATCCTGACCGTGAACTTACAAGACAATACTTGTCATAATCAAATGGTTTAAGAAATTTGATATTAAGGCGCAGCTGCTTGAGTCCTGATGAAAGTCCAAGTATCTTACTAAGATGTCATGTACGGAAGCTCGGTTTCTTAGTGACGTGTCCTAAGGACAAAAGAAAAGATGTGACAATTTTTTTCAGTATACTTGCCAGCTAAAAAGACTGGGATGGTAAGAAGCAGCTACAGAAACGCTAAGCCTTGACCGGTGTACTGTAGAAAACAAAATGACAAAAGCGATCCTTCTAAATCAACTATGACAGCTCCGTTTCGTTGGATCCTGAACAGGACTGATTAACCTAGCTTTCATAAAAAATGACAGTAAATGTCCTGGAAAAATGGATTGGTGACATAATTTGTATGAAAATTTATGTTATTTGGACCTGTTCTGGGCCCAATAAAACGCACCATAATGTTGAAAAAGCTGGCAAATAAAATATTATGAACATATCCTACCCTACAAAAGACTAAAGGAGAATAATTTCATCAGCTAAGAACGATCGGGATGTATGTATAGATATTTCTGAATATGCCCCAATGCATGGTGTACCATACATGGTACGTTGCAAAATCGGTGCAAACAATAGCTTTAGTGATTTTTTTTTGGCCAAAATCTCAAAAGATCCTCAAGAACACATTCCAATTTACTCACCAGTATTTTTTCTTTTTCAAATAACGGTATACTTCGTCAATTTTTTTAGCTCTAAAGAATAGCTTTTAAAATTCCACAAAAAATAACGTTCGTCCACTTTGACGACGCACAGACAATTCAAGGAAAGCTTCGGGAAGCCAAAATTAAATATCTCGAGACTTTTGACTTATCATAGCTAATGGGATTCCTAAAACCTTTCTTGAAAAGTATATGGATTGGATTGACTTTGCTAGGAATGAATATGGAAGTGACCTGCTTTATAACCCAAATGTGTGCAGGTTCCAGGACATGTCAACAAGAATTACATCCATTTAATTTTGAATGTGGTACTCCACATAGTCTCCCATATGAAATTGTTGCTCCTAGAAGCACATTTTCTGAGGATCCTGACCGTGAACTTACAAGACAATACTTGTCATAATCAAATGGTTTAAGAAATTTGATATTAAGGCGCAGCTGCTTGAGTCCTGATGAAAGTCCAAGTATCTTACTAAGATGTCATGTACGGAAGCTCGGTTTCTTAGTGACGTGTCCTAAGGACAAAAGAAAAGATGTGACAATTTTTTTCAGTATACTTGCCAGCTAAAAAGACTGGGATGGTAAGAAGCAGCTACAGAAACGCTAAGCCTTGACCGGTGTACTGTAGAAAACAAAATGACAAAAGCGATCCTTCTAAATCAACTATGACAGCTCCGTTTCGTTGGATCCTGAACAGGACTGATTAACCTAGCTTTCATAAAAAATGACAGTAAATGTCCTGGAAAAATGGATTGGTGACATAATTTGTATGAAAATTTATGTTATTTGGACCTGTTCTGGGCCCAATAAAACGCACCATAATGTTGAAAAAGCTGGCAAATAAAATATTATGAACATATCCTACCCTACAAAAGACTAAAGGAGAATAATTTCATCAGCTAAGAACGATCGGGATGTATGTATAGATATTTCTGAATATGCCCCAATGCATGGTGTACCATACATGGTACGTTGCAAAATCGGTGCAAACAATAGCTTTAGTGATTTTTTTTTTGGCCAAAATCTCAAAAGATCCTCAAGAACACATTCCAATTTACTCACCAGTATTTTTTCTTTTTCAAATAACGGTATACTTCGTCAATTTTTTTAGCTCTAAAGAATAGCTTTTAAAATTCCACAAAAAATAACGTTCGTCCACTTTGACGACGCACCGACAATTCAAGGAAAGCTTCGGGAAGCCAAAATTAAATTAATGTGAAAGCTCGTTTTGTCTACTTTGGGAAAAAGTGAAAAAAAAAATCAAAAATTGAATAATCGCTAGACTTCTACAGGAATCTAGCCATGTACCATATATGGTACGCTATGCATTTAAGGGTTAATTGTGTAAAAGATGAGTAAAAGTAGATCACTACTATGTCGGCGACGAACCGTGAATAAGAGTACTATCGCATTGGAGTAGGTTGTCGTTGTAGTTTTTTATGTGTTTCTTTAAAAACAACGACTACAAAGTAACGATTATTCGAAAAAAATGTAACGAATATAACCGATTGAAATGTAACTAAAGTTGATATCACTGTTTCTTGGTTCCGAGTGTATGTTACATATACTTCTCCCACGACTGATTCCCAAACCTATGTTGGTGAACTGGCAGGCTGAAGCCTACGTCGGCTTTTTTAACGCCCCGTGCACAGATAAAAAAAATAATAGTTCAGTGATCAGAGTTTATTCCAATTTCAGAAGTTTGTACAAATAAGGAGCAAGTCGGGCGGTAAAAGTCGAAACGTCTACTGACGTCAGATATGTGAGTCCCCCACTGACCAAAGGAACGACTTATGCAGAATTTTCTTTATTTTTTCTAATTTATTTAAACTGCCTCCTCAAATATCGAAATGTGTATATTTCACAGAACATTGATTCAATGAAAGAATGAAAGCTTCAGAAATATGCTGCCCTTCAAAATTTGCCGCCCCGGGCAGTTGCCCAGGTTGCCCATATGGAAAATCCGGCCCTGCTCTGGCTAAAAACCGAGGGGAGCAGTCCCGATCCGAAGGTCGCATCCAAAAGCAAACTAAGGTCTTTAAACGTAGGCTGCAGTTACTTTCAACTAAAGAGGACTATGAAAAAACTGATTTTTTGAGAAACTTGTTGCATAAACTAATGTAAATAATTGATAACTCGAACGCATATCTATATTCTTTTGTTGACAATAAAAAAAATTTGGCGGTATTTTGACGGGATTTTTTTTTTATTATTTATTAGCGGGATATCGAAACGGCGGGATTTTGGAATGGCGGGATTTTGAAATGGTGGGATCTTGGACTGGCGGAATTTTGTAATGTCGGGATAATGTAAAGCGGGATTTTTTGGAAAAAGCGGGACTATGAACGGGCGGGATTTTGTTTTTCGGGATTATATAGGTATACCAAATAAAAAGATAATAAAAAGTATTCCATCCTTGCCTGAAATCTTTAAACTTTGGACAGAAGCTTGACTGGATCCTACCAAATATGTCAGCTAGATTTTTATTATTTTCAATAGGGAGATTGCCTTCTTTGAAAGCAATTCACACTCTCCGAAGGATGGTTCAAGACATTTTTTTCCAATTTCGGGTTTTATTAGGTGATAAATCAGGATTTCGGGCTGAAGTACCAAAAACATGTTCTTTATTTTAATGTGGGCTCACGAGTTAGTTGCTTGTTAATCCTTTTGGCCTCCTATAAGCCTCCTATAAAAATGGACCTTGCTTAAAGTGAATGCGCTACGAAGATGCTTTATACTCGCCTAGCCTAACTAAATTACCCGCCGCCAGTAGGTATTTCGGAGTGAATGCTTCTAGCTGGATAAGTCCCACCACTTGAAGGCACAGTTACATTAGAATTTGAGGTGAGGTTGTGATTGGGCGCCCTGGGTTGAGGCGAATACACTGAACTAGAATAAATAAAATAAAACGAACTCCAAGAGTTTTAAAAATGCATCTTTCACAAAATTTATTTTTAGGACTTAAAAAATAGGACGTTTTAAAAATTCGCCGCCTCTTGAAATCTGCCGCCCGGGCAGTTGCCCATATGAGAAATCCAGCCCTGGCTCCATGCGATTATTTATGGGGCTATTTGAAATCCATGGTTTATGTCGATCGACCACGGATCATAACTCACCTCAAAAACAACATTCGAATGCCAACATTCCGATTGATATGCTGGCAAAGAGTGGAGATGAACTTCAAAAATGAACTTAATCAGTGTATGTACAATGGGGGTCGCCATTTGACCGGTATCATTTTCAATACTGTATGGAAAAAAAATTGGGATATTGTATTCTCAATATAAATGAAAAACAATTAAAACAATAACTGAAGTACTTTTTGTTTTTATTGAACTTTCAAATAAATAAGTTTCTCTTATTAAATTTGAATAAAAATATTCTCCATAAAAGAACTGCTCACAGCGCGGCTGCAGAATGCATTTTTATGGGTGTAAGCAAAAAAAATGCTGCACATCAGGAAACAACTGTTCGTAATCTCCTTTTCACTAAGTATGGTGATATTACATTTTTCTTTGGGCTTGCTACTAGCCCCCTAGTAGCGGGTGCTGCCGTTAGACGATAGATTCCATCGTAAACTCCTAGTTAGTGCTTCTAAATGATGCGTAACTCATGAATAATTAAAAATTCACTCTACTTCAATTCTATTGTACAATTTTTATTTTACCATCAAATTACTATTATTTAACAATCACAATCTTAAATCGAAAAGTATGATGTCGGGACGATTAGGACAAGAAGTTACCAGTTCGATTCAATGCTTCCTCAGTGATGATACGCCAAATGGGCATATGGTGCAGCGTGCAAATATGCGGCGGCTGGAGCGACAAGATGAGCAAAGGGTGCGGCTTTCACATAGGCTTGCGGTGCGGAATAAGCAAATTGTGCGGGTTTCGGAAGACTTGGTTGTTGGGCAGGAGCTGCTTTCGCGGCCGCCGGAGCTCCGTCCAATGGCACACGATTCACGACAGCAACGAATCCATGGATTGGATCCGCCGTGTATTCAACCGTTCTCCGATAGCCATCAGCATCGATCAATGAATATTGTCCACGCACTAGATCGCCATCACGTGTTTCAAATTGACTTTTCGTATCACCCGATACACTATCGTGTACATCATATGAGAAATTATATTGAGGATTTGCATCGTACGGTTCATCAGATTTTGCGAGTTGATGAGGTCGTGCTTTAGCCAAAGGACTGGGAGCCTGGTACAGTTGGGCGGTTGAAAGTGAGATCAAAGCAAATAGAGCAACAAACTGAAAATATGAACAAAAATAATATGAATTAATTAAATTGAAACTATCCAAAATATAATAACTTACTCGAAAAGCCATTGTGTAACAAAAAGATGGAAAAGTACTCTTTAGTTTAGGTCGAATCACCACTGAACACTGAATGCTCATCCGTCTGTCGTTGAGCCCTTTTATAGTTCATCTCGAGTCCAGAACTCGATCATCCGCTGCAAACAAAGCCAACGAACCCTTTCAGAATTCACGTTTATGTAAAATTTTGCCAATTTTCTTTTGTATGTATTCGCTGCTGCACTTGCACTTGATGCAATCTGGATCATGTCAACTGTACACAGGCTGATATACGAGTACATCTCGCATGTACTTGTACTTCTTATGCATACATACAAGGTGAACAGCCGCGCCGATTTGCCACAACTTGACCATTAACTGGCTTCAGAAGATATAGGTGCAATGGCAATTATTTTCACCGTCATATATTTTAGGTACTTCTCACATAACAAAAAAGTTGAAATGACGACCTTGAACGATCATCCGACAATCAAGTGCTCTAAATTCGATATCGAAAATGGATCGTATATGTTGGGACCTATGTACATGTGGAAAAAAATTGAGCAATATTAAAAGACACTTGAACGCTTGAACGGACTATAATTACGGGGGTATGTCAACAAGGAGGAGCAAATTATCAAATTAGTGATAATCAGAGGAAGTGTTTTTTTTCCTCTCTTTAACGGCCTATAAACTTTTTTTTAATTGATCAGCTTTTCATTTTCAATTTTACGAAAGTGTTGCTAATTAAGGCATAAATTGGTATCTTTTTGATCTTCGCGAAGGGCGTTTAAATATTTTGATATAATAATACCTTCTATGCAAAGCGAGAGTTAAGCCTACAACTACAACAAAATGTAACGAGTGGTGAAAGGCTAATCTTATTCAAAATGAGAGTCCTTATTACCGTCACAAGTCACAATAGAGCGCTATTTTTGGTTTTAGTTCTCTGAATATTTATAGCTATTCTGTGCAACAAGGAAACATTTTTAGAAAAATCAGTTTCAAAATCACATTCGATGGTTGTTATTCATTTCATTTTTATAAATACGCTGAAAGTTGCGGCTTTGCTATATAGCTTCTTAGCAGCAGATCGAAGGTATCCGAACGGGCAGTCGCGTAAGGGATGGTAATAAATCTGGCCAACCCAAATACAAATAGGTAATACATAATTTAAATCTCCAAAATCAAATAAAGATTTCCGTCGGTTAAATTGCAAAAGTATTCTTAGGCAAATTGCAAAGCAATATTTTAAGAAAGGGCAATATGATGTTGTTCACCTTATAACGATGTTCCCTTTAGCGATCTGCATGTCCTTTGGTTTTTTTTTCTCGTGATTATCAAACCCGATTCGATCGACAGTATCTCGTCTATAAGTATACCCAATACTTTTCATGTCCCCTGATCTGTATATTTTACTTGTGGTGATTTGAAATAAATCAAGAGATCCTCTCTATTTCGTCTGTCTCTATTTGTCTTCTTAGCATCGTCAGTTATTTTTAAACTCGTTTATTAGGAGTTTATTATAAAATTTTAACATTCAAGTACCAAATGAATCTTGACTCAAATCGAAATGCGTGGAATGTGCCCAACATGACACCCGTTTCTATTTGGAAATATGCGATACTCCATCGGCGCAGCCAGTCACAGCTAAGTGAGCCTGCCTTCATTAAGTGTTGTATTAGGTACCTAATTGATATGCTTGCAGTGAATTAATTCGGAAGACACAGAAATATGACACTTGGTCCCTAATAGTGACCATAGACTCAACGATTAATTGAACAATCAAAGCTCATTTCTGTGGAGAAAGCTCATTTCTTAGGTCCCACTACTGAATTCGCAAGAGAAATTGAGCTTTTTCCATACAAACTAAGCTTTCTCGACAGAAGTGAGCTTTGATTGTTCAATTAATCGCTACTGTATGGACACTCTGTCATTCCAGATTGTACAATAAATTGCATAGTGTATGTGCTGTACGGGCGTCAAATCGATTGTGTGCATTGTGCAATCGATTGTTCAGTCGAACGGGCATTATATGGCAAGCTTAAGAAATATTCTTTATTCTAATGATACAAACAAGTGTTCCTCCATCCCCCTCTGGCTACGCCCATGGCCTAAGCATTCAAGTCATCCTTTTATTTATTTTTTATTTTGGTTTGCCGTATTTTGGGTTCAGGTAAATATCAATTCCACAGCTTCGTTTGCCGGAATCCATAGTTTTTCCAGTTCTAATATTAATGCGAGACTATCAACTTTTCATATTTTATAAACTTTTTGGAATATAAAAAAAAATATTCAAAATTCGACAAAAAAATATTTAATTTTTTATAAATAAATTTTGGGAACTGCGATGGCTAAATTTTGCTCAAGGTTTGTTTGTTTCAAATACTTCATGTAACATATCGGTTTTTGCTCTCAACGTGTGCTTTGCCAAACTTTTGCAAATTCCAAAATAAAACGTTAGAAAGTCTATCTGCTGACTCGATCTTTGATAACTTTGTAGACATAACCTTTTTGTGAAAGCTAACTATCTCGAACATTTTTATACCAAATACATTTTATAATAGCCTCGAGCTCTCAGCTTGCGAAAATTTAAAAAAATTGGAAATGACTTTAAAAATGCGAGTAATGCATACAAAAAAATATTTTTAACGAGACCGAGGCGGATTTCGGGCGCAGCCGAAATTTGAAACATAAGCTTCTTTTGTGTTATAAATTCTACCGCAGCCCTCTGACGTGTTTCGATTCCATCTGTTCCTGGTTGCGTTAAGCTAAGCCAGCCACTTTAATGAATTTTGGTTAAGATTCACAAAGGAAAAAGTTTTTCTTAGAAGAACGTATTGTTCCGATTCCATTCGTTCCTAGATATGCTTTGAGGCTTTACTAGAAACACATTTGGGTAAGGTTTGGTTAAGACTGGTTCACAAAGAAAAAAGTTTTTCTTAGAAGAACCTAATTTTCAGGGATCGGTTTCTATGGCAGCTCCTTGACGCCATGGTGCGATTCCATTCATTCCGACATATATTTGGGACTGAATTTACTAGGTTTGCCATGGCCGTAAACCTTCCTTACAAGTATTCCCCATAAATTTTCAATGGGGTTGAGGTCGGGGCTACGGGCTGGCCAATCTAAAACTGTAATATTTTTCTTTTGGAACCATTCTGTTGGCGTTTGCGATAGATACTGGCACTATCCTGTTGGAAAATAAATTCCGGTCCAATAATTGACTCGGCGTGGTCAATGAGCGATGTCTCTAATATCTCCACATAATCAATCGCGGTAATTTTCGATTTAACCCAGGCCAAAGGTAATTTTCTCTGCAAATGAAAATGCACCCCAAATCATCACAGAGCCACCACCAAAGTTTCCGCTCATGGCAAATTCTTTTTCTCCTCCTAAATTGGCACCATTGAACACCATCGGGGCCATCCAGAATAAACTTCTTTTCGTCACTGAAAATAACGCTTTTCCACTTTTCGCCGAAATCCATATGTTGTTGGCCCCATTGAAGACGCTTCGCCTTATGATATTGGGTCAAGATTGCTCTGCCTTTTGATGAATTTGAGGTCCTTGTTGGAGTGTAGAATCTGCTGGACATGACACACACTTACAGGTAAATTCATTTCGCTCCGGATTTCTGATGCGATTTTTTTTCCTCATTGGTTTTTCGGACAATAAATGTTTTTTCTCTCGCAGTAACTGCTGGTCGCCGTCCAAATCTTCGTTGTTTTCCATAATTTTCACGAAGCAGGAGGAAATTGTTGACAACACATGATAATCTGCAAATTTTTTCTGCAATTTTGCGGTTTGAAAGGCCGCAATCCTTATACGCTAATATTGCACCTTGTTCTTCGAAACGCCACGTGGCATTTTGCAAAAACAGAACAAAAAACAAACTGAAACAACCAGTAATAAAAAAATTTCTTTGTTAAGTTTCGTTTAGGGGTTACCAGACTGTTTCCCACATGAATCAAAAACGACGAAAAAAAAAATACTTCCGGTGCGATAAATTGACAAATAACGCACGTGAACGTATAAATATTTCGCAACACTTAACACACGATTCGAACACTATTGAGTCTTCAGTGGAAGGAACATTTCAAGGTGTTCATACTTACCCTGTCACTATTGGTCTTCGATGAGGAATAATTTTATTTATTGTATCAGAAGTATTCTTCTTTATCTCTTTTTTTGAGCTTTCTTTCACAAAAGTCTCTCACCTACAGTTGACGGAAATGATTTCTCCAAAGTACAGTATTTCGAAACGGAAGTTTGTAAACAACATAATAAAAATCATTTTCGAAATTTATAACCTTGTAGGAATTATTAGAAGCGAATAATGGTAGAATTTGTGTGTGAACTTATATTTATTTCAGTGGCTGTAGTGACGGGTATAAAAATTGTTTTAAATTTGAAAGTTCTAAAGTCGGTGACTACTGATAACAAACATAACTGACCCAAAATTATGAAACCCATTCGCGGTCCGTTAAAATTAAATGTCTATGAAATATTTTCAAATGACCCAGACTATAAAGGAATCCGTTCCAGAATTCACTCGTAGTCGTTGTAGTCATCGCTGATTACCGTCATAGTTGTCACAAAAGCCGTTGAATTCAAAAATTACACTAGTCGGCATTTTGTATTTTGACATCTGGTAGGTACTGATTTTGTTAACGAGAGCGAATAACGGTATTTTTTTTATAAGGAAATCAAAGATAACGTTTGTGTATGTATGTATACAGGGTTATTGGTTAAGTCGACCTATTCCCTGCAACACGTTATAATAGGGTCAAAATGCAACAAAATGAGGCCATAAATGTTAGGCCGATTTTCAATGGTCACTGAGATATATGAATTTTTATGTTTTTTTTTAAATAACCTAGAATTTTTCCATTTAATGTAAGAATTAAAAAAAAACTACTAAGGTAATGGGGTTAAACTTATTTTTGGATTTTAGTCAACACTATAGCAGACATTTCTTAATCATTTGAAATTTCAAAAACCCATCACAATTCAAAATTTTAAATTTTAAATAAAAAAAAAATTTCTTAAATTTTTTTAAAGATATTTTTATACCCGTCACTATGTGAAAGGGTATATTAACTTTGTCATGAAGTTTGCAACGCACAGAAGGAAGTACCTCCGACTATATAAAGTATATATATTATTGATCAGCGTGACGAGAGAAATCGATGGAGCCATGTCCGTCTGTCTGTCTGTCTGTCCGTCTGTCTGTCTGTCTGTCTGTCTGTCCGTCTGTTGCAACGCAAACTAGTCCCTCAGTTTTGAAGCTATCGGGCTGAAGATTTGTACACAAGTTTCTTTTTAGTGTACGCTGTATATATGTCGGAACGAATGGAATCGGACCATGGGGTCATGGGGCTGCCCCTGAAAATTAGGTTTTTCTAAGAAAAACTATTTTCTTTAGGTACCAATCTTAACCAAACTTCACCCAAGTGTGTTTCTAGTAAAGCCCCAAAACATATCTAGGAACGAATGGAATTGGAACATTACGTCATAGGGCTGCCATACAACCGAACCATTGAAAATTAAATTCTTCTAAGAAAAACTTTTTCCTTGTTAAGCCGACCGTAACCAAACTTCATCCAAATGTGTTCCTAGTAAAGCCTCAAAAAATATCTAGGAGCAGATGAAATCGGAACACTACGTCATAGGGCTGTCATACAAACCAACCGCTGGAAATTAGGTTCTTGAATGAACAACTTTTTTCTTTGTGAATCAATCTTAACCAAACTTCACCCCAATGTATGGCTAGTATAAGCTGACCAGACGTACAGCAATTTGCTGTAGAGTACAACATTTTGACTTGTCGTACAGCATTAGTAAATGAACAGCATTCCCAACGCCACACCAAAGAAATCTAAATGACTGCATAATAGCTCCCTCGGTGAGGCCTGTAGTCAGTCTGTTAGGTGTTATTAGCACGGTAATCTCACTTTCATGTGGCAAACGTTCATTTTCGATAATTTCGGAACTCTTTGGTCAATCGGTCTGAAATTTAATGTACCTAAATGTAAGCGCCAGGTAGCTCCCCTATATTTCGACTAAATCCAATAAAGTAGCGATAAATGCCCAGAGGGTCGCAATCCACTTAAGAATTGTCTGCGCAATTAGGTATTAATTTACCTATTGTAATAAACAAAACGAAACTTTTAAATAGGTAGTTACAAGGAGGTGTAATTTTCGTACTTCAAATAAACAGTTTCATGATTTTTGTCTCAGGGTCACGGATAGTCATAGAACGTGTTAGAACATACATTTGCACTTCACATGCTGGTGATGTTTTGTCAATGAGAATATTTAGAAGTTGAGAGATCTTTTCTGGGTCCTGTTTAGTACCAACAGAACCTTGCAAGGACGTAGCTAGGATTTAGCGAGCACGATAGCACGCGCGATTACTTAATTGCTCCGCTATCATCGGAAGCAGACAGTGCCACGTCCACAACGCCAAAGACTTCTTTTCTGTACAATTATTATAGAAGGGCTCGTGGGCCATGGTATATGCACGAAGCAGCAACTATGGAACTATGGAAGGTACGATCGAGCATTCGGTGCCCGCGTCGTGCTGCTTTTGCCTTCCCTTCGCACAGCTAAAAAAAAATTACTTCATTCTTACAGGGAAATATTTTATTTCAAATTGTGTAGCCTGTATGAGGTCTTACGAAATTTGTTGAAGTTTCTATTGTGAAAGACCATCCCAATTTTGGATCACCAGATTTTTATGTGTTTCAAATTGTTTATTTCGTCCAGATGACACAATTTATCTGACTGCAAGCTTAATTTCGGTAGAGTTTTAGGAATGAATAAATTAGAAATACTGTGCGAAGTTAAGGACTCCTGGACCCCTCCGCTGGCTACGTCCCTTGCTTTCCCAAGGTTCACCACACATTTCCCAGAATAAAGGCTACTATTCTTGCTATTCCGTCTAGGAAAATATCACTTATGAAACGATGGAGAATATGTGGTCGTTTTATGGCATCCATAATGGTGTTGGTGGTAGCCTCGTGACATACAGTTGACGCCGTTTAATGCGATCACATCGGGACCTTGCTGTTTTGATAACATTAAGCGAATGATAACAAATAATAAAATAGTACGATTGAGGCTTTGCCTGAAAACCGAATTCCGGAATGTGTACTGCATTGGGCCTTCGGGAATCTGGTCACCTTAGGCTAGTAAAGCCTCAGAAGATATTTAGGAATGGATAGGGCTGTCATACAAACCAACCCCCAAATATTAGGTTCTTGTAAGAACAACTTTTTTCTTTTTGAATCTTAACCAAAATACATCCAAGTGTGTTCCTAGATTAACCCCAACGTATCCAGGAACAGATGGAATCGCAACACGTCATATAAGGCTGCGGTAGAAATTTTTAACACAAAAGGAGCTTAAGTTTCATTCAAATGTGACGGGTATTCAAATTTCGGCCGCGCCCGAAATTAGCCTCGGTCTCGTTTTTAGTAATACTAATACTACATTAAAAAATATCGTTAAAAAAATTTAAGAAAATTTTTTTTTATTTAAAATTAAAAATTTCGAATTTTGATGGGTTTTTGAAATTTTAAATGATTAAGAAATGTCTGCTATAGTGTTGACAAAAATCCAAAAATAAGTTTAAGCCCATTGCCTTAGTAGTTTTTTTAATTCTTACTTTAAATGGCAAAATTCTAGGTTATTTCAAAAAAACCTAAAAATTCATATATCTCAGTGACCATTGAAAATCGGCCTAACATTTATGGCCTCATTTTGTTGCATTTTGACCCTATTATAACGTGTTGCAGGGAATAGGTCGACTTAACCAATAACCCTGTATATTGCATGCGTTACACGTAGGATTTTTATATGATCAGTGGTTTTCCATTTTGTTTTAATGTTCGGGGGGGTGCAATGCGTCTGACAGATTAAGTGACCAGTTTTGTTGGGCCAATCAGCGATATGAAAAGGGAGAGATCTGAAACTCACAGTAGCTTAATCTTTATCGATCAACTACCTAAAGCAGTTTTCATTTGCTATCAACCATATGTCTGAGGGGCGGGAGGGGATGAAAAAATCTCTCAGATGTATTGCGCCCGATTGCGTTATTTTCTCCTTTTCTATGAAAATTTCCA
The DNA here is from genome assembly GCA_949715475.1 of Microchrysa polita. Classification (NCBI taxonomy): domain Eukaryota; kingdom Metazoa; phylum Arthropoda; class Insecta; order Diptera; family Stratiomyidae; genus Microchrysa; species Microchrysa polita. Next base: position 11,659,824 of record OX454421.1, on the reverse strand, counting down.
CTTGTTATACTCTTTACATTCCGTAATAACGTTGTGTATGTTTTGAGTAAAAAAAGGCTCACATTTTTCAAGCGATCGAGTTGTTTGAGGTTTTTTTTTAAATATTGAAGCGATTGAAACCGGAATATTCTTAGAAAAATTAAAATGGGAAGGGTATCAAACTTTGTGAGCCAGTATTTGTTTCTAAAATTTCGTAGAACTGCTTCAAAAAGACAATTCAACGATAAATAAGAGTCTCAAATATACAGAAACGTAGTTTCATCCTTTTTGTGCGCTTTATGTGTCAGATGCATTGCGCCCGATCGTGTTAGGATTAGTATTGCGTCTGCCGGAAGGTTAAATTAGAAAAAAAAAATAAAAATAAGGGCAATGGGAGATAGAGCGTGAGCTTCTAAATACAAAACCTCGACAAAAAATATCGAGACCTTTACCGCCCAATGTTCCCAATTGGGAACATAATTTCATGTTTTTTTTTAAACCCACTTGCATTTTTTTTGTTCTTTCCCATTTTTTTTTTGTTTAAACAAGTTGGTAAAAAGAAAAAAAAAATAAATAAATGATGATGATGATTTTTTAATTTTTTTTTAACCAACAAAACTTTGAAATGTTTATGTATTCTCATTTGTTACTATTGATAAATACATACGAAATAATAGTAGTGACCTTAATTTTATAAAAAAATTTTATAAAATAATAATAATAAATATTATCGGCTATACATGTTCAAATTGACGTGTTCCCAATTGGGAACATTGGCTCACTGCAGTGTCTTGTAGAAAAATATTTTGTTTCCAATTTTTCAATATGACTGGACTTACATTGCAATCGCATGTAATTTCCGCATGTTCTATGTCAGTCTCTCTTCGGTGCTCATAAGTGCGAGTTCAAGTTCGTAAATTTGGTGGTGTAATATATACAGAGCTTAGATGATTGCGACATGGGTTCATTGAATAATATAGATATCTGCCAATTACCTCCTGAGGAAAACGACAAAGTTACTGACGAGGAAGACACTGAGCACGTAGAAGAAGAAGAAGAAATCTTAGACCAAGTGATGTTTGCGGTTATAATAAAAAGATCGGAAGATAGTGAGGCATCGGGCAGTAAACGTGTCCAGAAAAGAGAAGCTACAAATGGTGACCATCAACGGTTGACCACAAGTGGATCAAGGCCCAAACCGAGGCGAAAAATCCTGACATTGCACCTGTAAATTGGTTTCCCAGCGTTAATTTTCAAAACCCAATACAAAATGAGCCGGTAAAAAACATAGAAACTATAACTTCCCACATTTGAAAACTTTAATTCCGGTAGAAATATATTAGTAATTTATGCCACAAAGCTGTCTGCAGCATTTAGCAGAAATAACAAAAATCTACGCCGTTTAGCATGTTGATCAATCCATTGCCCGGTCTATAGCACGTACGCCGCCCTGGGCAAAAGGACAAATTGCCGCCCCTTACGTACTGTACCAGGCAGATTGATAGTAGATAGTACTCGACTCGAATGTACGTCGTTGAAGTAGACGAATAGTTTTTGATGACTTTCTCGCACACTGCGCAGCCGATAAACTTCAATTAGCCAGATTTCTTCAGTGATTTCAGAGTCCGCGGCTTATTTTCATAAATGCGTTATCTTGAGAGCCTTTTATGACCCACTTGCCTTTTATGACCCACATTGAGAGCAGCAGCAGAAAAATGCTTCTGCAGCTGTAGCTGCTGTCAATGTGGGTCATCAAAGGCAAATGCGTGTGTTCTAAATTGAAATGTTTCTGCTGATACCCATACTGACGCGTCCAATCTATTTCAAGCTTTAAGGTACGTTGTCCTCGACGACTCGCTCATTCCATATAAAAACTCGTTTCTCTCTCATTTTAAAAACGAGTTTTTATATGGAATGAGCGAGTCGCTGTCGTGCAGTCGTGTCGAGGAAAATGTACCTTTAGTGTGTATGCGACTCATTATTTCTCCTTTAATATCAATTTCTCCGGAGGTTCAATATTTTTTAGGGGAAGTGCTCTCCTGCGTTTCAATAGGCTAAACTAAAATTGCGATAATTATTATATACTCAATAATTAAATTACGTTCTATAATTTCGTCCTCTATTTAAAAATTTGGTGCGGCCCTCCCCTTTGGTAAGAACTAGGGATAAGGCATAGCAGGTCCAATTTCATTAATGCTGGTCAAAAGAATGGGTACTAAATATCCAATTGGAGGACGAAATTAGCACATAGTTCTCCAATTTATTTTTTTAAAGAAGCTGATTAGCGCATAACTGAGCGAATTGACCCACTTTGCTTTCCGGAAGTTGAGGGCGGGTAGTAGCATCACAAACGGACAATTTCCGCGACTCTTACTAAGCATTTTTTGACTTTAACTGCAGCACCTTCGATCAATTGTGGACTCTTCAAAGCTTCGCATAGACTTTGCATCTTCGAAACACAACTTTTAAAAGAGAACTAATGAGACAGTTGATAAATAAATCAATCTTTAATGCCCTTTTTGATTAAGAAATTGATGTGCCTCTCCACCTAAAAAAACACCCTGATGTCTTATTTTATTTCGCACCTTTTTAATTCATCAGTAGCTTTCCTTTCCACTTAATTGAAGATGATATTGAATTTTTGCTTTGTTATTCGAATGCTAGCCAAAAAGCCGCCCCTAAAGTTTGGAGCCCCCAGCGACCGCCCGGCTTCCCCCCCCCCCCCCTTAGAGCGGGCGCTGTCAATCACTACTGGTCTACTGCGGAAGGCATTTACTCTCCAATCGCATCAACCGTAAAGTCCCTTGCAGGAATCGAAAGTCATGGCGAAATCAGCATGTAGATATTTTGTGAAGGAGAACAAAAAGATAGGCATAGAACAACCACATCTTATTCACAAATATAACCACGGAATGGGTGGGGTCGATATTTTAAATGGACTTCTAATCTTCGTATCGCCCATGCCTACGATGTAAAAAGTGGTGGTGGAATCTATTCGCTAATGCTCTCAACGTTGCAGTAGTAGCAGCCTGGTTTATAAGGAAATGCAATGTTCCTGCGAAGGGTTTCATAAAAAAAATAGGTCCACAGCCAGGTCCTAAAGCACATGCTAGCCCAGCAAGACGCAAATTAGATGGCCACTAATTGATAAAATCATCGCAAGGAAGATGCGCTCTTTGTAAGTCATATGCACGATTGGATTGTAAGGAGTGCAACAAACGTCTTCATCTTGAATGAATTTTGTTCCAAAATGTGATTTATACTTTCCATAAATTACATTGAAGAACCAATAAAGTCCAACATATCTGGGCCCTATTGCACCAAACACTTTTCACTTACGACTTATCGAATTCTGGAAGAGTATATTTTTGAAAAGTGTAAGTGGATTTCGTTGCACCAAAGTTTCACTCAAATCGAACTTATTAATTATAAAATTTTCAGTTTGTGTGATATATAAATATGATTAGCGTTTCTCCAATAAAAAGTAAAACTTAGCAGGAAAACGACGACTTATACTAAAGATACACAGCTAGTATACTTCACCTGGTATTGGAATGTATCACCCAATACCATGTCCAAACAGAGTAAACGAGATAGTATCAACGTGGCATACGAATATATCATGGAATCATGGTATACTAAATATCCTTTACTCTGTTTGGACATGGTATTGGGTGATACATTCCAATACCAGGTGAAGTATACTAGCTGTGTATAACATTTTCATTGTAATGCAAATTATGTATAGTTTTCTGATATTTGGGCGTTCACAACGTCTGATTTGAAAAGGTGTATTTTTTAAATTGGCTAAAACTGATTGTGATGTAGATAGTATGCTAATACCTATATTTTGCGTTTAGAATTGTTGAATATTTAAAGTCGCAGCCCAAAGTAGAAAAAACCCTTGGGAAATACAGTCGGTAAAGTAGGTCGTGGACTCGCAAGGAATATTGGCGATAAGACAATTTGAAGCAGGATGCGATAGTATTTTGATGAAGTTGTAAATGAAGAATTTCCTCGAGCAGATATTGCGCCCAATACCACGAATATTGAAGATATCTCAGGGGAAGAGGTGATGGAAATGCATCAGATGAACCGCGGAAGGGCAGTCGGATCGAACAATTTTGGTTGAAAATCCAAAAAATCGGGCTTCCTTGGCTTACAGTTCTCTTAATGCCAAATAGAAAATATGTACATATTGCACATCAAATAGCGTATTACGGAACACATACAAAATTAGCAAAACTATCTTCAATAAGTGCTCTGGTTTTTTGTGAGCACGATTGAATCGCTGTTCGGCTGGTTTAGTGGGATTGTTTCGAAGCAGTGGAATTAGCACCAGGAAATGGCCGATATCCTCCTGATACTGAAAACTGCGGAGTTTCTCTGTACCCTGGAATCATGCACACTTCCGGGTCAGTTATCGTTAAGAGACGTAGAAATTCGGATGCTATCTCGGAACACCTTTCTACGGGCCAACGGAGAGTATCGCCCAACATTTTCGTAACAATTTTCTTCAAAAAGTTGTTCGAAACGCAACATTTTTTCACTGTATACTTGTTTAACGCGCTAGCACAACTAAACTGTAAGCCAAATTGTTCTTACTAAAAATTCGGCTAAATTATCAAACGCAAACGGTAATTCGATAGCTAAAAGTTAATGGTGCAACAACAATTTGCAAACGCTTCGATGAAATGATTAACTTTTCGCTTACAGTTTGAAAATTATCATTTACGCATTCTCGCGTTGGTGCAACAGAAATAGTCTCTATGAGTATTTTTTACCTTTTCAAAAATCACTGCATTTAAAAAATCATACACGACTACACTATTGTACGATTGTGTAAAGGATAAATCTGAAGTGGAAAGCTCGACTGTTAGGGCAGAATGATGCAGGGTGTTGGAAAAGAGATTCTCAGCGTCAATAGTTTGAGTAACATTGACTTCATCATAGCAGTTAGTGAAAATCAGGTCTAACCATTTGCCATTTTGGTTAGGTATGGAGACAATCTGCTGCAATTGGGATTTTGGCGAACACAAGTTCAAAAGCTTTGTTAAAATTGGTTATAACTAATTGACTTGAGAGCGAGTTGTGTTGTGTATGTCGATGAGAACTCCGCCTCTAGAAACTCCGGTTAGATCATAGTTACGATCTGATCTATAAATTGCCCAATTACAATCGAGAATCTCTTCATTTTTAAAAGAATCGTTTAACCAGGTCTCTGTGATAGCGTGTAGGTTTAAATGGTGAAATTGGGGCAACTGTTTACTCGGATTAATACTCGATACAATAATTCAATTAAATCCAATTAAATAAATTCAATTAACTAAACGGCGGACAAAGAGAAAAACACGTCCGATTTGCTCGAAGGTTGACGAATTATTATTATTATTCATTTGGCGATTTAGTGCAACATAAATTTAGCAGAAAAATTGATAATTCGATAATTGTTGAGTGCAAAGTGGTTGATGCAATAGGGCCCTGGAAAAAAAACTCGACCTTGTTTTGTTTATATCCCATGAATGGCCATTGTTCCCAATTGGGAGCAGCATAGAAAGGGGGAAAGGGGGTGAGGTAAAAAAATTATTTTGTATATTCTTAAAGTCTGGCTGGTCTAGCGGCTAGTGCGCGCACCTTCGGTGCACAGGGTCATGAGTTCGAATCTCACCGTGGGTCATGGTGTTTTTCGAACTCACGAGCTTGTGACGGACTATGATCTCACTCAGATGTTAAACTAGTACCCATTTATGGGGATAAATAACACTGCTGAGCGTGATGCTGATCTCATTACCTCAACAAAAAGCAGATAAGATCTTGAAAATGGGATGTCACTAACACATCCTGCGGCCTTAGTCCAATGTTGGATTGTCGCGCCTGTTATTTTTTTTATTTTTATATTCTTAACCCTAGAGAGATAATCTACGTCGAATCGACGTACAGAAATTGTTCTTTTTATTATATCTCATAAGTGAAGCTTTATAATTTGTTGGTTCCAAGATTTAACTCAATTCATGTCTGTAGGCGTAATTATGTGGCAAAATTATTGCCCTGGGTGCCACACAGCGTAAGATATTGGGGGGTCATAAGTCAAATATACGTCGAATCGACGTATGATTATCTTTAATGTCAGTAAAAACTGTAGAACAAATTTGTACTGAAAAATATTTAAATTGTCCCGAATTGAAATTTTTATAAATCTTCATAATGTAGATGTGTATTTACTTGGATATAACCACTAAAAGTCTGTTTCGATAAAGATATCCTTTATTTTAATCTATTGAATGTGTTGGCGGACAACAGAACCACTTTTTTTTAAATTAATATTATATACACAAACAAATGATAATTTTGCAAAACCATGAGTTTAACAGATTAATATTAAATACAAATGATTATATATCTCCCTTTTAACAACATGTTACTCTTAACAAAGAAGTTATAAGGATGCCAACTAGCAACACGTCGAATCGACGTATGATTATCTTTTCAATGGTAAAAAATATGATTATCTCTCTAGGGTTAAAGGAATCATATTTAGAGTTAATATTCATAAACAAAAAAAAAAGGAAATTCAAGCGATTAATAGTTCGGACTTTAAAGAGTTAATTCGTTTCATTATTATTGAATAGTGTTCCGTCGAGATCAATTTTGAGGCTAAGTGGTTCGCAGACGGTTTCGAGTTGGGAATCACTGTCGTAGATGGAAAACCTGGCTGGACTTAATTTTTCTCCTTGTTGCACACCAACATTAATCTCAATCAATGAAGACGGCTGAGTTCCGATCTAAACCATAGCCGTTTAGCAGAAAAATAAAAATAAATTAACAATTGCGCTCCTAATTTATTAAATAGGTGCAGCAAATTAACACTCTAATTAATCAATTTGCAGCGCACATTTGTTTTTTATAACAGTGGCATTTAGCATAAATTATTCACATACGATAATTCGGAAAGAAAAAACTGTTGACAAAAATTCTCGATCAGTCAATATTTTGGAATGAAAGATAAAGTCTAAAGCAATATGTCCATTAGCTTAAATATTTTTATTAAAGTACATTTATTAATATTTACACTATTCCAAATATTACTATTAATCATATCAATAAATTTGCATATGCTTATAATTTATTCTATTGTGATACAATATTTAAGATCATCCGACATAATTATCTGTTCTAGTTCCTAGCCAATATTTCTATTATATGTATAGTACGTACTTAAGTCAAATCAACTTATTTGCTTATAGATTTTTACATTATCCTAACTTTTCAAAGAATGCAGTGCGAACCGGAATATTTGCATGTTGTTTCTCTTCAAAATGTCTGCAGAATTTAGAGGTGCAGTATGGCAAAAACAATCAAAGCAAAGAACACCTTTTACACATATTTTCCGCCAGAAAACTATTTATATCCTTAATGGCATTATTTTTACTTATTCTCTGGCAAAATTCAGCATTGACGTGTTCCTTTAAATGTTCTTGACGGAATACTTAAAGGAACACGTCAATGGTGAATTTTGCCAGAGAAGAACTAAAAATAATGCGATTAACGATGGTGTCTGCGTTTGGAAACACAGATTAAAGATTCTATTTAAGGTTCGAATGTAAAACGTTGTAATAAGCTAAGAACCATGATATAGGGCCATTGGCTCGTACATTTTACCAATCTACAATCAAACTTAAAGCATTCTTCAAGCCCGAAATGGTGTGCTTCAAGCGTTGTTTGTATAGGTACGTACGAGCTGTCGGCCCGATGAGAGTATAGTACACACTATATTACGCGCATACGTTATTTTCATTGTTCTTATTTGTTTTTACCGATTCAGATCAAACCAAACCTTATAGAAAAAAATAGCCCCTATTTAAAAAAAAGCCAAAAACAAAGAAATTAATAACCTTTTAGGTATCACGATAACAAGCCTTTCCAACGGTGGTCTGTTTAATTAAATGATAAATCAAATTGGAATTATACATACGATTAGTGTTTTACATAGAATTCGTTTAGCATACTAATTAATTTACAGAGAAGGCATTATTGCATATTACCTCAGTTTAAGGTCCGTGCTCTTACATACAAGTGGAAATTTACAAGACATCAATTTTCTCGATGACATTAATACTATTACTGTATTATATTGCAACCCAGGAATGCTGGAAAGTTTTTACTGACAAAAACCCTATTTTTCCACTGGTCTAAGCTATCTCCCAATTCAAATCCGACTAAAACTAACTCAACTGATAATATTCCGGTGCAAAATCATTCGCTAGATTGCTCAAGAAATTGAAATCCGACGAACTATTCGAATTTTCCATTCCATTTATGTTGCCGTTATGATTCAAATTCGGTGCGTAATTTTGCGGTCCGGTTGTTCCATTCATAAATCCCGGATTGTGTATCTGCTGCTGATGCACAGCCGGATGTGGACCATGTACTGGCATCTGGTTAGCGTACTGGCTATCGTACGGATTAAAGTACGGATCGCAATTCTCTGCCGCAACGTTTCCGGCTGGCGCTGCTATATACGCTTCCGAATATTCCGGACCGGCACCAGCCACAGTGGGATTCTGATGGTAGCTCACACCTTCGTAATATCCGGTTTGCGTCTTCGGATCATAATATGAACCGGTCGAAGAACCGGTCGACGCATTCATATGAACCGATTCGTATTCATTATGGTAGAATTGGTTGGGATATTGCATTGAACCGCATCCGGGTTCTTGCATCGGATTATAGTACGCAGCGGAATTCTGATGATAGCCATGATGTGGTTTCATATGAAAATCATGTCCTTTTGCGTTAAATTCGTTACGAACGATGTGATGATTTTGAGGGGGAAAATCAGGCTTTTGTGGCAGAAAATCGGTGGGCATATGTGATTGTGGTGCGGTCGAGATAAGTTTTTGTTGCGGCAGCGGCGGCGGGCCAAATTCAGCGCTATCGTATTTAGCACCGTAGTAGTCGGCTTGGGATTTTTGTTGCTGTGGATAGTAGCCAGGCGGAAAGTAGCCGTCCTGAATATTGTTGGACGATTGTTGGTAGCGATTTTTCGTAATGTTATGCGAATTGGATTTTATAGGCGGCTGGGTGACTTGAAGTTGAGGCGAGTACTGCGATGGATGTGGATTTGCCGTAAGTGCACTGGGTGGAACACTGGGGATAATACTGTGGGCTGCAGCAGCTGGCTCAGAGTCGCGTCGGTAAATTTCGTAGCTGTTGAAAACGGGCTGCTTGGAGGATGTTGAGACGGCTTCCTTCTTGACCACCTGAAAATTTGAAATAAAATTGTTTTTAAATGTGTTATCATAAAGCTGATTAAACGATATTTATCAACCAATCTTATATCTCTCCCCAAATGGAGAGAGGGAAGACTGACATATTTCTAGATCAGTGGTTCCAAACCTTTCCGCGTCAGTCAGCCTCTAGGAGGTGTATGAAGGCTGGCATTTCCCGGATTTTTTTTTTTTTAGTTTTTGTGGAAAGTTTAATCATAATTTAAATTTTCTAGCGGAATAGTTTCGATAACTTGGGGAGCCATCATTAATCGATCTTTCTGAAATTTTGGGCCAACGTTTCATGTTTCATCTAATTTTCAAGGTGCTAAATTGCTACCTATCTGCTTGCGGAGGTTTCAGCCGTCTACTTTTTTGGTAACTCGTCGATCGATGTGTCGATGGTGTTGGTTTGAAACAATTTTAGAGTAAATTTTTGAAATTATAAAGAAGCGATTCAACTAATTTAGATTGATTAGACGTTGCCTACGACATCAAAATATTTTCCATGGGGATTTTGGTTTTGTAGCTTTGTTGACATTTCTTATAGGTACGCATGAAATTTAATTTTCTATGAAAAATAAATTATAGTGGAGGCGTAGGAAAAAGTGGCAGCCATGAACACGCAGGTTCAAAACTTATAGATGCTCAAATTTAGATACTAATCAACAAAGCTCCTATGGAAGAACTATGGACATATATTAGCACTTAATAATATATATATACTACATTATTGCGAAAGATAAATTTAAATAGGATCGCAATGCGTTGAGTGATATACCTACAGGGTGTCCCTCAACTGGTTAGCCATAGACCAATGGTAGACTTTACAGGATGTTTAAGCAAAAATGTCGGCAACATTATTTTTCTAGCTTTTACCGTTAAGGAGTAATTGCCTTTTTGTGATTCTTGTCAAAAACTCGAAAAACTCCTATTTTCTACCTTCCACTTTAGCCACATGAATGTTTTTCATATTCTCCTGAAAGTACACAAAATTTCCAATAAAAGGACATATCGAACGTTTCGAACGGTTTCGTATCTTCCGAGATACGACGTTTTGAATTTTGCACAAATGTCAATTTCAACTTTTAATGTCAAAATTAAACCCGAATTTCGTAACGGTACATTGTAGTGGCAAATCTGTAAAGTTGACAAAACATGGCGTAGTATCTTAGTTTTCGAACGGCATATAAGAATAAAGCACAGAGTCATTCAGTTTCTGAATAATACGTATAAATGAAAAAATGCTGAAAGACAAGACAATATTAAAGACAATAATTATATTCTTACACATATTTTTTTCTGTATTTCTTGAACGAAATACGGGATTTCAGTAAGTTGATCCCACCGGACAGCAGTATAACCATTAAATTATGCAGAAAATTCACAATGATCAACAATTCACAATGAGCAACAATTCACAATGAGTTTTTGTTTTTGCATACTTTTGTCTATATTTCTTTAACGCTTTAGGGAACTTTTGGAAGATTTTCCTGCCGAATAGGTCACCTTTGCGAATATAAGAATACTATTGAAACATGTAAAAAAGAATTACAATGAGCACAATTACAAAGATTTATCTTTTTCGCATATTTCACCCTGTATTGTTTTAACAAATTGCCGGATTTCAGTAAATTGATACCATCGGATTGGTCTATACCCAGATTCACTATTGATATATGTGAATAAGTTTATTTCAATAATTTTGCTACATCATCTTGTTCTCTACCCCAAAACACCGGAATAACTATTGAAATATGCCTAAAATTCAAAGTTATCCTATGGATTAGAGTGTTTTTGTAAATTTTCCGCTTGTTTTTTTTTTCACCTAAAATAGGTGAATAACTACTGAAACATGCAGAATCAACTGAACGGATGAGCAAACTTTTGAAGAAAGTTCCCGTGACCACTTTCAATGGATAAGGGGATTTAAGTAAATTTGTTGCACCGTATTCTCTGTGCCGAATACGACTAGTATAGAAACTTGGGAAAAATTATGATAAACATTTCGATCAAAGTGAATTTTCCCATTTCTTAAAAAAAAACTAAATCATGCTACTGTGGGAACCGGGGTTAAAAATTTCATGATTTTCGGTTGAATTGGCTTGCCTTGCAATTCACATTCATTATAGTTCATTTTCACATACTTCTCTGTCTGAATTGCTTGAACATGGTAGCGGAGTTTCGTAGATTTTCCCGAATAGCAAAGTAAGTATTGAAAACTTCAGAAAAAAATTCACAATGAGCAAAATAATGAAGACAGTCCTTTTCACACATTTTCGTTCTGCATTTCTTGAACTAATTGCAGGATTTCTGTAAATTGATTTCACCGAATTTGTTTACAAACAGAACTCTATTGAGGTATGCAAAACATTCACATCCTGATCTAATTGGCGGATCTGAGCAAATTTGCACGGGATTGGACTCCAAATGGATGTATTAAATGGGAAAGCAACAACCACGCATTAGTCTCACCGATGACACGATCCAAGAAATCAAGAAATAGACTGAGACATTACCGCCAGAACGGGCAACGTGCCTACACTCACACTCAGGGCCGGCTCTACTATATGAGCAGACTTTGCACTTGAACAGGGCGCCAACCGAAAGGGGCGCCAAGTTCACAAATTCAAAATGCCTTTAAGATCAAGACTTTATATTGATTGATACACGTCGTTCACCTATTGTACATATTAAACGAACTAGAGCTGATTCAATTATAACTCTAGACTCTAGAGATGACATAGAAACTCCGCTAACAACCAAACTCGCACGCTAATCGTATTCCATTCCATTTGACCGACCTATCGACGCAGTCGCAACTCGTGAAACCTTGAAAGACACATCTGCAAACTTTTCCGCATTGTATCTACGCGAGAGGAAGAGCGAGAGACGTCTTTCCATCCGTCCGCGCTCCAAAATGCTTCGCATATCTCGTACTTGTGCATCACTGCAAACATGCCCCAATTAATCCATACACTTCATATGCGGGATGGGCGCCCTATGGGCGCTAGTTTCATAGATTGTATGCTTGGCAGAAGTGAAGAGTTGTGCAATTCAGAAATTGTGCACATAAGAAATTGTTGTAGAGCGTACACCCCTGTATTCCGCAAAAGAGGGGAATAGCTGCTTTGCAGGCTCGTTGTAGGTGAGATGTGCGTATTCACTTGATGGCTCATTCCCGTTCGGCCCGTTGTAGGTGAGATGTGCGTATTCACTTGATGGCTCATTCCCGTAGTCTCAGCTCGTAGTACATGTTTCAATTGTATGAGACTGGGCGATAGAGGAGTTTTGTAAAATGTATACTGTATAGTTTGTAGGAAAAGATTTTACCGCGTAAAATTTTCTATGCAATCCATATTAAGCGCAGGATAGACCTCGAGATTGAGATGTTTGTCCGCTGCGATTTTCTCAATGAAAATGAATGCTCGTGGTCGTGAAATATGTGGCAAATGCAGTGTAATTCCATACGCTACAATTATTTCATAACTTTTCTCGGCCATTTTATGTATTTTTTTCCATTTCCCGGTCATTTCATCGTGAAAAATATCCAATGACCGGGGAATCGAAAAATACTTTAATTCGCCGAGAAAAATTATGAGACCATTTTCGGATGTAGCTTATAGAACTTCCCAGCATTTCCTACATATTCCAGTAAGTACCCAGCCAGCATCGGCCTCATGTACCGTGAACATAGCGACAAATAAGCTTTACTTCATGAATCACGAATCGGCATTATGTATAGATAGGACGCATTGAAAGTTAGATACATGATCCCAGCCAGCATCCGCGTAATGTACCGTGAGCATAGCCACAAATAAGCTTTACTTCATGAATCACGAATCGGCATTATGTATCGATAGAACGCATTGAAAGTTAGATACATGATGGTCAGCTGAAGGAATGTCGACGGATCATGCATATAGGAAATATAATAGTTTTCTCCTCAAGTGTGATTTTTGTTGCTGGGGTGATTAGAATCGCGAATAAAAGATGATCATTCGTATAGTCTGGCTGGAGTAGTGGTTAGGGCGCGCACCTTCGATGCATAGCATTATGAGTTCGAGGCTCACCGTCGGACGTGTTTTTTTTTTAATTATTTATTGATGCATTGAATATATATGATACTTAACTATTACATAATGTTTACGAATAACGATTTTATAATGATTATCCGTAATAAGGCGAAAATGCGTATATACATGAAATAGGGGGACATCGTGATATACTGCTTGTATGAAAACGTGATGAATGAATAAGCAATATGTGCTCACGCGTGTTGCATGAAATAATGGTTACAAATGTGTTAAATGCTGGCTGGGATGGTCAGCTGAAGGAATGTCGACGGATCATGCATATAGGAAATATAATGGTTTTCTCCTCAAGTGTGATTTTTGTTGCTGGGGTGATTAGAATCACGAATAAATCATGATCATTCATATAGTCTGGCTGGATCAGTGGTTAGGGTGCGCACCTTCGGTGCATAGGGTTTATGATTTCAAGACTCTCCGTCGCCCGTATTTTTTTTTAATTATTCATTGATGCATTGAATATGTATGATACTTAACTATTACATAATGTTTACGAATAACGATTTTATAATGATTATCCGTAATAAGGCGCAAATGCGTATATACATGAAATAGGGGGACATCGTCATATACTGCTTGTATGAAATCGTGATGAATGAATTAGCGATATGTGCTTACGCGTGTTGCATGAAATAATTATTACAAATGTGTTAAATGCTGGCTGGGTAAGCATACATTTTCATTAAGAAAAGCCAACCTCTTCTCCGATTTTAGTGCGGTTAGTTTTATTTTGTTAAGGTAATCATCCCTAATAATCAGCTTAGTTTGCTATTCTAGCTAGTCAGGCTTTCGATATATGTATTGATGTTTTATTCGTATAAAAAATGATTTTTCAAAAAATCTTCAAATGCCTTTGGCACCTAAAGGGTTGGGAATTGGGGGTACAACTTTTTTGCTGGAAATCACACAATCCGGTGCGTTTATGCGGCAGTTTCCAGACAGATACACAGAGAAAAAAATTTAGAATGGTTATCTAAAGAAATAGTCGAATTCATCTAAAGTTCGCGTTGATTTTCAGCTTATGATTCTATGTAGTTGAAACAGTTACGAAGATATGGATAATTTTTCTATTCGTCATTAGTTGAAACATGTACTATATTTGCAAATTCAATTAATTTATTTGTAAAGACAGCTATTCATTATCTATAAATTGTTAAATGTTGAATAGCTAAATTGTGTTGAAGAAAAAAGAACGATTGTTTGTAGTTAAATTTTATATTTGAATAGTACAATCAACAACTTTTGTGAAAGAATTGACTAAACTTTTTCTTCTAATCTTGCGTGGTTAATTGAACGAATTTAGTAGTATTTTCAGCTACGAAGATTAGAGAAATCAGCTATTTCTTTGGTAAAACTATCTAAATTTAAGTCAACTACTTCACTTTAGATAAAAAGTCTAAACCATTTTTTTCAGTGTAGAAGGGCGACTTTTCAGTATATGAACAGGGCGCCATAGTACCTAGGACCGGCGCTGCTCACACTGCAGATCAAATAACTCGATGTCTTGGAGCTTTGTAAAATGTAAGGAAGAATAAGAATTGGACTCCACCCTATAATTACAGAATTGAAACAAGCCCAAAGTTTACAATGAACAAAATGAAGGAGACAGTTCTTTTTCACCCAATTTTTCATTTATCTCTTGGACGGATAAGCGGATTCCGGTAAAAAAGAAAAAGCTATGCCGAATTGGTCTCCACAGCAAAAATAAACTTGTAAATTGGGTCCAGCTGATTGGTCTCTACCCAAAAACATCAGAATAACTATTGAAAAATGCATAAAAATAAAAATTATCCTTTGGCAACTTTCCTTAAACAGATTGGCGTATCTTTGTATTTGTTTTATTTTTTCACCTGCAATAGCCGAATAACTATACTGAAACATGCACAGTGACCTGAGCGGATGAGAAAAATTTTCTTCAGATTGTTTTTGGTAAATTTGGTCCGAAGTGGTCTCCACCCCGAATAGCAGAATAAATATTGCAAACTTCGGAAAATGCACAATAGGCAAAATTATCCAGACAGTTGTTTTTCACAAAATTCTCAAACGAGTCATCTTTCTCTTCCCAGTAGAGGGTAGATTCATTGGTCTCTAATCCACATAGTAAAATAGCTTATGAAACATGCACAAACTTCTTCTTCACATGCATTTGCCCACATATGATTGAATGATTTACCCGCTAAACAGCAAAATACGCATTGAAACATCTTGAAAATTGGAGAAAAATTGTGAAAGCCGTTTATTTTCTCCATCTTTTGTGCATGTCTGTTGTACCTCCTGAATTCTATGGCGTATTTCACAAAATTCCGATATTCTTCTTTTCTTGCCTGCATATATCCCTTGAAAGGAACGCCAGAATTCAACCGCACTAACCGATTGAATAATTTCACTTAATCCAAACCCTTCCCCGACTGAATGCCTTCCATCCTCAATAGTAGAATAGTTATTGAAATATCTGAAAAATCGGCCAAGACAAAATCACCAAGGCAACTCATTTTTTCATGCCTCTGTCTATACCTCCTAAACAAATTTGCCCCAATCGCCATTTGATAACATCTACAAGATAGGGCGAAATTCACCGGGCCAGCTTGTGGATGTATAAAAAGGGGAACATTTGCGAAAATTTAAGGTACACTCTAAAAAAAATTACTCCAATAATAGGAGGAAACTTTTTTTCCTTCTATTATAGTAGTAAATTTACACCACGATATGAGCGAGAGTAATTTTACACTTTACGGTGTAAATATTTATTACAAAATTACTTACATAAATAAGTAAACTTACTCTTAGAATTATGTAAATTTAAATCAGAAATAAGCAAATTTGCACTGGAACAAATGTAAATTTACATCTGGGTTTATGTATTTAATTAATAATATTTACGGCAGCCGGTTCTTCGATTTTAATCGTCCTGGAGCTAGTCGTTATTCCAACGACCAAGAGCTGGCACACCCCCTTCGGTTCAACATCAAAAAACGCTATAACAACAACAATAATATGATGCTCACACGAACGCACTTCGGACGGAACAGACTAACTGCACACAGAACAAGCCACTTGACAGATACAGGAAAATGCAATAATTCACAAAAGTATTGTAGCACACTCAGTTTTACACAAATGTAGGTGTAATTTTCACACCAAAATCGCAATATTACATGAAAATTTCACAAAAATAAAGTAATGGCACATCTTCACACCAAATGTGGTGTAAAATTACACCAAAATAGAGAAATATTAAAAAATCTGTGTAATATTACACTATTTTGTGGGTTTACTAGAAATCTGGTTTAAAAATAAACGTTTACTGTAATTTTGCGAGAAAAAAGGTGTAAAATTCAACGAATTTTCGATGTAAAATTCAACCTTGTTTTTACAGTGTAGGTTCAGTGAAGCCCGGTTGTAACGAACCGGTGGAAATTTTAATGAAATAAAACTGGGGCGGGCGTTTGAATTTTCTATCCCTGTTGGAAAAGATCAGTTGAAGATAGCCTGAACACAAGGGCGTACGGATAAAAAATATTTCTAGAGGGTTTTTAAGATAAAGGTTGGCATTGGCCATTTCTTTCTTATGAAATATTTATCTCGATTTTCTATATCTTTGGTCTAGACAAAACCAAAATTTTAAGCAATTTGCATAGCAACTACTAACTACTAATTAACCTTCCGGCGGGCGCAATACTAATCCTAACACGGTCGGGCGCAATGCATCTGACAGATTAAGTGCAGAAAAAAGGATGAAACGAAGTTTCTGTATATTTTAGACTCTTATTTATTGTTGAATTGTCTTTTTGAAACAGTTCAACGAAATTTTAGAAACAAAAACTGACGCTTCAATATTTGAAGAACCTCCAATAACTCGACCGCATAAAAAATGTGAGCTTATTTCGCTAAAAACACACTATTGAACGATATGGTGAGCCTAAAAGTAAATACAAAGTTATTACGCAATGTGAAGAGTAAAACAAGTGGAAATTTTCATAGAAAAAGAGAAAATAACACAGTCGGGCGCAATACATCTGAGAGATTATTTCATCCCCTCCCGCCCCTCAGACATAAGGTAGACAGAAACTGAAAACTGCTTTGAGTAGTTGATCGATAAAGATTAAGCTACTGTGAGTTTCAGATCTCTCCCTTTTCATATCACTGATTGGCGCAACAAAAACTGGTCACTTAATCTGTCAGATGCATTGCGCCCACCCGAAGGTTAAAGGTTTGTGTTCGTATAGACGACTCATGGGATGATCGCTCAGCGATTGCAATTGAAACGTCGGTTCTGATCACTATATGCGTATGATTTCTATACAGACTTGTTCCTTTAGGTTATAGTCGACACAATAAAAGTAGCACCATTCAAAAAATATGCAAATACGACTCGGAATTTGATGTAAAACTACGATCGCTGAGCGATCATCTCATGAATCGTCTCTACGAACACGTACCTTAAGTATCTTCATATTGCACCACATATCATAGAATCTCATATTCAGTAAATTTTGGCAAAAATAAGGCCTAACCTCGGAATAAATGCAAGATCGCCGTTCTTTCGCGTATCTGTTTTAGAGTATTACTGGCTATATAAGTCCAGATTTGCAGCCCTGAGGACCCTGTGCTAACTTTTTTGTGGGCGAAAAAGGGCTATATTTTTGGTCTTTTTTTACATTTCCAACAATATTCTTTAAAAAAAATTATCTTGGAAAAAACGATGATCGGCATTTTGAAAGTAGACAGAATTTCCAATCCAATGATATCCAATTGTTTAGGTCAAATATTGACGGAATTACAGGTTTTGAAATATAGGGTATTTTTCGCCAAAAAATTGCAAATTTCAAGTAAATGTAGTTTCGGCAAACAACATAAGCTTGGAGTTCGTCTTTTTTGTGGAAAATACCCTATTTTTGAAAACCTGTATCTCCGTCAATATTTGACCTACAAAACTGGTTAGAATATCATTGGATTGGAAATTTAGTCTACTTTCAAAATGCCGCACATCGTTTTTTTTCCAAGATATTTTTTTTTTTAAATATTGTTGGAAATGTAAAAAACAGAGCAAAATATATCTTCGTAGTAAGATACATAGTTGTTTAGTAAGTGCATTGAAAAGGTAAAATAAAGTGAGTTGCAAACACCTATATTTTTATAAAATTAATCTAGTGTTAGTAATTTTATTGTCAAAAGGGATGTCTGAAACGAAATTTACCCATAAACATTAAATCTTTTACCAACCGACGAAAATATGGATCGGTTTTGTTGATGCCCCAAAAATGGGGCGTTAGGCGTCTATGGCTACATTAACATTCTAAAGGAAATAATAATGGTAAACCGGTTTACCGTTATTCATTATACCAAAGTTATACCCAAGAATTAAATTAATTAATAGCTGTGAAAATTTTTTATTGAAATCTAACAGAAAATCGATTTTTATCTGAATAATTATAAAGTAAGCCGCAAAAATACAAAACAAACACTTATTTTTTGAGCCCATTAGTACACTAGTTAACGGTAAAAATAGTTTCTCGACAAATGTCATCCAAAAAAAATGTTAGGTAATAATTTGGTTTTGTCGCTGAAGAGCTAGTATTCCCTACTAAAATTATATTGCTTTCATCCGATATAAGTTTGCTGACAATCCAGTGACTTTGTCCTCCAGTTACGGATGCCCAACAGCTGGTGGACATCCTCACCTACGGAGTACATCCAGCGAGCACTCGGTCGTCCACGCAATCTGGCTACGTCTCGTTGTGCTACTCGTTGGGCGTTATTCGCCTTTACTGTGTACTGGAAGCTTGGAATTAGGGATGTTCCTTCAAGTCCTTTGACATTTGCCCGTCGCAGCCACCCATTGCACCCACGGGAGCCACCTGACCCCAATAAGGGTGGTTGTCTTGCTGAGACGATTCAAGATGAACCGTGGTTACAGCAATTGAGGCAAAAATATATACCTATAATGTAATGTAGTATCTAAGTACATGCTCCTATAAAACCTCTCCAAAATGCCTCTTGATTCGACCCCACCTGGCTTACCTAAGGATCTTAGTTGAAAATAATAAATTTTTACCAAATAACAGTATAAAATTGACATTTCCTTGTGTGTTCCCTTCATGGCTCAAGCAAATTTGTATGTAATCTATATGGAGCCGAACATGCCCAACGCCCCATTTTTGGGGCGGCTATTATTTACAACAACAACAGTAAAAAAAATATTTTTTTCGAAAATATGCTTTAGAGTATTGTCGACTTGACATATACCTATACCAAAAAAACTTAAATATTCGAAAAAAAATTAATTTGGGCATATATGGGTTAAGAGCAGAGATCTGAATATTTTTTTTTTAATGTCTAGCAAATCCTTCTTTGTTTAGTGACACCACCGCTTTAATCCAGATCTTTTGAGGTTTGGGTAACTATAGTTAGGCTCCTCTGATTACTCTCAGTCGTAGTGAAATTGGTTGACAAATTGTGAAACTATAATGCAATTTTTGCTTTACTAGTTTTAGTTAACCTATACTTCCGACAGACAAGTATTTCGTGTCCTATATAAGAGGATCGTACACCTTTGCCTGGTTGAGTCCGGTAATGCCTCTCCTGGTATTACATGACGCGCTGCATACGTGGAGGCATCTGATGAGAATTGCAGCGCGCCATGTAATACTAGTTCGAAACCGGCTCGAAATGCACTCTTGTGTGCCGCAACTCGCTGGAGTATGCAAAGTATACCACATTTTTCCTCTGATCACAGGTGATCAGCTCAGACATTAACTTGAACATTTGCTAGAAGCCCTTTTAGCAGACATACTCCCACTACATTTCCGGGCATGCTTATTGACAACTTAATTTGGAAAATGCGAAAATGGACAGAAATGTCCTTATAATTTCAATTAAAGCGACTTGTCATTCAAACATCACTATGCTTCGAATCGCCATAATTTCAATCAATTTCGGAAAATGATAGAAATAGAATAACGAAATATGCCTCCAATGCGTGATAAAAATTGTTACCCCGAATCTCCATAAACAACAGACAGAGGACCCCATTTTTTGAAATCTTAGGTACGCCACTTATACGACTGCCCTTGAGGGGAAGCTGACGCCCTTGCTAAATAACATCAGCAACAAAGGCGCCCTTGAGATTTGGGATACACTCAAAGACACCATCAAAGGGGTCGCAGAGGAGGTTGTGGGATACAAAGCCCGGCGAGCCCGAAATGATTGGTTTGACGAGGAATGTCAAAATGCGGTAGATCCGAAAAACGAGGCATATCGCCAATGGACCGAACGCGCAACTAGAGCCAAAAAAACAAATTATGACGAGCTTCGACGATTTCCGAATAGGTTAATTAGACGTAAGAAACGTAAGCATCTTGACGAGCAGTTGATGCAAATAAACCAAAGACTAGCTAGTAGGAACAGTAGACAAGCGTACAAGCTAATTAATTCAATTAATAGTGGATACCAACCCAGGACCAGCCTCTGTAAGGATAAGGATGGCAATATAATTAGCGACACCGATAGCGTTGATAAACGCTGGGCCTCACATTTTGAAGAGCTTCTTAATGTTCAACCGAACAACCCCACACAAGAAGCGCTGGAGCTGACGGCTGAAACAGGCCCTCCCATTCAACCCCCAACAATAGAAGAAGTTGATCTCGTCATGCAATCACTGAAACATAATAAAGCCCCGGGCGCTGACGAGATTCCAGCTGAACTGCTAAAGCCTGGTGGGGAGAGTCTTGTTAAGGCTATACACACACTTATCGTTAAAATATGGAACGACGAAATAATCCCGGAAGATTGGCGCAAAAGTATAATTTGCCCAATCCACAAAAAAGGGGATAAGTTAAAATGTGAGAACTACAGAGGCATCTCATTAGTTTGTACGACTTATAAGATTTTATCTAAAATTCTAGAAAATAGAATTAATCCGTACGCAGAAGAAATCATTGGCGAGTACCAAGGCGGCTTTAGACCTGGTCGTTCGACGACAGATCAGCTTTTTACAGCGAAGCTTTTACTCCAGAAGTGCTGGGAATATAACATCGACGTATACCAAATATTTGTCGACTTCAAGCAGGCATACGACAGTATCGATCGAAGTGTACTGTACAACATTCTGCTGCATTTTGGTATACCGGCTAAGCTAGTGCGACTCATAAGGATGACGATGACTAATACCGTCTCGCAGGTCAGAGTTCAGAACAGACTCACTGACCTATTTGAAACTCGTACTGGACTCAAGCAAGGCGACGGACTGGCGCCGACGCTCTTCAACCTGGCTCTGGAGTATGTAATTCGAGCCATGAATTTGGACAGCAGCGGAACGCTACTCATTAAGTCGACTCAACTTGTAGCTTACGCCGACGACATCAACATCATGTCTAGAAGATTGGGTGATGCAGAAATCCTCCTGCATAATCTCAATAACGCCGCCAAAGAAGTTGGACTACATATCAACGAATCTAAAACCAAGGTCATGATGCAATCAAAAACTAGAACGCCAGTAAATTCAAGCATCACAGTGGGGGACCTCAATATAGAGTATGTAGACAACTTCACTTACCTGGGTTGCAATTTGTCAAAGGACGCCAACGAAACAGATGAGATAAAGCGACGGATACAACTAGCTAATAAGTGTTATTTTGCGGTCCTCCAAATTATGAATTCGAAGCTGGTGCACAGGAAGACGAAGCTTCACGTATATAAAACCATAATCCGACCTGTGCTTTGCTATGGCTGCGAGGCATGGACCCTAACCCAAAACTCTGAACACCTGTTGGACACATTCGAGCGAAAGGTTCTCCGAAGAATCTTCGGGGCCGTTCGTGAACGAGGTGAATGGCGCATCCGGTACAACCTTGAGTTGTATCAGCTGTATGATGAGCTACAGGTGTCGAAGATCGTGAAATTGCAGCGACTGCAATGGACGGGACATGTACAAAGGATGAACGACGATCGCATGCCCAAAAAGGTGATGAACGCGCAACGAGTGGACGGAGCCAGATTGCGTGGACGACCGAGAGCCCGATGGGAGCATTTTGTATGTGAGGACGCCCACCAGATGCTAGGGTTTCGGAACTGGAGGACAAGGTCGCGTAGTTAAGGCACCGACCATAAACGACCCTAATTATCCTCAATCTTGGTTCTGAGAAATGACCGAAAATGCACATGTGCATTTCCGTTATCATCATACATACATAATCATAAATCTTTTCACATTTGTTCTTTTAGTCATAAACAATACCCAGGCCAAATGTTTATCTTACAGTTCCATACAAGATGCTCTCTATATGACGAGGTGCATAGTCCGAAAGATTGTACTTTAGACTTATGTATAAGAATTGAAATAATATGTAGACATAGCGGACAAATTATAAATAGCATGCCAGGAAGAAGCCCGGCTCAGTGTTAATTTAGATTTTACAAAATAAAGATTGCAATTACATAAAATCACTTGTGTTATTACTTAACTGCGTGACCGCGACAATTGGAGGTCTTCAATCCAGGCGGCCAAGGCCCGACGTCGGGCTATCGTGCCATAAAGAAGAAGAAGGTACGCCACTGGGCAAAACTCGGAGAGACAAAAATCTACTCTAATATAAAAGATTGAGGAAATTCTCAGACAAATTCATTACAAGCATCGAATATTACATTTATTTCGGATTTAGTTTATTCTGTTGACCCAAACTGATAACATCGTGTTTTTTTTTACAATTTGTATAGTTAGCAATGGCTATTCCGCTAGTCAAATTGAAGAATGGAACATTTATGCCGGCATTTGGATTAGGCACATATAAGGTAATTACGTCGTGGTTTTTGTTGTATTATGATCAAAAAGTGAAGTGAAGTGATCCAATGCATGATTCTGCTTATTGTATAGTCCGTAGGTGGTGATGGGAAACAAAACATCAAGGATGCAATTGATGCAGGTTACCGACATTTTGATACGGCCTATTTCTATCAGAATGAAAATGAAGTTGGACAGGCGATACGGGAAAAAATTGAGGAAGGTGTTGTGCAACGAATAGATTTGTTTGTTGTTACAAAGGTATGTTTGTACAAGCCGATTTTCCTAGCCATTAAAACAACATTTCTGAAACATTTTTCAAAGCTTTGGTCACATTTCCATGATCCCGATAAAGTGCTGCACGCCTGTCAATTGTCTTTGGCAAATCTTAATATTGGCTACATTGATCTCTATTTGATGCATTGGCCGTATGGCTATATGTACGAAGGAGATAACGTGATGTTCCCGTCTAATGCCAAGGCAGAGATCAGATTGAGGTAAAATAATCTACAATTATCATTAACAAAAATTATTTGAACAAATTTTTAAAGCGATGTCGATTACATTGACACATGGAAGGCAATGGAAAATCTTGTAACAAAAGGTCTGGTTAAGAGCATTGGCGTATCCAATTTCAATAAGGAGCAAATAAGTCGATTGGTTCAAGTGGCAAACATAAAACCAGTTTGCAATCAGGTAAAAAAAAATAAATATTTTTCCAAGAAGCATAAGAATAAAATATTAATAATTATTTAATTAAAACCTCACCCAGATCGAATACCATTTGGGACTACAACAGAATGAATTAGTTCAACACTGTAACGACAATGGCGTTGTAGTTACGGGCTATTCGCCATTAGGATGTCCAGATCCAGCCCGGGATGCTCCAAACTATACAATCAATGAGACTGTTAAAACAGTAGCTCGAAAGTATGGAAAAACACCCGCTCAAGTGATGCTACGATATTTGGTTAGTATGTACCTACCTACTCGTAGGTTGCAATTTGTGTTTTATCTTGATTTCGCAAACAGAAGGAAAACTAATACATCATTACACTTTTAGAAATCTACTCAGTGATTAAACTTGTATTTACAATTTCATAATTTTTTTAAGAATTTTATTCGTTTGGATTTCTGCAACGCGATCCTCAAGTGATATACTTTGTCTAGTTTAGTGTAGTGTGTTTCATCATTATTTCTAATTTTTTTTATAAATATCTACTCTTACGCTATTTTTATTTCAGGTGGAGAAAAACGTGATACCAATTCCGAAATCCTCCAACAAAAAGAGATTGGAAGAAAATATCAATGTGTTTGATTTTAAATTAGATGCGGATGATCATCGGATCTTAGGCTCATTCGAAAAAGGATATCGTGTCTTTCCAATGAATCATGCAAGAAAGAGTCAATACTATCCATTCTGAATAACGAAACTTAAAAAAAAAGTGAAATTGTTACGGAAAATTATTAATTGAATATGATTTCCTTTTTAATCTGACGGGAAAATTAGTTTAAATCCTTACCGCATATAGGTAGTGGGGTGGGTATTCAACAAATTGGCATCGTTATTGGCTTTTTTTTACTAGTCGTACTATGCTCAGGAAATATGTGAAGCACAAAATTTTGTTATTATATGCAACAATAAATTCACGTTGAGTGTTTTAAAAGAAACAACATGCAAATATGTATGGGTTATTTCAAATGAACCAGGTAGGAGCCGGGCGGATACAAGAACTTATTTCAGGAGTGACTGCAAAGTGACTGATTGAAGCATACATTTTAAATGCTTTACGACATCCTTAAAATAATCGTTTTCAAATGAACTTATTTATACTTTCTCAGAAAAATCACAAAGAACGATTGAAAAATGAAAGTGGATGTTGAAATAATATTAAGAGATCGAAGAACCAACTGCTGTATGGTTCTCGTATTCAATATTCAATATGACCTGTTTCGATGGTCTATTTGAAAATTTAGTTATAAAGTTAATTCCGGGTCATAGTTCAAGGTAACTAAAGAGCGGTTTAAACACTGTGGAGGCACGCTGCGTTCGAATATCTTGCGTTAAATCATTTGGCTTTACTTTGGAAACATCTTTGAGCGAAATCTTCACTCTATCTAGCCGTGATCTAAACGGATTTAAAATTACAAAATGTGTACCATTTTAAGCAAAATACGATAAATGTATTTCTGCTGGCAAAAATAAAGAAGGAGATGCCTTTAATCATACTTAGACAATGGCTGAATTCAAATTGTAAGACAAAACCGGACGGGTAAACTTGCAAGACAAGAACCATCGTTCTTACAATCTGAATTGCACAATGCTTGTCTGCTGGCCACTACAAAAGCTCTCGCCGGGTGTTTGTTTGTGCTAATAAACGGACGGCGAGAGCTTTTGTAGTGGCCAGCAGACAAGCATTGTGCAATTCAGATTGTAAGAACGATGGTTCTTGTCTTGCAAGTTTACCCGTCCGGTTTTGTCTTACAATGTGAATTCTCCCATTGGGATATCGTCGTGCTCTGTGGCCGTGATCGTTCGGTCGCCACTCTGTGAAATAGACACTCATAGAGAAACGAGTTTCCAAACTCGGCACGACTCGCCGCAAGTTTATTATTCAGAAGAAGATGATAAGATGCTTATCGTAGAATAATAAACTAACAATGCGACTAGGAAGTGGTATGGCTGACAACCGTATCACACTCCGAATTCAGTTGTCTTTGACTACACACGGTAGTCATCAACGCACCATGCTCCACTAGGAGTTACGGTAATCAAGAGAGAGACAATGGGATATCTAGGAAACTTTAAAAGATCCACTTAAGAAAGATCCATACTCTCCACTAAAATGTGTGTTGCTGCCTCCAAAAATAATGAAAATAACACATAGACATACAGTGCTTGTCATCAGATTAGCACACCCCTTCGCATGAATAGTTTCGGCTGATTTCCAACGAAACTAAAAGAGCTAAAATTTCAAAATTATAACTGTTAATAGTCTATTCAATTCTGAGTTAATTAACAAAAAGAATTGTGTTTAGATTTTTTAATATGGATTTATAATTGTTTTTCGAAAAAGAACACACAAAATAGCCATTTCAAATTTGTCATCAGGATAGCACATGCAAATTCTTTTTTGTCTATCTTCCACAATTAAAGACGTAGGATCCCCAATTTTTTGTGGTTGTTTGATATTGACTTGATAAATGGCTATTTCGTGTGTTCTTTTTCGAAAAACAATTATAAATCAATAAAAAAAATGTAAACACAATTCTTTTTATGTTAATAAACTCAGAATTGAATATACTATTAACAGTTTTAATTTTGAAATTTTAGCTCTTTTAGTTTGGTTGGAAATCAGCCGAAACTATTCATGCGAAGGAGTGTGCTAATCTGATGACGAGCAGTGTATATTAGTGATATTTTACAAAAAAAAACTCTTTACCTGGTCGAAACACTAGTGAGATTAGGTTCCATCGACTTCCACTATCAAAAATTATACACCTATTTCAATCGTATACTCAAGATTTTTTGAAAACGTTATACGGCACTGACCCAATAAGTGCTAACATTCTCTATTCGACTTGTTGGTCTAGAGTTTTCCCCTACATAGTTGCACCCTTTTCTATGTAGAAAGCAGAGTCTTTAAAATTATTCATCTAATTACCATTAGTGATATGATCCGGAGGGTGCTGCTTTGAAGTAGAGTTTCATCTCGACGCCGTGATGTCGTTAAGGAAGACCTACGCTGGTACCCAAAGGGTAACCATAAACTTGCCTATAGACGTAGCCAGCAAGGTGATGTAAGTAGGCAAGGTGGGATGAACTATCTGCCAGTTAAAACGGTAATTGTCTCCCAAGAGATGCTTTAAGTGTTAAGGATTTGGCCACCTTGCAAAAGACTGCAATAGCCAGCACGATAGGTCAAATAAGTGCTTCAAGTGTGGAGAGGATTGCCACAAAGCGGCAGCCTGCGACAAAGAGCCCAATTGAATTTTTTGTAAGGAGGCAGCTAGGGCCCACTATAAGCACCATACTGGATGCGTCAAGTGCCCAGTGTATCAGGAGCCAATAAAATTAATCCCCAAATGAGATTCTTGCAGCTAAACCTGAATCACTGCCAGGCAGCACAAGATCTGCTATCAGAAACGGTAAAAGAGAAGGGAATCGACGTTCCAATTATCTGCGACCGACATAAAAACTGCATGGCTCGGTTTGGATCGCATATAAGGACAACGATGTAGCAATTTGGGCTTGTGGACGTTATGCGTTCCGTTGGTCACAGCCACAGTAAACGGCGTACACGTGTATAGCTGCTACGCTCCGCCACGGTGGAATGACACAGAGTTCGAAGGTTTTCTCGACGCACTGGTGCACGATGCGAATACTTACACCCCCTTGATAATTGCTAAAGACTTCAACACGTGGGCTCGGGAATGGGGCATCCGCGAAACAAATAATCTTGGACGGACATCATTCTAATTAACCTTCGGGCGGGCGCAATGCATCTGAGAGATTAAGTGATCAGTTTTTGTTGCGCCAATCAGCGATATGAAAAGGGAGAGATCTGAAATTCCCAGTAGCTTAATCTTTATCAATCAACTATTAAAAACAGTTTTCAGTTTCTATCTACCATATGTCTGAGGGGCGGGAGGGGATGAAATAATCTCTCAGATGTATTGCGCCCGATTGTGTTATTTTCTCCTTTTCTATGAAAATTTCCACTTGTTATACTCTTCACATTGCGTAATAACGTTGTGTTGACTTTTAGGCTCAACAAATCGTTCAATATTGTGTTTTTAGTAAAATAAGCTAACATTTTCCAAGCGGTAGAGTTGATGGAGGTTTTTTGAATATTGAAGCGATTGTGTTAGGATTAGTATTGCGTCCGCCGGAAGGTTAATTCGGGGAACGTTGACACCGTTAGAAGGGGAAATACGGATCCAACATCGACCTTACATTTGTGAGCAGTTCGTTGGTTACGGGTATGGCAAGTAGCTAGTGGCAAGATAGACCGCATCCAGGAATAACGACAGCTCCGATTGTGGGGCGGTCTACGAGACGCTTCGATGAGGCGTCGTTTATAGAAACCCTGTCTGATATAGGTAAAGTTACGGGATCAGCTGAACTGAAGGCCTTGAAATTGACCGAACAATTATCAGTAGCATGCGATGCATTCGTGTCAAGAAAGAGTTCGATCACGAATCGGATAGAAACTGCTGGTGGACCGAGAAGTTCACGAGTAGCCGACGTGAGTGCCTCAAAACTCGGCGTCTTTGTCAACGTTCCACACGAACGACAGCGTACAGGCTTATAAAGCAGCCTGTAGGTCCTTAAAACTCGCAATTAAAAGGAGCAAACAAAATTGCTTCTAACAGCTCTGTCAGGATGCTGACACAAATCCATGGCGAACCGATTATAGAGTGGTAATGAAGAAAATTGGACATAGAGCTCGCCAACTCAAATGTGCGGCACTGCTCATGGATATTATTTCCATTTTTGTTTCCCAACATGAATTGGGATATGATTACGTCGTTAATAGGGCGTTGAACGCGGCAATTCTGACGATACCGTGAAAGTTCAACGACGTATTTGGAACTTGCATAGAAGAACGGACTTTCCCGCAATCATAGAAAAGACAAAAATTGGTGCTTATTCCAAAACCAAATAAGCCTGCTGGTGAGCCTAATTCTCATCGCCCTATTTATCTACTTGATACAACTGGAAAAGTGTTCCAATTATTTATAAATGTTTATGCCCCGCCAGTTTGGGCCAGGGCACTACGGTTTACATGTAACGCAAAACCCTTAAACGCAATATATCGTAAATGTACAGTGAGAGTGTGTTGTGCGTATCGAACCACATCACATGAAGCAGCCTATGTGGTAGCCGGAATGATGCCTTTTATCGATCCTAGTGGATAAGATCAGCGTGTAGCGGTCGCCAAGACCGGAGATGCACCTACGGCGAAGAAACATTGAAAGGTTTCAGTCTATGAGAAAGTGGCAGGTTTGATGGGATGAGTCCTTTACTGGCCGATGGGCACGTACCCTCATCCCAGTCATGAGGGTTGGCCGAAAACACGGGGATGTGAATTGTTACATGCCCCCAGTGGCGGATTTGCACATTTGCCGCTAGTAGGCTGTTAACATTTTGCCGCTCCTACCAGGCTCTACGAGAATATTGCTGATTGACCTTCATTTATTCTCAACTTTCCCCTTTGCACTTTAATAGATGCGTGCTTCCACTTCGTGGGTTCTGAGCATTCTTCAAACTTTATGTAATAGATAAATAATATAAAAAAACAGCGATACAAAAATTGATTGGTTGGAAAGTCGGTTTGAAGGGTATGTTCTTCTTCTTCATAGTGTCCCGCTTTTAATGCACAATTCAGCAACACTGATAGAATCGATGGTACAATTTGTTTGAGCAAAAACCTTAGAGAAAGCATAGCAACCCAAACCCATGTGCATGCGTTAGTCTAGAATGGGCATCAGAAAATAAAAATGGCACTGTATTCACACTATTGCAGTTCATAGTATGTGTGAAAATTTAATTCAAATGTCAATTTTTCGTTTACAAATGAAAATGGATGAGGGGATCGCGAATGTCGGAGATTCACTGTACATACTTGAAATTTCATTGAAATCGTATTTTTCCGGTGTCAAATACTTTTCTATCAACGCCACTTTTACTCGTATCATACACATTTTATATCTTTAGGAAATTTAATTTTTGTTTTTTAAATGAATATTTTAAAAACTAATTTCATAACGGTACTTTTATCTAATGAAGTAATAAATCTGAAAATTCGCTTTAGTGTGATTACTTTCCAACGCATGATTCAACAATTTTGGGAGAACAATCTTTTAAATTAAATTAGCTTACTGCAAACTTTACAGATTGAGTTAAAGATTTTCAAATTTTTAGTCGTACAATAAACTAGGGGGCTTCGCCCCCTGCTCGCTTCACTCACCAACCCCCGGGGGCCGAGGCTAATTTCGGGCCTGGCCGAAATTTGGATACCCTTCGCTCTCTTCGGAAAATTTTATTGCGGTTGCGGGAGCATGACCCCACAGTACGATTCCATTCGTTTTTAACTTTTTTGTTGCTTTGGTAAAGTCACATTAATTCAAGGTTTCGTGAAATTGGCTCAAAAAATGTTTCTTAGAAGAACCAAAATGGGGGTTGGGTTTGTATGGCCACCCCATGACCCCATGGTCAGATTTGATCAATTCTAAAATATGTCGTGTATCATCAAGAGAAACACGTTTGTGTGTAATTTGGTTGAAATTGGTGCACAAATAAAAAAGTTTTTCTTAGAAGAACCTAATTTGGAGGGTTAGGTTTGTATGGCAGCCCCATGACCCCATAGTCCGATTTGATCTATTCGTAGATATGTTTTGTGTCATCAAGAGAAATACATTAATTTGTCTGAAATTTTGTTGAAATTGGTGTACAAATAAAAAAGTTTTTCTTAGAAGAACCTAATTTGGGTAGTTGGGTTTGTATGGCAGCCCCATGACCCCATTGTCCGATTTTACCGATTCACACATACAAACTGCCTGCAGCAAAACGAAGCAATTGTGCAAAATTTCAGCTTCATAGCTTTTAAATTGGCCGAGTAAAACGCGTCGCAACAGACAGACAGACAAACGGACATCGCCCAATCGACTCCCCAAGTCATGCTGATCATATATGTATACTTTTTATATGGAAGCATCTCCGACTTCCATCAATGCGTTACAAACTTCATGACAAAGTTAATATACCCTTTCACTCTATGAGCGAAGGGTATAAAAATTGAAGTATTCAAATCAGCCGTTGCTGAAGGATCAAAATACTACAAAAATATATCTCTTCCCTTCACTGATATTCAGTTGAAGTGCTACACTTTTCATACTTAAAACCCCTTCAATTTTAATACGAGGTGATTAATTTTTTAAATTAAAAGTTATCAATTTATGAGATTTATAGCGTTTTCCCTATTGGGATTTTAAACATTGATTTGCTTTTTGCTTATATTTTATGGCACTGACAAGAAACCGGGATCTGCAGTGCAAGATTAAGTTGTTGGTGTTTTTTTACCAACAAAAAAGGTCTCGGACTAAGAGACCATTAAAAAAAGAAAAAGTGCTTGGTTTCGAAGTTTGGCCTGTAAACAATTGACCTTTGAGAGAAAGAGGCCTTTTCGAAGATTCGTCTTAAATTACAAATCATTCCTGGTGTTTGAAACTCTGAGATAACGGTGACAAACAGTTGTTCACTTTTGTATCTCACTGAGGTACAAACGCACTTCACATACTGCTCCCAAAACGTATCTCATGAGAAGTATAAATTATATATCTGGACATTGAAATTCGTATCCCGAATTCGGTGTCCACTGTAATAAATGTGTATGTAATGTTTTTAACGTAAACAAAAAAAATACCCCAAATTTGCCGCCCCCGTAAAATCTGCCGCCCTAGGCTCCAGCCTACTCAGCCTACTGGTAAATCCGCCACTGCATGCCCCTGTTGAGAGCGGCCCACGTAGGGTACCGTCAATATTTGCATCGGTTTAAGCTGGAAGACTCGGCAGAATTTGCGAGATGCAAGGAAGTTGCGGAGGATGCGAAACATGTCTTTCTTGATTGTCCCAGATTTGGAAATATCCAAAGTCAACTAGAAGCGGAATATTGAGAAAACTTGAGCCCCAAGAACCGAGTGGATCTATCAGCAAATAACTGGGATTCAGTAAGCAGGGCAATTTGTGCCGTTTACATGGAGATACAGAAGGAGAAGCTTAGACGCAAGTCTGCTACCCTTGGTGATGGCTGATTAGCTGAAAGTGGTCCTGTGAAGTAATACAGAAAGGTGGTCCCGCAGGTTCAGGCGGTGACGAACGAGGTGTTAGGTTTAGCCGGTAAGAATCCAACATAACTGCATGCTGGAGGTTTTTGCTACACGATACGCAGTATCTACCTAAATATCTAAAAATATTCCAATTATGTATGGTTCATTGTATCATTGAGAAAATCCCACAGAACTTTACAGATGTATTTTTTTGCTTAATTAGCATTTGTATGGAATATGGATATAAAATTCGTTTTTATTAAAAAATGTTCGGTTTCTGTGTGCCCAATTTAAATATTTTGTAGAGCTGGTATAAGCTTTGTTGAATGTTTTTTGTTTCGTAAAATTTCGATTTATTTAAATACTATAATACTGGTAGAACATAAATAAGCAACTTTACTTACATGATTCTCATCCTTTTTCTTCACTTTCACCGGACTACTTTCTTCATCATCCTCGATACTAACACTGGACGCTACACTTGAATCGGCACTAATTACATTCGAACCTGATACACTACTACTGCCCGGATTATTTGTTGATATTCCCGATTCTAGTGTTGAATTGGGTGTTGCTAAAACGAAAAAAAAAATTAACTCCGAAATCAATATTATAATTTTCTAAATTGCGTTCACTTACAATTTCCTGTACTTTGATTATTATTTGTTGCACTGGGCGTATTATTATTATGCCCTCTAGAATTTGATGTGGAATCAGGAATATCGTCGGACGGTAGTTCGCATCCTTGACATGATTTCTTTGATTTGGAATCTAAAAACAAAACAACAACAAGTTAATGTAGATTTTTGTTCGTTGATTAATGTATTGAACAAAAATTAAAGCTGAAGTATATGCATTCACTATATTGATATGAACATGCTGATGAAGTTACTGTGCAGTGCATGCAAACTGTTTATTTATGAAAATGGAAATTACAATACGAGATGTTCTGTGTTTTTTATTACTGAAATTCGTTTCTAAAAGGCAAGTTTTAGCGTTAACTACTTACTACAGTCAGATTCATTGTCATCATCACCTTTTAAACTATCCTTGCCATCGCCGTCCTCGTCATTTTTCGACAGTGTTTGTCGTTTGTGTTTCATTCGACGATTTTGAAACCATACTTTAACCTAAAAGAGAAAATATATTTTTTTTTTGTAAAATATACCGAAGGATTGACAATAAAAATAAAAAAAAAACTAACTGACCGAGCCAAATGAATAGAAATTGCATTTTTTATTTTAGTTTCCGAGTAGGTACATACTGTTTTTCATGAGATGAGGGTATGATCTACCTAATGAAATTTCCTGACATTTTCATTGCAGATTATGTAAAATAAATCAAACAAATAAATTTTGATTTCAAATTAGCTAGTTAGTTTTCCAAATTGTAAAAATTAATTTACAAGAATTAACTAAATTCAATTGACAATCCCCATTATATTTATAATTCTCTGTGTCTTAACTTTCCTGTTTCTGAAAAATATTTTCTTTTTTTATTTCGAAAATTTCGAAAATTGTTATTTTTTTGAATAATTGAACGCGTGTTTCAATAAATATTTTTAAATGACGAATAGAACCATTTCTTAAATAAGTTAAGAAACATTTCAGGCCATAAACATTCTCTTATACTTATTCCTTAAGTCTAAGTGAACACTATGAATTCCGCCTCTAAACTTTAAAAATAGAATAAGTCAATCCAGAAAATATAAGGAAAGTCATCCCATAACATTTTTTCACCTTATTACCATAACTTACCTGTCTCTCCGTTAAGTCTAAACTGGCGGCAATTTCGATCCTTCGCGGTCGACACAAATATTTATTGAAATGAAATTCCTTTTCCAGCTCCAGCAATTGTGTGTTTGTATACGCCGTGCGTAGACGTCGGGGCAGACCATTTTCTGGAACAAATTCAGCTGTAATTGAAAATATCTCGTAGGTACTTTGAAATTGGAATAACTGGAGATAGAGAACGGTACCGTGGAATAAAGAAAAAAAAAATCCAGAACAAAAAATAAAATGTTAAGATGGATCAGGATAGGAGGATTATACGAACTATATAAGGAACGAAAAAATTGCGAGAAGGAGGAATATTGTACGTATTTATGTAAATTTTGACAAAGGAGTTAAAGTGGAATCGATGGAATTTTTTGACTGCCTTTTTAAAAAAAAAACTATAGCATCTATCGTGGCCTGGTGGAGGCTATTTATTGTCAATTTATTTTAAATTTTTAGTAAAAAAATGGTTCACAAGTCATGGATTCTTAGCCAGGAAAATATACTTATCTCATACAGGATGGAGCCAAATTAAACGTCAGAGCTAAAGGTGCGACCGTGCTCGTTACGAAAAAAAAAATATTTGAAAAAATTGTTCTTGTTATATTTTTTCAGTTATAATAATAAAAATGCATACCAGAACGGGATTTTTAAAGGGATGTTAAGGGTTATATTTAATTTCCCTGATTTTTTGTGTTCTGTGGCTAACTTGGTTGAGTTGCACTCTACGATGCTATAGTAATCTAGTGGTCCGGAGATCGAATATCGACGTGGTCCAAAATTTCCGTACATGTGCGGATAGGAAATATAAAGTGCTTGTTATACACTCCGAAATCATGATATGCAATGTAACTTTTACTCGAAATTGCCTATAAACGTCTGAGTTAACGCACCATGGCCCCACATGGGGCTATACGGTACTGAGAAGAAGAAGATTTTTTGTGCAGCCACAAACTTACTAGCCTTTTTGAAATAATATGAAATGCGACTAGAAATATGTATGGTTGACAACCGTATCACCCCCGGAATTTAGTTAAGGAAAAACGAGATGTGACGAATTGACGAATTTCCCGACAATTGATGAATTTCTAAAATCATATTTATGAATTTCTAATTCAAATTGATGAATTTTCAAACGATGTTGACGAATTTCTATTTCAAATTAATGAATCCGTGGACAAATTTCCATTTTAAAATAACGAATTTTCCATTTTAATTTACGAACTTCAAAATAAACTCGATAAGTTTCCATTTCTAATTGGGGAATTTTCAAATCATGTCGACGAATTTCCTTTTCAAATTGATGAATTTCCATGTCAAGTTTGTATACTTTTAATGTCAAACTGAAAAGTTTTCAAATTATTTTGACGAACGAAGATCAAAAGGACGGATTTTCATATCAAATTGGCCTTAATTGCTTGGTTTACCAGACAATAAATGTAGAAATTTATTAATGTTCAATGTCGCCAAAAAATGAATTAAACTCAATAATTAAATATAGAGTTCTAGTTCAAGAAACAAGAGCAAAATATCGCCCTTTTTCAAGACAAATTTCCGATATCTCAACACAAATTCACGATCTACCAAATGAAATTATGGGTATTGCAAATGAAAACAACGCATTCACAAATGAAAATAACGGCCTAGCAAATGAATTTAACGGTCTCACAAATGAAAACAAAGATTTAGCAAATGAAAACAACGTAGCATCAATTGAAAATAACGGTCTACCAACACAAATTAATCATTCTTCAACACAAAACTCCGATGTGTCAAGTGAAATCGACGAAGTAACAATCCAAATCAACGATATTACAAGACAAATTAATCATCATCCTGGCAATATTTCTACTTTGTAAACATAACTAAAATAACTGTGATTAGGAATCTAGAAACGATCTAGATTAAATTTTAAAAATCAAATTATTATTATTTAATTCATTACAAATCGAGTTTCTGTTAATGACAATGGATTTGGTCAACTAACACGTAACAGTCATTCCCAGAGATTTTTGATACAAAGCAACAGATTTCAGTCATTAAGTTATAACTTTTGTATGAAAAATTTTGAATATGACTAGTAAATGGTGAGTAGGGCCAATTACAGTCACAATTTGTAACTGATTCCTTACTCATAATCATGATTCATATCATATGAAATTATTAGAAAAGTCTATACCAACTTTGGTGAATGATTCTTTTAGATTTGTGCACCCCTAATTATTTTGAATACTGCAATAATCCATTTGTTGAATCGATTTACTCATATTCTAAACATTTTGGAATTTTCACTCTATATTTTATTTTTGTAAGGAGGTTATGCCAAGACGGACTAAGTTTCTTCATTGTGAAGCAGCGTTGACTGGCAATGCAAGTACATTTCTTCCCATATCCGAAGAAACGATTTCTTAAACAATTTTCCAGAAAATTCCCAGTTTTGAAATGAAAATGACGCTCTAATAAAAATGCAAATTATTACACAGTGTGACTGTAATGTGTGAATTGACCCTACTCATTATTTACTAATCATATTGACAATTTTCCATACAAATTTAATGATTGTTTGTTTGACAATCTGTCTATTTGTATGAAAAATCGCTGTGAATGACTATAATGTGTGAGGTGACCATAATCCAACCTCATTATTGGAAACTCGATTTGTAATATGCTAATGGTGAGCCACACTCTAAAAAGTGAATTTAAATTTCCGCTGAAAATGCGGTAATTTTACACTTTTTCCCGCTTATAATCACATACAGAGTGCATTTTTCAACAATTTCTGTGTAAAATAAGAAAATTACACCAAAATCGGTGTGAAATGTATTTTTACGCTACACTTCTGTATAATTCAGATTTTCTGGTGCATTTTTACAACGTTTATTGTATTTAATTCGGATTTGTGGTGTATTTTTACAACGTGCAGTCGAAGTTTTACTTATTTTTTGTAGCGTGCTCTCCAGTTGTCATACTTCAATCGGCTGTACTTAGCACAGTGTATCACATTTTCCGAAAATTCTCTGCATTTAGAACTCATGTGTACACGCTCTGTGGCTCACTTGTTTGAGTCGCACTCTACGATGCTATAGTAATCTAGAGGTCCCGAGATATAATCTCGGCATGGTCCAAAATTTCCGTACATGTGCGGAAAGGAAATATTTAGTGCTTGCAACATTCCCAAGCAGCACAAAATAACCTTGGTTAGATATACAACCCGATTTTTGGTTATATTTTGGTTGAATAATCAACGATATGGGTTATTGTTACTAATGTAAGCATTTTATTGGAGTCTTAACTTAAATATTTGCGGCAAAATTAACTAGATGGTTTCATTTGGAACAATTTTTTCTCTTGAAAACCTTAATGTTGTCTTTGCAACATTATTGTTTTTAACTTGACTCAATTGTTATTCTTTGGACTATTTTGTTATAAAATAACTTAATTGTCACAGATACAACATGGTTTAAAGTAAAACACAATTGTTAGAATTTGAACCGAAAGTATCTTTTTGATATTTGCAATTATATTGGATACAAAGCTTCAAAGCGCTAACTGCAACAAATATCATAAAAGGGATTATGTTCATAGATTTTTTGGCATCTGAAAAAAATAAAAATAAAACATCGCCTGATCGAGAATCAATCTTGCGACCGCCATGTATTGCGCGTGAAGTACTTCAGATTTAGAGAACATGAGAAGTATTTCCTTCTGGCGCAATGGCAATGGTGGCAGACTAGCACGCAAGAGAACAAGGTTCGATTCCAGCTTGAGGCAAATAGATAAAAGGTAATTTCCTTGGATAAAAAGGTATAAAATATAATATGTCTGAGATAAAAAGTGTCTAAGATAAAAAAAAATTGTCAATTCTGAAAAAGAAAAAGTGTGAAATTTTTAATTTTTTAGCATACGAAATTGTAGTTATATTCACAACCATTTTACAACAATAATGTCTGAAAGACAACGACATTACAACAGTAATGTTACGTTTAAAGCCAGGCAAAAACCTCTTTTTTACGGTTTGGCAAACGTTTTTAAAACGTTTTTACAACCATTTTCCTAACATTATTGTCATATAACCATGGTTGTATTTCGGTTAAATAACCGTTTTACAACTCGTTTGTGCTACTTGGGTTACACTCCGAAATGATATGCAATGTAACGTTGACTCGAAATTGCCTATAAACGGCTCAGTTACGGTACTTAGAAGAAGAACAAGTGTACAGATCGCACAAAAAAGACCATATTGCAACCTCCCATGTAGA
The DNA here is from genome assembly GCA_949715475.1 of Microchrysa polita. Taxonomy (NCBI): domain Eukaryota; kingdom Metazoa; phylum Arthropoda; class Insecta; order Diptera; family Stratiomyidae; genus Microchrysa; species Microchrysa polita. The sequence continues at coordinate 11,621,844 of OX454421.1, read as the reverse complement.
CGAAAAACTGATCTCTCTCTGAACTGAAATCTTTACAACGACAAAAGAGTGAAACCGCATTAATTCCTATTATTACGGAGTGTTTTTACACATAGCACGGTGTAAATTTGCTAATATATTGGAGTACTTTTTTAAACATTTTTTATGTAAAATTACACTTGATTTGCAAATTTAGATTGCAGAGTAATTTCACTATTATAATAGAAGGAAACAAAGTTTCTTTATATTATAAGAGTAAAAATTTCATAGAGTGCAGTTTAATTTGACTTGGAAACTAATTTCACTAATTTACTACTATATTGTTAAATAATTATAATTCAATGTTAAACATTTAATCCAGATAGTTTTTAAATTCCTAATTACAATATTTTTAGTTATTTTTACAAAGTAGAAATATTGCCAGGATGATGATTAATTTCATTTGAATATCGTTGTTCTGGGTTGTTATATAGTTGATTTCACTTGACACATCGGAGTTTTGAGTTGAACAATGAATCATTTGTGTTCGTAGACCGTTAATTTCAATTGATACAACGTTGCTTTCATTTGCTAAGTCGTTGTTTCCATTTGGAAAAGCGTTTTTTTTTTCATTTGTGAGACCGTTAATTTCATTTGCTAGACCGTTATTTTCATTTGTGAAAGCGTTGTTTTCATTTGCAATATCGATAATTGCATTTGGTAGATCGTGAATTTGTGTTGAGATATCGGAAATAGGAAAAGGTACATAAAAAATACGTAATGGATGAAATTTTGTGAGGATGTTCGGGTATATATCTTTTCCTTTTACCTGTCTTTTTGTAATTGAGGGGTTGGGGCAAGTTGGAGTAAATTGCATGTTATGCATGGATATCTTTTTAGTGTTGTGTCTACAGTAAAGTGTTCCACATACAAGCTTTATTAGGAATTAAATTATTATCAATCCATCGGTATAATCAAATAATTGCCCTAGGTCTATCAGATCATCACAGTGAACGGTCAAAGTTTCAGTAATGGGTGGGTTTTGTACTTTCCATAAAATTGTAAAAGTATTAGATTCTGTTTCGCTTTTTGTCTACAGTTTAATAAAAGACAAAAATATATTTGAAATGCGAGCTAAAACACGTTTCTGAAATAAGTACTTTTTCGGCATTTGTAAGCTAAAGTGTAACCTTTTATCGGCGGCTGCAATTGACCTGGGTGACCTATGACCTTGATTTAGGTAGGTACTGTTGCTTGTACTTGTTTACAACACTTCTTTTTAGGATCCCCATTTAGAAAGTATTGTTAGAAATCATTAAATTCGCCTATAAGTACGCAATTTGCTTCAACTCACCGCACCCCGACCAATACGAAAACTCATTTTTAGGACTAAGGCATGTCTTCAAACATGTTGACCAAATTTTAGCCATTAGGTATTTAAGTAAAATATCCTCGTTTATCGCAGCTAGCACGTAGCGATTAGAAAGTTCCTTTCTGTAGTTGTAGTAGTGATTCAAGAGATTTTTTTTAATCGAAGGGGTAGCTCCACAACGCTTTACATCGAAAAACTGGCTGTCATAGGAGCATATAGAAAACGACAATATTCTCAAACATCCATGGTGACTATGGAACTCGAACCCAGAGAGTGTCTGAGATTTCGAATGCCCAAAGTTGACAAAGTTAGAATGAGAAAGTTTTTCGATTGCCATGTTGTAGATTTTATTTGACTAAACCGCTTAGAAAGTGTTAGTGTTTAACACCAAGGCGTATTTAGGGGATGAGTCCATCAGGTCCTGACCCCTCTCAAAATGTTTTCGCTAAAGTGCAGTTGATTTGAGAAACATTTTGATCTTCTCAAAAAGGGGTAAGTCCGAATATTAATGCACGATTCTTAGAACAAAACTTTTCAAAATCAAAACGTGCGTATCTAGGCAAAATCTATAAAAATAGGAAATATTATAAATTAGTGATATAAAAACTTGTATATTGGAATTCGGTGACAGCCACACAAAAATACATGATTTTTGCTCCATAAGCAAATTATGAATGGAGAGATAGCCCCCAGTTTCAATGTGATATAGTGAGCCTTGTTGAACGATTTTACTGAAATTTTAGAAGTAACCAAGTTTCATACGTTTAATATTTTTTTACGAAAATTTGGTGAAAATCTTGGTTAACATCAATCGTGTTCATCATTAAAAGTGCACTGCGAATAGAAATACGAATTCCTCAATGCAAAAAAGTCTTGTTATTAACAGGGGATCTTTCCATAATTTTCCCCTCCCCCTATTCTACGCCACTGTTCGGAGTCAACTTATCCCCTTTAAAAGCTGAAAGGGGTTGCTTTTGTGTTGAAAAAGTAAAGTGAGTAAGTTGCCTCCGAAATTTCGGCATCTTTAATCTGCAATTTAATTTTGCAATCAAAGATAATGTGAGAACGAAATTGTACTTTTTCAGATATTCCTTGCCAAATGCGTACAAATTTAATGTTGGTCAATAAATACGGGAAATTTTACAGCACAGCATTCCTCGATGGTTTATAAGTGGCTCGGCCTTATACAATCTCTTCAGCGGAAGAATACAATTAATTGCATTCAAATCTGAACAAAAAATTGGATAGCACGGTAATATTTCTAACGTTGAACCCCTCCCGAAAGAAAATCCTGGCCACGTCACTGTTAAAACACACGCTTTAAATTACCTAATGTTTACTTAACATTGCTTTTTATGTGTTTTCTTTGTAGTTAGAAAAAAGTTTCGCGCGATGGATCAGAAAAATAACACTCCACAAAATTTCCACAAGGACATTAGGGCAAATGTAATGGTAAAATTTTGCACATTGTTGTCCAGACTCTGTTGATCTATGAAATTTGACAATTGTCAAATGTTTCAATCGCGCTTTAAATCGTCTAAAAGTAAATTCACAAATAATAATTCAAACACATTCCAAAAAATGAAAATCTATTACCTGGACTTAGATCTTGCCTCTACCAAGTGTGCTAGTTTGAAGTGCGCCCGTATTTTCGCGTCTTAGGCTGGTAATTGTGATATATTTATCATAGTGATGAGACCGCTAACAAATGCAGTGAAAACCTTTTAAAAACCTAACTAATTTATTTAGTGTCCACCCCAACTGTACGATATCTGACGTTTTCGGAACTTTTATGCCCACTTGTCGTGTTTTTTGCTTAAGAATCAGCTGAGACTGTTGATTTCTTATCTGATATAATCTTACTGTGCGGATTGTGACTTTGCAAATGAGTGAAAATTTTGAGAGTGAGTGATTTTCTCATCTGTCACTTTTAGTGCTGTGTTATTATACGCTTGTTAAAGTGATAAATTAAATACGACTGAATTATTAACTGAAACTTTAAACATTTTTTTTGTCGTTCTACGTGCGGTAATAAGAAGTGTTATCTCTCCGAGGGGTCGACCTGGAGGTAATACTACGGTTTTGGTACTGGTAAGTCAGTTAACTTAATTACATTTTATAATGGCTAATGATAATCACTGTCAAGTCTGCATTAAATGCAAAAAGAAAATAAAAGAAGATCAGAAAAATATATGCTGCGAAGGTTTTTGCAATTCGTATTATCATATTGAATGTGTTAGTCTTTCAAATAGTGAAGACGAATTAATAAAAAATAGAAAACATATAATGTGGATCTGCGATGCCGACAAGAAAAAATGGAATAAATTTAAAAAGAGCGAATCACACTTGGTAGATATACTAGAGGCGAGTAAAGTCATCAAAGATGCGGCTACGGCAATAACAAACGAATTGCAACAAAAACCTAAGAAGATGTCATACTCTGAAGCCATAAAAAGCGGGAAGTCGAAAAATGCTATTATAATTAAACCTAAGAATGAGAAAACTTGCGAAGAAACTAAAAATGAAATAAAAGCTAGAATAGATATTGTGGAAGCCAAATCAGGTATTGCTGGTGTTAAAACCATTTCGAAAGGTGGAATCATTATTTATACCACGGAAGAAAACGGTCATAAAGCGTTTGTACAACAGGCGAAAGAAAAATTAGGAGAAGATTATGAAATAACGGTACCGAAAACACTATTACCAAGAGTTGTCCTTAACGGAGTTCGAAAGAAGTATACCGAAAGTGAGCTAAAAAAGGAATTAACCAGCCTTAACTATTTAATCGATGAAACAGATTCTATAAAACTACTTCATATGCGCATGTTGCCGAAAAGCAAGAAATATTTATATATACTAGAAGTAAGCGGCAAAACCTATAAGAAAATAATTAATAAAGAGTTATGCCTTGACTGGGATATGTACATCGTAAGGGATGATAATACCGTGCTCAGATGTTATCGATGCCAACGGTACCATCATAAATCTGACAAATGTTCTGATCAAGAAGAAAATTGTTCGAAATGTGCCGAGAATCATTCGTCAATCTCTTGTCAGCGAACGGAAAACTTCAGATGCGTCAATTGCATACGACTAAAGGATCAGGGCATTCAGGTACAAATAGATCACAGGGCAGGATCCATGGAATGCCCTATTCATAGAAAAAAATTGGATCAAATTCATAGCAGAACCAACTACGACGCAATATGAAAAAGTTAAACACTGAAGCTGTAAATGATTTAAAAATCATGTATTTGAATATTAGAAGTTTAAGGTATAAAGTAGATGAAATAGAAATAATTACAAACTCGAATTCAATCGACATTATTGGCTTAACTGAGACATGGCTTTCGCCATTTGAGACGTCAGCCGCATTTCTCAAAAATTATCAAGCTGTATACAATTGCCGATTAAACAAAGTTGGAAGTGGGACTTGTTTCTTTGTCAAGCAAGATCTAAACTTTAAAGTAATAGAGTCTGAAACAAAATACAACTTTCTGATTATAAGACTTGAGAATATTAAACCACGTATAACAATTGGTATTTTTTATAAAGCGCCAAACGAATGTAACAGAGATTTCATTGAATATCTAGACGAGAAGCTCGATAAATATAAAGACATTGTGTTGATAGGTGATGCCAACATTAATTTACTAAACAATAACAACATCAGTGAAAAATATTTAGATATGATCGCAGCTAACGGATATGATATAATAAATAAAAACGAATCAACAAGAGACACAGAGAATACTAAAACGTGCAATAATCACATTATAAGAAGCAATTATACTGGACATAAATTAAAAATAAAAACTGAGCATACCGAATTATCTGACCACAAAATAATATATATACACACTGAAATAATAAATAAACATAAGCCTAAGATGACCAAGACGACAATCAAGACAGTGAATGCTGAAAATTTCAAAAATGACATCAAAATTGCACTTCAATCAAATACTGACGCTGAAAACCTAATAGAAATAATTCAAAAATGCAAATCAGACAATACAACATTTAAGACAATAAGAACGCGTAAAAACTCATGGATTACGGAAAAAATAATTTCGGAAATTAAAAAACGTCAGACTCTTTTCAAACGAATGAAAAAAGACCCGAATGACCCTGAAAAGCGACAACAATTTCTAAATAAGAGGAAAGAAGTTATGACACTGGTAGCTCAAGCTAAGGAGAGATACTTCAATCTAGGTATAGAAAAAGCAGGGAACGATTCGAGAAAGGTGTGGAGACACTTGAAGTCAACAATTACCTCTAAAGCCCCTGAAAATGCCGAAACAACAATCGACTTGAAGGTAGATGGAGCAAATGTCGTACATACTGCTAATTTCTTCAACACACACTTTGCCACAATTGGAACAAATCTGACGAAACACGTGACAGCACCAAGAACAACGCCAAGAACTAACTACAACAATAAGACAATTTTTATGAAACCAACATGTCCTGACGAAGTACTAAGTGTCATCAATTCACTAAATAAGGATGCAGCTCCCGGTTATGACGCGATAAGTGTCAAGGACTTACAATTAATCGCAGAAGAAATCAAAGGCATTCTCTCCAATGATATCAATAAGATGTTGACTACAGGTATCTTTCCCGAGTACATGAAAAAGGCAATTGTAATACCAATTTTTAAGCAAGGAGATCGTACTGATGTAAATAATTATAGACCAATATCTATTCTGAACGCAATGAGCAAAATATATGAGAAAATTATTGATAAGAGAATCACTGACTTTATACAGACCACAATTGGATTTGATAAACACCAACATGGTTTCATTGACAAAGGCTGCACAGACTCAGCAATTTTGATGGAGGACATTACTGCGCTTATGGACAAGGGATCGACGGTAGCTGCGATTTTCATTGACTTAAAGAAAGCTTTTGACACGGTAAACCACAAAATATTGTTGAACTCACTTGACGACCTAGGAATAAGAGGAATAGCAGGAAAATTGATTAAGACATACCTTCAGAATAGAATAATACAGACAAGATGCAATGGAATTATTAGTGATGGAGAAATTATTAATATAGGAGTGCCACAAGGTTCAATATTAGGTCCTAAGCTTTACATTTTATTTATTCAAAATTTGGGACGAAATGATCTACTTGGAAAATACACAATCTACGCCGATGGCACTAGCTTAATATATCATGCAAAAACGAATGGCGAATTAGAAGAAATTATGAATAGAGACATCAACAAGTATTATGAATGGACAAAAGCGAGAGGACTAATAATGAATTTAGAAAAAACATTGTACATGAAATTTAATACAACCCAAACAAATTATGACAACAATATTAACATTACTATTGACAGCACTCGTATTAATCGAACAAAATCTACCAAATATTTAGGACTAATTATCGACGAAAATTTGAAATGGGATAAACACATACAGTCTATTAAGCAAAAATCATACGGTCTACTTCTGGCGATAAAACAACATGGACGCATCAACCCCAACATTGCAAATCTAATCTACAATGCGTACATACTATCACGGATTAAATACAACATCACAGCATGGGGACAGTGTACAAAAGGGTTGTTGGACGATATGGGAAAATATATGACGAGATGCCTCAAAATACTTTTTGGATTCCATCGGATGACACCTACTGCAGAAGTTTATAAAATGACAAATAAATTTAACATTGATGAAATATTGGAAATGGAGAAAGTAAAAGTGATTCACAAGATAAAAAACAACGACTTGAATACTGACTACATGTTTTTGAAAAACATGGATAAACACAACTATAACACGAGAAATAAGAAGAAGTACACCTTCGATACTCCTAGGACAACCAGAAGAATGAATGCGACAACAATTAGCGGCTTACAACTATATAATCAGCTCCCTGAAGATATAATCAATGCACGAAATATGACACTTTTTACGAAACGCCTGAAAAAATATTATTACAACAAAAGATCTCAACCTAACTAAATTAAATAATGTGTTCTTAAATTTGTTTCACTTATAACTTTTGCTCTTAAATTATACTTGAATTATTATAGTGAGTTTAGAATTTTGAATTTTAACAAAAACATAAGCATCATTCTTAATACATATCATATCTTATACAAAATTTTGAATTTTTTTGATATGATGCGAAATAGAATATTAAAGTAAACAACATGAAATTGATATTGTAAATACATGTAACCAAATGAAATTTTAATGGAATAAAGTGTAATGTAATGTAAAAAAAAATCAGCAAAGTTCAAAATACTCATTTCGATGCACTATTATGTGGCAAAAGCAGCCGAAATCGATGAATCCTTTACGTCCCATATGAGACGCGATTGACAAGTCCCTGTTGAAATTATGGTAGGCTTTACACCTTCGCGGGAGTCGTGCGCACTCCACTAGGGTGGTTCCTTTAACAATAATAGTATACCAAGATCCATTTTTTCATGCCAATTGCCACACTATACAAAAATCTCTTTTAGAAAATAAAATAATCATGGAAAGTTTTTTTTAAGCTAACCTAAGCCGTCTTAACGCACATACATACAATAGAATGGCAGTGAGTATTTCGTTTTGGCCCCATTAGTAGTTTACCACATTACCATTGTCCATCAACAATATATCGTCGTCATGTTCCAAGGAAATATTCACCTGATCGCAATGCGTCCATTCGTCTATTCATTTCATAGACGTTCGCACCTATATATTGTTGAACCAATAACAATGGCAGACGAAAAACCACAGCTTCAAATTCAATTGAACCTCGTATTGAACAAGACAATATCATTTTCCAATTAATCTCAGTCTTTCTTGTACTCTCATTGAACAAGAAAGACGAGTACATACAAAAAAAAAAGAAAATACAAAATCGATTTCTTATGAAAAAGAAACAAACAGGGTCCATTCCATGAATACGATGCCGAGGTCCATTCCACTGTATATCATACTGGAGATGAGTATAACCAAACGCATCGAAGACGATTTGGTTTTGGTTGCAGTTCAAAGTTGAAAATAAAGAACCAAAACCGAAAAAAAGGAAATCCCATTTTTCACTTTAAATAAAAACTACACCTTATTTCAGAAGTAGTTCAATGTTCAATCCATATGAATAAGCTGGTGTACGAAGAGCTCGTCCATCTCACCATACAAATTTGATCGTCTGCACACATAAGCTTTTTATGCAAGATAAGGTATTGAAAATCTGACATTTGCTTGGTGAAAAATGATCTTTAACGTTTGCACTTCGTCCACACGTCGATTTAGTGCTGAATTGTTAGATGTACACACATAACTTCTCCACCATAGAGGAGCATTCTGCGGTCCGATCCGCATGTGTTCATTGTCATTTTTGCCGCAAACGTATAATTGAAAGTGATGCAAAGATTTCAAAGTTTTTGGCGGTCCAGCAATAGGCATGATCTTCAGTTGGATGAATAATGGCTTTCTAAGACGGCCTTGACTAATCCTCGCACATTACCTTGCGGCAGTGGTTTTGATTTTGGATTACATACTTATAAAGCATTTGGAGGCAGACATGGTTTTAGCACACTTTGTCAAAGGATGTGACTAACAAATGACAGTTCAAAGTCACTATGGAGAGTAGGTATGTTCCGCAAGTCTTTTTGTGGGGTCGAATTCAATGGAAATTCTCGTTCGTATACGTGACAAAATTGTGTGGACGTCGAAGAATTTTTCAAATTCCACATACTTGTAGTAAAAGTTGCTACTTTCTTTTGAAACTGTTAATGGTGCACTGTGTGTAAAAGTAAATACAGATTGAAAGACAAACCCTTCTTTTTTCACGAACGACGACAGGCAAATGATTGATTTCTATCGTACATCCGTTGCGTTGCTTCGAAATTTATCCGGAAGATATGTCCAATGATTCCATCTGTCACCCTATCGAAAGTTATTCAAACTTATCTTGCGCAGACATATTCCTGACAATACACAAAATGTGTGATACGGTAATGTATTTTTACTCACCGAACTAACACCAACCACAAATTCAGTTGTAGGTATTACTATACATATGTAGATATTAGTTTAGATGTCAACCATAGAAAATCTAGTTGCAACACACATCTTATCACTTCGAAACTCGAAAATCCTTTCGTTTGAGATGGTTTATGGAAATATTTCTCATACAGCTTCTAATCCAAGTATGTACCGAAAATGTCGAGCCGAAAGTAAATTTATGTCAGGTGCGGAAAAGCAACGTCCGTGATAGGCAGAGACATTCATCCTGCGATAAGTTTGGTGTGTTATTCCGGATAATTTTAGTCATTCGACCAGACCGCAATAGAAGTTGGTTATAAGTTTGCAGAATCTTCTGAAAGTTAGATGAAGGACTTATGGCGATATTTCCATCATGACTATGATTACCATGCATAGGCAGAGGATTGTAGTCGTGCATCAGCCGGTAACAGCCATAAATTCCATCATAGGTACATACAACAATGATGCTGTATTCTATTAGAAGATACCTTTCTAGTATATCACTAACGTAACATCGTTGTCAAGGCAACTGTTTGTTCCAAGGAAATTTATGACTCGACTGCATATGGGTGCAGTGTAGAATGAAAATTAAGGAATATTAGCACGGTGCTTCTTTGTAATAATTTATTCTCGTAATTCTTCCGGGTAATCAGTTGAAACCTGGTGAAATTCGAGTGATGATCTGAAATTTTCATCAAACAACGTGTATCACAATCCTTCCTATACTACACACAAATTCAATGTCATCAAGCTTCCATGTCTTTAACATGATTTTTTTCCGGTCGGCTACCAAGTACAGTACCAATATCAAGTATGTAATTCCCATGGGTATATAGAGATGCGAACAAGGAACATACAAAGAGGACGTATAGCTGACTGAATGAGTGACATCTTCACAGTTTGATTGATTGATAAGAATTTTGTTAATTACTTTTTCGTAACTTGTAGTGCGCACAAGCATATAGTGGAACAAGAAGGGACATTTTTGTAGGTCATACATCGTCGTAGTTGGGAATGCTTATTTTGTTGGCCCATTGAAATTATATCTTTGTAGAAACATCGACTTTTCATACTTGATAATTTAAAAATACCGGCGTGCAGAGGGCTGCTTCCGCAATACGAGGGTTTTTTAGAATTTTAATGCATAGTGAATATTTTTTGTACATATATTTGATAAGCAATAAATAAGTATTGTGCACAACATTAATGAAATGCTTCCTGTAAATCTATTTTTGGATTGGTCTAAATAAACGCGTTCCAGAATAAAAGGCTAGCGCCTTTCATTCTGTTCCACCTTTAATTAGACCAATCCAAAAATAGATTTACTATTTACCCAGTTTGTATAAAAGCACTCCAGGGAAACCCTGTTAACTTGGTTCTACTAACTTCAAAAATTTTTGTGGCAAACACTATTGCCATTCTATGCATTTCCACCAAATTTCATGTTCATTGTTTCATCAAGTTAAAAGATATACATTGAAGAAATGCTTAAGAGGCTTGCATTGTGAAAGGCCCCTTGCTAAATACTTATTTGGCTATATTTGCGGTTTGGATACAGTTATTCGAATGAAAATTCGTAGACATATTCTATATGTAATTTTCTAAAAACCCTTATAGTCCTGACACACTAGGGCATAAACCCGTTTCATAAACCGCAAAAAAAATTAGCTTTTTAAACCACGAAACCGTGACACACTACAATAATTGCGGGTTATGAACGTCACAATATTGTAAATGAGCTTTTGGAAATTGACAATTAAAAACTATATGTCATGTCAAACAAATGTAAATTTAGTGTTGCAGGCTTCAGAAATCACAGATATTTTACAGGATATTGTCTCTGACAATATACCAGGTGTTTATTTTTAAACTAATCCATAATAATTGCGTATTATAATGTTCGTCGACATAATATGTATGTAATGTATATTTATCCATTATATCGGTATAATGTGCATTTCCAGTCATATTTATGACTGGACGTACGGTGGAGTGTAAATATAAAGAGGCTGCATTAAAGCATATCTTAACTCATCAGCAAATCTCAGTCTTTATAGCAGCTGCTCGTGAAAGGACCCATTCAAAAATTAAAACAATTTTATTAGAATTCCACTTAGCGCTTTTTATTGATAATAAAATTATACAACTCCTTCTGGAAACCGACATACCTACTACCACTCTTTTGAATTTTTGAAATATCCACTTCGAGATTATACGTAGGCTACAACTTGATGGTTTTCGATTGTACGTTAACAGTGAATTTCCTTTTTCGAAACTGTCAGTCTGGCCACCAAACAGCACTTGCATATTGCCCGAATTCTCGGAGGAACTGAAACAGCGCCTTTTTTCATAACGATTGTCTGCTGCCTCGTAGTTTGGTATCCAGATTTGCTGCCGGTCAATCCTTCGATCTGGATATCAAGAATTTTTGAGTTGTTGGTACGGACTTGAATTGACTCATCATCCTATGGAACTGAATTGATCCGGTGATTCTTGGCATCTGAAAACAAATAAGTGCTATTGTTATTTAAATTTAAAATATTAATTAAATATAACTTACCAATGAAAGCGTTTCGACAATGATGATTCTTTCACATTTGGCAGATGACGTATGAACATACATACGTGCAAATGAATATAACATGGCAACTAGGATATATTCAATAAAAATGAGCTTTTTGGTGGTTTTAATGCAGGTTTAGAATGCAAAGCTTCGCTATATTGCGGGTTACGGGAGCTTATTGCGGGTTACAACGAGGTTATACGAGCTTTCATAAACTCCAAACGGCATATAACCTCGTTATAAACCGCTTATAAACTCGTTTTTGGCTCATAAACTGCATTCGTTCGTAAACTCGTTTAGATGTGTCAGGACTATTAGCAGCATTTTTATATTTGGAAACCTAAGAGGGGCTACACACGAACAAATTGAAATTTTACAAATTTACTGTTATTTACTTTTTCTTTGCAAAAGTCAACAGTCTTAATATTTAACGTATATAAGGCCCTACCGACCAATCTTTGTGCAAAGTTTCATATCGATCCCTATAACGGTTTAGAAAAACGGAGCTCGAAAAGGAAGTTTAACTTTAAACGCCAATAACTTTTTTACCGTTACTCGAAACTGGAAAATTTTAACTGATATGAGGTGTACTCGTTTAGATCTTTGATTTAAATACCCATACGTCAATCTCCGATAAAAACTAAAAAAGTCGACTTTTTTCAAACGTTCGGGACACCCTGTTGTCTTCTTCCTACCAACTTCTAAGGTATATGTGCCAAAGACTGTAACCATTCTACACATTCCTACCAAATTTCATGACAATCGGTTGAGCCGTTCGCGAGTTATTTAGTGAACAGACGGACAGACGGACAGACGGACGGACGGACGGACGGACAAAATCGATTTCATAAGGGTTTTTTGAAAAAAAATTTCTAAAAAACCCTAATAAAAACGAGCAATAAGTAAAAAAAGTTAACTATGTACACGGTGGTAAACTGGCGAATTTAAAAACGTCTTAAAAAGTCGGAAAATCATACGACAAAAAATTTGTTGCCACGAAACATACAGTTTCGAAATTTAAATGACACCCTTTAAAAAGAAAAAAAAAATTATTTGATAAAATGGTGTCCGTTTTTATTACAAAACTGTTAGAGTGGTTTTCGGTAATTTCCATCAATCAAGCAATTTCAATTTGCGCCATTATTTCGCGGATGGATTAAGTTATTTTAACGCATGCATGGCTAATTTTCATAAATGCATAATTTCAGAAAAACCCGAAATAGTCAAATCTAATAAAGTCGAGGGACCGACGAAGAATCTTGATATGACCCTGCCGAGATGCTATTTGCGAGTTATTCAATTTCTCCTGTGGGGGCTCTTCTCCTCCACCAAACAAAGTTTCGCGTAGTTCCAATAAGCTCGCCATAGACCTTCCAATCGATTGAATAAATTTTTTAATTGTCAGATACATTGGAAGGTGTATGTGACCATCCAATCCAATTTTTTTATTGGACATGTGGAACATATTGCCATGCAATTTTTCAAACAATCTGTCATATGATTGATTGACAATCGTGTATTTTCAGTTGCAGATTTTTTGACATAAACCGATGGTCATTTTTCATGTTGTGGTTGTGGCGGTCATTCTCCCTCGAAAGTAGCAATGGACGTCCATCTTCGATCGCCACAAAATATGCATATAATTTTTGCTATGTTGTGTGGTGTTTCGTCGTGTGGATCGTCAGAGTAATTTTAAATTGTTCGATAAATTGTATAGTGTATGTGCTGTACGCGCGTCAGATCGATTGTGTGCAATCGATTGGGCAATATAATGTATATGGCGAGCTATACGATGCGATTCCAAAATACTACAGACATGCACCGCAGTTGTGGTGTAGATTGACGATAAGTCAAAATTTCCACAATTGGTGGAAATCGCACCCACGATATAGAATTAGTACAATAATTGCTTCTGGAAAGATTTTAGGATAACTTAAGAAAACGTCTGCAAAAGTTAAGTCATGAAAATGAACAACATTCCTGGGCATACATTTTTTTAAAGGGGTGTCGACTAAACTCCGGAATTGTGTAGCATGAATTTCCGTTTTTTTCACGACGTTTTAAAAATCTTCAGGTTCCCGTGTGCCACCTTGTATATTTACCCTCTATGCCCTCTCCTAGGTTAGGTTAGGTTAGGTACAGGGGCCGCCAGATTTGTACCCAGCGCACTTAGACCAGATTTGGTCCATTGTGATACCACCGAGAGAATCATGTCTCTACTAACTGCCTAAAAACCAACCCGTGCTTACAATAAATTTATTGAGCAGTATTGGGCTCACATCCCGAAGATCATCGGTATCGTAGAAATACCTTGAGCCCAGAAAACGCATTCGTTTCTCAGCCAGGGCGGGACAGTGGCAGAGTAAGTGATGCACACTTTCTTCCTCTTCTTCATCGCCACAACTTCTACAGAAGTCGTTGTGAGGAATTCGGAGTCTTCTCGCGTGCTCTCCAATAGGACAGTGCCCTGTTATTACTCCCACCACATTTCGAATATGCTTTCTGTCTAAGGAAAGTAGCATCTTAGAACGGACATTGTCTAGCTTTGGCCAGATCATTCTCGTCGTTGCGCATGTCAAGCCATGAATCCATCTTGCATTGGTTCTGCATATTGTAGCGGTCTCTATTAACAATGCACAAGCCGCAGTAGGTGTTTTCAAGAAGGAATTACCGTCTTCAACGGTACCTGCTGACGCATGCCGGGCCAAGTCATCTGCATTGCGATTACCTGCAAAGCCACTATGGCCCACTATGGTATCCAGCATAGCGTAATGTTGATGAAGCGACCCATCTCTCTAAGTACTGAACGACATTTCTCAGTAGTTCTTGAAGTGGTCAGCACTGAATCAATTGATCGAAGTGCAGCCTGACTATCTGTGAATATAAAGACGTCCCTACCAGTGATGACGTGACGCCCAACCAAGTTAAGGCTTCTAAAATCGCGGAGATCTCCGCTTGGAGGACAGAAGCCCTCTCCTAATTCATACGATTGCTTTCAACGACATATTATGCAACTAAATCACTCTTAGCTCTTATTTTCTTTCAAAATTTTAAAAATTTATGACTGTTAGATAACCGATAAAGATCACAGACTTAAATAATCGTCGTTGAACATATTCTGATGAGCCTACAAAATTTGATATGACGAAGTCGCATTTTGGCAAAATTTGACTAAGTCACTTTTTCACTAAGACAACAAATTACTGCCAATATCAGATCGTGATGTGAGATAAGAGAGTTCTAGCATGTCGTAGAAGATAGCACGACATAGTTTGCCATTCCATGTAGAAATTCGCTTGCTTACCGTAGGTTTTTGAAATTGGTGTAAAAATGTTTCTTAGGAATACCAAAATGGGGGGTTGGGTTTGTATGGCAGCCCCATGACCCCATCGTCCGATTTGATTGATTCTTACATATGTTTTGTGTTGTCAACAGAAACATATTTGTGTGAAATTTGGTTGAAATTGGTACACAAATCAAAAAGTTTTTCTTAGAAGAACCTAATTTGGGGAGCTGGGTTTGTATGGCAGCCCCATGACCCCATTGTCCAATTTTACCGATTCAAACATACAAACTGCCTGCAGCAAAAAGAACCATTTGTGCAAAATGTCAGCTTCATAGCTTTTAAATTGGCCGAGTCAAACGCGTCGCAACAGACAGACAGACAAGTATACCATCGCGAAAGCGGTTTGGACCTCCGGCTATTTTACTGGCACGGATCTTGTTGCCAGATGGGGATTTCTCCATCCGGTGAATGCACTCACCATCAGGAACCCAACCCCGGGGCTGCATCACCAGCTCGATGTCTTGCTTAACAACCGACAGCCCCCTCGAGACCAACTCCAAGATGGGAAGGGACCATGGTCCCCTGGGCTCACCCATCCCCGAGGTACACTATTCGCTAAAGAGTTCTCTTTAGCAGGTGTGATCAACCTTCGGCCCCCTAATGGTTAGGCCTAACGTTAAATTCAGATGTGCACATCCCAGGTTCGTTGGACCTGTTACTACTCGTCTGCTTAAAGCAGACTCGTAGCGCTACCGTTCACATGGGGGTGGCCCCCGTCCGTTTACTAAGCAGCAATTTGACTCAGGACGTGTAGCCATCAATCCACAAACTAGTTAGATATAGGCGCGTAGGCATTTTCGCCAAGGCCATTCTCCCTAACTAGTCCCTTCGTGGCTTGGGTTATGCGAAGCCGCCAACTCCGAAGCTCTACACGACCGCTTATAATGGACTCCTCCCCTACGAGGAGACACTGCGTATCGTGTTCGACTGGTATGACTGCCTTTCCGAACGAATAGGGAAAAAGGTCAGCCATGTCGTGAGCTACCCCTACATGACTCGGGAGCACGGGAGCGTCATCGCCCGAATGGTCTTTGCACAGATCCACGCCATGGCGTATCAACTATACAAGGGGCCTCCCTGCGCTGCTCGGGTACGTGGTGTCGCAACTCACCAAAGATCTCTGTCCAACTACAAACAGCCTTCCTTGGCTGAGTGTCACATGGACACAAACCCCCCTGCGGGGAGACAGACAGACAGGCGGACATCGCCCAATCGATTCCCCAAGTCATGCTGATCATATATGTATACTTTTTATATGGTTGGAGATGCTTCCTTCAATGCGCTACAAACTTCATGACAAAGTTAATATACCCTTTCACTCTATGAGCGAAGGGTATAAAAATATCGGTATGTAACTTTATATGTGATTAGTCTGCGTAAAACTTTGGTATTGTATTTAGATTTAAATAAAATTATAAGTCCTAATTTCTATAGTCTGGCTGTATAGTCTCAGCTTTATATTCGATGCAGATGGGTAGGTACTGTGGTCCGGAAGCATTGCGGTCTAATAAAAATATAACCATCGCTCGATTAAACTGGCTTGAAAACATTCAAAAACTTCTTGTTGATTTTCTTCACATCTCCTTATCACCTTATTATCAAACCGAAACATACAAAAATCAAGAAACATACAAAAATCAATTATTCATAATTCGATTGTATTCAAAATTGAACTATAGAATTCCCTTTCATCACGAAAGGGCTTTTTATATAGGTAATTATTATGATTTTAAATACCAATAAATTGCCTTTCATATGTGCTCAATTTGATAGAGCGTACAAACAAACAAATCTTGAATTCATGACACATTGAAAATACACATTCGTATTTAAATGATCCTTTAACCCTTGACGTAATAAATTATGCATTCAGTAGTCAAATCTATCCACCCTACATATTTTAGTTTTATACAGAATGAATTCCTAAATCTAACCAAACAAAAAAGAAACGAGACCGAGGCTAATTTCGGGCGCGGCCGAAATTTGAATACCCTTCACTCTCTTCGGGCTAAAAGTTTTTTTGGGGCAAACCTATGACTTGTATTTAATCCTTCCCCATTCTTTTCCTTCGGTTTTCGCATAATATTTGATATTGACAAATTCTGTGGCGTCGGTTTGGTTGGAATAAGTGGTAAAATAAAAAAAAATATCTCAGAAAACTTTATTGGGGGGATGCGGGAGCATGGCCCCATAGTACGATTCCATTTGTTTTACTTTTGTTTTGTTTTGATAAAGACGCATTGAGGTTTTTTTAAATTGGTGTAGAAAAAATGTTTCTTAGAAGATCCAAAATGGGGAGGTTGGGCTTGTATGGTAGCCCCATGACTCCATAGTCCGATTATTTATGGCATCAATTGAAGTGCACTTTTACGAGTTTTGGTTGAAAGTGGTGCACAAATAAAAAAGTTGTTCGTAGAAGAACTCAATTTAGGGGGTTGGCTTTGTACGATAGCCCCATGACGCCATCGTCCGATTCCATTCATTTTTACACATGTTTTGTGGCATCAAATGAAATGCACTTTTATGAGGTTTGATTGAAATTGGTGGACAAATAAAAAAGTTTTTCTTAGAAAAACTCAATTTGGGGGCTGGGTTTGTATGACAGCCCCATGACTCCACAGTCTGATTCCATTTATTCTTACATATATTTTGTGGCATCAATAGAAACACATTTGTGTGAAATTTGGTTCAAATTGGTGCACAAATGAAAAAGTTTTTCTTAGAAGAACATAATTTGGGGGGTTAGGTTTGTATGGCAGCCCCATGACCCCATGGTCCGATTTGATCCATTCTTACATATGTTTTGTGTTATCAATAGAAAAACATT
Source organism: Microchrysa polita (assembly GCA_949715475.1). Classification (NCBI taxonomy): domain Eukaryota; kingdom Metazoa; phylum Arthropoda; class Insecta; order Diptera; family Stratiomyidae; genus Microchrysa; species Microchrysa polita. Next base: position 11,603,766 of record OX454421.1, on the reverse strand, counting down.
TGTGTGAAATTTCGTTGAAATTAGTAAACACATGAAAAAGTTTTTCTTATAAAAACCAAATTGGGGGGGTTAGGTTTGTATGGCAGCCCCATGACCCCACGGTCCGATTTTAGCGATTCAAACATACAAACTGCCTGCAATAAAAAGAAACATGTGTGCAAAATTTCAGCTCGATAGCTTTTAAACTGGCCGAGTAAAACGCGTAGCAACAGACGGACAGACGGACAGACGGACAGACAGACAGACGGACATCGCCCAATCGACTCAGTTCGTCATGCTGATCATATATATACATATTTTATATGGTCGGAGATGCTTCCTTCAATGCGTTACAAACTTCATGACAAAGTTAATATACCCTTTACTCTACGAGTGAAGGGTATAAAAAGAACAAGAAAGAAAAAAATTTCTGAATGAAACGAGATGTGCTGTCGACACATTCCAAAACATTTGTCAAAATGTATGAAGGAAATATCTGCTAGCGAAACGATTTAAATAAAAAATAAAAAAAAAAGTGTACGTTGTGCACGATGAGCATTTTTTTTTATATAAATTTACAAAACAAACAAAATATCCATACGATGTGTACAGTACACTTTACTTTGTGAACTTGTACATATTTGAAGGGACCTAGAGAAAGACACCACCGAGTTGAGGAAGCGCAGTAGCAGCTCAACATTAGCATCAGATTCAGATACATTGTTGTCATTGAGCCCCCGCGTATATAAGTATGAAAAGCTGTGGGAAAACATCATTAATCATTCGATAGAATACAAAGTCAAAGTCTTTAAAGACATTTTCCGCGTCGATTTTTTTTTTCTCCTCAACTCGAATATATTTTGCTTTTCCTCCGACGCGACGCGAAGGGAGAAATATATATTTAACAATCTAAATTTCATTTTTTGTTCTCTCTTATGTTTGTCTGGATGGTTAAGTCCTGATCAAAACATTTTTAAAACGAATAGAAAGTGTGGTATTTATTGGAGAATATTACAGCAGGTTGCATAGTGGTAAATCCCTTTAAGGCATACGGATTTAAACGTTTCGAAACGAAAATAAAGTATGAAACAGTCAAGACGTTATGGATTGCATCGAGTTTGGTGGAGAGAAAGGGATGAAGAGAATAAAAAGAAATCTTCAATAGAATTGTAAACGAAGAAAGTACATTTGTCACTTGCCTTGAAAAAATATATCACGGAGGTCAAGAATCATTTTTATTCCTAATGACCTCTGTCCGCACAACACATAAATGTGCTGTACCTACTCATACGTACCTATACACTTTTGATAGAATAAATCCGCAATAATGGCAGTGAAATAGGATGTGTATATTGGACACATCGTCCTGAAAGAAATTCATATAAATCAACAACATTCTGATTAATGTTCCCGAAAGATTCTGTTTGTGTTTTGTGTCAAAAAGTCACTTTTGCCTGCGTGGAAACGTTGAATCGTTCGGTTGACATTGTAGTGGCATTGCGATAAACAAATTGTTGTTTGGCATGACATGAAGCACTGAATAAATTATGCAACATAGAATAAAATGTTTATTGTTTTGGGTCGAGGAATTTTTTTTTTTGCATATGATAATGGACAGAAACAATTTTGTTCCTGTCAGTTGTAACTATCAGGAAATGTTTGATAACTAATTTATTATTTTCATAGTTTAATATTTTTATTTTTGTAGAGCAGCCAAATAAGAATGACAATGGAGAACACAATCTATATCGCCTAACTTCATTAAAAAAAGATAAAATAGAGCCACCTTCGCAGCCACTATCAGACGGATAGTACCTCCCATGGGTGCGCTTGAAAACCTAATCTAATTCCAGAATGAATTTCTAATCATCATTGTGTCCATTACAATATTCCCTGATTAAAATTCTAGTCCTGCCAACACAATTCAGCTTAAAAAAGGATGAAAAGCTTCACTTTATACAAAAAAGTAACCACTCAAACAAAAGCCATCGAAAAACTTATTCCCAAAACGATATCTTTTTTTTCAGTTATTAAATTTCGAATCATTTAAAAAGGCATTAATCAAATTAAAATGCAATGTGTTCGAAACACGCTACCACGTCATGTAGAATTTCTGATTAAAAACCGTCCAGCAAACGGCTCAAACGATGAACGACGACGGCGAAAACAAATGTCAGTGTCGGGCACATACACCGAACACAAATACACACACACGGAGGACACACAGGAGTGTCGTCGTTGTCTAATCGCTTTCGACATGCAGATTTAAGTTTTAATACCATTCTGATTAAAATACCACAGCCCTGACGTTTTGCAGTTCCACGTTGAAATGATAAAATCATCTACAGGAGGAGATAATTTATTTCTGAACGTTATGTTTGCACTTCTATGACAAAGGCTGTGATTTTTCAGGATTGGAACAGAACTCACGAATCAGAATATTTTATTAAAGGAAAAATAAAATAATGAAAGCAAAACTTTAGGCAACAATGGGCGCTATCAATTTAATGAACGATTGTCCTATTTTTAGACGAAGAAATCCTTCCCATCCCAATCATGAAAAAGGTTGCAATGCACTGATTTACAACTTCTCTTAAATTCAGAACAACCTGTTTTCCAGGCGAACATATTTAAACGAACTCGCAACCACATACATACATACAAAACATCTCCCCAAGCTTGCAGGACTAATGCGCTAGATTGGATAACAAGTTACTTCGAAATGTGAATTTGATTAGGACATTAGCATATTTTTCGTTCATACCAAATATATACATAACATTGGATCGTATGGCGCTACCATCGCCATCGCAGCCTCGTCGTCGTCACCCCAACTCCTGGAAAATCCTCATTCCGCGTGATATTGAGCAACAGCCATGCAAGGAGCGATATGATATCGTACTCGTTTATAGATAAACGCGCGGTAGAAAGTCAAACAAAACCTATCACACAAGCAGCTTATGTTCTGCCGCGTGAGTGCTGTGAACTTTTTTTCTTTGTTTTTATTTTTGTTGCTATGTCGCGTGGCTTTTCGGACATAATACCTACTAGAGGCCACAAAAAAAAAGAAAGTATCTCTCATCATATGAAATGAAGTCGATTAGTCGATGGATTCACCACTCCAATTCATTACATTTAGGAAATTCAAGAAATCGACTCCACGCCTCGATTACGTTGCACAAGCTTCTTTTTTTTAAGTGAATTTCAATTAATTTAATTAAAGCTTGCTTTGGGGATGGCCGTTTTGTTTTCTTCCTCTCTTTAGACTACTTTTGTTCTTGTGGGCAGCGTAAGGAAAATAATAATAATATTGGATTTTTGCCTAGTTTTCCACTTTGAAACCGAAACGTATCTAAAAAAAAATGTTGCTAAGTAATCCACAATAAAGGGGGTGTCTTTGAACTGCTAAATTTTTTTAATTCATTAGATATAGGGCTGACTGAATTAGAATTGAATTTCTCTATTTATTTTAAAGTGAAGGAAGAATATTAAGATACTGTGCATAATTTGGGAATATTTAAATTGTCTTATCTGGGGAATAAGGAGATAGGAAAGAAAATAAATCAAAATAGTTAATATAGAAATCTGTCAAACAAAATATTTACTCACGATTTTTTTAATATCTTCATACCTGGAGCTGAAAAATAAAAAGAAATCTGTTAAAATTTACTGACTTTCTCAAGTTAGGTTTATTAAATAGGGTTTAGCAATTTAATACATTAATCAAGAAGAAAAATTAAAATCAGAAAAGTTTACTTCGTTACCTAAATAATACTAAATAGCAGGCCGTTCGATGAAAGCTCATGGTCTCAATCCGCTGGTTAGATACAGTGGATAAGCCTAACTATGCGCGGACTATCTTTCAATGTTCTTTAGTGGGAGCTTAAAAAAAATCTTCATCGATTGGTTCTATAACACATCCTACAGTCGTCTTGAAATATTTCACTACTGGAGTTATCCGACCTTTCCAATCGTATAACAAAAATCAGGCGTTTGAAGGAGTTATCTGACTTTTGCAGCAGAAAAAAATGAAGGACCTTGTGCGGCAGTTGTTATGTTTTGTCTGGAAAACCTGTTAGTGTGAATTTTGAGCAGTACAGTGTAAATGCAATGAAACTGGATAGTTCGTCTGATTTTAGTGATTTTTCGCTCTGAGGTTCAGAATTTGTTGTACGCCAAGAGGGTACAAGTAGCGTGGATTGCTTACCTATTCAAAAAGGTCAAATAGTAGAAAAAAGAAACGTTTACAGCATGCATGCAAGTTTAACGAAATAAAGCGAAGAGCTGCAGGAAAAGGGTATACGAACTACGCCGGTAATGAAGTCACGCCGAAGCAAATGTTCAAACCTTGTTTCTGCACGAAAAACTCTCTTGCATAAAATTTCTTTTTATTTACAAGATTTGCAAGCAGAGATCTGGCTCTGACGTCGCTCGATGATAACAAACTGGTAACAAGTATTGTTTGGAGCATAGCATTTATCCCCAGCATAATTGTTATACAAATAATGTGTCTATTATGATGGCAATTGTGATGTGATGACGTAGGAACGGTCACCGACAAGTTATCATCGAGGGGGACTATACTCGATCTATTAATATGGGTCAGCTGATAGGCAGACCGGCCCTTATCAGTGATGTGATGCTATCATATAATATGATGTTCCCCGACAACGGGGACAGCATTCGACTCTCGAGAGAAATATACAACAATTTTTGCTGTTGGAAATTACTGCTCTTGATATGATAGACGAATGCAATTCGCGTTATCGGCAAGAGCACTCCATTGTCCGATGGTCGAGGATACCGTTGTCAGCTGGATATATGTTGGAAAAGTGGTCGGTCTTTTTTTTTTGCGAGAGTTGGCAATCGCGTTTCCTTTGTCTTCTTTTTTTTTGGGTGGCGGTTTGTTTTTTGGTTCATTTTTGGCGGGTGGTTGGTGACTGGCGATCTGTTGGAGCAGACGCTACGTGGTGATCACGGAAATTCGCTGAATAAATTTTTTTGAAAACCGCAATTTTGGATTTTTTTAATTGGCTTTAGCCGAATTTGAGAAAGATATGTCTTTCGGAATCTGCGAAGTGGTGCGTGCGAAAATTTGGATAAAGCAAAGTGAATTTTGGATGTGTGTGCCGTGCCCGCAAGCTCGTTATTTTTTTGAAAAATTGGAAATCATGTACGTGTATTTTTTTTAGTGTTGGCTTTAAGGACGAGGTGTGCGAAATTGGACGGAGGTTTGAATTTAAAGTGCGTTTCTAAACATCCTGGAGTGCACGAAACTAACAAAAAGCTAGTACGCTAAAGTGAAGTAACCCAGCATCAATTATGCACACTCGCCATTTCGCACCCGTCAGCCGTGAAACCCCGTACACGCGCCGTGTCCATTTTAAATGAGCTAAGCATTGGAATGAATTGAGCTCCCCATACGGATTTCTTAATTTGGTTTTTGGATGAATTGGATGACGAAGATAATTTGCAGACATTTTTTCTAGATCGATGCGGGAAGTGGTTGTATTCCTTTTCTTTTAATTCACCTTATTCTTACTGATATACTCCTTTTTTTTTGTAAATCATCACACCCCATGATCGATTATCGGCCAAGAGGATACAAAAAACCATAAGTCATTTTTTGAATATTTTTTATTAGTTTTCTTTTCTTCTTGAATTTTGTATAACTTCCTTTACCTTTATCTTTTTGTCTTTTGATTATACATATAGGTACACTACTTATACATTATACTACATTATGTATTTATGTATATACATTATTTATAATAAACTTTACCGGGATTCAATTTGCTCTTGATTCATATTGTATTTCCCTTTCCGTTCTTTTTTTTTTAATTTCTCATACTTGAATTATACGTTTTATACCTAATAACTAAATCTTTCTATCAAGAGATCTTCTGTGTCCCGAATGGGCACGTCCTTCCGCATACCTTCTCCTTTTTCCTACGTTTTGTAATGGTGGCTCGACAAGGGTGGGACCACATTGACTTAAGAATCCACGACACGCCGCCGCGTCGGGCCAAAATGCCACCAAGTCAGTAGTGTTACCATTATTTTTTACTGTTGCAGTGACGACGGCTCGCCGTTGAACCGTGGTCCGCGACAAGTTATTTAACAGAACTTTTAAAAAAAATTAATGGTCTAGGCCTAGGGGAATGTGAAAAGCAAGAAGTCTATTTATGTGGGTTAATACGCCAAAGTTACGTTAAACGACGAAGGTCCGCCACTGGGGAAGGCAATAGGAAAATTTTCAAAACAAATATTTTATAAGAGACATCGATCGGATACTTGCCAAACATGGGATAGTTATGAGAAAAAAATTTAGCGGCTGATTTTGAGCAGGATAAACAAAAGATTAAGATTGAGAAATAGCTTCACGAAAAAAAAGGTTTAACGCTTTTTATGACGATTTACGTGAAAAGAGCTGTATGTTCTTAAATTATCCAGAGATTATCAACAAAATTACCACTTAAACCATCGAGTGACTTTTTACAGTAGACAAGAGTGGATTTTAACCCTGCTGTTTGGTTAGGCCCATTTGGTCCATTTTTTTCAGTTTTTTCTTCATACATTTTTTATGATGGCACAATTTGACCTAAAATTTCGGCTCACGTTGCTTTTTTAACCAAACGAAGGTTTTATCACAAATACAAAATTCTACCGCGAAGTGGAGACTAGAAAAATTAAAAATTACGTATCTTGGGTTACGGACCATTTGGTCCAATGAGTATTTTGCATTGTTTGAAATCAATATATAAGATTTTCTCTACGAAAAAAATAAAGTGTTTTTATTCTCCAAATTAATTCTTATTAATACAAATTGAGCAAAGTATCTTTCTGTTGGATTTGCAGATAAACTTGTCACAAATTGAGCATTTTATGTCACTTTTTGATTTGCAGCAACCACATATTCCACGCTTTCTCGACCCCGAATCTGATATTATTTTACTCGAGGATGCTATTTCAGTCAACAACTCCGCTGAACATTTTTGATGTGGTAAACTATCCCGTTTCATCATGTATGGTTTAGCCAAGGGAAGCGCAAGCTCCCGTAAAAACTCCGGCCTTCTTCGATTTCGATCAGCTGATTTCCATGAATGATCTATTTCCGAATAAATTATATACGCATTCAAAGCTGATATATCCATTATATTGGCGAATTCAATGGATGGCCATCGGTTCGTCTTCCGTTTAGTGGTGTAGGAGCCAATCATTTGATCCGCAGTATCTACGCCTCCTGAAGCAGACGAATCATAAGAAACTAATGACGAATAAGGAACAAAGTAGCCTTACCTTTTGTTGAATTGTAATACGATACAATCTCCGATTTTTTCTTGGACCCGTTCTCATCAACTTCAGCTGCCTGTGCATTGAACTTATGAGTATCGTCGCTTTGTTCACTAATGTCAATGTCGCAATATCATTGACATTGACAGCAAATGTTGACCCATACAGTGGGACATTTTTACTGCTAGAAATTTTGGAGGAATGAAAGCTTTGTTCCTCCGAACTGTTTCCGCATAAGTAAACTTCCTATCGCGTAACTTATTTACCAAATCAAAAAAGGAGAAAAATTGTCGGCTATTAAATCTTGGCCTTTCAAGTCTTTTGTCAGATCCAACACAACACGTTCTCCTTGGTTTTTCTCAGGTTGGGCATTTTTAGGTTTGTCTAGGTCATCCACATCCGCTTTCTCTTTCAGAATCACCCGTTTCCGTATTTTCTGAGTAAGAATCAAACTCTGAATCGGAAATATCAGAGTCGTTTCTTTGTTGAGCATCTCGTATTTTATTATCATTCAATAAACGTCTTGCCATTTTGTAACGCGAGTAAAAAAGGTCCGATCAACAAAATTGAAAAATTTACAGAACAAAACAAACCAGACTAGAGTTAGGAGCGAATGCATTTTATACCAGAATGCAATAACGGGAATCGTATAACACATTTTTACAACAGCTGTTTAGTGCTGATGGCCGACCATAAGACATATTTCACACTACACGTTCCAATAAAAAATGTGAAAACATGCATTTACGAATTATTGGATCAATACACATAATTATTAAATATTAGACTAAATTCTTATTTTCTATGGAAAATTCAGTACAGACCAAATGGTCCGCTAACGAGGGATTAGTACATTTTTTTAAACCTAACAGCAGGGTTAACCTTTTGTATTAATATCAATGCAATACCAAAAAAGCTGCATGTATATGTATGACGAAAGTATTGGGAAAAAGAACAGTGGAAAAGGTGTTTTTATTAACAGGCATAGTCGCAGTAGTATTGTGATTTTAGCTGAAAAAATGATGAAACCCAAACATCCAAAAAAAGAGCTGACTTTTGATGGCAAATTGTTCTATGGCCTGACCGCATTACGCAGTAAAAAGTTTGACTTTTTTGCGCGTCACATTTGGGGGCGAGGGGGTGGCAAAGGGGTGAAATTATGATTTTTCGCCAATATCTTGTTAACTGTAATATTTACAGCAAAATGTTCTGAGGACATTTAAACTACACAAAATTTCCTTTCTAATGATATATTATATCATATACCTTCTCTTGGCAGATTATATACTAGACCTAAGAACATTCGGTGTAATTTCGATTTTTTGATAGTTACATTTGGCGCTCTAGCTCCTGAAGTAATTTAATTGGAGCCATGGTAATTGGGATAACTATTCCTAACAATATATAGCTGTCCCACACGGAGACTCAGGCTGCCCCGACAAAGCATTCCCCTATACTCCCTATTAAAATTAAAAAAAAAAACATGCCTGTAACTTTTCGCCGAATCACAGCAGGCGGGAAAAATTTTGGTAAACGTTAAGGCTAAGTCCCATTAGACCCTCCACCAAATATTACTTCGATCTGATTAAAACAAAGGGTACCTTCCATACAAAATGACCGGAAAATTGCCTACGAACAAAACTTTAATTTTGGTTGACTTGTTCCCTTATTTTTTATTAAACTAGAGGCATTGAATTTGAATAATTTGTATGGGAGGTACCCTTTGCTTTAATCAGATCGAAGTAATATTTGGTGGAGGGTCTAATGGGACTTAGCCTTAACGTTTACCAAAATTTTTCCCGCCTGCTGTGATTCGGCGAAAAGTTACAGGCATGTCTTTTTTTTAAATGTTCATAGGGAGTATAGGGGAATGCTTTGTCGGGGCAGCCTGAGTCTCCGTGTGGGACAGCTATATATTGTTAGGAATAGATATCCCAATTACCACGGCTCCAATTAAATTACTTCAGGAGCTAGAGCGCCAAATGTAACTATCAAAAAATCTAAATTACACCGAATGTTCTTAGGTCTAGTATATAATCTGCCAAGAGAAGGTATATGATATAATATATCATTAGAAAGGAAATTTTGTGTAGTTTAAATGTCCTCAGAACATTTTGCTGTAAATATTACAGTTAACAAGATATTGGCGAAAAATCATAATTTCACCCCTTTGCCACCCCCTCCCCCCCAAATGTGACGCGCAAAAAAGTCTAACTTTTTACTGCGTAATGCGGTCAGGCCATAGAACAATTTGGCATCAAAAGTCAGCTCTTTTTTTGGATGTTTGGGTCTAGAGCTAAAGTCACTATACTACAGTGCCTAGAATAAAAACAATAGGCTTGAACAATATTTGTATTCTGTTGTCAAAAATAAAAACATTGAGATTTTTCATCATCTACCAAAACCTAGTCACAGCTTCTTACCCTGCGATCGATCGTTTGGTGTCATTGAGAGAGACTGAACTACTCGTACTATGTCTACTGAGTAGGTACTTTTCCAAATTCAATGTGACGCTAATAAATCGTCACTGGAGGATATATTTTTGTTTTTAAAAGTAGTTTGTTACGAACAAAAACAAAATCAAATGGACCATTTCGAAATATAGACTATTCGAATATGTTAAAAAAGGAAGCATTACTAAACTGTATGCTGCTGTAAACCATCAGGGTCCGATGACCAGCTTCGATATTGATAAAAAGGAAAATTGCACAGGTGATTTTTAGGCGACGCAACTATACTTTTCGGATCTTCCACTGAACCTTAAAAAATATGTATGCTATTGGCCCGCAAATATGTCCCCGAAACGGACATGAAAAATAATATTCAGGGAGCTCATAGGAGCCTAATTATGAATATTCGAACTGAAAAAAATCAAACTCAATTTTGGTTTATGGTGCAAAAAAAAGACAACTTTAATATTGCACTGGTGCCTTCAATTTTTCTGTGGAAGATACTATTCCAACTTGTTGTCTTTTGGGATGTCACACGTCGAAAAAACATTATTGTTCAAAATATTGAACAACAAGTGAACACTTCGCTCAACATTCAATGTTCAACTTTCAATTTTCAATTTCCCACTTTCAGTTTCAAATTTTCAATTTCTATCTATTCATTTTTTTCAATTTTCAACTTTTAAATTACCATTTTTCATTTAACATCTCACATCTCCCATTTGCAACTTTCTATTTTCCATTCCCAATTTTCTATCTTACAGTTTTCGTTTCATATTTTTCATTTTCAATTTGCCATTTTTTGCTTTCCATTTTTTGTTTTTAATTTTTCATTTTCAATTTTCCATTCCCCGTTTTTCTTTTTCCATTTTTTTCATTTTCAATCTTTTATTTGCAATTTTCCACTTTCCGTTTTCCACTTTCAATTATCCTTTTTCTTTCTCGATTTCACATTATAAATTTTCCATTTATCTTTTTACCATTTCCAATGTTCCTTTTCCAATTTTCCATCTTCAATTTTCAGTTTTTCTTCTTCCTTTTTTTTTTTCATTTTTCAATTTTCCATTTTGCCATTTTATTTCTTAATTTTTTTCAAATTCTATTTTTCAGTTTTCTTTTTCCATCTTCCATTTTCCATTTGCAATTTTTCATTTTTCGTTTTCCTTTTTCCATTTTCCATTTTTTATTATCCATTTTCTTTTCCATTTCCCATTTTTCTTTTTCCATTTTCAGTTTTCGATTTTAAATTTTCCATTTTTCTTTTATAGCATTTGCAATGTTCCTTTTTTAATTTTCCATCTTCCATTTTCCGCTTTCCTTTTTCCATTGTTTTCATTTTCAATATTGCATTTTCCATTTTTCTTTTTCCTTTTTCTATTCTCAATTTTCCATTTTGCCATTTTCTATCTTGCATTTTTCTTTCTCCATTTTCCATCTCCCAGTTTTCATTTTCCATTTTCCTCTTTTCGTTTTCCATTTTCAATTTTGCATTTTCCATTTCCAATTTTCCTTTTGGTACTCTTCGCTCGTAGGGGTATATTAACACTGTCATGAAGTTTTTACACTTTTCGCTCGTAGAGAGAAAAGAACGAAAAGAAAAACTTTTTTATTTGTGCACCAATTTTAACCGCAAACTTCACTCAAATGTCATATAAGTGATGTCACACAACAACGGGCCATGGTGTCATGGGGCTGCAATACAAACGTAACACCTCAAATTAGTTTTTCTATGAAAAACTTTTCTATTTGTGCACCAATTTTAATGTCAAATGTATTTCCATTGATACCACAAAACATATGTGCAAGTGGGAATCGCAACCTGGGGTCATGGGGCTGCTGTACAAACCTAACCCCCATTTTAGTTCTTCTAAGAAAAGCACTTATTCCAACCAAAACTAGCTCAAATAATATTGTTTCATCGACGTCATGGAGCTTATATGAAAACGGAGGGAACAGAATGGAGGAGGGGGTTAAACACAAGTCATAGGTACGCCCGAGAAGCTATTAGCTCGAGGATAGTGAAGGGTATCTAAATTTCGGCCGAGCTCATCATTAGCCTCGGTCTCGTTCTTTTTCCATTTTCAATTTCCGTTTTTTCTTTTTTCAGTTTTTTTTTTTTTCATTTTCTATCTGCCATGCAACGGGGAGGCAATATTTAATGCATTACTCGCTTTAGTTTTTCAGTGGAAAAAATGCATGTATCATTATGTCGTTTATTGATATACAGTTTGTCTGCATAAATGCACCGAATTGTGATTCCTCGTGTGACTTCTAGCAAAAAGTTGTGGAGAACATGCCCCTAATTCCTAACCCAATAGCTGCCACAGGCAATTTAATTATTTTTGAAAAAATATAATTTTCTTGCACGACTGATACCTCAATATCTCCAAAGCTATACTAGTTAGAATAGCGAAATAAGATGATTATCACCGGAAAATACATAAAAAATTTAAAATTAACAGGTTTCTTTTTTACAGAGCTTAAAAATATTTTTTTTTGGAATTTGACCCATAAACTAATTATTTTTCCATCTCAATTTTTTCCGATTTCATCTAGGGTGAGGTGTTTGTACATTCTTTTAAAAATTGGCGCATAGGTTTCCGATCATATCTCTCTTACATAATTTTATTCTAGCTCCATTATTTCTAACAGTTTTAATGCCTTTAGGCTTTATTTAAACGACGCGAAAACGGCTCGCAAGCACGAGACATACAAATGCATTGGCTTATATGGGAAGCTCATGACGAGCGAGAGCAAGCGAGAGCCGTGCCACTGTCAAAACACGGCTCGCGAGCCGTGAATTTGCGGGTTGTGGTTGTGGTGCACGTCTGCACCATATGCGAAAACACGTCTCGCTAGTTGTGTGTTGGCAGCGGCACGGCTCTCGCTCGTCGTGAGCTTCCCATATAAGCCAATGCATTTGTATGGCTAGAGCTTGCGGGCCGTACGGCTCGTTGTTTGAATTTAGCCTAAGTGTAGAAAACTAGGGTTAATTTCGGACCTATTTTGACATAATTTGAATAAATTTTACCAAATTGCAGAACTTTAGGGGCAGTTTAAATTTGAGCTAAAATTAACCCTAGTTTTCTATACTTAACGTATCAAAACTGTTAGCGATAATGGAGCTAGAATAAAATGATGTAAGGAAGATATGATTGCTAGACTATAGTTGCCTCGTAGGAAGTATCTTACTTGTTTGCGTTCTGACTTTTTTCCTTTGGCGGACGTACGCTCGTGCGTCTCTTGATAAATTTTAAGGATGGCAATATTTCTAAATTCAGACGAAGAAAACGAAAAATTGCTACAAGGAATGTTTGTTCTTAATTTTTAGGGCTTGTCTGGTTTTTTTTCCAAATTGAAAGGTAAAAGTAACCATCCTTACATTTTTTCTATGACAATACTACCTATAGATCACAACAATAATTAAGTATAAATAATAATAATGCATATATTTATAGCTGCACTAACCTTTACCCATTTCAATATATATCATCCCAATCGAAAAATATCAGATATCATAAAATAGTAAAAGTGCCGTGCATATTTTAAAATGTATTTCCTGCTCTTCGCTTAAATAAAAAAAAATCTTCTACATCATCGCTAAATAACAATATTGATACAAAGCGTACATTCACCTCAGTAATTATTCATTTGATCACAACAGACTTCGCGAAATTGCAATATATACCGCGTCACTTAATTATCATAAAAGCACGATCCAACTAAAACGGGTCAAACTTTTTATTTTAGAAAAACATTGTAATATGGACCCTAAATCAGATTTTTGACCAGATGTGACGATGAAGTCAATCGAATCAAACATCAATGATGAAATTTTTCGCAAACTGTAAAGTAATTAAACCTTACAATATTTTTTAGCACAGCAATATATGCATAACATTAGACAATAGTATAGGTCAGCAACTTTTCGTTAGTGAAAAGTACGTTAGTCGCTATCGTAAGATATGCTAATTTATTCTTTGCTTAATCAAATTTGATTTTCATTCATAATCGAATAAATGCACATTTTTTGTATTATGCTGAGAATATATAGAATATCAAAACTTAGTGCAGTCAAAATATCCCAATTCAGGCTTCCAAATAGAAAAAAATAGAGTAAGGCTAATTTTTGTTGTTTTTGAATCAGTGGGTTCCCAGGAATCTACAACTGATTTTGCTAAAAAAAATTTTGATCGGAAAGGTCCCAAAAAGGACAAAAAATGATACTCTTTAATCCTTGACCGGAGGTCGGCATGCGGGGTATCAGATCAAAGGGGACGTCGAGTACATTACATATCCGGTGTTTGTTTCCTGTTTCAAGGACCCTCAAAGGAATAAATCGAGCTCAAATGAAAAATTTTCTAGTTTCCCGTGTATCTTTCCAAAGCCATAACTACGAGAATAATTCAAGTTGTCCCTACTTTTATCACTTTTCAGAAGCTATAATAGATGGAGATTCTACCATTAAATTTGCTAAAAAAAAAGTTGATCGGAAAGCTCTGAAAAAGGACATAAAAGGACACTAATTTCACACCTTGATCGGACGTGGGCATGTGGGGTGTCATATCATATCCATTGAATATCCGGTGCTTGTTTCCTGTCTCAAGGACACTAAATGGAATAAGTCGGGCTTAAATGGAAAATTATGGCTTTAGAAAGATACAGACACGGGAAACACACAAATTTTTAAGTTGAGCCTAATTTTCTCATTTGAGGGTCCTTGGAACAAGTAACAAATGCCGGATATGGAATGTACTTGACATCCTCTTTGATATGACACCCCACATGCCCACGTTCGACTAAGGTGAGCAATTAGTGTGCTTTTATGTCCTTTTTCAGAGCTTTCCGATCGACTTTTTCCTTAGCAAATTTAATGGTAGAATCTTCAGCTATTATAGATTCTGGAAAGTGATAAAAGTAGTGACAACTTGAATTATTCTCGTAGTTATGGCTTTGGAAAGATACACGGGAAACGCGAAAATTTTCCATTTAAGCTCGATTTATTCCGTTGAGGGTCCTTGAAACAGGAAAAAAACACCGGATATGTAATGTACTCGACGTCCCCTTTGATATGATACCCCGCATGGCCACCTCCGGTCAAGGATTAAAGAGTATACTTTTTTGTCCTTTTTGGGACCTTTCCGATCAAAATTTTTTTTAGCAAAATCAGTTCTAGATTCCTGGGAGCCCACTGATTTAAAAACAACAAAAATTAGCCTTACTCTCTTTTTTTCTATTTGAAATGCTAATATGACTGCACTAAACTATTATTTTTGGAGATCAGAAAAGGCAGATCTAATTTTGGATAATATGGCTTAAGACATTTTGCGGTGCAGAATCGAATCGAATGAACGATTACCATTTCCCGGTCAAATAAAAATGATGGATAAAAAGATAATATGGTATACCCCCAAAAATTATGATCTGCAGATAAATGTTGTGAAAATTGTGATGATTGATTGTGCTGAATATGTTGCAATTTTTTTATAAAAAACGATATAAAAGACAAGACGATGAAGACAGTTCGTCTTAGTTTGTAGTGTATTGTCAGTGTAGCTATAAGATGCAGTTGCCAAAAGTTATGAATAAATTCGTAAGTGAAGTGTGTGCATATAGTATATTTCAGAAATTTTTTCGTGACTAATAAATATGTATGTTTTGAATGTGTTTTTTAGATTATGCTAAATCTTATTGTGTCTGTTGCATCCACCGGTAGTACAACAAGTATTGCGGAAAGTTATAATCCAAGTGATGAAACGAATGCTCATATTACAAATTACGAAAGCGATATTACGCCAGACGGTTCACATCAGCTGACAGTGGAAACATCGAATGGAATTAGAATTCACGAGCAAGGTGTTGGTGGTGTTGTGGCTTCCGGACAATTTAGCTATGTTAGTCGCGACGGTACACCAATTCAATTGTTGTACACGGCCGACGAATTCGGATTTCATCCGGAAGGAGATCATTTGCCGCGACCACATCCTATACCAGAGGCAATATTACGGTCAATCGAATGGAATGCAGCACATGCGAAGGACGATAGGTTGGAGAAACGAGCGAAATAGTAGGATGTCGATTCAAGAAACAATATACTTGATCTGAAAATATGTAATATAGGTACTAAATTGTTAACTATTTATATTTATATAGAAATAATAAAAAAAAACAATATTAGACTCATTTTTTGTGGGAAGAAGTTGACACAAAACTCGGAGAATCATTCGGATAAGTGCAACGATTTAAAGCACAAAAAATACATTCCCGGAATAGTTTTTGGTCGCGGTTGTAGTTGCTTCCTACTGAAAGAATATGTTTCAAAATCAAATCTACTGCAGTTTTTATCCTTGAATTTAAATTGTGGATACTTGAACAAGGTAGGCACTACAACATAAAATAAATAAATAACAGGCGCGACAGTCCAACATTGGACTAAGGCCACAGGATGTGTTAGTGACATCCTATTTCCAAGATCGTATCTGCTTTTTTTTGTTGAGGTAATGAGATCAGCATCACGCTCAGCAGTGTTATTTATCCCCATAAATGGGTACTTGTTTAACATCTGAGTGAGATCATAGTCCGTCACAAGCTCGTGAGTTCGAAAAACACCATGATCCACGGTGAGATTCGAACTCATGACCCTGTGCACCGAAGGTGCGCGCACTAACCGCCAGACCAGCCAGACTACATAAAATAAATATTTAAGTTACAAACTGCTGAATTTTGGTTTACTGGCAAAGTTAGTGCGATGACTAATACCGTCTCGCAGGTCAGAGTGCAGAACCGACTCACTGACCTATTTGAAACTCGTACTGGACTGAAGCAGGGCGACGGGCTGGCGCCGACGCTCTTCAACCTTGCTTTGGAGTATGTAATTCGAACCATGAATATCGACAGTAGCGGAACGCTACTCATCAAGTCGACTCAATTAGCAGCGTACGCCGACGATATCAACATCATGTCTCGAAGATTGGGTGATGCAGAAAGCCTACTGCATAACCTCAATAACGCCGCAAAGGAAGTTGGACTACATATCAATGAAAGCAAAACAAAGGCCATGATGCAATCGAAAACAAGGACGCCAGCAAATTCAAGCATCACATTGGGTGACCTCAATATCTAGTATGTAGACAACTTCAACTATCTGGGTTGTAACTTATCAAAGGACGCCAACGAAACCGACGAAATTAAGCGGCGGATACAACTAGCCAAGAAGACATATTTCTCGGTCCTCCCTATAATTAATTCGAAACTTGCGCACAGGAACACGAAGCTCCGCGTGTACAAAACGATCTCCCCGCAGGGGGGTCTGTGTCCGTGTGACACTCAGCTTGGAAGGCTGTTTGTAGTCGGACAGAGATCTTTGGTGAGTTGTGACACCACGGACCTAACAGCGCAAGGGGGCCCCTGGTACAGTTGATACGCCATGGCGAGGATCTGTACAAAGACCATTCGGGCGCTAACGGTCCCGTGCTCCTGAGTTATGCACGGGTGGCTCTTGGCGTGCCTACCTCCCCCATAGATTGCGGGAAGAAAGCACTAAAGGCCTAGCACGATATTGATGTCCTCTGGTGGGGGGGTGCATCATATGGAAGTCGTGTGAGCTTCGGAGGTGACGGCTCCGCATGACCCGAGTCCTGAAGGGGCTAGCTAGGGATGCCTACGCGCCTATATCTAGCTATAGTTTGTGGATTGATGACCACACTGCCCGAGTCGCATTGCTGACTAGTAAACTGAAGGGGCCACCTGGATGTGAAAAGCAGCGCTACGTTGTCTGCACAGGCGCGTAGTCACAGGTCCAACGAGCCTGGGGTGTGCATGCCCGAATTCGACGTAAGGCTTAACCAATAGGGGGCCAAAGGAGGATCACACCTGCTATGGAGAAGTCCATAGCGAATAGTGTACTACGGGGATGGGTGTGACCAGGGGACCATGGTCCTCGCCCATCAAGGTGTTGGACTCGTAGTGGCTGGAGGTTGTTACCCAAGTCATCCAGCTATAGTGATGCAATCCCGGGGTTGGATTCCGGATGGTGTGTGCATGCGCCTGATGGAGAAATCTCCGTCTGACAACAACAACTTGTCAGTAAAAAGCCGAAAGTCCAAACATTTTAGCGGGACCGGGAGATAAAGGCCGAAAGGCTAGGTGCTCCCCTGACGGTATACCTGTAGATGGTTAGCTTGTACAAAACGATCATCCGACCCGTGCTATGTTATGGCTGCGAAACATGGACCCTCACCCAAGCCTCCGAAATTTTGCTAGACCGATTCGAACGAAAGGTCCTTCGGCGAATTTTCGGGGCCGTTCGCGAGCGAAATCAATGGCGTATCCGATACAACCATGAGTTGTATCAATTGTACGATGAGCTGAAAGTAACGAAGATCGAGAAGCTTCAACGTTTGCAATGGGCGGGGCATGTACAACGGATGGACGATAATCGCATGCCAAGGAAAGTGATGAACGCACAACGAATTGACGCAGCGAGGTTGCGTGGACGACCGAGAGCTCGCTGGGAGAACTCCGTAGGTGAAGACGCCCACCAGCTGCTGGGCTTCCGAAACTGGAGGACAAGGTCACGTAACCGTGACAATTGGTGGTCAACGATTCAGGCAGCCAAGGCCCGACGTCGGGCTATCGTGCAACATTGAAGATGAAGTTACAAACGATACAATACTGTGTTCGCGCAAATTTAGATTGGATTATCTGCAGTTCAGAGCAAATTTTTGTTTTTATTCGACAGTCAAGGATTTTTCGTACTACATATTCATTTCTACCCACCTGAAAACCGCATCAATTCATCTACAAAAACATCTTAACAAAAGCCTATACCACCGATAATATAATTCCTCTTAGTCCAATGACTTGTTTGAAAAAAAGGTGGAAATCACGCGTTCTCAAACTAACGATAAAATGTGAAGATATCACAAGAAGTGAATCATGTCCGGAGACCAAAAGACGTCGAGTTACGCGCGGTAAGAAAACAAAATAAATGGGCGGTAAAAGATACGCCGAGTCATTACATTGCGGAAGACAACATCGTCGGCCGTGGCGACGATTTTTGCCGATGGCATGGTGGCCAAAGAAGAATTCTTGTTGTTATTTTTTTTTATTTCACTAGGTATTCATGGAGTTGATTTCGATCTCCCCCTTGCAATTCGTCGCCAGTTGTATACATGAAGCTGGAGAAGACCATTTAATTTTTTCGTTGTTGGACAATTTCTTAGTGAAACACTTTATCATCTTTACGATTTCAAGACAATATTTCTACTATGTGTACATACATTTCTCCGAAGGGATGGTCACTGTGTATGTACAGTAAACAGCGAAAGCATTGCTAAACCAAGGGTGGTATGCTTCATGTAAACGCACATTGTAGGTATGTATGTATATAGAAATAAGAAATACTTACTATACGATAGGAGATCAAGACGAGACGAAATTCCCAAGAAAAACTTGAATTAATTTCCTGAAGCAGTTTTTCTCAAGCATTCACCGACAGAATGGAAGTAACGCCCATTAAAAATACGCGTTCAGTGGCTACCGCGCATTGGATTTGACTGATTTCGCCGTATATATATTTGAACATACATACTTTGGCTGTATTTTTTTTGCAATTGACGGAACGTCTCGGACTTAGTAATGTTTATAACTGCAGGTGGCAATTATTTCCAGCTGGAAAAAAGTTGAACATAATAATCATGTATGTCGTTTAAACACTTGTTCATTCCGTCTTACAGGTCAAATCAAGCGGTTCGTTTAAAAAAAAATTTTGTACACATATTGAATTAAACCGCTTTGGGCAGTTGCTTGCTTAAAAAAAATCAGGTACTGCAAAAATATATTAAATGGCGTTGAGTAATATGCAGCCAGTCATCGCAGATGTTAACCCGAAACTTCGTCCTAAGGCCACATTTTAATAGGGGTAAAGTATGTACATATTTGAATCTGATTACTTATATTTACGCCCGTGGATTTTTTCATTTTTTGCATGAGTTAAGACAATTAGGGAAGTCTTCCTTTAGGGAGTACTTTAAGTTTGTTTCGTCTTAGCGGCAATTAAATGAAAAAAATAAATACATATTTTCAAGCCACATACCAACAAATAAATATATCTACATATATCCAAATGAAATTTTTTTCTTTCCAGTTTAGATTTTCATGAAAATCTTATAACATTCTCCCCTGAAAATAATGCTTAAATAGCAAAAATACTTTTCGAAATAAACGTCCAAATAATGTCCACTATGCATTCGCATAAAATGCATGAGATAAACCACTTTACAACCTATAAATACCTAGTGTCAAAACGGTCTCGACCACCACTCTGACCACAAGATAAGATATGACCTCAATTTATCTTCCTAAACGTTCTTAGCACGGGCATACCTCAACGACACCGCACTATGAGGTGTCTATACATGCGAATGTATATGTCCCCCTCCTCATATATTAATTCATTTTTGCAGTAACTTTTGCTGTATACTTTCCCCAAAAATGTATCACTTCCATCATCCTTCGTGCGGGTGACTGCTGGAAACCAGTGCAATATGAAACACTTGGCCCGAGAGCTATATGGGATCAACCTCGCCCCGTCCCTCATGATTTCATCAAGACGGATTCTCGTGAAAAACAGAAGGGTAAACAGGATAATCTATTCAATTTGTGGTTTTAGGTTTTGTTCTTGAAACTAAAACAACCCTTTTATCACTGTGCGAGAGTATCTGCGACGAGTCCTGTACTTAAGGCGTGGGGCGGAATCGTTTTCAGGAGCAAGACAACAGCAGGGATGTAGATGTGCAATACGTCTATGCCGTAGTTACGGATGGGAAAAGAGATTTTCATGTATTAGTTCGGTTAATGTTTATGTCCTTGAGATAATTAAGACAAGATTTAGCAATATCTTCAATCATGTTTGCGACTGACATCGCAAAGGGAGGTGTGATACCAAAAGGACTTGATGGAAATATATAAAATCCATTTTCGGAAATCGATGACTACATATTTAAAAAAAATGTGTAAAAAATCGAAATAAAGTGATCATTTTTTTGGTGTCAAATGTCAAATACAAAAATTAAACTAACTACGCAACTTCATAGTTCTGAGTTTATTTATGATACAATTTGGCTGTTGCAGCAGATATGTCAATGCGGGAAACGGTGGTAATCGACCTTTGCAGCCTTTCTTCTTCCTTGCCTCGTTCTTTATACCGCACCATGGTTTCGCGTTGCTCGACCTGCACTGTAGGCACATCGCCCGTTTTGGCGATAATATCTCAGCATATTTCTACAGGCAGCTCTATCTTGGATCGTGTCATCGCCGAGACCAATGCGTTGTTGTTGCTTTTTCATTTGACACATCCAGGTGTTCTTCGGTCTGCCTCTGGCCTTGGGTCCATCAAGTGGAACTTCCATTGATATCGCTTTCTTTGCTGGGTTCTCAGGCGGACGCCGTTGAACATGGCAATACCAATCCATTTGTCGGTCTTCGAGCTTTTCGGTGATTGGTTGGTCTATGGACAAGCTGCCTCGGATGTAGCTACTCTTGATGTGGTCCCTTTTCGTTACACCAACTGACATGCGTAACATTTTCATTTCAGTCGCTGTCATTTGTTTCGCGTAACCTTCATACATGGTCCAGCATTCTGATCCATACATGAGTGCGGGACGTACAACCGTTTTGTACAACTTGCCCTTTAGCTTCAGTGGCATTTTCTTATCGCAGAAAACTCCAGAGTTTTCTCGCCACGTCATCCACCCAACCTTTGTGCGATGTTTGATGTCATCATCGCATGTAGCTCCGTTGTTCACCATCGAGCCAAGGTACTTGAACTTGGTACAAGACTTAAGCTGCTTTGCTTTGCAGCCGTTCATAATAAATTTAATTTTCAGAGCGGGAGAATATTGTGCTGTACAAAGACGCAACAAATTTTATCAGTGGCGTAACGTACAGTCTTTCATGTATAATCAGTAGAACACGGGCTCCCAAGCCAGAGAGGACCCCAAAGCCGGAAATATGAAATTTTTTTCTGTTGTCAGTTATTTTAAAGGCATTCATTTTTATTAGTCCGCAAGAAAAACTTGCGTGTCCAATGATTACTGATGCAGATTGTAAAATGGAGACAAAACATTCCGAGAATACCAATTTTGTTTACGGAGAAGAAGCTTGAACTTCATGTATTGAACAGCATATCGTGGAGTCACAACTACACAATTGGCTTAATTTTGCAATAAACTATTCATTAGAGCCATCAATAGATTGCAAGGATAACGTTTTCCAAGCTGGTTGATCGAATCTTTGATTTGATTTAGAATTAGATTTCTCTCTTGATTGCCGTAACTCCTAGTGGAGCATGGTGCGTTGATGACGTATGTAAACATCGAAAAAGACAAAGGCAGAAACACGAAAGATTGTATGAATTATGAATATATAGAAATTTGATGCAACCAGTTAAGTTGTAGCCCGCGCGCCGTAACTTAATTTTGGACCATCGCTCCACAATTCGATGTAAATCAATTTTATCGACAATACCTTTGCACAAAACATTAGCGTCAAATTGTCTGTTTATTAATCTTAGGCCGGGTTTCTGATAGCTCTTATTCAGTACCTGTCGGCTGATTAGTCTTATCGCGTAGAGAATACACACACCATATTTAGAAAGCTTTTCCATTTTGCTGAATGGAATTTTTGTTTATTTTGCATACCTACGCCATATTTTGCTTCACTCTAAAACAGCATTGTAAATTTAAACCCATTTTACACTTACTAATATTTTACAAATACACAATTTTCGACGTGGAATTATTTTGGTGGCGTATTTACACCCTTTCAAATGGCGCAATCTAATATTTTTCACCTTTCTACGTAAAAATACACAGAAATTTGCCCAAAATGCCTATATAATGATTATTTTTAGATGTTAAGTGTGTAAATTTTAACAGTGATGTCGGTTTTTACTCAATTTACGCAGGAATAGTGTAATTAAGAGTTTTATAGGCATTTTGTGTGTAATATTTTACTGGATTTATAGAGACTTGCAATAATTTCTATATTGTATCTCATTTCCATTTTGAGTGTGAAGTGATACAGTTCAGTTGGTGATTGGTGAAGAAAGTGTAGAGTTAAGTTTAGTTGTAATAATATATTATGTATTTAGCATAAGTACTCTTAACAAAAAATAGCGATACAATAAAATATATTGAAAATGGACATCGCTTCGTTTTATTCAATAAATAAATTTTCAGATATCTTATCATTTTCCTTTTCAGATTTGCATGGAATAGATTGATAATTGAAAATTTTTTGTTTCTCACACTTTTCAGGAGTAAATTGGTGACCACAGGAAAAGTAGGTAAGTCGAAAATGATAATTTTTCAGGCCAACCACTTTGAGGAATATAGAAAATGTGCATTCGTAGTTTGCGTCTAATATACACAATTTAGTGGAAAGTAAGCCTCAAAATAGCTGCCCTGAAAAGTTTTTTTTTTCGAACTTACATCTTTCCTGTGGTTATGTAAATGAAAGATTGAATAATACATATTCTAGTTGAAAATTACACACTTCAATGTAGTATATTAACGACAGAATTATTCTATAGATACCTCATCCAAAGACGCATTAATTCGTCCAAAATGTCTAAAAACACACCATTGATTAGAAACCACTTCAAAACAATGCCAAATTTACACAAACTGTTGCTTAAAATTAGTCAATTTCTATGCGTATTTTCTTACGACCAAAATGTGTAAAATACTGCGTTCCGACTTTTGTGTAAATTTACGGTTATAAAAATAGGAAACTAGTTTCCTAGTATTTTGCGTGTAAAATTCAACTAAATTGTCTTAGAGTGTTGTTTAAGCCATCATCTTAGATTGAGAAAATCATTGCGCACTTCATCCACCAGCGTAATTAGCAAAAGATAACATAACTATGCAAAATTAACAAAAAATCTATTCAATATAATGGAGAAGCTTTTTGAATATTGTGTGTGTCTTATCTATGGGCGATAAGACTAACCATTCTATAAGATCTACGAGAGAATGGGCCTTAATTTACTAAATGATCGTTCGCTCGAAGCTGATGTTACTGGACATGTCTAAATAAGCTGAATAATCTTAAGCTTTTGGCAAAGCCGTCCTTAGTTTGAAAGCCTCTCTCGCTATCTCCCCAAAATTATGACACTCGGAGCAATTATCAAGAAAAATTTGAATTTCAGCAAGGCATTCAGGGATCTTCTTTGAAATACAAAAAAAAAGTTTCGATCACCGCAGTTACTGAGATTATCGTGCAGTTTTTCCTATCGGCCAGAATTTTAAATATGTCTTGAAATGATTGGAAAGGAATGCGCATACACCAAGAAAATGCCATCAAAAAGTGGCTCCAACATATGGGTAAACTTTTCCAATATTTAGACCAGATTTTCTAATGTTACCAGTAGGCGAGGTGTTTAATGTGGCTTTTCAAAATAAAACATAATCCACACTGGCTAGCTAGCTAGAATGACACTTTTAATTTTCGTTCGTCTTCGTCATTTGATAATTGAAACTTGGGATGTCTGCGCTATTGAAGAAAGGCATTCATTCCTGAACGCGATTGCAAATGTTGAATATGTCAACAACTAACCATCTACTATTATCGAAAGAATTGATCATTAATATTTCCTGTACAAAGCTGCAACATATATGTCTAACGATAAATAATGAACAGATGTGGATAGAATTAGCATTCTTCTCTTCTGATTACTTGACGCATAATCAAAGACAAATTCAATGTTGAAAGTGGAAACGGAGCTTGAAGAAGATAGGGAAGGCGAAAGCGCACATGTCTGGACATGGCCAATGACCGCTACAACCACAACATGAAGAATGACCACTGGTTTACGTAAAAAAATCAGCAACTGAAAGCACATGATTAGGTATCATGACAGATTGTATGAAAAATTGCATGGCAACATGTTCCACACGTCAAATCAAAAAATTGGACTGGATGGTCACGTACACATTCCAATTTATCGGGCAATCAAAAAATTGCTACACTCGATTGGAAGGTCTATGGGCACTCTAAAACGATAGTCTGACGTCGGGCATAGTGAAAATTATCACTTAGGTATTTAATTTATCAATAAAGATATGTTGTGTGAATTTTATTCATACCTATAATTTTCATTTTCAAATTTCGGGGGGTGATTTATCCCCCAAATCCCCCCCTTGGATTCGCCCCTGCTACAGTGGGACTCGATTCCGGGACCCTTTGATTTGTAGACAAACGCCCTACCTGCTATACGCCAACCAGACTAAAAGTAAGAAGTTTGTAATTTATACCATACATTGTGACATCGCTCTACCACTTGCTGCCGGCCGACTGCACTGTAAAAACAAGGTTTAATTTTACATCGAAAACTCGTTGAATTTTACACCTTTTTTTCTAGCAAAATTACAGTAAACGTTTATTTTTCAACCAAATTTCTAGTAAACCCACAAAATAGTGTAATATTACACATATTTTTTATTATTACTCAATTTTTGTGTAATTTTACACCACATTTGGTGTGAAGATGTGTCATTACTTTATTTTTGTGTAACTTTACATTTTCAGTGTATATTTATCAATAATTTTAAGGAAATTTCCATGTACCTAATATTACGATTTTGGTGTAAAAAATTACACCTGCATTGTGTAAAACTGTTACAATACTTTTGTGCATTATTGCATTTTCCTGTATCTGTCAAGTGGCTTGTTCTGTGTGCAGTTAGTCTGTTCCGTCCGAAGTGCCTTCATGTGAGCATCATATTATTGTTGTTGTTGTAGCGCTTTTTTGCTCTTGAACCGAAGGGGGAGTGGCAGCTCTTGGCCGTTGGAATAACGGGGAGCTCCAGGACGATTTATACCGAAGAACCGGCAGCCGTAAATATTATTAATTAATTACAGATACCCGGATGTAAATTTACATGTTCGCCGGTGTAAATTTACATTTTTTCCAGTGCAAATTTGCTTATTTCTGATATAAATTTACATAAATCTAAGAGTAGAGGTTCGCGAGTTATTTAGTAAACAGTCGAACGCATGGACAGACGGACAAACGGACAAACGGACTGAAACAAATCGATTTTATAAGTGTTTTTTTTTTTTTTTTTTGAAAAATGTTCTAAAAACCCCCAAACCCCAAAATAAATATAAAATTTAATAAAAACTGTACTTTATTATGTAAACCCACGCCACACCTTCCTGCATACAACAGATACCATGTTGCTTACTTACCAACGGTTCGTTTTCGAACCACCCCAGAACACAAAAACAACAAATCGCAAAAATTTGTTTTCTTCGGAATCGTCATCAGAGTGTGTTTATAGACAATATATATCAAAGATATCGTCATAAAAAATTTATTTCTGGTACCGGTACAAAATGGGTTAAAACTGAGGTCAAATTTGACGACTACTCCTTAGCTACGTCCCTGTGTCTAAGGTATAAATAATTTACGTAATGGGAGCCTCACAGCAAAAAATCCGGTGTGAATTTAACTCCGAAAATTGTCGAATAGGGTCCCTCCGTTTGGATAAAATATTTTTTTATCCAAATGGATGAATACAAAAGTGTACTTCCAATTACACCAAAAGGAGTAATATACGATATTTTTGGGATAAAAATAAAACACAAGTTTCACAGAACATTTAACTCATAAATGAGTTTTGTATAACTAGCATTTACCTCTCTATAGGTGTTGGCGACATTTCATTTACCTCTTTACGCTCTAAAAATGCATAATAAATTACCTGCCTACAGTGGGATTCGATCCAGCGATCCTATGATTTGAAGACTAACGCCCTACGTACTACACCACACAGACTATACGGGATGACGTTCGTAATTTGCACCATATATTACGTGCGGAATTAACTCCATTTTAAGTAAATTTTAACACCATATAAACAAAAACTGATATAATTTCGAATAAAAGTTATTATTTATCCAAATGAATTTTATTTTGAGTGTTTTATCCTAATGGATAAAAGGAAAATGTTATACTCGGGACGGAGTGAAATAAATGTATTTAACTCCATAGGTATAAAAAAATTAAACCTTTTTGGATAAATTTTGGTTCACACCGCCTGATTTTTTGCTGTGTACTATCGCTCATAAAATATCTTGCCAGTATGGGCTGGTTTAAAGCTTAAGAGTTAACATTGCAACGCCTTATTTGGTGGTATTACAATGAACCAAATTGAGGTTTAAGTACGCTATAAGTGCTTGACTCTTAGTGGTCCCTATAGCTAAAGTACCATGAGATAAAAATTATTCAAATTGTAATTTTAAAATCAAGGGAATTTCAATAAAGCTCCTAATTTATTGGTGAACCCAAAACTCAAAAACTAAAGTTACAAAATAATTCAAAATAATGTTCAATTGTTAACTGCTGCGGTAGAAAAACTTATTTACAACAATATAATTGTTAACTTTATCAAATAAAACGTACCAATAAGATATTAAACCATAAACTCCATATTTAGTAGCCAAAATTCATAAAGTTTTCATTAGAATAAATAAAAGCTAACTTTAAATTCATAAAGCGCAAAAAAAATGTTCATTCTCTCCAAATCCCTCCAGCCACATGTAACCAGTTACTATGTTCTGTCACAGAGAGACACTCCACTTCACTGAAACTGAACTTCATATCTATTAATTTGAATGAATGTCAAAAATTTAATTTAAAAATATATTTCTACCATTAATATCACCTGCCGCAGCACGTCACACGGTAGTTTGTACTGGCAGTAGTGCCTAACCCCACATTTGAAAAAAAAAAACGACCCGGCTACAACAACAACAAAGCGCAGCAACGTATAATCCAACCGGTGGAGAATACACAAAATATATCCATAAAAATAGATACGAGTACCTATAGACATGGGGATAGAATATGAGATGCCAAGAACTGAGAAGTGAGTCCCAATCCGTGAATAATCGTGGTTGATTGTGAAGAAAGTCGCGTATTGCTTGTCGAACTCCAATCAATATTATGTTTAAGGAAATTTAGGTGCAATTTTTAGCCCGCATCATATTATATGAAATAATACATATATGGGATGGAACGGGAAAACATTTTTTATTCTTTTTTAAGGATCTGCATAATTATATTTTGCTGAATGGTGAGACCCATAGGAATAATAAAACAAATGGCTTATAATTGATTTCATAATGATACATAATATGTTTGTAGGATATGGAACTTGGTAATGGCGACTTCAGTCCCAATGATACTATGTAGTATATTGCTCTAATTTATTAAGCGTACTACTTACGATTTCGCAGGATAAGCAAATAAATTATTATTATTGATATTTTCCGTGCATCCTCCGAGCCTTAATTCCTAAAACGATTTAAAGCGCTACTCGCCTATTCTCTGTAATCAACTTAATGTCGAACAATTTAAAAATTTACCGCCATCATGTAGATATAGATACAAATGTGTATCTCTATTTTCATTTACGTGTGTTTGTGTTATATCGTCGTTCACAAGTGTAGCTGAAAATTAATGAAGGAATGACAGCTCACACAGCCCGCGCCGTGATGGTGATTGATGCATAAAGAACTGACCTTGATGGGGAACGTATTGATTTTTATCGGATATTTTTAGGGACATACAAGTGCAGTTGGTTCGTAAAGCGAGCGGTTTCGGTCAATGGTCTGACTGAAACCATATAAATATATGTAAGTACATAGTGAATATATTTCAGGTGACGGATTTTTTTTTTCAAAAATTCAGAAGACGCCGCCATAACTAATTAGAGCTGGCTCCATAATTGTTTAGAACGAATTTCCAAAACCTCGGGCGAATTATTTGGTTTCAAATGAATTTAAACATTTGTATCAGACCAAAGGCGTTAGACGATGAGTTAATTCTCTTGTCAGAAGATACAAGAATGGACAATGGAATCTATGGTCAATTCAATCTGGCAAACTTCAGAGAAGCGGATTAGCAACACACAGGGGCGTATACAGAAAAATATTTCGGGAGGGGTCTTAGCAAAGGATCAAGGAGCCCAGCGCGAGTGGAGCTAGAGCTGATAAGCGCAACCAAATTCCAAATCATTTGTGATCAACCCAATTTACATAGTCGCTACTAATAGAAGGCAGAGAAAAATGAAATCCATGATCCGATTTCTTCGAAATTTCTGTAGTGCCATAAGTATTTGCAGACTCGAGTTTTCGCTATTAAATTTCACAACTTTTTAGTAATGACCTTAAAAGTGCTTTGTGGATCTATTCAACTGAAAGTCACAACAGTTAGGCTCCATATCTCCTCTAATTTGTTACAATTCCGAAAAACTGAATTGACTTAAGGACTTAGGTTCATATTTATAAACGTACCTTAAGTAATCCTTAAGTTAAGGCAAACTTTAAAATAATTTTTAACTTGAAAGTTCGGGTTTATAAACCACTTTTCGACTAAAATCAATGAAAGAGTTGAGAAGACCGTCAAGGAAGATTTGAAGGAACATTTATAAACCTGAGCTTAAGTGTGGTACGAAATTGGAAGAAGAGACCTTAAGTTAGGAAAAGTTTCAAGGGACGTTTAAAACTATGAACCTTAGTCAATGGCGCCGGAACAGGGGGGGGGGGAAGCAGCGGGGGCAACTGCCCTTCCAATATTTTGGCTAAGCGGGCAATTAGGACTCCGTATAAGAATTGCACTATCATAATAATAATTTATTTTTTATATTTTTTTATATAATGATGGTATCATCGGACGGATCAATCATGAAAAATTGCCTAGACTACTCCTATCATGATGTCGGGTTTCATCAAAATTCGGGCACAAAAAGACGAAGTACACAAACGAATACCTATAACAGTGTTAAACCGCATTCATTGGAAGTAATTTGTCTTTTGTTTTAAAGCTGCTATTTATAAGATAGAGACGTACATAATGGTTCATAGTTATGGGTAGATGCATAAGTCTTATATTATTGATCCCTCGCTTCAAATGTGGCTTGCTATTTATTTTGGGGTTTTACACATATTCAACAATACAATGATATCTTACTTTGTCTATGTATAGGGGCAAAAATGTTCTTATTAATTAGACCGCGGTTATCTATGAATTTTTTTTTTCATATCAAGTCGGTTTTTGTAAGCCAAACCTACATTACTGCTTGCCATTGTTACGGACTGAATACTTTTTCCCCATTTTTTACTAAACGGTTAAATGTAAAATTATTTGAGAAAATTGTGATTTTTTTTCAGTTATTGTAAACTTTTATAATGATAAGATTGTTGTATAAATAATTATCCGAATTCTGACCATTGTCCAATGTCCATGCCACGATAGACGGGTGGGAACAAAATTCGGATCCGTTCCTAAGAGGAAATGTTTTCACATTTAATGGAATAATAATTGATAGATCGGGCGAGTAGATAAAATACATATATAGATGAGTTTTGATATCCGTATAAATATTCTGGGGAAAAAATAAAATGAAAGTTTTGGAAAAATCACATGGATTGAAAAAAAAAACAATAAAAGTGTATTGTTTTACTGTTGCAATGAAATATATATTTTTTCATTGCGTAAACAGTTTGTATGTTTTATATATTATAATGGACAGGTGTTGTTTTCAAAAAGCAACATTTGTCCAGATTTTTGTGAATGTAATAAATTGTTTAGTGAAACTTTTGTGTTGCTTCCTTTTTTCAACTAGTTTATTGGGAAAACGATTAAAAACTGTTTACTGTTCCAATATATTTCGGGTACTATTAGCCCATCATCAGTGAAACTATAATAAAAACATTAATAATAATTACAAATTACAATTAAATTGTTTAATATTATTTAATTGTAATTATTTATTCTTATTTATATTTATTGTAATATTATTTTCCATTTGTTACGCCTATTTAAAAAACCGTATACCTATTACATATATCAAAGTTATACATAATATAAAACTACACACACGTATCTATCTATTTTTCTATTTATTGCAATTTTCTTACTGGGTGGTATCTTCAATTGCTCGCGTCAGATATTTTATTGCCCATTTGAATAAAAGGAATTAATTTATAAGCCTTATATTCAAGGTGGATAATCGTAAGACGCAAGCAGGAATATACCTACGATTTTCAAAGCGTTCCGCAAACGACCAAGATGAATTGCGTAATTTTTGCAATGCATGGAATAAAATTCGCATAAAATAAACGTAGCTGGTCGGTATAGCAAGACACAGACAGAAAAGATATTTGAGATTGTCGTCTGTTTTTTTTTTCAATAAATGCTGGAGCGTCTTTAAAGGTACGTTGTCCTCGTCACGACTGCATCGGCTCTAGCGACAGCGACTCGCTCATTTCATATAAAAACTCGTTTTTAGAATGAGAGAAAAATGAGTTTTTATATTTAATGAGCGAGTCGCTAGAGCCGATGGAGTCGTGTCGAGGACAACGTACCCTAAGGCTGAAGTACATACATCATTATACATATATGTTATATGTATCTGCCTGTTATAGTTATAGTACGTAAGGACAAGTTGTTGATAAAAATTTGCGTTGACGTCGGCTGCATTTAATGTGGTTTCAATGTTAAATAAAAATGCTGTATATAGTATAGGAAATATGTAATTTGAATAAAGAAGTTGTTAAATATTTGCAGTATTATTGAAACTGCGAAATGGGGTGCCTTTACACTACGCTGCCTATAGTGATACCTGCATACGTATGTATAAGGGAACAGGGTCAGAGTCGACGTCAGTTCTGAGATGGTTGATTGCGTATCGACGGTTCCAGTTACGAAAAGAAATAGTTTTAAAAATGTTCATTTATTTATATGCAATGAATCGGTATTTTTAACTACAAAAGAAACAGTTAATCAAAGGCGAAGTTGGGTGATTTCGTCTATTTCTTTTGACAATTTATTTTTATCAGTGTATTCTCCATATTGCCAACAACTCACTTGTTTTCAAAAGAACTTTTTTTGAAAATTTCTTTGACTCTGATGATCCTTACGTGTTTTGCCGTGCTGAACTCGTGTCCGAAACCCGTTTTTCTCCATCACGCAATGTTTTCCGCAAAACTTGATTTTATAAATATGCATTTAGAGTGAACTTTTCTCAGCTATTTTGATTTGATAAATTGAATTCGAAATTGTTATAGTTATATAATTGATTTCTACTAATCACTTGTTGCTGAATTGACAACAAACAACTTTTTCTTTCTACCTCATAAGGTTTAAAAAAAAACAATGAATCGTAGAAAAAAATAAGAATAAAGGTTCACAATTATCTGTTTTTGATTTTGATTTTTAGGAAAACATGGCATTTCCTTGCAATTCCTATTACTTAATTAAAAACCGAAAACCGTTTATTTTTATCCAGTCACGTTTTCTCGAAATGTATAAAAATATGAAGAAACAAGGCTGAAAAATGCTTTTTTCACTTTAGTTTTCTTCCCCATTTTTCTACAATTTTTTTTCCTGTTTAATTAATTTTAAAATTTTTGTATTTTAGTAATGTTTTATTGAAGCAAATGTATTTCATTAAACTACAAACGCAAAGTTAAAAAAATACAGAGAGCAAAACTTCTCTTGTTTAGCTTTTGCTCTGAAAAGTCCTTTTTCAGAATCCAGCCTGCAAATATACCTTTCACCGCATAAACATTAAAAAGTGAGCAAGGTGTCGTGCTCTGTGGCAGTGATCGTTCGGTCGCCACTCTCGGCACGACTCGTCGCAAGTTTATTATTCAGAAGAAGATGATAAGAAATATTCTTATCGTAGAATAATAAACTAACAATGCGACTAGGAAGTGGTATGGCTGACAACCGTATCACACTCCGAATTCAATTGTCTTTGTAACGTTGATGGACTACACACGGTAGTCATCAACGCACCATGCTCCACTAGGAGTTACGGTAATCGAGAGAGAGAAGGTAATTAGGACGCTTTTCAACCTTGCTCTGGAGTATGTAATTCGAGCCATGAATATGGACAGCAGCGGAACGCTACTCAGCAAGTTGACACAATTAGTAGCATACGCCGACGACATCAACATCATGTCTCCAAGAGTGGGCGATGCAAAAAGCCTTCAAAAGAAGTTGGACCCAAAAAAAAACTGCTGGACACATTGGAGTGTAAGGTTCTCCGAAGAATCTTTGGGGCCGTTCGCGAACGAGGTGAATGGCGCATCCGGTACAACCTTGAGTTGTACGATGAGCTACATGTGTCTAGAACTGTGAAATTGCAGCGACTGCAATGGGCGGTACTTGTACAAAGGATGAACGACGATCGCATGCCAAAAAAGGTGATGAACGCGCAACGAGTGGACGGAGCCAGATTGCGTGGACGACCGAGGGCTCGATGGGAGCAATCAGTAGGTGAGGACGCCCATCACATGTTGGGCTACCGGAACTGGAGGACAAGGTCGCGTGACCGCGACAATTGGAGGTCAACAATCTAGGCGGCCAAAGCCCGACGTCGGGCTATCGTACCAAAAAGAAGGAGAAGGTAATCAGGAACAACAGTTTTATTCCCTTTTCATGATCTGCTAAAAAATATTCTTTAATTTTATATGCAAATTCCTCAGTTTACATCATAGTATCAATAACTTTCGAGTCAATAGGGTTTTTCTTTGGCATATTTACATTATAAGGGAAGTTTTTACATTTATGTACCTTAAAAAAAATCGTTTCCGAAAAACAAAGTTAACAATAAATAAATAAGACAATTATTCCTTTAACCTTCCGGGCGGGCAATACTAATCCTTACACGATCGGACGCAGGCACGTAGCCAGGGGAGGGGTCCAGGGGGTCCGGACCCCTCCCGAAATGATTTCAATGGATTTTAAAGTTTCAGTTGCCCGTAATTTATTATTTTTTTAAGGGAAAAGAATAGAAATGTTCTTTTTGGGATATGCACACGAAAACACGGAGTTCATATACAAAAACTTACATAAGCGACCCCACCTTGCTGAAACTTTCAAGGGCAAATAACGCGAATCGACTACAATAGTAGTAATCGGCTGGGCAGAATTGAGCCCTATTTTCGCAAACGGCTCTAAGTATGAATTTTTGAAACACCCTCTGTAACCGTTCCCATATTGACGTGAGATCATTATGGTGTCAACGCAAAATGGGTTCATGGTACTGATTTTTTGCATGAATTATAAATCTTAGGTTAACGGTTCTGAAAGTGCGTACAACTTATTAATTTCCGTAGAATGCTGTCAAAGCTGGATTTTGGGTATCTAAATTTGCAGTGAATGTCAGTGTCATCTGGACGAAAGTGGAATCAAACGGAAACTACTTAATAAACAAATTGAAAAAGGTTAAACTCAGGACTGCGTTCCATAATTAACTCGTAGTCGTAGCTGTAATCATCGCTGACTACCGTCAGAGTTGTGAGCAGTGTGAGTGAGTGAGACGGAAGGGAATGTGAGTAACTATTTTTACCCAGATCGTATAAATGGAACGCGTTCCTGGTAAACCAAGACCACGACAGTCGTACTTAGAAACATTTTCATCTTGAAAATGCATTTGGACAAGGGTCGATTCGGAAAAATGGGTTGATTCGGTAGCATATTCTCCGTAAAGCGTGGTGAGTTTCGCAAACGTCAAACCGATTCACTATCCAAGACGAGTTCAACGTGGAAATTATCTAATGACCGGGGAATCGAAAAATAATACTTAAAATGACAGAGACAAATTGTGAAACCATTCTCGGATTTTAGTTTATGGAATTCCCCAGCATTTGCGATATTTTCCACGACAGTAAGTATTCATTTTCATTGATAAAATCGCAGCGGACAAAAATTTCATTTTCATTCCGCCCGAGGTCTATCCAGACCTTAAAGTGGAAAATATAGTATCGGATTGTATAAGTTGTGCATATACCATAGTCCATGAACCTTCGATACTTGTACAGGAAAGAGGCATTCGCATTATAGAAGTGGTCTGCTTCTGATTACGTTGACAGTTAAGTATACTCGTGCGTGCGTGTTATAAGAGAGAGCCTCTCTATGCAATAGAAATGGGTTTGCTGCAATAACAATGGATCAAAAGGGCAACTGCTAGTTGGCGATATTATGCCTTCTCTGAACGCTGCTGGCAGTGGCGGTGTATGGTACTACCGTGCGACAAGCATTATAACGTCATATTAAATTCATGTCATCATATTGATGCCGACTATAAAATTTACAGAGGATTTTAACTAACTATCCAGGACATAAGGAAACCTAGAACAACTGGTCTTGAACTCACTACTTGTAAAAATGAATTCTGAATTCTGTCCCTCTGTAAGGAGCAAACAAATGCTATAGGTTGCTGCTGAGTTACTCAAAGGTTAAAAAGAACCACGAACGCTTCTACTTTGCAGTAGATTTACGTCAAGGAAATGAAAGGGGCATGCTTTCCCCGAGCACCACTTTTCTGTCCCATCGGATAGCTATGGCGAAAATGCAATATTTGTTTTCACAATCAATAACCAAAATTCTAATATCTAATAATGTTAAAATTTAGAGCGTTGGACCCCTCCCGAAACAAAATCCTGGCTACGTCCCTGATCGGACGCAATGCATCTGACAGATTAGGTGCAGAAAAAGGGATGAAACTAAGTTCCTGTATATTTTAGTCTCTTATTTATTGTTGCATTGTCTTTTTGAAACAGGTCTACGAAGTTTTAGAAACAAAAACTGGCCCACAAAGTTTGATACCCTTCACATTTTCAATTTTTTAAGAATATTCCGCTTTCAATAGCTTCAATATTTAAAAAACCTTCAACAACTCGACCGCTAAAAAAAATTTGAGCTAATTTTACTAGAAAGACACTACTGAACCATTTGGTAAACCTAAAAGTCAACACAACGTTATTTACGCAATGTAAAGAGTACCTATAACATGTGGAAATTTTCATAAAAAAAAAAGAAAATAACACAATCGGGCGCAATTCATCTGAGAGATTATTTCATCCCTCCCGCCCCTCAGATAAGTGGTAGATAGAAACTGAAAACTGCTTTGGGTAGTTGATCGATAAAGATTAAGCTACTGTGAGATTCAGATCTCTCCATTTGCATATCGCTGATTGGCGCAACAAAAACTGGCCACTTAATCTGTCAGATGCATTGCGCCCGCCCGAAGGTTAATGCAAATAAAGTCAATTAATTGCACATTTTGACAATTTCAATGGAAAAAGAAATATTTCAATCAATAACCACTGTCCATTCTTATTATTTTGAATGGAATTACCATAGAAAATTTTTTTTCAGTTCGGAAAATATTGAAAACTGGGATGAAAACGTGAAGGTGGCCAATTTTTATATTATAATTTTTTACTAAACTATACGTAATTGTTTGTGTTTTTTTTTCTAAATCCACACATATTATCAAAACCAATTATCAAACCCCGCGAAATATTTTCAACACAGAATTGTGAAATTTGTGAAAAGCGTGCGCAATCTTCGAAAATGAAAACCTTTACAACTGCTATTCATTTTCCCAATATAAATCTGTATGTTATGAAATTCTTCGCAATTCCTAAGTTCGCCAACAGATTTTCTCCATATTCATTCATTGATTATTCTGCACCAGATGCCGGTAGTCTCGTGTCTAGTTCAAAAAGGTTAAACGTCGAAATTTCCTTTAGGGATTCCCATACTCGTATATGTATGCTTTGCACGAACATTTTCCTAGCATATCCCTACGCAACACCTTGCTGTGAATTTACCCAAAAACGAAACTTTGCCCTCGTCCTTATCGTGCCACATATACGTTCACGTACACGCGTATGTCGCCAATGTTTTATTCACGCCGAAAAACATCTTATGCTCATCATTTGTCCATAGATTCATATTTGTCGAACTTTTCTATACTAAGTATGTGTGTTATTGAAGTTGGCAAAAATGCGCCAAATGCCGGGTTGTCGCGCGAGCTATTTGGAAAATCCTTGCAAAAATCAACTTGACTCGCGCGTATTGGAAGAACGAGGCTATATTTGCGTGGCAAATGGGGCAGGCACAGCCGGCAAATTTTGCCGGAACATAAGTATCAGCTAACAAACATTACGAAAGATTTTCTATCTAATGTTGGATATATTGTTTTTTATTATATTTCTTTTCGGCAAAGTTTTCTTTTACTTCTTATGAGGATATTGTTTTTTGAAAGATATTCCCCAGTTGTTGAGAGCAAGTCAGTAAGATGGTGCTATATTCATCATAAGTACGTGTCGTCCGTAGTGTGTTGTCGTATGAAGAATGGGGACTTTGGATTTAGCATTCAAATGTGCGATTGGAAACATTTGACTCCTAAATGGAAATGGCAAAATTATACACACACGCACGCAAGAAAGTTGGGTGAATAAAACATTTTGAGAAAACATTTGGTAATGCGATTTATTTAATGTTTGAATGCATGTTTGATGTGATTTATATGATTTATGATCATACAATGAAATTTCCTTATGACACAGAGACAATAGATGATACACGTACTCAGTGGCGTACGCGTAACGTTTCTAAAATGTATTGTGTTCGGGATATATGGAGGACCCTAAACAGTTAAATTTTCAATTAGCAAACACTTCTAAAACCACTTCTTTTGTCCGATAATAGTATAGTTTGCCAAAATTTCCTACTAGAAAGTTAAAATTTAGCCGTGTGGATTGCTTATTAAAATTTGATTGTAGAACTAGTTCTACAAATAATGAGAACAATATATGTTTGATACCGTTTGCGAGATGTTCATAAAAAATATATTTTTGCAAGTGTTTGACCCTCAGTACAGTCTTACGGAAAAATCCAGTTTGTTCTCATTTTACTAAAGCTTGGCTAGTTTCCTGGTGTATAAATTTCATAAGTCAAGGCAACTTCAAATTGTTTACGTAATTTATACAGGTTAGCAAACGGGAACCTAACGGTTTTGAAAACTTCGTAGAAAATCTAACAACTAAACACTGCCGGAGCCTTAACAGCAACCCTCCGCAAACTGGGCATTGGAGACAATGGAGACATTGATTTTATCTGATTTTATTCTCTCGATGAGCTTGTAATATCATTACGCATTTTATGAAAATAAACCACGCTCATAGGAAACCATCAATGAAGAGATTGGCCGAAATGATTAGGATTAGGAAATTACCAAAAAGGACTTCAAAAGTTCAGCAATGAAAACAAATCATTCATTGAAAATTTTCCTTTTTTACAGATACATTTTTTAAATCCTCATTTATCCTCAGTGTTTTAGTGGCACAAATGAAGCATGAAGTTTCGACGTTTGAAAGCCCGTCACTTCCCCGGCGGCACAATCTGCTAATAACTAACCCTATACTCAGGTGTAATTTCAAAAATATAAAATATTTCCTTTATTCTTAATTTTAGTGGTCCACAAAAATCACGATGGCTTGGTAATGGTAAATAATTTGTAAATTATTTTATTAAAGAGTTTGACTGTCATGTCATAGGTGATTTATGTGATCTTGGTAGAGGGGTTTAAGCATTATAAACGCAATTCTTTTGATGAAGAAACATACTGCGCCGCCATTGCAATGAATCACACGGACGAAGTGAGGCGGTCTATTGCTAGTTCAGGCACGAATAGAGTCCTTTCACCACCTGTCTCGCCTGGGGAGATAAGACTCCGTGCCACCAGCCTTAAACTTATCTATCTATACACACTATAGACTCGAGCACAAAACATCTACCCAAATAGCCACACCTTTTCACATCGCTAATATAAAGCAGAAAAGAAGAAGTTGGCTCATTGCTTTCAGACCATTTAAAGAAACATAACATAATAGTGTAGTCATTACGTGATTTGAGATTGCAAAATGTGGTGGAGAACTTTTTTTTTTTGTTTCATATGTTTTTTTTTTTTGGTGTTGAGCTGGAATCCGGAGCTTCCCACTAAAATTTCGTTTTGCGAACACGGCCAAAACCACAAAAAAACCCTATATTTTTGGTTTATAACTCCGAAACTGTACATTTCTGCTAAAACCAGTCCATGAAGATGTTAGAGAAAACATTATTACGGGTCCAACGCAACATATTAATCATCAAAATGCGTTTCGCAACGGAATTTTGGTGCGAAGCTTCGAATTCGGGCTCAGCACCCCATAAGGAAGAAGAAAAATTCAATTTTTGCGACCAGAAATGAAAAACCGTTCAATTTGAAAATTAATTTCATAATATGGAACTATATTATAATGGCAAACTTAAATTATCAGTTGTAGTAATACCGCTCAAAGGATTTTTAAAATGTTTTTTTGGCGCGCAATCATGTGCTCTTTAACATATTTATGGAGAGCTTTTCGTAGAAATGAATAAGTTCAGGTTTAGGGGCCAAAAAATGAAAAAACAGCGAACGTTTTGGGGTTTTTTCACGATTTTGACCTAGTTTCAAAATTAAATTTTGATGGGAAGTTCCGGACTCGTGCTCAGCACCCCAAAAACATAAGAAACAAAAAAAAATGTTCTCCACCACATTTTGCAATCTCATGTACAAGGTTTATCTGGTGCTAATAGATAAATGTTACAGATTTTTGCTATCTATTCAAATCGTTGTTTTTAGTTGAAAATTCATCAATACCCACTCGTATAGGTTCAATTACAATTATTTAATATTATTCAAGAAGATAAATCAATATTTTTCAATAGAAACTCCTGTATAATAATAAATCTAACCGCTACAAAAGTGGTTTCCCCCCACAACATTTAAAAAACCAAGAAAATAATATGACGAGTAAAGGGAGTACTCAGCTGTCAATCAAAAACTTTTCCATTATGGCGGAGATGCAAAGTTGAAACATAATTTTAAGCAGGGCAGAAACAGGATTATTTTTGAAAATAGAAAAATGGCGACAAGAAAGTATAATTTTAGTCAATGGCTGATGCCTTTTTTTGGATTATTGGAAAAAGTTTGAACTTAATCGGATATCCCACTTTACCTATGACTTCGTAAAAGTAAATATGAAAAAAATGTCTTTTGGATACGAAAAATCTGTAAGGCGTCAAGCGGCTACACACAGAGAAGACAAGCATATCGCTTTATGGTCTTCGCAAACTTGCATGAAATAGTTAGGACTTTATTTATTTTATTTTTATTGCTGAAAAAGGATTTAATAAAGTGGTGCCTACAGTCTAATCTAATTTAATTTGTTGTGATTTTCCATATCGTTCTTTAAAATCGCCTGTTAAAGTTTTTTCTCGCTATACCTATTCAAAAAACAGACCAATAATATTTTCCTTGGAGGAGTTACATCCTGGAGATAAGATACGAATCGTACTATCAAAGCATTCATACATTAACCAGAAAGTATTCAAAAATTTAATACCATGCCATAGAATCCTGAATCTGCCAGATATTCCCGCATCGTATTCTCACTTCCGGTATCTTTCCGCACCGTTCCCGTATCGCTAAAAGAAAATTTCCGGCGCTATGCAAAAAAAAAAATGGTAAGGTTCCTTACATTCAACAAACCTTCCAAAAGAGCTGATTTTGTTACTGTATTTGTGATTCGAGGTGTTAGTACCTCAAGAAAACATAAAACTACCCTCGGAGTTCCGACATATACATACATATATCTACAATGAAAGTTAAGGTATGCGCGACATTTCGAATTTCATTCCCTTTTACCCGTGCCGTGCCGTCCAACATTTGACAATGTGCAACGATTGTAATTTAAATCGAAGCGCAATTTATGTGATCTTTTCACCACCTCACAATCTTGTATCACCACCATACCATCCATACCACACCCACTTTGTATAAAATAATCTCAAGTACCGATTCTCGTCCTTTTTTGCGGGTAAAAATGATATTCAACATCGTACTCTCTCCGAAAATGTTTCAGGACTATTTTATGGCTGGTAAGATATAAACGTCTATAAATAAACGGTTTTATAGGACAAGGAGTATTTTAAATGGTGCGATGATAACAGAGAGTTCTTGAAATAATTTATGTACGAGTATAACATGTACCACAGAGTTCGACATTGGTTGTTCTGGTTTTTGTTACTGCGTTGTTGTAGTATGTTGTATTTGTGCCTGTTTTTTTCGTCGCGGATCGATGGGAAAAGCACGCATGAAATAATTGCAATTTTGAGGTGTAGCATTACAAGAGTCACGAGATATTTGCCGCTATGCAAATTCTATGTACGCTGTACGGTCTTATCGTATTATAAAAGGCATAAAATTATAGGCAACAGTAGAAGTAGGCAACAGTTTTCCAATTATACTAAGCCGCAAGATTGTCATCGAAATGTTAAAATTGTTTATTCGAAATTGTTATTTCGAGGTCTGTTTCTGAAACGGTAGATTTTATACGTTGTTATCAATCACGGATTACTGCTTTTCGATATAGCAATTATGTGGCGACATTATCTCTTTGCTATTATACGGTCTAGTGGGCATTGAATCACACTGATTCTAAATGGCAGTGACACTGCTCTTGATTGTTAATATGTCATTAAATTGAATTTACCATTGCAATTGGACCACAATTCCGTATAATGTAATAGTTGAATGATTTTTCGTTTGTTGCATAAAATTAGGTAATATGTACACAATGTGTGTATTTGAGTATAAACTCATTATGATATCGAACCATAAAAAAAATCTCGTATGAAAATAAGAAAAATCAAGCGTATCCATATATGTATGTAATTTTTTAACACAGTTTCGCAAGTAAAAACAAATGCTTAACCCTTTCTCGGACAGAACGTCTATAGACGTCCAATTTTGAGTATTTGACATACAAATCGTGTCAAATTTTGGCGTTGTGTCCGGCAATGAGTTAATTTAATGTTCCTCTATAAACAGCTTCTTCCTAGCTAAGCCTGTACGTTCAGAGCATTTCTTTTCAAATGGCTAGAAGCCCATAACATTCCAAATAAATGTTTCAAATGTTCTAGAAAGTTGAAGAATTTTACATAAGCTTTTGTCTCCAATATTTAAGAAATTCTAAACATGTCCAGGAAAAAACCATGAAAATCGAACGGACCAGCCAATTTCACCATAAAAACATGGTTAGTCAAGCGGAGTCGATCTACGTATCAAGGGCATTTGCCATGATAGCGATACTGCGAAAGGGAAGCAAAAACAAGATACGAAGGATATAAATTTTGTCCATCTTCCATCGATTTGAAATTACCAATTTTTCTTTTGTTTGCACAAACGTGTATGAAGACGCAATGATCTCTTAACTTGAGCTTTATAGCATTCAGATTCAGCAATGCTTCTCCCAAATGTTGGATCAAAAGTGATTTGAGGTTTTACCCTATACCGTTACCAGGGGGCGCCTGCGAGGAGGACTAAATGGAAGAAGTCTTTCGCCCCCAAAATAGGGCTTATTACAAAATAAATAATAAATTAAGCTACTCAAGGATTAGCCTGATCGATATGAAGTGTAATGTTTTACTGGGTGAAGTCGTTTACCGAACTTTGAATTCATTCGAAATTTTTTTTACAGAGAATTAAACAAAAGAATCAAAAAAATGACATATCACAATCCTTATTGTGAAAATTATAAGAGCTTACGTGAAGTTACTTGGTATGCAGTACAACTTGAACTATGGCATCATATTATCTCCTGACTTACTGACTTACTTACAAGAACGGATTTTTTTCTGGAAAATAAAATAATTTCTTTGACTTTTCGGTAACTTTTTTTTACTAGGAATGTGACCTGTGGTGGATTTTCCAGAATGCTGGAGCCCTGAGCGGCAAATTTGTTACAAATATTTCTTTGAAGTTTGCACACTTCTAATACCGGGGAAAACTGAATTCAAAGATTTTTCAATGATTACTACTAGATAATAGCACATGTCGCC
Source organism: Microchrysa polita (assembly GCA_949715475.1). Taxonomy (NCBI): domain Eukaryota; kingdom Metazoa; phylum Arthropoda; class Insecta; order Diptera; family Stratiomyidae; genus Microchrysa; species Microchrysa polita. Next base: position 11,561,247 of record OX454421.1, on the reverse strand, counting down.
GGCGAATTTTTTTTTTCGACACGTTTAGGGATAACAGTTGAAACTTTTTGTTTTCTGTGACACAGCTTCACACGATGGAAATAAACAGGGCCGGATTTAGCTTCTATGGCGCCCCAGGGCAGTAACGAATTTTGCCGCCACTAGATAAGGTTGAAGGTAGCAGTTGTCACCTCGCAAAGGAAATGTAGGCAAAACGCTAGCGGGCGTAGGTGAAATTTGAAAATTTCATATTCTTTTACTAGTAAGCGTATTTTGATTGCTTGATTGATTTTTTATGTTGCTTCCCAGGGGAGGAATCCAGGTTTTCTGTGCACCTCCCAAAATTGTTTTAGGAATGATTGAAATTCCAATGATAACATAGAAAGAAAACTGTACAATTCTTATTATATTCGGCTTTTCACTTTCTTTAGAAATGCGTCCATATTTTCCAAATTTTTTCTTTGTCCATCGTTTTGGAAATAATTTGCGAATTACCCCAACAAACAAAATTTCCTATATTAGCATCATATTTAACCAGAAAACGTCATACCGAAAAAAAAAAAAACAAAATTAAGAAAGCTTTCGGTAAATTTTGAACACACCTTGGGCTAATTTGTTTTCGGTGATAAAGATAACGAAAACGAATTGGGAAAGCACTTACTGATGCTATTGAGTAAAAATCATTCTAAAAAGTTCTAGATTTTCCTATTTTAAATTATTTTTTATTTTCGGTCGAATTCCCAGTTTTTCTCTGATAAAAAAAATTGCATTTCAAAAATTTAAGCGTAAAAGTTCTTAAAAATTGATTAAACCTATTCACCCGATAGAAACTCAAAAATTTGATTTCAAATATCGAGACTTGGACCTCTCCCGAAACCAAATCCTTGCTTCCCAGCGAATTTGATGTGGGGACAAATTTAAAAAGAAAATGTGTGGTTAGATGAGTTACTTCCTTGGAGGCGTTTTGAACTTTCCAAAGGATCGCTATCACCAAAAATATTTTTCGTTTTTTTCTTCAAGTCTGGGGCAATTTTAAATGCTTGAAAACAGGATCTGACAGCCAAGTACTCGCGTATTTATATCATTTAATGTGGCTTCAGGCATAATGTTTAAAGTGAAGAAAAAGATGATTTATACTCCTAATCTAATTGAACTAAAGGCCGCCACGCCATTTAGAGTGAGTACTTCAAGCAATTTTGCGTAGTCTCAATTTTCGGAGGCGGAATCATACTAAAATTTGAGTTGAGGTTGCGATAAGGTGCTTTGGATTAAGACGAATATGTACATCTAACTAGAATAAATTAAAAAAAGCATATTATTTTCTACAATTATGTTTGAGTTTTCAAAATCCATCTTTCCTATAATTTTAGACCAAAGAAAAAATTTAAGAATTTGCCGCCCATAAAATTTTCCCGCCCCGGGCAGCCCAGGTTGCCCATCCGGCCCTGGAAATAAATATTGTAGAAAGCTGAAAATGGAGGGAAGGAAAATATTTTTTTTTTAGTTATGGATTTCAATCTGCCATTTTTTCTTAATTTAAAAAATGTAAGAAAATCAAGATACCATTTTTTAATAACTTTTAATATGTAGTTTAAAACTGTAATTTTACTAAAGTCGAGATAATTCTTAAATTTCTTGAACCGAAACATGAATGGTCTGCATGAGATTTCATATAGTTCCAGAAACTTAAGTCAAAATTTGGATTAGCTGACTAGGGTGCCGAAAATTCAATTCTTTATCGCAATATCAGATTTATTTTTAATTTGCTAGTAATGGCGATTTTGCTCAAACAAATAGTAATGCGGGACCCCATTTATAGAAGAATTATGCACTAGATAAAGCAAACCAATTCGTATCTAAATTTATTTTTAATTATTTTGAATGACCCCATCAGACACCGCTACAACTTTGCGCAAATTTCCTCCCACAACTTGATTTGAGGGGAAGTAAAAACAAATAATATGTCTTAGCTCTGAAGTACGTGCCTTCAGCAATATAGGTACAGTGATTAGAAGAGGCGGCAAAATATGAATAGCACACGGCGGCCAATGTGCAAATCCATCACTGAATGGTACTGTCTAATCAACACCAACGATATTATATTCCTCGATGGAATACAATAGAAAAATACAATGGAAAAATAGATAAAGAAAAATTAATAACAGGCGCGACAATCCAACATTGGACTAAGGCCGCAGGATGTGTTAGTGACATCCTATTTCCAAGATCTTATCTGCTTTTTGTTGAGGTAATGAGATCAGCATCACGGTCAGCAGTGTTATTTATCCCCATAAATGGGTACTCGTTTAACATCTGAGTGAGATCATAGTCCTTCACAAGCTCGTGAGTTCGAAAAACACCATGATCTACGGTGAGACTCGAACTCATGACCCTGTGCACCGAAGGTACGCGCATTAACCGCTACACCAGCCAGACTACAATATAAAATAGATACATAATACAAGTTTATTATTTATTTATGATTATTATTAAAAGTATTAATAATTAAAACATGAAAATCATGCCCGATTCGTATTATTTCAATATAACATATTCTGAAATCTTTTTTATATCGAATTTTGTCAAATTTATAAAATTGAATTTAAAATTGGACACCCTTATGTATTGGACTATCAGCCTATAAATAGTTTCATTTTCATAAATATTTGCATTATGGATCTTGCATTCGCAATAATAAATCGGTAATTAGTTTTTTGCTTGATTTCAAAACAATCGGCATGATTTTTTGTCGGAAAGTGTCTCAATGTATGAGGAGCTTTGCAATTGTTTGATATTTGAAATAATTCAATTAACTTTTTTTTATTGCCAAGCACATATGGATCACTCTGGACATGCATTGCGTTACCATAGTTTACATTTTTTACAATCTCAAATTGTATGTAGGTAATTTGAATAGACATTTTTCAAAATTACGCACTTTTATGTATACGGATTAAAATTTTTTTATGTTTGTAAACTGAAAAAATAATTTGCTAAAAAACAAGAAAAAAAATACAACAAAAAACAGCCAAGGAATAATTTTTCCTGATTTAGGTAAGATGTATTTTCTTGTTCCTTTAAAAGTCTTTGCTTAAAATAAATAAATAAGCATCATTTTAACCAAAGACTTTTCTTGGAACAAGGGAATACATCTTAAATCAGGAAAAATTATTCCTTTGCTGTTTTTTTGTAGTATTTTTTCTTGTTTTTAGCAAATGATTTTTTCAGTGTATGAATTCGAAGTTTTCAAAAATTTATCATTTTTACCTTTGTACATATTTGTGTAGTCTGGTTTGGTTAGTGGTTAGAGCGCATATGTTTTCCTGTATACAATACAAACATAAATGTTTATTCAAAGTAGGTAAATATATACATAGTAAATAAACCCTTATAACATTTACTTATTACATACTATTTTAGGTTTGCATTTTTCTTTTTTCTCTTTTTATTTTGTTTCTGGCCTAAAATTGTCGTGACGAACGCCATTTCGTGTATTTCTCCCCCAGCACTTAAAAAAATTTGTAACCTATAATTTCCATTTTATATGCAACACTGACTGACAGCTTGCTCGTATCCGGACATACCTACCTACAACAATCGTACATAAATGTATGTACCAGAAACGCACAAACATACAATAACATTTAGATTGACAGGTTCTACCCGCCTATATGGTGGAAGAACGGGTGACCAGACCTTTTTTCACTGCCGCGTTCGTACGGCCCCCGAAGCCTATTGCTTATACCAAGAGTAACCAATTTCGTAATCAGCTCAAACACGAATATGGACGAGGTTCTCGCTCGACCCTCTCGCGCAATAATCCTGCTTACAATTTTATTGGTATATGCAGGCCTATGCTACATGCGATGTTTTCACGTGACGTGTGTACATGTTTTTTGATATTTGGTTCTTTTTTTTCAATTCACCTTTTGTTGCTTTGTTTAGTTCCTCCGGGGAAATAATTACATGATTGAGGTAACATACAAAGCGACGCAACGTCACTTCGTTCATATTCCATTTTCAATGTTGTGTTGTGTTGTTCTTTTACTGTTCCTGCAGACATGACCACAACCTTCAGATATCCATTCACTATATACTGAACTGATATGAAAATGGCATCCAAAAACGATGGCGCGGCAATGTCCGATATTAAAGGGGAGAAACAAACGCTGCAAGCGTATTCTTAGAAAATTGTATTGGATTTGACGAGATAACTCATACACAACAAAAAGACAATACACAAATTTAAATAATTGAAAATTACTCGTATGTTATATGATGGATACTAGACCTGAACTACAGCGGGTGTACGCGACCATCGCGGCCAATAACATATAATTTGTGATGGCATGATACATATTTCATGATTGTATGTATTTTCATTAATTGCATGTTTCAATATGGAAGTTCAAATGGGAAAAGTTTGAAATACATGTATAAAGTTTGCGTTCATAGCTATAAAGTTTAATGAAGTTGGAATGTGATCATTTTATACGGTATAGTACACCAACATTTTGAAAAAAAAAAAAAAAAAGAAACATCGAAGTACACAGGGAAAACAAAAGTAATTTTAATCAGTAAAACCAAAAATTGGTAAATTCTACTCCACCTGTTCGAGTAGAATTTACTAATTTTTACCTAATAAGAGATAGTCAACTTATTACCGACATTTATTATTTAAAGTTCCCGGACAACTTTGTCGATAATTAGCGTAGTGACAGAAATTGACCAAATTTCCTTAAACAGAAAATACACTTCAGAAGCCAGCTGAAGACAAAGCTTTGAAAAACACGGAAGTTGAAGGTAAAGAGACATTACTTTTTTTCATTTTCACTTTAAAATATTAAGATTTTTTTTATAGAAAATGATAAAATCGATGAATATAGCCGGCAAGTACCTATATATTACTGTGGGAAAATAACTCACTCCTTTACTTCGCGGTGCATCGCTTCTATTGGCCAATATATTATAACTGTTGAACGGATCAACATTAGTAAGTTATCTCTTGCTTTTGTATGAAAACTCCTTAGCAATGTATTATTTAGTTCCAACAGATTTAACCAGACCCTTCAATTTCTCTATACACCCTTTTTGTGCATCCGTTGATTGGCGCGTATCCCCATAGGTAAACGGGTACTTATTTAACCTTTAAGTGAGATTATAGTGCGTCACGTCTTAAACTGATATCGCTCACGGTGATATTCGAACCTAAGACCCTATACTCTAAGGGTGAGCGCACCAACCACACTACAAATTCACCAGATTGATAGTAGATAGAGAGTTTTACATTGTCATTGCAAATATAACGGTATAGTTTGACATTTCCATACAAAAATAAAGCTTGCCGATAATATGCAAAACAGTATACCACAATTTTGCATTTTCGAAGTAGGCATGGGGTTACCTATAATCACGACAAATAATTTTCTCAATTTCGACTGTTTACAGAATATCCAATATACGGAAATACACCTATGCCTACTTGGAACATGCAAAATTGTGGTTTATTGATTTATATGTATTGTAGGCAAGCGAATTTTTGTATGCAAATGTCAAACTATGTCGTTATATTTGAACGACATGCTAAAACTGTCTAATAGTTATATGCTACACTGAGTTAGTCTAGAGAGTGAAAATAATTTATTTTTGAATTAAATGATTCCACCCAGATTTCGATCGGTCTAAACTATACAGTAACCGAGATGCAGCAGACTTGTATAACGCTTATTCTCGACAATAATTGTGTAGAAAAATGTTGCAAGGATGAGTTTTTTATGTTATAAATATTGAAAATTTAGGTCCACATTATATTCTATTTTAAAAGTAAATTCGATTCCGGAATTCCATAACATAGTTTAAGTCAAAAAAGTGACCAAAACAAATAAAACCTGACTAAAAATCCGGCCGGACTATGTAATTTCGCCCGACTAAACACTAAACAGTCTAGTTTTCGGCTAACTATATGCGTTCTATCACTCTATCATTCTTTTTTTCTTTTGCCTACTTTTTAGGTATTTTTTTACAATAAATTCTTTCTGTGTAGGAAAGGAAGCATTTTGAAGCATCCCCAAGAAGCACTAAATCTCTTAGATCTCTTATCTCTTATAAATTTAAAAAATCACCAAAATGAAATTTTGGTTATGTCATTTTATATTTCCATTTGGCTGATAGTGTAGATGCTAAGTAGCAGGCTGTACGCGCAGCCATTTGGCGACTAATCTAGATGAACCTTCAGAAATATAATGAAATGCTTCCCCTGAATGGTGATGGACCGCTTGAAAACGTTCAAAGTTTTTCTGTAACTGTTTCCCTCCCCCCAGGGGGGTCGGTGTCCCTGCGACATCAGCCACTATACGTACCTGAGCAGCGCAGGGAGGCCCCTGGTGCAGTTGATACGCCATGACGAGGATCTGTTCAAAGACCATTCGGGCGATGATGTTCCCGAGCTACTTAGTCATGTACGGGTGGCTCTTGACGTGACCTACCTCCTCCCACATCTTACGGGAGGGAAGTCACTAAAGGCTGAGCACGTAAACGGTGTTACCTGGTGGGGGGTTCACCATTACCGTTAATCGAGTGAGCCTCGGATCTGGCGGCTTCGCATAACCCGAGCCTCGAAGGGGCTAGTCAGGGAGAATGGCCTTGGTGGAAGATGCCTACGCGCCTATATCTGACTAGCTTGTGGATTGATGACCACACGGCCCGAATCGCATGGCTGACTAGTGAACTGAAGGGGCCGGCCGGATGTGAAAAGCAGCGCTACGAGTCTGCACAGGCTCGTAGTCACAGGTTCAACGAGCCTGGGAGGTGCACATCTGAATATTGTACGTGAGGCTTAACCAATAGGGGCCCGAAGAAAGATCACACCTGCTATGGAGAAGTCTTTAGCGAATAGTGTACCACGGGGATGGGTGTGCACAGTTGACCATGGTCCTTGCCCATCAAGGTGTTGGCCTCGTGGTGGCTGTAGGTTGCAACCCCGGGGTTGGGTTCCTGAAGGTGAGTGCATTCGCCGGATGGAGAAATCCCCCTCTGACAAAACGACCTTGTCAGTAAACACCGAAGGTCCAAACAGTCCGAAGGACCGGGAGATAAGGCCGAAGGGCTAGGTATACTCGTAGATGGTAAACTTGTAACTGCTTCCCAAGAAGCGAAATTGTGAATGAAGATGAAGCGCAGGAAACTGCTTCTGGCGGAAGCGCTTCCAATTTTTCCTATTGGGAATTCATATCTGCAGGGGGAATTGGTCATCACTTTAGGTTTGTGTATTTTCGGAGATGCCATTTTTAGTGCATTCAGTTTCTCGGCTAGATTTATTCTCTTTCTATCCTTCTCACTACGATAGCAACAGTCAATCTTATTTATTACTATTCTTATGGAACCTCCCTGCGTTGTTATTTCATGCATTAGTGTTAAGTGGTTGTGGTACCTTGAAGACCTTTGAGAATTTTGTAGTTAACAAATCATCGGCCAGTAAAATCTCATAGATATCATCGCAAATGGATTTCTTCAGTAGTTGTAACGTGCATCACTTATTTTCGTAAATCCACTGTAGACAATAAGATCAGAACTAGTTAAATCTGCGGAACCTTCTAAAATTCCGACATTAGCAAATCCCAAAACAAATTACGGAGGACAATGCTATTGCGGCTCTGCAAATATGAATTATGGTTCCATTCCTCATTTTGTTGAAACGCATAGACTACCTTATCTGGAATTTGTCGTCTCAATGCTAGATGCATCCAAGAATACATCTGCGAGGAGATCGGGTGAATAGTAGTTGAATTGCTGCTAAAAGTAGATGGAAGTTATCGAAAACAACTGAAAAAACTCCTACAGGAGAGTTTTTTTCTACACGCTTTTATACGTGCTGACTCCTGTGTGACTCCTTATTTCTCATATCATATAAATTTTTCCGAGGGTTTAATATTGCGGCCTGCTGTTGACTTTTTATTATTTTTATTATTAGACTTTTTTATTATTTTTTTAACGAAACAAAATGGACAACTTATGACAAAAATTGTTAGAAATATCAGTAGAAAACAAAACATTCCTTCTCTGTGTCGATGCCTAATATTTTAATTAGTCCCAATTAAATACTTCTTTTTCAGAAGTAGTCCCCATAGTATCTCGCGGACCACTTACGGGTCTTTCACTGACCACCTGTTGGAAAACAATGTGCCTTAAACTGTATCATTTGCTATTATTACGAAAAAAGGATTAAAAAAAAAACATTTTTAGAAAGCGCTTGATTTTCCATCTACCGGGGAAAATGGTCCCGACCCCAGATCCCCTCTCCTCCTATCTACGCCACTGCTTGGTTGTTGTAACAGCGAGTAGATTTTTTTCCAGTAAAATACAAAAATGAATTTTGGAAAACTCTGCTCTGGAAAACTGCGTCTCAAAGAATGGTGCTCGTTTGGAATAGTGCGGAATCTTTTCACGGACGGATTTTTGTGTGTTTTTCATAAATGCAACTCAAGAATTCTTGGAGAATACAGTCAGAGCTAGTTACATCGAGCAATCTACCCAAATCCCGATAATAATATGTCCGCAAACAAATTAAGAAGAACTGTTATTGTATTGCGGCTCTGTTACTGTGTCCGGTGGCCTTGATCTTGTTGAAGCCCACCACTTATGTAGCTCAAAATTTGTCGTCTGGATGCTGGATGAATCAATGCATTTGCGAAGATATTGGGCGAATTGAAGATTAACTGCTGTGCAAGGTGGATGAAAGTTATCGAAAAAAAAGTGGTTAAAATTGTGCCCTTGGCCATGAAATTTCTGACAGGAGAGTTTTTTTAAATGCTTTTTTATGTGCTGAGTGTTTAGTGCGATTCATTAATTTCTCTGGTATTCAACAGAATAAAAAACAATTTTAGTAGTTTATTAGTGGATAACTGAGCGTATTGTCCCAGTTTTCTTTTTGGAAGAAGACCGGGCGCTAGCAAAATTAAGGCAACTTTTACTTTTTTTAGCATTTAAGGATTCCAAAATTCAGCGCCTTGTATCAATCGTGGGTTCTTCAAAGCTAAGCAAGGACTTTGCCTCTTTAAAACACAATTTTCGGAAGCGAAGAAATGATCCAGTTCATAAATTAAGTAAGCTTTAAGGTGTTTTCTTTACCCAAATAAAATTCTCTCTAAAAAAATTGACGTCAGCGGTTGTGAAATTCTTTTTGTGGGTGTCAATATGTTTCCTGCCTTGCAGCATTTTTTCGCCTGTCTACGGTTTACTACAGAATGAAAATTGATATTAAATCTTTCCTTCCGGGTTTCCACATATTTTCTAGCTAGCTAAAAAGCAGCGCCAAAAATTTGGGGCCCCGGGCGATCGCCTGGCTTGCCCCCCCCTTAGAGCAGACGCTGCTGATTAGGGCATGCATGAGCAAACTGTCCCACTTTGCTTTCTTTTCGGAAGTGGGGCGAGTGCCAGCAGCACAGGCTTAAGATTTAAGCTCATACTAAGCATTACTTTATTTCACCCCTTTTTATTTCGACTGTAGCTTCTATACTTTCCTTTTCACTAAATCCAAGGTGATATTGAATATTATTACAGACAGTGGTGAAAATTACCATAAACACCATAAATGTTACTATCCATACAAATATCGTGCAATGATTTTTGTCATTACACTGCAATCATTTTTACAATAGGCCAGCACCAGTAAAAACGAATGAATTGTAACAATTTCACTACATTTTAATAACTTTCACTATAAATTTAGTTAAACTGTAGTGAATTTCATTGTATGATTTTGTTGAATTCATTGCAAATTTTTCTCTCCGTGTACCCATGCGAAAAAAGTCAATATCACTACACTGTAAAAAAAACTTCCTTTGCATAGGAAAGTACGAGTATAAAATATTTAAGCATAAGTATTTAAGAAAAAAAATAAAATTTTGAAAACATCTTCATTGAAAATGAAACATTACCCTAAGACACTTCTCTCTTGCATTATAAATTTAAATTAATATTTTGCATATTTGTCAAACGGAAATTTCCAACACAAACAAATGATATCCTATTAGTTTCTATAACCTTTGTGAAACGTTATGGTTTGTGGCGTCTTTTCTAAAGTATTACCGCTTGCTTGACTTTTACATCGATGCGTTCTGCCACCAAAAACGTCGACGATATGGTCTTTAAACAACCATCTTTTCGTTGTGTAGTCACTGCAAATATTTCGGAAGTTTTCGCATCTATTTTTTTTTAGGTTGTCACTCAGTCATCCTGTTTGGCGCGACGACACGACGTCAATCTTCAAAAAGGAAATAAGAAGGGTATTCAAGTACCTTCGTAGATACGTTATTTTCCGTTGACTTTAACCGTGATGGATGATACATTCTTCCGGCGTTTTATGAAAATTTATTTAAATATTCTTTCAGTATGAATTCAAGGCCATGGAGATTTTTAGAGGGATCTATATATTAGAGGTGGTGATGTGCAGAGATTACCATCAAAATGAAATGAATATGGGAATCATGCGGATTTGATGATATGTTATTTGGAATTAAGTGAAATTATATTAATTTTAGAGCGGAACTCATATAGTCCTCACTTAAAGAATAGGATTCCCTTAAGGAGTAAGTATAAGGGAATGCTTATTGGTGCAAAACGTCACTTATAAAGGCATTACCTCATTTCATAAAATATGTAATTTAATTCATGAGCCTTATTAAAGTAATTGACAAATAAAATAAATAAAAACTCATTTAGTAGTAGAAAAATTCAAACTTATTTTAAAAATACGAACTAGGAACTAGACTAGGAATTGCAGAATTAATAAAAATTCTTTTAAGTGTTTTTCAAGTATAAGTCAGGACTATGAATTCTGCCCTTAATTTTAGTTTGTATACATTGTGCACCATTTCTCAGTTGAATTCATTGCATTGGAGTACAAATTTCGTTTTGTTATTTTGGAACATCAAATTCTTAAAGATGAAAAATCAAATTCGATATTGTTTTGATTAAATTTAAATAAAAATATAAAATTTAACTATGTACAATAATAGTAACATATAAATTCGATTGTCCACAATTTCGAATTAGATTTCTCAAAGTTATGAACTTTCGCATGCATTTAATAAATCTCTGAATAGAGTTTCATGATATACCTATGGTGGTAAGAATGTAAAAAAACTTCCAAGTGACTCAGATGATCACACTGTTCCCTCAGTTTCATCTCTCACTTAATTCTCCCAAAAATCACCCTCGGTGTATAAGCATAGCTCAACCTTACCTATGGACTTTCCTAATCCGTTGGCTCTTCTTAAAACAACAGGATGTCATTTACCTTAAGCTTCAACTAACATCTACCGAATGAATCATTCTTAAAAATGAAATACCTTTTCAGAAATAATTCTTCAATCATGACAACATTTTTATAGCCCCATAATGGATGGCCATTGTACAACACGATGAACTACACTGATTTGTCAACGAAATCGTTTTCAATGACAATTTCGCCCAAACAGTCCGAAAGCATCCTTATCCTTACATAAGTGGGGACGTAAAAAAAAACGGCAACCTACAAATAAAGGACAATTCCGAAACGGACGAACAACGCAATATGATATTGTTTCAAAAAATAAGGGATTCGTTGCCGTCGTCTGTGCGATGCTATTCGTCACATATGTGTCTTTTGTGATAGATTTGCATCAAAACGGATCTCTTTTTTATTGTCTAACATGATTGAGCTTTGATTTGTTTGACGGCGCAGTAATCGATCATTATATGTATAAAGATGGGGGAAAAAAAGAAGATAAGGATATTCTGAGTAACATACTGGCGAGTAAAAAGCGATTACGTGCAATGTCAGAAAGTGATTTTTTTTTTTGTTTCGCGAAGGAACCTTTCGTCCGTTTGAGACGGAGATGAGATATAATAATGCGCGCAGTTTTTTGGATGTCTGTATCGAAAAGGAGATTTTAGAATGATGTATGCAGCAATCGATCATTTAATGGCAAATTTATTAAAGGTTGATTAGAACAAAAAATAAACAGCTGATTTGATTGTGGAAATTATAATTTAAGCAATAGTCAGTTTAAGCAGGCACATCTATGTGTGTAAGCTCACCATACTATGCCAAATATATTATGTATACAATTCAATTTTCGGATATCCTATACAATTATTCCAAATCATAGTAATCAATTGAACACTGTAATAAAATTCAAATCATGCGGACATCAACAGTTGACCTAATAGGTTTTTTTCTGTATCAATGCCAAACTCATCATACTATTCTGGCAATGTTAAACCTTTCATTTATCATAGTTCATGGACCTTCAACTCTATGGTGGGCGTTTCAACCCAATTTACCCAAAAAGCATATCCAAACTTCACGTTCCTTTTGGGAGAATAAAGTCCCCCGCCCCAACTCTTCGAATAATTCACTTCCGATCCGTCCAGGTGTATGTGGGTGGCTACCCTACATTTTCATAGTTTACACATTAGTTCCACATTAGTTACATATGACCGAAATCGTTCGCTTTCCCATATAAAATATTTACAATTGACAATCGAAAGGCGGGACCGACCGTGTGCCTATTCCCAAAAGGATAAGCACATACACAACACGAAGGAAACTCTACAATCATATACACTAACATAAAATGTTTTCGACGATTAACATGCGTTGTATCGTATGTTGTGTGCAGCGATTTATTGACATTATTACGTTGACAAATATTTTGGGGTTTGGTCCTTCGTTTACGAATACAATGAACGAAGGGTGGATATATTGGGAGTTTTGTAGTATAAAAGGACTATTGCCAAATAAATCTGCAACTCTTCTATTGGTATAAACGAGCCTGTTGATTCACATACGGTCTCGTATGTTCTTAAGAATTACTTTGTGAAAATATGTATATGGTGTGATCCCTGCGACTTTCTACAATGAAGTCTTGTAGAATGTAAGCTGTACTAGTCCCATAAATAAAGAACTGTCGGTGGTAATTCGTACGGAGTGAAAGCGTTAGCTTATGCGAAACAGTGATTTAGTCACAAAAGTTGTTGAAGAACATATTGTATGCACAGATTAGGCATGCTTTTTTACATAATATTCTTGTAAATAGTCGACAAAATATTAAATAGAAAGTTGCAGTTTTACTAATAGGCTTCATCGGGTAACTGAAATGGATTATTTCCAAATTCATTAATTCATGAATTAATTTAATTTAAATAAATCTCAAGTGGACAAAGTCACAAGCTTCAATTTCTCATTTTTTTCGCCAAATAAGCTAGTGATGATTTTCTCATCTTTAAGGATCAACATTTTTACTCTCCTTAACACCCACAGAACAAGCAAGGTACGCTTAAGCATTGTATCATTTGTCTTTATCACAATGGGAGGTCGGTATAACAAAACGGAAGATATATGAACTTGCTTTCTATATGATACTCGTACGTGCATTCATACACGACCTTCCCGACTTGCCATAGCCTGGCGCTTAAATGGTCTATTAGCCGTAGCAAATCGGCACATATATAGGTATGTATGTATACTTCACACAAAAAGTGTGCAGACAACATGACCATCATGGATTACGAGTCGAGGGTGAAAAATTAGTTCACCTCATTTATCATTGTACTGATAGCGACTTAATCTGGGAAATCTTCAAGCCGGCTGCAACGGAGGCAGAATTAAAAAAAACGTCGAGACGAAAATGCTATAATATTATGCGGTGTGAAAATCCTTGAAGACACAAATACACATACGCACACAATATCCGAAAAATGAATGAAAACTTCGTGTTCACAAATGGTGAGCGAGTCAAGTGACGACCACCACCTGAGCGATCATAGGGAGGGGACAGTCAGTCGAATGGAAAATCAATTAAGGAAATTTAGTAACGTTCGCAAGCAACAACAAAATGAATTATTGTTTTATATAGCATTTTCAGTTCAAATAGATAAAAGTCAACAAAATACGTTTCCGAATCAAAAAAATTAATTCGCTAACTAACAAACTCAATTTCCGAAACAACATAATAAATTTCCGGACCAATAAAGTATCTTTTGGGGTAACAAAAAAAAAATTTTTCGAACCAAAAAAAAAATACCCAAATCAGATAAATTTACTTACAAATCAAATAAAAAAAAAATCAAAATCAGAAAAGTTCAAATCGAATAAATACATCTCTAAATCGAATAAAAATATTTACATGCCAAAAAATAAATTAGGTAAATACATTTCCAAATCAAATATGTAAATTGTTCTGCAAACTAAATAAATAATATTCTTTCATTAGCCAAAATTTGATAGTTATTATTATAGTTATGCTTTTAGACGAGAATTTCACAAATGGCAACGAAATTTCTCAAATGTCAAATTGTAGTATCTGCCGGTTACCATTTATCGTAAGGACAATCCTAAGAAATTTATTGTGTGCTAGAAGTGACGAAATCAACTGTTCAATTGGTAGTCTATTCTGGCCAGTACTTTGATTCATCACTTGCTGGGTTTTCTTAAAACCCAATACAAATGCATCAAGTTAATTAAAAGTTTGAGAAGGGTTGTTTATCTATGTAAGAGTTGATGTAACCGCCTCTAATGCTTAAAACATATTGGAGGCGTTGAATGCTGCCGAAGAAAGTAGCACTATGCATTTTAAATGGCTGACAAGCTTCTTGCTGGTGCTGGTGAATAGCAGCAAGAGAATGCATCATCTCTCACCAGTCATAGTACTTAAAATGGGTCTAATGTTACAAATGTTACAGACGTGCCCTCTCCTTGATTCTTTAGGCAGGAAACAATCAAGACACATTATTAGGTAAACAATTTTTAAAAAAAATACGATTTCAAAGAGTTTTCTATGAAAAAGAAGCAATTATTATCGATACTAAGAAGTCAAAAAGCAAAAAACTCGAAAAACCGACAAAACAATATTTTTTAAAATAATATACCTATATTTTGTTCGAAAAAGGTTTTTGCCATAAATAATTTGCTCAGTTTTTGCCTTTTATTTTTTCATGCTTATTAGGTACTACTGCGGCTATAGTTACGATGGACCGGAAACTCAGTTTTTCTTAAAAGAAGAATAACTGTTGGAAATAAAAGGACACTTTTTTGAAATTATTTGTCTTTAAAACACTACTTAAGTTTATAGTAAGTGGAATCACTGCGTTTTTTTTTAAATTTCCCAGGATCAGTCTGTTTGTTGGTTCGGCAATAGTTATGGCAGGCAGTGTACATACACTGCTCTTCATCAGATTAGCACACCCTTTCGCATGAATAGTTTCGGCTGATTTCCAACCAAACTAAAAGAGCTAAAATTTCAAAATTATAACTGTTAATAGTCTATTCAATTCTAAATTAATTAAAACAAAAAGTATTGGGTTTTCATTTTTTAATATTGTTTTATAATTGTTTTTCGAAAAAGGACACACAAAATAGCCATTTAAAATTTGTCATCAGGATAGCACATGCAATTTCTTTTTTGTCTATCTTCCACAATTACAGACGTAGGACCCCTAATTTTTTGTGGTTGTTTGAGTAAGATATTAAATTTAATATGAATAAGGGAAAATCATTATCTGCGGAAGAGGGATCAAAATTTAAGGCTTACAAGGAGTCAAGGTGGTCAAAAAGTGAAATTTCGAGAAAAAATTAATAAAAGTCGATAATTAGAATCCGAATTCGTGTGTAATAAGTAGAGTTAAGATAAAAATAACAGAGGCGGTAAAAATTGAGTATGTGTCAATCCCTCTGAGAGAGTAATTTTGAGAGAAGCATCCAGTCCTCATGACTCGGTCGCAAGGAGTAGGGTAAATTTTGACATTAAGGTGAGCCTATTGTTCAAATAGTGATACCAAAATGCTCCACATCTAAAGAAACAAAAACTAAAAGAAAATGCGCTTAAATTAAACTCGAAAGCACTTGACATGTAATAAAGAATGGCGCTAGGTTGTCTTTTCGAATAAAAAGAAGGATCATCTCGCGGTATCACTTGGCCCTTGAGACCATTACACAATCTGTCCGACAATGAACGCGATCCTAATGGTGTCCTTCCTAGCAAAGATCCTAGAAGTATACATTATAACTGTGTTAGTCTTCTAAAGTGAACCTCTTTTTATCCGAAAAGATAACATACCGCCATTCTTTGTTCCATGTCAAGTGTTCTCATGATTAATTTTAACGTATTTTCCTTCGGGGAAAGTTAAGTTTGAGTTTATTCTTTAGTTTTAGTTTCTTGGAATGTGGAGTTTTATTATCACTGTTTGAACAAAAGATAGGCTCGCCTTAATGTCAAAATTTACCCTAATCCTTGCGACCGAGTCATGAGGGCTAGATGTTTCTCTGAAAATTACTCTCTCATAAGGATTGACATGTACTCAATTCTTATCGACTCTATTATTTTTACCTTAACGCTACTTATTAAACACGAATTCGGATTCAACTTATCAACTTTTATTAATTTTTTCTCGAAATTTCACTTTTTGACCGCCTTGACTCCTTGTATACCTTAAATTTTGGTCCCTCTTCCGCAGATAATGATTTTTAATTATTCGTATTAAAGTCAATATCTTACTCAAACAACCACACAAAATTGGGGGTCCTACGCCTTTAATTGTGGAAGATAGACAAAAATGAATTTGCATGTGCTATCCTGATGAGAAATTTTAAATGGCTATTTTGTGTGTTCTTTTTCGAAAAACAATTATAAATCAATATTAAAAAATGTAAACACAATTTTTTTTGTGTTAATTAACTCAGAATTGAATAGACTATTAACAGCTATAATTTTGAAATTTTAGCTCTATTAGTTTGGTTGGAAATCAGCCGAAACTATTCATGCGAAGGGGTGTGCTAATCTGATGACAAGCACTGTACATATAAATCTGATGACGATGAGTTTCTTTTTAGCAAACTCCCCTATAGTCTGAAAACCTTATTAACCTTAATCTTACCCTTGTGTGAAAAATCACAAAAACGCCTTTTATTTTCGATTGTTGTTGTTTACTTAGTTCGCCCTATACTATAATATTATAATGGAAACATAATACATGCCCCCGGGGGCATGTATTTCTTGAATAAAATGACAGACAAAGCACCGTTAGAATGAATTTATGGTTGCATCGTGTTCATTTAGTAGTCTACTGCAGTGCGAAAATACATTGTTTAGTGTTAACATGTCGGAACACTCGCGACGCATTGTCCAATTGGCCAAAGCAAAGGTGGAAAAAAACCAAAAAAATACAATTATTATTATAATCATTTGGAATCAGCTCCTGGCTGAGTTTAAGACTGATTTGTAGCTAAGGAAGTATTTTATCTAGTTTTTGATTGATTATAATTAAATTCCAGGATGTGAGAGCTCATTCACTGTTGCAGTAGCCACATGCCCCCGGGGGCATGTGCCGGACATGAATAAAAACGACTTACATGCCTCCGGGGGCATGTGTCGCACAGAAAAGAAGATAACCGAAATAGACTGCCGTAGCCAACGTGTTAAAACGAAAAACACGAGTTTCAAAAAAAAAAAAATATTTTTTATTTTTAGATATTTAAAAACTTACGTTAAGTACCCTCATGTGTGAAAATTCACACATATGGTATTAGCTGTGTGTTTTATATATGTGTGAATTTTGTTTTTACCGTAATAATATAGTGAAATCTACTTTTTTACAGAATGCATGAATCGATATCGTTTGGAGTAAATTATTTATATGAAAAATTTTACTCATGATGAAATTCTGGTCAAACACACACTGAATTGAAAATCTTTTAAAACATGCAGACCAGTGGCGGATTTACCAGTAGGCTGGAGCCTAGGGCGGCAAATTTTACGGGGGCGGCAAATTTAGAGCAAATAACAAATTTCAACGCCATGCCATATACCACTTATTCTTCTCGTGAAGTGTTTTTGTACCTCAGGGAGACACTTAATTGAAAAACTACTATTTTTCACAGTTATCTCGGAGCCCTGACACGCTCTGTGGCTCACTTGGTTGAGTCGCACTCTACGATGCTAGTGATCTAGAGGTCCGGAGATCGAATCTGTACGAATCCAGAAAATATATAGTGATTGCAACATTATATACACTCCTCTATATGAAATGTAACGTTGACTCGAAGTAGCCTATAAACGGCTGAGTGAACGCACCATGCACCAAGGGGTTACGGTACAGAGAGAGATCTCAGAGCTTCAAACACTAGGAACGATTTATTATTAAAGACGAAAAGCGAAAAGACCTCTTATAGCCAATTGCTTGCAGGCTGAAATTCGAAACCAAGCTCTTTTGATGGTTTTTTTTTTATTTTTTTTTTGTCGAAAAACCCTTATGAAATTGATTTTGTCCGTCCGTCTGTCCGTCCGCCAGTTCACTTAAAATTTGGTAGAAATGTGTAGCATGTAACAGTTATTTCTTATCGGAGATGGAGGTATGGATAGTAATCAAATCAAAGGACTTGACGAGAACATTTTATATCAGTTATTTTTTTCCAGTTTAAAGTAACGTTAACGGTGTTTGAAGATACGTTAAGTTTACGTTATCACCACGGTTTTTCTAAACAGTTATGATGGTATCGGTACCGATATGAAACTTTGAACAAAGTTAGTATGAGCTGATACACGTTAAATAATAAGGTCGGGTTACTCATACATTTTATCCAATCGACAAGCTTGAAGCATGTTACAGCCAGTGTAAACGACCAGGCTTCAAGCTACAAGTATATGCTTTAAGCTTAAATTATCACAGGGGAACAGCATTTTGTTTATTTAGATTTGATATTCATTTCTAGCTAATTTTTGGTCGTAAAATCCGGAAATGCTAACCGTTTTTCTCCTATAAGTCCAGTTTTTGAGATACAGGGGGCTCAAATTTTGGCCCCCATACAAACCTTCCCTTCATTGAAATCAAAACAAACGAAACTCGCTAAAAAATTTTTGTTTGTAAATATTGATTTAATATCTTAACAACATTACCTAAGAATTAAAAAACAAAATTATGGCAAAAATTTTCGTTTGTAGCTTTTTCTGGAGTGTTAAATTTCCTGACAGTCCCGTTTTTAGCCCCATCAATAGTCCGCCATCATTTTCGCATCCCATCTGCCTTGATATCGACTTTCCATGATTTTGAAATCTTGATGAAATCGCTCTCCTTGCTCATTACTCACAGCTCCAAGATTTTCCGGAAATTCATCTAAATGACTGTGTAAAAAGTGAACTTTGATGCTCATGTTGCAGCTAAGCCTTTGAAAACTGTCCAATAGTTGCTCGACTACTATCGCATAATTCGATGCACTTATATTGCCTAGAAAGTTGTTGACTATATTCTCTAATGCCAGCCATGCTGTCTTTTCATTTTCTTTCATTGATTCCATAAAATTTGTATCGCTGAGAAGCTGCCGAATTTGTGGACCGTCAAATACTCCAGCCTTTATTTTCTCGTATGATAGCGCAGTAAGGGCCGACAGCATATATTTAAAATAATTTCCTTCTGTTGGTAAGGCTTTTACAAATGTTTTGCAAGGCCTAGTTTTATATGCAACAGCGGGAAAATGTTTTTTGTCGATCCACAAGCGGTTCATGAACAATATTTTGATCACCAGCCTTCAGATCAGATCTCGGGGCCAATTCCTTTGTATCCAATGTTTATCGCGAGTTCTGCTATCCCACATACACAAAAAGCACGGATATTTTGTATATCCACGTTGCTAACCGAGAAGGAAGAACCATCTTGAGGTCTACACATATGATATGCCTGGTGGACAAAGGGGCCTATTTTTTGCCCTTTGACTTAGAAATGTATAACTGCCACATATATAGCAAACTGACTCCGGGTATTGAGACACTTTCGACAAGGTATAGTAGAGGCTTCCATTACACAAGTTAATATCACAAAAATAGGGTTATATACTCGAACGGAGGCTTTTAAATACACTTTTTTTATTAAAAAAGACTTAAAAATGGCCGAAGAATTTCACAACTTTTAACAAAAAATCCAGGTCGCGACAAATTACTTTCTTTTGTTTATTTAATTGTATTGTATACAAGTACTAGAAGGTCCTGCACAAGGATGCAACCCCGTAGCTTTTAAAAAAGTTGTTATTTAAGGGGGCCTATTGTAATTTTCCGTAAAATTCAAAAAACCCCGTTATCTCAAAAACCTGACGTATAGGGGAAAAACGGACTGCATTTTTGGAATCAGCGAGGCCGTTTTACTATAAATTAGGTGCAAGATTCAAAAAAACAGATAAAAGTGTCAAAATTGTTCTCCTGTGTTATGGATAAATATGTATATACGAGTAACCGACGGTAAGTCTGTTTACTTTTGCGTTTCACAATAACAGGGCAGCGTCTGAAGCATTTGTTCCGTGCACTATCTTGTGACTGGATCAAACAATGAACATGAAAATTAAAACTGTATTTTAGAAGTGACGTTCATAGAAAAGTATTTGAAATTAAAAAAAAAACAACAGTTTATTCCAAATTTCAAGTACATAGTTTCAAAACCGGATTTGAAGTTTTGTAATTGCAGTTGGAGTTGTTCTTGTCAATTTGTAAAAAAAATGTTAAAACACACTGCGACATTGGGACACGGGGACATTGGGACACTAGGATATTGGGACACTGAGAGACTAGAATCCTGGGGCAGTGGGATATTAGCAAATTGGGGCATTAAGGTCTTGGGACATTACGACATTGAGACATTGGGGCATTAGGCACACTGGGGAAACTGGGATGTTGGGACATCGGGATATTGGGGCATTGGGACATAGGGATATTGGGACAATGGGACATTGGGATATTGAGACATTGGGATATTGGGACATTAGGACAATGGGAAACTAGGACATTGGGGTACTGGGATATAAGGATATTGGGACATTAGGATATTGAGACACTGGAACATTAGGACATTGTGACGCTGGGACATTTGGATACTGGGACATCAGGTACACTGGGCTAATTGGGAAATGGGGACATTGGGACAGTAATACATTCGGATATTTGGCTATTGGGACCTTGGGACACTTGGTATACTGCGACATTGGGACATCGGGATATTGAGACATTGGGACATTTGTACATTGGGACACTGGTACATTAGGACATTGGGCCATTGGGATATTATCACATTAGGATACTGGGACATTTGAGACATTGGGAACTGGGATATTAGGAAATTGGGACAGTAGGACCTTGGGACAGTAGGACAATTGGACATTGTTATATTAGGACATTAGGTGGGAGACTGGGACACTGGGACACAGGGAGACTGGGATATTGCGATACTGGGACATTGGGACACTAGGGTAGTGGAACATTCGGACATTAGGCCATTTGGACACTGATATTTGCACATTCGGACATTGGGTCATAAGGACAGGAAATTGCAACACTGGGACATCAGGATCCCAAAACAAAAATATTAGGTGGCCATTTAAGTATGCAAAAATATATGATATCTGACCAAAAACCACAAAGTTGTAAAAGTTACCCCGCCAAAGAAAAATGCATCTGCCGCAAAAAGAATACATATCACTCCAATCCGCCGCTCATAAGTAATTTTGTTTTAGGTGTAAATGCTGGAAAAGTTTCAATGCACAGGACTACTTCTCAAAGTAATTTGGTGGGAGCATTAACATTTTACTCAGTGCCACTTTGACGGCTCCCACCAAATTACTTTTACTAGGAAGTAGTTCTGTACATTTAAACTTCTCCAGCATTTACACCTAAAACAAAATTACATCCAGCATTTACAACTAAAACAAAATTACTTATGAGCGGCGGATTGTTGTGATATGTATTCTTTTTGCGGCAGATTAATTTTTCTTTGGCGGGGTAACTTTTACAGCTTTGTTGTTTTTGGTCAGATAATTCTTAGGCGAGTTAGATGTAATCAGGAGTAAAAGCTAAAACACGGGCAGGTGCGATTTGTCGTTAAAAGGCGAACAAGATCTTTCTCAACGGTGTTTCCTTAAAACTCAAATGTAAAATTTTCGAAACAATATTTTTGCAATCAACAATTAAAATTGGCGACAAATCTCAATTGCTATTTGAGCCAGAGGTGAGGGAGGTTCTTTTGAACCTTATATTGAAAGTATCCATCATCTTCGTGCTCCTAAATTGACTTAAAAAAAATCAGAACTCAACTGGATATCAATATACTACACACTGACACTTTTCGAAATAGTTCCAGAATTTAATGGGCTAAGACGAGGCTTAAAATTATCACAAATAATCTTAGAAAATGTTTGCAGTTTGATATGCATCTTAACGAGTATGTTTTCGAAATAAAATTCAAAATGTATTAAAATTATTGTATTTCTAGCCCATAATACATTTTTACCAAGAAGACCAGCTTTGTGGAAAAGCTGGATATCCTACCAGCAGCGTATTGGTCTTTCTGAGATTGTTCGCAATAATTTGAAATCTCTTCGGAGCTGAATTCTTGAACCCTTGCTTCCTTGAATTCTTTCGAACAGTTTCAGTGTGTATATTGATATCCAATTGAGTTGTGACAATCTGGATTAATGAGGGATTCTTTCAATATAGGGAACCAAAAAAAAAGAATTTCTGGCTCAAATAGCCTCCCCCTCCGCGTGGCTTTTCTTTGGATTATTTAAAATCAGTTTTTCTAGAAAAAAGTGAATGATGTTCCACATTTCCGAAAACAAAGGACTAACCTCTATAACGATAACCCCCCTTGGCGATGCTCCACTACCAACTACCCAATTTTCGAATTTTTATCATGATCACTTTCATTGATCGCTACCAAATCTAATTCTCTGAATGGACTAAGCATTAATCGTAATAATAAATTCTTGTTAATTTCCGCATAACATTACTACTTCATCTATTCAAATTAACTCATCAAATGTTTTTATTGTGAAATATAACAATACAAATGTCGGATAGTACCGTGGCTCAGATAGTGTGCGTATATATGTAATCCATAGCACTTAAAATCAAAACCGAATGCCGCGCAACAATTTTAACTAATCAATTTAATAGTTTCTCATTTATTTTGACTATTGTATAAATTTGAGCATTATAATAGTGTAATGAGATACATTATAAAAACCCGAAAATTTTCATCAAGCTATTTATTAGCATCTGTGAATAGTAATATACTGCAGGTGAGTAGTGTTTTTGGAGTTTAGGTACGTGTATGAATGTACCTACCTAGGTTGGTTAGGATTTTAATAAGGAAGTGTCAATTTTAATTGTAGCTATTTGTTGAAGATATATTGAAAGCAAGGTATATGGTATATCTCCACCCTCTTGTGTCGCCGCCCAAAAATGTTGTGTTTGACTATAGTCAAGTTAGTTTATGGATTTAAAAAAAATCACAGTTCCCAAATTTAGATGTGTTAGATGCTCTTGTGAAAACAAGCAATTTTCACAATTTTAAAACCTAAAAAATCATAGAAAATGTCAAAATATATCTCTTAGTAAAAGCAAGTCGGTTGAATTATTGAATTCTTCTCCAGTGAACTAGTTTTATAATGTTTACCAGAGAAATGCAAAACAAGCAAATTTAAATTTGCAAAAATGCAACCATGGAACATCGCGCAGTTACAACAAAAAATTGTTTTTTTCGTTCTTGAATTATTTCTCTGTATCTTAGTTTTTTAAAAAATCTCAGAAACTAAAAAATACCCACTTTTCCCCTTTTTTCCCCTGTTGTTTTCCCGATAGGTCCGGTCAGGACTTTTTCCCGTTTTTTTTATACCCTTCACTCGTAGAGTAAAGGGTATATTAACTTTGTCATGAAGTTTGTAACGCATTGAAGGAAGCATCTCCGACCATATAAAATATGTATATATATACGTATGATCAGCATGACGAGCTGAGTCGATTGGGCGATGTCCGTCTGTCTGTCTGTCCGTCTGTCCGTCTGTCCGTCTGTCCGTCTGTCCGTCTGTCCGTCTGTTGCTACGCGTTTTACTCGGCCAGTTTAAAAGCTATCGAGCTGAAATTTTGCACACACGCTTCTTTTTATTGCAGGCAGTTTGTATGTTCGAATCGCTAAAATCGGACCGTGGGGTCATGGGGCTGCCATACAAACCTAACCCGCCCCCCCCCAATTTGGTTTTTCTAAGAAAAACTTTTTCATGCGTTCATCAATTTCAACCAAATTTCACACAAATGTGTTTCTATTGATAAGACAAAACATATGTAAGAATGGATCAAATCGGACTATGGGGTCATGGGGCTGCCATACAAACTTAACCCCCCAAATTAGGTTCTTCTAAGAAAAACTTTTTCATTTGTGCACCAATTTCAACCAAATTTCATACAAATGTGTTTCTATTTATGCCACAAAACATATATAAGAATGGTTGGAATCTGACTGTGGAGTCATGGGGCTGTCATACAAACCCAACCCCCCAAATTGAGTTTTTCAAAGAAAAACTTTTTGATTTGTGCACCAATTTCAATCAAACCTCATAATAGTGCATTTCAGTTGATGCCACAAAACATATCTAAGAATGAATGGAATCGGACAATGGGGTCATGGGGCTGTCATACAAACCCAACCCTCCAAATTGAGTTCTTCTACGAAAAACTTTTTTATTTGTGCATCACTTTCAACCAAAACTCGTAAAAGTGCATCTCTATTGATGCCATAAGACATGTGTAAAAATGAATGGAATGGGTCTATGGGGTCATGGGGCTACAATACAAACCCAACCCCGAATTTTAGATCTTCTAAGAAAAATTTTTTCCACACCAATTTCAAAAAAACTTAATGCGTCCAATGCGTCCTTGTCAAAACAAAAAACAAAAAAATTAAACGAATGGAATCATACTATGGGACCATGCTCCCGCATCCCCCCCATAAAGTTTTCTGAATAAATATTTTTATTTTCCCACTCAACCAAGAACACACAAATATTGTTTAATCGACGCCACAGAAGGAAAAGAATGGGGAAGGATTGAACACAAGTCATATGTTCGCCCAAAAAAAACTTTTAGCCCGAGGAGAGTGAAGGGTATTCAAACTTCGGCCGCGCCCGAAATTAGCCTCGGTCTCGTTTATTTTTATCTACAACCATCGTGCCAGAATCGAGGGACAATGATGATTTTTGCCGATAAAATATCGTATTTTTCTTTGGTTATATTATCCACACACACCTGAACTAGAAATTGATTAAGTTCTAGTCTACCGGCCGAATACGACACAAATCCATTTAAATATTTACTAATTTTAAAGATAGAGTCTCCTTAATGGATTTTTGGACCCAAGGCCAGAGGCAGACCGAAGAACACCTGGATGTGTCAAATGAAAAAACAACAACAACGCATTGGTCTCGGCGATGACATGATCCAAGATAGAGCTGCCTGTAGAAATATGGTGAGATATTACCGCCAAAACGGGCGATGTGCCTACACCGCAGGTCGAGCAACGCGAAACCATGGAGCGGTATAAAGGACGAGGCAAGGAAGAAGATATCTTACCTTATGAAAAATACCCCACCAAATATAAGCATTTTCAATTCACTAAACTTTTAAACTGGAACATTTTCAAAAAAAAAAAAGTTCAATATATCGCTAAAATAACCCCTAAAATAGCTTTTTTAATAATAGTGTACCCATAGTTTAGGAATAGGGAAAGAAAAAAAAAAACAAATGACAATACTTTGTGTATTGCAACATCGTTTGTATTGACATCCCTATACCGTAGTCGACCTCAATATTAAATCCTATCATTATCTGAAGGATATTTCGGGGTTGCACAACGGAACACATGACGCCAGTATACGTATAGCCGGGTGGGTCGTCCTCCCATCAAGAAGAAATTTCGTTAGTGTGTTGCCTCAATTGTCCACACCTCCTGTCAATCAATGATGATGTTTCACCCAGGGATCACTGACACACTATCGTTTGTACGTGTTGTATACACACGGCCTAATCTTGGCATTCATCTTTCAACTGCCTTATAGTCAAACCCAAGGGTGACTTCACACACAAAAACTTTTGGATCAATATTTTGAAGGACCTTCGGCACATTTTTTTTCTATCGCTCAAATAGACCTTTTTTACTAATCTGGAAAATTTGCTTGCTTGCTTCCTTCCTGACCGACGAGGGATGAAACGGTTAGTTGTGGGAGCGGTCGTCGCGCCATTCGCTATACATATAGGAGAGACACAGCCAGCAACAAAACTTTATTCATTCACAATGAAACATGACCAAAATTATTTTAAAGTTTCAAGTCATGTCGAGGCGGTTATGAAGTTGGGAGAATATGAAACTTTGTACACAAACATACTTCTTGTGTGTGCTTAAGATATTTATCCTTGGTCGGCCTTGTACGAAGCAAGTTTTGTCCAGAGACTTGTGTGGACATCCAAGTGAAGTGTATTTTATAGAGTTTCAACCGCGTCAAGTATTGTTTCATTAACAAAACTTTGCGACATAAAAGGGTGAATTTCTGTGGAAACTGGACAATGTCCTGTTTTATAGAGCTACAAAAACGTGTCAGTTTGTTTTTGTGTTTTGCAAAGACGTTAGAAGATAGAAAGTTACGTGTTGTGATAATGTGGAGGAATCTAGTGGAATTCTTGATATAGATATAAACGACTTCCCCCTAATATTGCCATTGAAGATAACCACAAAACACTTTTCGATTGTAATATCAGCAAAATATTAAGAATCATTCCCGGCGAATCGAATGATTGGAAAGCCGTACGGGCGAATGATTTGGCAACATGCAGAAACGAATGAAACCATCACGTCATCACGGAATAATGTATTTTGATGATTCAAAAATGACTTTCACTTTTCGAAAAACCAAAACAAATCAATATTTTGATCTGGACAATTTCCTTAGGGAGTCGACTGTGGTTTGGTATTAGGCGCTTTCATTCAGTGAAAACAGCGCCACGGTAACAGACATAACGGAATTTAAACTGGCATGGCCAGCTGATAAAAAATCACGCTATTACGCATGAAATTGCTATCACCCTCTTTCAATCGTCTCAAATGCCTTAAGGCAAGAATTTTAAGTCCAAACGTCCGTCGCGTAGTCCACAAACCAATTCGACAAAAGACAAAAATACAGTTAATCTCCTAATTAGCTGCAATTTATAACAAGATCTGGGGATAATAAACCACGTTGTGACCACATTTCTTTTTCGAAAAAAAAATAGTATATCGCCTTTTAGGCGACACTCCGCTCCACGAAATAAAAAAGTATGTATTCAATAAGATAAGAACTTTTTACGGCGATTAAATGGTCTTAAGGAACTTTTTCCGCGAACAGATTGAGGACTACTTTTGGGTGCACCCTGGGGGTGAAAGCAAAGACATTTTTACATCTTCTATATATTCAACTCCATGGAAAATACTGAAAAAATACTCCGCGGGATGTTTAACCTAACTGCTAAAAGGTAGCGCGCATAACAAACTGTAAATCTTCCAAAGAGGACGACCAGCCCTCCTGGAACGAGCTAGGGTGGCATTTAAAATCAGTTTTTATGAGTTCCGCCGCGAAGGGTATAACAACTACACTATGTGCACGAAGTGTTGCAGGACGGAGTCTGCTGAAGTAGGTATGCCAACACATGGTTAAATGTCAAAAGCCAGCATCAGCGTTCAGCGGTGAGGATTCTGCTATTTCGTGGCAGATTTACATACGCATGTATGTATGTTCTATGGGCATGATATATCCGTTTAACCTCAAAATGTTCACTTCACTCGCTCCCCAAACATAGTCATGCATCATTCCCGAACGGAAACAATATTTGGAGGGTGAATCGCGTGGTTGACACGTGATTCCACCATCATAAATTATATTGTAAATAGTAGCAGTTACACGGTAATACGTACGGCTGGATGAAGATGTAAACTTAAACTTTTAGGAAATCGTGTCCTGTATATGCGGATACTTTCACAAGACCATACCATGGAAACGTTGGTGCGTGTTGTATGCAAAGCTGTCATTCGTTCAGTCATTGTGTTTTCAACACTCAAAATCGAGATTGTAAATCTGAAGTTGTTATCACTTTGTAGGGAGACGCTCTATAGTTGCGATTTGAATATGTGTACAATGATTCAGCAATTTATAGATGATAAAATGAAGAGGTCTATTCAAAAATTATATCTTGATGAAATTTATGGTTCGATGAAAATAAAACGTGAATTGAAACTTTATGAAGGATTATTTGTTATGAAGAGTTGAAAATTTAGGATAATTTTAAATTGATTCCACGTCTAAGTTTCACTAGAAGAACAGAACAGAACTGAGAGACTAACTAACTTTTTCGACTCTGTTTAGGATGATGTTTCTTTTAAATGCATCAGTTCCCAAGCGGTGGGTAATGATGGGCCCCTGGGGGATGCTTCACAATTAAACACTAAACATAAGGATTACAAAATACATGATTATCATTTGAAATCCAAGGGTCCGTTTAAAAGAGTGTCGCAGGGAGATTGGATTCAGAAGGGGATGATGGCACC
Organism: Microchrysa polita; assembly: GCA_949715475.1. NCBI lineage: Eukaryota > Metazoa > Arthropoda > Insecta > Diptera > Stratiomyidae > Microchrysa > Microchrysa polita. The sequence goes on along the minus strand of OX454421.1, from coordinate 11,532,849 downwards.
GACTTGAAAAAAAAATTAAAATTCTTATATTCGCGCATTAAGTATTAATGAACTTAGTAAAATTTATGTTTTCAGCATATACATACATTTGTGAGATTTTTATGCTAATAGTTTATAGTCTTCATTTTCGAAACTGTGATTTATGTATTTAACACCTTGCGTGCTATATGTCGCCGGTGAACACACTAAACTCGATTCCTTACAGGCCAGTGTGTCACCGGTGAACACCACACATTAATTTATTCCCCCCCCCCCCCCAGGCCAAGCAATTATTTTCAGGTTGTCGGCTTTAAAATTTGAAAGGAGTTTTGTTAGGGTATTTACAGACGTTGCAGTGACGTAGTTTCAACACAAATTCAGAGTGTGACCGGAGATTGGCCCAAAAAATTTGCGATATATAATGGAAAATTCAGCCTGCGTTGTTTGTACCATTAGATATTCTGTTTATTTCCTTTTTTAGTACTTTTGATCCTTCAAAGTGAAATCTTTTTTCTTTCGAGCTAAAATGAGAAGTAAAACTCATTAAAGACACAACAAAAATCAAATACACAATGATTAAATTAAATTATTCACCACAATAACGTGTGTCACCGGTGACACCAATTAAATTTGTTTTTCCTTCCAAACGATTTTAGTTATTATTGACTTGCTTGAAGCAGTAATCATAAATGACATAAGAAACTGCCGGAAAAAAAATATGATGAAACAACAAAACAACTTTGGAGTGCGTTCTACAGTGTAAATCGAAACAAGAAATTTTGTTTTCCAACTTTACTCCTAATTTACTAAAGCTTGTGAACCCTTCTCCGAATGATACGTGCATGGCTAATTTAAATACAATTTACTACAAATATTATTCAGCTATTCAACAACTAAAAATAAAATTTAAGTTGTTATGGGATGAAAAAATCAACCAACGTTGTTGTTTTGCCGGAATCGCTTGCATCGACAAATACAATTATTTTTGAGTAAAATGTAAATTAAAAAGAATACTACAAATGTGTCACTGGTAACACATTGGCCTATGCGGAATGTCTTTCTCTGTGTTCACCGGTGATACATGGGCTGTGGTGAATCGTTTATGTGTGCTCACCGGTGACTCAATGGCAGGCTAGGTGTTAATATTTCATAAAATTCTGCGTATATATGACCTTGTCTCTCGCCCGGCAATCAAGAAAGGGAGGAGATGGTTTAGGAAAAAGCCTCCCTCAAAAGTAATTTTTTGTTTGATCGATTTTATGGTGTAGCGCGTAGTGTTTCGATGTCATCGGTAAAAGACTTTCTTTCATAATGGAATAGGGTACTGCGGGTAGCGAAGAACTCTTAACTTTGTATCTCTCCGATCGCATGATGTCGGCCCTGGCAGGGATGTACGCAGAAAAACATTTCGGGAGGGGTTTTAGCAAAAAGTCTAATTGATATTTTAAAGCTGATAAGCGCGATCAAATCACTATGGAAGTATGGAAGTTATTTCAGTCCGTTTACATTTACTTAATATCATTACAGCTTTAAACTAGTTGCAAACCGCCTCCAAGTCTCATAGTTACCACTATTGTTGCTCTATGCAGCTTAAATCCACTAGAGAATGCTAATTTTACTAATGCACCGAAGGACATAATTCCGAATTAACTGCAGCTCCTAAGGCCCATATCGATAAGTTGGTGGAAATATGGTGCAGCATGCAGTTCAGTTTTCCTACTTCCGAGAGACACTTCATTGGCTTCTAAACTGCAAAAATAATTTTGCCAGCACATCATTTTCATGATTCTGAGTTCTTTCTTAATTGGATTTAGTCGCCGAAAATATACGTAATTGCTATTTTACAATTGTCGACGAGTGGATCTGATTTATCTTTTTAGTTAGTTAATTTTACTTTACCCTGACCAATTTTATCAGATTATACACCAGGAAATACTTCAAATAAAGTTTATGGAAAAAATAAAAAAAATAAATATTGGAAGTGCGGTTAAACAATAATCTATCGCATTCAGCCATTTGCTATAATAATGCTCAAGATCGTGAAGCGGATTGCAACTAAGGAATTCTTCATCATCAAAACGCCCAGGATCGATGTAGAGGAAAGTTGAAAGCTCAAAGCTCACATGTATCTACTATTTATTCCCGTGTGAGGGGAAAATTTGCAGAATGTTTCTCTCAAATTCGTGTTGGTTGGCTCTGATTGTCTGTTCTGTTTTTTTTTATACCCTTCACTCGTAGAGTAAAGGGTATATTAACTTTGTCATGAAGTTTGTAACGCATTGAAGGAAGCATCTCCGACCATATAAAATATGTATATATATGATCAGCATGACGAGCTGAGTCGATTGGGCGATGTCCGTCTGTCTGTCTGTCCGTCTGTCCGTCTGTCCGTCTGTCCGTCTGTCCGTCTGTTGCTACGCGTTTTACTCGGCCAGTTTAAAAGCTATCAAGCTGAAATTTTGCACACATGCTTCTTTTTATTTCAGGCAGTTTGTATGTTCGAATCGCTAAAATCGAACCGTGGGGTTATGGGGCTGCCAGACAAACCTAACCCCCCCAGTTTGGTTTTTCTGAGAAAAACTTTTTCATGCGTGCACCAATTTCAACAAAATTTCACACAAATGTGTTTTTATTGATAAAACAAAACATATGTAAGAATGGATCAAATCGGACTATGGGGTCATGGGGCTGCCATACAAACTTAACCCCCCAAATTAGGTTCTTCTAAGAAAAACTTTTTCATTTGTGCACCAATTTCAACCAAATTTCATACAAATGTGTTTCTATTGATGCCACAAAACATATGTAAGAATGGTTGGAATTGGACTGTGGGGTCATGGGGCTGTCATACAAACCGAACCCCCCCAAATTGAGTTCTTCTACGAAAAACTTTTTTATTTGTGCATCACTTTCAACCAAAACTCGTAAAAGTGCATCTCTATTGATGCCATAAGACATTGTGTAACAATGAATGGAATCGGTCTATGGGGTCATGGGGCTACCATACAAACACAACCCCCCATTTTAGATCTTCTAAGAAACATTTTTTCCACACCAATGTCAAAAAAACTTAATGCGTCCTTATCAAAACAAAAAAAAATAAAACGAATGGAATCATACTATGGGACCGTGCTCCCGCATCCCCCCAATAAAGTTTTCTGAGTAAATATTTTTATTTTCCCACTTAACCAAAAACACACAAATATTGTTTTATCGACGCCACATAAGGAAAAGAATGGGGAAGGATTGAACACAAGTCATATGTTCGCCCAAAAAAACTTTTAGCCCGAGGAGAGTGAAGGGTATTCAAATTTCGGCCGCGCCCGAAATTAGCCTCGGTCTCGTTTAATATTGATATCCGGATAACGATATTTCAATCATACGCTAAATGGGATCGCAGCCACAACCTCTAATGAAGCCAATATACACATGTTCACTAATTATCATTTCTTCTTATTATTATTATTGAAAGTTAAATTACTTTTTAAATCTCTTCGGGAGGGGTCCGGACCCTTGGACCTGTCCGCTGGCTCTGGTCTGTCGGTCAAAATGATTGCCTCAAAAAATGTACTGTTTTTATATTACCCAAATTTATCAACCAAATGATTCAAACACTATTGCAAACATCAAAAATTTTTGGAGGGGGTTTGAACCCTCAAAACCCCTACGTAGGATCGCCACTGGGCTCTAGTAATAGTATGATAGCACCTTACCATAATTTAAGGGTCTTATCAACTCCACCGATTGACGGAAATCCTGACAATTATCCCAGTAGCTTACCCGTAATATTCTAAGCCATTTGTGTCCGCGAATCCTGATAAGGTTCAATTCGGCTCCGATCTAATAAAACTTGAGAATGATCCCTGTCGAGTCAGTTCATCCGCTACATCTTTTCCCGTCGATGTCTCTGCACAAAACTATCAGAAGAGAGAGCCATGATGCATGTTTAGATGTCCGTTGATAGCAGGGAAGTGAATCGGAGAAAGTGTACCATAGTTATAGCAAAAAATTTTGATCACTTATTTGTTATGATAAAATCTTGGGTGGCAGTGAAAATCGGCACAATTGGACCAAGGGTTCCCCTGCCTCCCATACAAATTACCCCTCGTTGATATTTTAATTCGGCCATAACTTTCGACAGAATATCGCTATCGACCTGCAATTTTGATCAATACCTAATTATCACATTATGCTTTGAGTTGATGGAAAGTTGAGTGGATGCGCGATCCTCGAAGAAAACCATGCGCTATTAAACTTTCAGATTAAAAAGTTTCCGGAAACGGTTATTACATTTATAACGGTAACCTTTACGAAATTATTCTTCTGTGATGTCCCGGATGTAGGTCCTTTTGATGTGGTCCCTTTTGGTTACACCAACTGACATGCTTAACATTTTCATTTCGGTTCCAGTCATTTCTTTCGCATAAACTTTATTCCTACATGGTCCAGCATTCAGATCCATACATGAGTGCGCGACGTACAACCGTTTTGTACAAGTTGCCCTTTAGTTTCAGTGGCATCTTCTTATAGCAGAAAACTCCAGAGTTTTCTCGCCACTTCATCCATAGGGAATTCAATACCTACTAAGCTTTAATTTTGGAATTCCAAACAAATTCTTTACAAAGCCTAGCCGAGCTATAGTGGATTCCGCTAATGAGTCTGAATAAATCGGTTTCTACCACATAGGCATAGTTCGGAGGGCGCAAAGCTATGGGACAGTTTGTTTAGAACCGCAAGATCAATGTATTTTGCATATACCACTTTTCAAGACATATTACAAATTATTCATAATTTATTTATTATTAAAAAAAATATTTTTTTTTCGTATGTTTGACCCTAGGTTGGGGTTTGTGGTCATAAATAAAAAATCGTAAAAATCAGCTTGTATTTTTACAGGATGTCGGGAAACTACTGCATTAACGCTCCGGAAAATGATTTTTCATATGATTTGTGACAAAAAAAAAGAAGGAGTAAAGGACTTACTCCAAATTCTTAACCAGGGCCAGCCTTAGCATTCTGGTGGTCCTGGTCCAAATCGATGATGGTGACCCCTGCCAATGCCCGAACAAAATTTTAGCTTCAGTTGGTGGGACAAAATAAAATATAAAAAGATAGACCACGAAGCAGACTTTCTTAAACATTTTACTGGCTCGTTTTATTTCGTCAAATTGAGCTTGGCGAGCCAATAAAAAAATGAAGACGAACTTTGGAGGTATAGGCCAAAATAGCAATGCTTTAAAACTATGCGACTATGGTGAGTATTGGAAATGTTTCTTAAAACCCCTTTTATATACGTTTAAAGCAAAAATTGGGAGCTGCTAGCCACTGTCATTTAGCTCTTTCTAAGAAATATAGGTACTTATTTACCCTGTAAAATTTTCAATCTTTTCTCATCATCGTTAGTTAAATTACAGGCAAATTGTGATTATTTTGCTGAGCTTTCTTTGAAAGATAAATTTAATTGTCGGACGCTTCTAAATAAATCACAAAAATGTGTTCATATACACTTTTCTTATCTATTTTTTGTCTTTGGAACAGTTCCTTTTTTTTATCTCGGAGTTGAAAGTCGTAAAAAAATCGGTCGAGTCACTGTATCACTGGTTTTCCCTCGCCAAACATTTCAAACACCATCCGTCAGATGAATGGTATTTCGAATGTTTGACGAGGGAAAAGCAGTCATACAGCGACTTGGCCAAATTTTTTTACGATTTTCAACTCCATTTCATATCTTTGGGTGTTTTATGCTCATTATCGGTAGACATGGAATCGATCATGGCAATTTAATTTTTTTTTTTATAGAATTAGCTTAGGTTTATCCTGAAGCTTTTGGAGTTCGGACATTTAAAAATTTCCGATAAGCTTTAAAACATCAAGCGTGTTTGCAACCTCTTTTTTATTTGGCAACATCGACCAGCTACTCGTATTCCATTGATTTCGCATCGGTTATTATACTGTGGCGTAGTAAATGTTTCGATTATTTATTTTTGATAAAAAATAATAAGTTAGCCATGAAAATAAAAACTGAAGTTAGCCTTGAGAAAAATTAAAATAAATTGAAAAATTATAAAAAAGAATAGTTAGTCAAGAAGAGATTGTCAATTAAAAATCTGCAATATAATTTTACAAATAATTATAAAAATAAAATAAATAAATAAATATAATAAAATAAATTATAGAGTTTATAATTAAAAACCTCTATAAATTGGTGACCCCTGACTATAAAAATAGTTAACCAAATATCAAAACTGAACAGTTTTCGAAAAAAAATTTTTCCTCGTATTAAAATATGGTTCGTCTCAAGATATACATATCTACATAGATTTACAAATATCAACATCATCATCATCATTGAAGCATCAAGCTGCGAATAATTTGAAGTTTGACTTGATTCGCTCTTTATTACTATTGGTCACATCTGTGCTGTGAGCACCTAACATCGACTCAAATCTCAACCATTCTCATCATACATGTACAGGATTCGAGTGAACGCAATTACCCGAAACATTCCTCCAGTTATGTCGAGAACCAATTTGCGAATATCATTTCAATAAGTTGCCACGGACTAGCGGAATAATAGCGGAATAACATAGTCATCATCATCTACGATTCGGAATATCATCAAAACTATCAAGTACATATTTATATTGGTAAATTTTAATAATTTTCAGTATTTTCTTTAAAAAATTGTAAAAATAATCGAATCATTTGCAAATCGTTCGTTTTTCAAATATTAATTATGACGACTAACGATACCGAGGGTTCAGATTTATTAGTCGACATAAACGCCCAATCTACTATAAATCCAGTTAGTGTTAAACTTCCACCTTTTTGGAAAGACCTACCGGACTTATGGTTTAAACGAGCAGAAGCTCAATTTAATATTTCGAAAATTTCAAGCGAAATTACCAAATTTAATCATATCTTGAGTTTGTTAGATTGCGAGGCAATCAAAGTTGTTGCTGATATTATCAGTAATCCTCCTGGCGAACGTCCTTATTCTTCAATAAAGACGCCTTAATTTCACGTTTAACTTTGAGTGAAACGTCTAAATTGCGTCAATTGTTCACCAATATCGCACTATAGGACAAAATGCCATCTCAGTTATTCCGCGAAATGCGTCAACTAGCTGGAGATCAAGTCGGTGATGACTTACTGAAATCATTATGGTTACAGCGTCTTCCTGACAACATCCAAAAGTCAAATTCGCGTTCACGATCAAATTCACATGCAAGAAGTGTTTCTCGTAACGGAAAAACGCAAAATCGTTTTTGTTGGTATCATTTCAAATTTGGTGTTAAAGCTAACAAATGTATCCAACCGTGTTCATTTAATTCATCAAAATGTTCAAATTCTTCGTCATTAAAAAACTAGATTGTGTGAAATCTTCGGCGACTGGTTTCACTAAATTTAGTTCATGTCGCCTTACCATCTTCGACAATACCACTAAACGTCGATTTCTTATTGACACAGGTGCAGACATATCTGTGATTCCTGCTTCAACCTTTAACAAACGTTTTCCAGAGTCATTAAAACTTACTGCGGCAAATTCATCTACTATAAACACTTATGGTAGAAAACTAGTTTCTCTGGATCTTGGCTTAAGAAGGAATTTTACATGGGAATTCGTCATTGCAGACATTGAAAAGCCAATAATTGGAGCTGATTTTTTGTGTCATTATGGTTTATTAGTAGATATTGCTAAGAAGGCACTTATCGATCCAGTCACAAATCTGAATACTGTTGGGTTAATTTCGAAAGAAAAATTTTCAACCCTATCTATTCAGATTGACAATTCGCTGCATCCTTGTGTTAAAGAACTTTTCTCTACTTACCGAGAAATTACGTCTTCTAACAATTTTATTAAACCAGTCAAACACAACGTCTCTCATTCTATCTCCACTTTTGGATCACCGGTAACATCCAAAGTTCGTCGATTGCCACCTGATAAGCTTGCTGCAGCTAAACAAGAATTTGATTTTCTACTTCAGCAAGGCATTTGCAGACCTTCAGAGAGCCAGTGGTCCTCACCGCTTCATATGGTCAAAAAAAGTAATGGCGAATGGCGTCCATGTGGTGACTATCGCCGTTTAAATGCTAACACCAAACCTGATCGATATCCCATTCCTAACATTCAGGACATTACTCAAAATCTTTCAGGTTGTAAATATTTTTCAACACTAGATTTGGTAAAGGCATATCATCAAATTCCTGTAGCACCCGAAGATATTCCCAAGACTGCTATTTGCACTCCATTCGGTCTTTTTGAATTTACTCGAATGACTTTCGGTCTTTGTAATGCGGACTTTTCAACGTTTCATTCATGAAGTACTGAAAAATTTAGACTTTTGTTTTTCATATTTAGATGACGTTCTTATTGCATCCAAATCTGAATCAGAACATTTTAAACACTTGTCTATTATTTTTGGAAGATTCGTTGAATATGGACTTGTAATTAATGTCGAAAAATGTAATTTTTTTAAACAACAAATTAAATTCTTAGGACATTTGATCTCTCCTCAAGGTGTTAAGCCTTTAGCAAACAAATGTCAAACCATTATGGAAATAAAATTACCAGCTACAATACAAGATCTTAGACGTTTTCTTGGAATGGTTAATTTTTACCGTCGTTTCCTTCCTCATGCAGCACACCATCAAGCACTTTTAAACAATTTACTTGTGGGTGCCCGCAAATCTGATAAGCGAAAAGTTCCATGGACTCCTAAAGCCATTGAAGCTTTTGAATTCACTAAAAAACAGTTGTTTGATGCCTCAGTTCTTGCATATCCGATTAATGACGTTCCATTAGCTTTGTTCGTTGATGCTTCTAACATAGCTGTAGGTGCGGCTCTTCAACAATTTGTCGATGGTTCTTGGCAACCACTAGGTTTCTTATCCAAGAAACTTAATAGTGCTCAACGTAACTATAGTACTTACGACAGAGAGCTTTTGGCTATGTACCTATCTGTTAAATTTTTTAGATATTTCATAGAAGGCAGGAATTTTACAATTTACACGGATCATAAACCGCTGACTTTTGCTTTTAAACAAAATCCGGAAAAGGCTTCACCAACTCAACATAGACACCTCTCTTTTATTAGTGAATTCACGTCCGATATTCGTCATATCAAAGGTAGTGACAATATTATTGCTGATACCTTATCACGACTAGATGAAATAAAGGTTCCTAGTAATATTGATTTTGAAGCGATGGCTCATATTCAATTATCTGATCCTATTCTTCAAGAACTTTTGAAAAATCCTGAATACACGTTCAAAAAAATTTCCTTTCCAGGTAACGACTTTAAAATTTATTGTGAAATTTCCGATAATTATGTCAGACCTTACGTTCCTGAACAATTTCGCAATTTGATCTTTTCATCAATTCATAATTTGGCTCATCCAAGTATTCGTGCCACAAAACGTTTAGTAACAAGTAAATATTTTTGGCCTTCAATTAACAAAGCTGTTACGTCATGGTCTCGTCAATGTTTGGCTTGTCAGAAATCCAAAATTTCTCAAAATGTAAAAGCTCCTCACGGTAGTTTCAATCAAGCTTCGGAACGTTTTGAAATCATTCACATTGACATTATTGGTCCTCTTCCATCTTCACAAGGCTTTACATATTGCCTTACTACACTCTAAAAAATTTTACTCCAATAATAGGAGGAAACTTTTTTTCCTTCTATTATAGTTGTAAATTTACACCACGATATGAACTAGAGTAATTTTACGCCTTACGGTGTAAATATTTACTACAAAATTGGTGTAAATCTACAAACAATTTGCACTGGAAAAAATGTAAATTTACACCGGCAAATATGTAAATTTACATCCGGGTTTATAATAATATTTACGGCTGCCAGTTCTTCGATCTAAATCGTCCTTGAGCTACCTGTTATTCCAACGGCCAAGAGCTGCCACACCCCCTTTGGTTCAAGAGCAAAAAAGCGCTACAACACAACAATGATATGATGTTCACACGAACGCACTTCGGACGGAACATACTAACTGCACACAGAACAAGTCACTTGTGAGATACAGGAAAATGCAATAATGCACAAAAGTATTGTAACACACTCAGTTTGACAGAAATGTAGGTGTGACTTTTTACACCAAAATCGTAATATTACATGAAAATTTCCTTCCAATTGGTAAATATACACTGAAAATGTAAAGTTACACAAATGTGGTGTAAAATTACACCAAAATAGAGTAATATTTAAAAAATATGTGTAATATTACACTATTTTGTTAGTATACTGGAAATTTTGTTGAAAAATAAACGTTTACGGTAATTTTGCGAGAAAAAAGGTGTAAAATTCAACGAATTTTCGATGTAAAATTCAACCTTGTTTTTACAGTGTATAATCGATAGATTCACTCGATGGCCTGAGGCAATACCTCTCTCTAGTATTACGGCTCAATCTTGAGCTGAAGCGTTAGTTAAGGAGTGGATTGCTAGGTTTGGTGTACCTCGTATCATCGTAACAGATCAAGGTAGACAATTTGAATCTGAATTATTTGCCGAATTGGGACGTGTGTTGGGTTTTAAAAGGAATCGCACTACTGCATACCATCCTCAATCTAATGGTATTGTCGAACGATGGCATAGAACTCTTAAAACTTCTATTATGGCACATAATAATCCATCATGGACAAAAATTTTACCCCTTGTTCTTTTAGGTCTTAGATCTATGTTCAAGGAAGATATTTCTGCTTCTTCATCTCAACTTGTGTATGGTCAAAATCCCCGTTTACCTAGTGATTTCTTAGATGGTTCACCTAAAGTTGAGATTCAAAATGATTTTGTTAAAGAATTAAAATCTCATTTTTCTTCAATTAAACCTTCAGATACTTCAAACCACGCATCTAATCGATTTTTCGTTACATTCTTGTTCTCATGTTTTTGTTCGAACAGATGCTGTTCGTTTATCGTTACAAAGTCCATATGAAGGTCCATTTGAAGTGATTAAGAGAGATAAACATTTCTTTACTTTGAAAATTAAGAATAAGGACGTTAATATTTCACTTAATAGACTTAAGCCTTGTTATCTTCCTGTTTGTGAGAAAATTACTGATGATAATCAACAACAACTTCCTTCAACAAAAAATAAATCGGTTCATTCCAAATCAAAAAAAGTATCCATTAATTTAAATCAAAACATAAGTCATACTATTTCTTCACGATATGTTACTCATTCAGGTCGAGTTACTGTCACTCCTCAATCGTATCGCGAAATTTAGACATCGCTGAGGAGGGGGTATTGTGGCGTAGTAAATGTTTCGATTATTTATTTTTGATAAAAAATAATAAGTTAGCCATGAAAATAAAAATTGAAGTTAGACTTGAGAAAAATTAAAATAAATTGAAAAATTATAAAAAAGAATAGTTAGTCGAGAAGAGATTGTCAATTAAAAATCTGTAATCTAATTTTACAAATAATTATAAAAATAAAATAATTAAATAAATATAATAAAATAAATTATAGAGTTTATAATTAAAAACCTCTATAATACCCTTCGCTCGTAGACGAAGGGTATATTTACTTTGTCATGAAGTTTGTAACGCATTGAAGGAAGCATCTCCGACCATATAATAAGTATACATACAAAACTGTTCACGAAATTAAAGATTTTTGCTTTTTATGCCGCTGTGAAATTAGGAGAAAGAAATCAATGAAACTTTTAAATAAATATTTTATTTTATTCTAAGCAAACAAATCAAAGAAACATGAAAATTAAATTATAATATTTAATAAAAAAATGGATTTGTTTATTCACTTTTTGAACACTTTTGCGGGTCGCAGGCAATTTCGATTTTAATACATCGTATAACCGCATGTGGCCTTAATAATGGCGTCGATACGCTTGGGCATACTTTGGATAAGGTTATCCAACATTTGAGCATCAATTTTCTCCCATTCGCTTTGAACTTTTTCCCAAAAGCTCGTCCACAGGTTTCAGAATATCCTTATTTGCGAGCAGCCGTTTTTTTGGAACAGACCACAAATTTTCAATAGGATTTAGGTCGAATAACTGAGCTGGCCAATATATTGTCCTAATATTATTATTTTCCATTTCCATTCTTTTGTTATTTTGGCCGTATGTTTGGGGTCATTATCATTCGTAAAGATTGCGTCTTCAGTTTCGCAACCAAAAACATGAATACTCGGAATCATAGAGACCTTCAGGATGTCTATATAATCAATTGCACGCATTCCCTTTATTCGACGCAATTTTCCACACTTGTTGCATTTAAAACAACTCCAAACCATTGAAGAGCCTCCACCGAATTTGAGACTTTTGATGATATTATATTCGCGGAGCCCTAATTTTTTGTCCACCTAAGTCCAAGTCCTCCCAACAGAGCCTAGTCGATTCATGTTATTCTCATCAGACCATATTGCAGACTTCCAATGAGCAATAGCCCAATTTCGGATCTGCTTAGCAAAGGTTAAGCGGGCTTTCTTATGGTGCTCTCGTAAGAATGGCTTCTAAGCCTTTGTTTTCGCTTTTAACCCTCCGGTTTTAAGACACCTACGGTCTGTGTCATCTGAAATACGGATCCCCCGTGTGCTCCGTAGCTCTAGATTCCCTTACGCAGCATTTTCAACGGCACCAGTAACAATTATCCGACGAAAATAACGCTCGGATTAGGGGGATAGCTATTTCGGGCGACTTCTTTTGAATCCTGAGAGAGGTTTTAACAAAAGAATGTCTGGAAAATAACAATATTAGGACAATAAAATGGCACGCTCAGTCACCCGACCTAAATCCTATTGAAAATTTGTGGTATGTAAAACAAAAAACGGCCGCTCGCAAATAAGGATATTTAGAAAACCGTGGACGAGCTTTGGGAAAAAGCTCATTGCAAATGAGAGAAAATTGATGCTCAACTGTTGGCATGCCCTAGCGTATCGACGCCATTATTAAGGCCACATGCGGTTATACGATGTATTAAAATCGAAATTTCCTGCGACCCGCAAAAGAGTTCACAAAAGTAAATAAACAAATCCATTTTTTTTATTAAATATTATAATTTAATTTTCATGTTTCTTTGATTTGTTTGCTTAGAATAAAATAAAATATTTATTTAAGTTAAAAGTTTCTTTGATTTCTTTCTCCTAATTTCACAGCTGCCAAAAAAGGAAAAAATCTTTCAAGTAAATTTCACACAAATGTATTTCTATTGATGACACACAACATATGTGAGAATCGATCAAATCGGACCAAGGGGTAATGGGGCTGCCATACAAACTCAACCCCCCAAATTAGGTTCTTCTGAGAAAAACTTTTTTGTTTGTGCATAGATTTCAACCAAATTTCACACGAACGTTTTTCTCTTCATGACACAAAACATATCACAAAACCCCCCCATTTCTTCTATTTCTGTTTCTTCTAAGAGACATTTTTTGCACCAATTTCACAAAACCTTTAATTAATGTGTCTTTAGCAAAGCAACAAAAAAGTTAAAAACGAATGGAATCGTACTGTGGAGTCATGCTCCCGCAACACAAATAAAATTTTCCGAGTAAATATTTTTATTTGCCCACTTATTTCAACCAAGCCCAAAACTTTTGTCAAGACAGAAGAAAAAGAACGAGGAGGGGGGTTAAATACAAGTCATAGGTACGCCCGAAAAAACTTTTAGCCCAAGGAGAGCGAAGCGTATCCAAATTTCGGCCGCGCACGAAATTAGCCTCGGCCCCGGGGGTTGGCGAGCGTAGCGAGCAGGGGGCGAAACCCCCTAGTTTTTGATTATCTTGTTGCGTGGAGGCCCCTAGAGAGTGAAGCAATTTCCGAGTGGTGGTCCCCCAAAAACAAAAGGTTCGATGGCATGGTGGCCCCTTGAAAGTGGTGGCCCTGGTCGACCGCCCAGTTCACCCACCCCTAGGGCCGGACCTGTTCTTAACCCTTTAGTTGCCACAGGCATTTAACAAATTTTACAGACGATCAAATTCTTGAACAACTAAATTTTCAATCAATATTTCCAAAACTGCAGCAGCTAGAATACTGAAATAATATGATTATCATATTTTCCTAAGAAAAATCAATAAAAATTGCCAATAAAAAGTGTACCATAGCTTCCAAGTCAAATTTTTGGTTAAAGTTTTAAATTTAAAAAATTGCAGTGACTTGGTGTTAAAGTCGAGAAAACTGCAAAAATTGATTAAAATTTTATGCTGAAATATGATATTTCGCAAAACTTTTGAATGTTCGATCTTGAATGAATTTTGCTGAATTGCATCATCCATTATTGCTGAATCAGTTCCTATTCAGCACTCATGAATTTCAATTAGCAAGGCTAAAAAAAGAAAAGTTTTCAAATAAAATTATTAAATGTACACAGCACATCTTTTTTCTAGCGAAACTGTGCCAATAGTTGCATAATCTAGTTAATTTTTCTTTCCGAAAATTTTCCCTATTAAAAATAACTAGAAATGAAGTTTGAATCAATCCAGTGAACTATTTAGAAATGCATTTGCCATACAGTGAGCATGGCCTTAAATTCAAAAATCCCCTGGTAGGAATTCAGTTGGACAGCCTTGCACTACACCAATTACCAAAAGGTCTGTTTTTGAGATAGGATCGCATTATTCACAGGATTTTCTAAAAACATAAGGATTAAACTAGTTGTTGTACCATATTGAACTGCAATTTAAATAAGTTTTTTGTTTGTGGTTTTAATCAATCCTGTTGATAGTGTGAATCTCATATAATATTAGTGTGTAGTGCAAACAAATTTAGTTTCCAAGGAACAATTTATCAAATCGCATTTAGCGTAGTTCAAAAAATCTGACCTGTACTACGACAACTGCAAATACCACATTAAAATATTATTCTTCCCACACACAGAAAAAAATCAAATCTTGAACGTGAACATCGGTTCCTATGCTATATGAACTGACTTTTACTTTGTAACAGAGTCATTTAACTTCTGTAGATGACGTGTAAATTATCAAAGCCCCGCTTCACGTTATTCGCGAAACAGACCATTAAACAGAAGTCTATGTGCCGAAACAGCATAATAAATTACGCTTAAAAGAAAAGCGGAAAGACGCGCGGCTACGGCTATAGGCAGCTTCCCTAAAAAAACAAAACTCATAAAATTTATGGAATACTCGTATAGTATGTATGTTTGAATGTATATTAAGTATACGTTCTATGAGTCCACAATAAATATGGTCACGTTAATTATTCTACGACTTCGTAAACACTTTCTGTTTCACTTTGCTTTTTTCCATACACATTTTCATTGTTTCATTCTTTGTCTTTGTATGAATTTAAATTTTGAGCCTTAGATCCAAAAAAAGGACACACCAATTCATTAAATTTCGTGGCAGTTCTTTTCAATCCGGAGGCGATAGGACCAGTTTGTTGCACCATATGGTCCATCAAAGCTTCCACTTCCTGATGTTGGTATTTTCTTTTATGCTGTACCTATTTCAAACGTCACCTTTCAGTCTAGTCATGCCGAAAAAAGTGTATGCGTATCGCAGTAAAGTGTCCGTGAAAACAATACCAAGTATAAAACGCCGTAAAATTATTTCAAATTTTTTTTTCCACCTACTGTTTGATGGTGAAATTTATGCTCGTCATTGATGATGATGCAACAAAATAGAAAAAAGCGTGCCTCTCCACAATTCAGTCCACCAAACGGTCCTCTAGCAAATAATTGAATTATGGAATACAAGTGAAAAGAAAGTTTCCCGCTGAGATTGTTTGAATTGTACGGTGATGAAAAGAAGAAATCATCCGCGCGATTCTCCCCTCACTTTGTATACAAGATTTTTTTACGAGCGCAGTTATTTGTGGGTTAATAGCAGAATTAATGGTTTACAGCTGTTCTATTCTATTTGCGGGCGACAATGAAATTTTATGATGAAATTTTGAAGGATTTTTGGCGCATGCCACCGCACTTGTCGCACGCGGTTGATTGATATGTATTACCTCGAGAATTTCGCTGGAATCACGCTCGTCGTTCTAGGAAACACAAAAACATGTTTCAATACTATACGATGACACATAAGCCGGTGACTTACTTCAACGCTATGTAGTAAACTTTTTAATGCAGTTATAATGCAAATAAGAGAGTTGTCTAATTAGTTTTAATGGACGTTTTACCAACTCGCCCAAAGATTCTATCTTTTCTTGCGTACAGTCCATCTACCAACAATATGCTAATTCAACGGTGGAAAAGATGCGGTTAATTGGTATAGCCGCGAAATTTCAATTCAACCAGATATCCTTTTTCTATTGTCTCTGCAAAATGGGTGCGCTGCTGTCTGTAACAAAGCCTGCGAGAATCGACTAGGAAATTTCTCTCAAACCCTCACGATTCTGCAGAGACGAAGGATTATTAAATGCTAAAAATTTCCAGTGAGTGTATTGAGCCTTAAAGAGCAAAAGATAATAAAAATTTGCCCAAGTACATCTTAAAGGGATTGAAACGACAGTGAGATTTCTAAGTGGATGATTTTAATGGGTTTAATGGCGGATAAACGAAGCTGTCGTTTTTTTCGGTGCGGTTTTAAACAAGAGATTAGAGCAGTGAGTGTGGGTATTGTTCTATTGGCGCGGCAGGACCAGGACGAATAAATTTTTCGTGTGCCACAAGAAAATTAGATTGTGGCAGGAGGGTGAATAAATCAATAATGGTAAATTTTCGGTTTAAAGATAATATTGTTAGTTGAGGAGTATTTTTTAGAAATAGGAGTATTGAAGAATTTTTTATTCCGTAATAATTTAAAAATAAAATTATTTGCGTGTTGAAATTTTAAATTGGCATGGTTTCATTGTATGAGAAATAACAAACTTATGTTTCAAATTAATGTATAGTCAACTGATTCGCGAGCTTTTAGTTTGGCACATCAAGTGGTTATGGCAAAAATAGTGAAATAAATGAGTAGTAAATACCACATACTAGTAAGTTGCCTTAACTCCTTGTGGGTCATAGCGCGTCTACAGATCTACTGACTTAAAAGGCTTCTGACCATATATGTATCGTAGTAGACCCCAGGTATTTCCTAATGATGCACATTCTTCATCCACCGATCTGCGCAACGTTATTTTAGGATGACCGCTTTGTCGGCCTCTTTGGGGGAAGGGTTCCATCTCACAGCGCGACCAGCAACGCAGTTATCACACTTCCCCAACGTATGAACAATAATTTGAAATTTTTTAGCGCCAAAAAATTCTTGAGATTCGACGAAGACAAGAATTTATGAAAGTTTGCAATTTATTGGTAACTGCAGCAGTAACTTTTAGGAGGCTGCTCCTATACCTATGATAGCACCAAAAGAACCAAAGGGCGTAAAAGCCCCAGCTGGGTTTTAAGGTACTTTGCCTGAGTTTGGACAACATGCCGAAAGAGTACTTTGCTTGGTTAATGCGGCGAATGATGTCCTGATCCGTACCGCTATCAACAACAACAGTGCTACCTAAGTACACAAATTCGTCTATACCTGTTCTACAAGTTGTCCATTGATTTGATACGTATAGGAAGACCGGGATTTCCAGTCAGCCTAAGAATTTGGATCTTCTTTGTGCTAGTCTTTAGACCGACACCATTTGCCTCCCTCTCGACATCCATAGCCATTTCGCTCAGATCCCAGATTTTATGCGAAAGCGGGCAAATGTCATCAGCGTAGTCCAGGCTTTAGGTAAATCACTAATCACTATAAGAAATACGATTGATGAGAGAATGCAATGCCTGATCCCGCTAAACACTTCAAAGTCCTCCGAAACATTTCCTTTCTGAAGTGCGCGACATTTGGCCCCAACGTAAGTCTCTGGGACACCCATTTTGGGTAAGATACCCCTAGGGTGACCAGATGCCTCGTATTTTATGGGTTACCCCGTTTCTCGAGCACCGAAAATCCAAAAACCCGTAATCCAAAAAATAAAATACGAGGCAAATAATAATAGATGGTTCAAGAAAAAACTCCAACAAAGGGTTAGAGACATTTTTTGTATTAAAGTCAACCAGATACTTCGAAATTTGCCGGAACGCGAAAGTGACGTAATCGAACAAACACTGTTAACCCATTTCCTGCCGCACAGCGACGAAGATTGTTTTTATAAAATTTTCTTGTTAATATGTACTTGATGTTTGAGCTTAGATTTGGAGAAGAAATGCTTTTTTAATTTTTTGGGTTTCGCGGATTACTATGAAAAAATGGTTCGCCAATGGCGGAAAACGATATAAATTATACTTTTACTCAATTTATTTTTCCTGGTCATGCTGTATTGTGTTATTTCGTTAGAATTAACAACATTATCGGTATGATCGTGTTTATTTGTAAAAAAAAAAGAGCATTTTTAAGGTTTTTTTAGGATTCATACGTTAGTCACAGTCATAGTCTCTGTGATTTTGCATACACATTTTACGACTGTATGACTGACAATTTTTCATTTTCTAACAAAAATCCTGTGATCCGATCATGAAAACCATTTGGTCGGACAGGTTCATCAACAATCTCAATCAGTGAACTTAGGTGACGTATTTAGCTCGCGCAATTCAGAGTGGTACTTCCGAAATTGAGGAGAATCGTGGTGAAACTCCAGAAATTGGGTTCTGCGTTCGGCCAGATCCACTACTAATTGCTGGTGACAGTTAATCGGCTCGTTGTTCTTCAAAAATATATTGAGCGGAAAGTACATTTTATCAAAAACGCAAGCCAGTGGATTGAATTTTGTTACTTTTGTTCTAGTCGCAGGTGACAAGGGTTCTCACGTTTTTCCTGATTAGCTCCAAACTAATAAAGCTATCAGTACCTATAGCAACTATATTGGACCCCTGATATTCCAAAACGATTGGGACCGAACCGAACCCAATCCGGATTATCGAGTTGTGCACTATCAGCCTATGGTGATAATAAAATCATTGAAAAATTAACGACTTTAACCTTTAATAATAATCTTTGGGTTCGAAATAATTCTATTCTATTAAGATTATAGAACACAAGAATAAACGAAAGAAAAGTTCAAAATTTCATCAAAATTACAACAAAATTTGGCATAAATCCATATCGGGAGTCTCGGCATTCCGGATTTTGGAGTCCAGAAAATCGGGGTTTTACTGTACATGAATTTTAAATAGAATAAACGCCTTTCCCATTCTTAAATAAACATTTATGCAAATTTGGAATGCATTTTTTTCAGCAGCCGACAGGACTGCATAGAAAATGTCGCGTCTCTTATAAGCGGACTCAAGATATCGTTTTCCGCCAATGGTTCGTCAACGAACCATTAAGTTTAGAGTCGAATTTATTATCCTTAAAAACGAAAATGATAACTTACAGTAGAACCCCGATAATCCGGACCCCGCAAATCCGGATATTCGATAATTCGGATTCGGGTTAAGGCTTAAATTTTCGTGGATTTTGAAAAATCTAAGAATTTTATGGAGTTTTTTTTTAACTTAGTGCGCAATAGATTTAAAAAAATAGGTATTTCGACTAAAAAATTAACCTAAAATTGATCGTCTAGCGGAGCCTTAATAGGTGCATTTCGAAAATCCGAATAGTTCGATAATCCGGATGGAGTATGGTCCCAATCAATCCGGATTATTGGGGCTCTACTGTAACTTCATTTATTAAGAATATTTGTTTAATTTTTAATTTCGTAATCAAGGTGAAATTGGAGAACATCCCGACAAGGGTCACGGGGACAAAAATGAGCAAAATTTACCGTTATTTTTCACGCAAAAACCCAAATTTAAAAATTTAAAAAAAAAATGTATCTGAACAATTTAAATGCTTCTAGAAAGCACTAGTTCAATTCATCCTTCAAATAAATTTGTCTTTTGCAGTTAAATAAAATCAGACAAATGGTTCGTGAACGAACCGAACCAATGGCTGAAATGGGTTAACATGGTAGGTACCTACATGAATGCGTTGCAGTATTTTGAATCTATTTATTCGATTTTGTTTTATTAAAAAAAAATCGTAAAAATCGAAAAACTGTATTTTATACGCAAATGACCCGTAATTCGGAGGCAGGAAGGTGATGTTCCCCCAGATTCAGTCTCGATTCACAATATCGAAAGCCTACGCAAAATCGACAAAGAGTTAATGCAGCGGAGATCTGAATTCGAAGCATTGCTCGATTATTAAAGAAAAACCAAACTGAAAAACCAAACTGAAATACAGCCTGCTCCGCGGGAAGCACACATATGCCCCTCCAATTATTGCATTCTGCCAGGCTGCCCTTCTTCGGAAGTTTGAGTTCCAAACCTTCGTTGAACTCAGTGGGGAAATTTTCCTCGTCCCATGCTCTTACGAGTACAATTAGTGGATGTGGCATCTAGGCGGTAAGGTCTCGTGCTGCTCGATAAAATTCGACAGGAACGCCATCGATCCCAGCAGCTTTATCACGTTTTAGTGCAATAATTGCATTGATTATTTCGCTTTTAGTTGGGGCAGTTTATCGTATACGTTTCGAAAAGCAGCTACATTATCCACATGAGAGGGAACCTTGCCATTTGTTATACAGTTTAAAAATGCAGTGAAGTGCTCTTTCCAACGCCTCATCTGGCCTTCGTCCTGGATAACTTTGCCTTTCATTTCATCAATATCCGTTACAGCAGGCATGTCAAACTAGCGACCCGCGGACCGCATGCAGCCCACCTCGCAGTTTCGTGCGGACCGCGACCATTTCGAAGCAACACAATATGTGTCAATCTAAAAATGGTGAAAATGGAAAGGAGAAAAAAATCAAAAGTTGAACTACAAAAATACATAAACTTCTCAGAAAGTCGGCTTAGGCAAGTTTGAACTATGTTTTAGGAACTTTTCTCTTAATACTACAAACGATTTGCTTTGATTTTATAAGGCGGCTCATCTTTTTTTGTACAGAAAAATATTAAGTCACTGCATGAAACAGTTCTGTCCTGGAATTCAGTTCAGAAAAAAGTGACTGCATTGTCTAGGCTGGATAAAGTCCAAGGCAAGGCTTTTAAAATTATTGGTGATCAATCTATTACATCTCGAATTGAATGTCATGAGCACAGCCGTATAACGTAAGTTGCCTAACATTATTTTATCGTTTTTATATCCATCATTGCTCCAATTAAATATATAACCTTATTCCAGACCTTATGCAATCTCATCACGAACCACCCGTAAAATTTTTCGACTCCTTCCTTACTCGATCAAATACAATGTGGAATAACTTACCATCTTCTGTTTTTCCAGTAAATTATGATGTGCAAAAGTTCAAACTAAATGTGCATCCTCGCCACGTAACAATTTTCGGTCAAGATAGAGAGAGTGGTAAATTTACGGACATAATGTTGACTATACAAGTGCGGTCAATTTAAAGAGGTGGCCATGTGACAGAGTGGTCAACTTAGGGAAGTTCCACTGTATAATTTTCTCAAATGATTTGGGGACCCCTTTACTTGAGGAGCCCCGTCTTTCGTTGAAATCATAGAAAGTGTCTAATGTCAAGCAACATCCAAATCCCTGGAGTAAAGTATGATTTTTTTTTCCAATGCAAAAAAATAAATTGTTTTAATAGGAAATCTTTATAATTGATACTGATATGTACGTATCGTACCTTACGCCACAGATGTGTACCTAGCCATCAAATTTAGCAAACAAAATTGGAAACAATGCTTTTGACTATTGAACAAAATTATCCGAAAAAAAGCTGTTTTTTATTAATGGTTTATATTTTCAGTGCTTCAATTTTTAATTTTTAACGCTCTTTAAAATTGTTGTACCTATTGCTGTAGTTTTTAATGGCTAGAGTTAAATTTAGATATAATAATCAAAGCAACAAAATTTTTAATTTAAAATCATAGTCCAATAGAAATGTAATGAAAGCCTTTTCTATAAATTAAACAAAAGGATTTGATTTTATTCATTGACATTCTTTTCTTTGTTAAAAATTTTAGATCAATTCATCAGATGCTAAACAGTAGGTAGAGAAATAAAAACCGGAGTATAAGTGAGAACATATTTATTATTTGATTACAGTTAGGTATATCAATACTAAAAGTTTCCAAGATTCGAATAGATGAACGGGGCGTATGGGCAATCAGTCAAAAGTCTTTCTTTGTGGTTTTTCCATACACACATACATCTGACATGACTTGAAAACAAGTTCCGAAAAGATTGCAGTTTACCTTGAAGAATAGACGTTAAGACAAATGTCTAACAAAAACTTGCCTGCTGGAAACCACCACAATGCAACATACTCTTCAAACCCAAAGCAAAACATGCTCGTACATACTGCGTCGATACCGCAATTCAAACCGTCGGAAATCGACTGCACTTTTTTGACAAATGAATCCAAATAACAGGTTACTTCATACCGCGGCGCATCCGATGCAATAGTTGGGATCATGGTGTGTCATTTGTTACGTCACTTTGAGAGATGTTCTTTTCGTATGAATATAAATGAGCAACCAGACGGCTGTCCATCAACGCCATCGCACATTGAGCATGAAACCATCCCAAAAGATTGTTACAAATGATCGCAAATAATATATCTGAGGATATGCGGTTCATCTTCAAGCGTAGGTATATAGTTGCTGGCGGTTCGAGTTAAAGAGCGAATAAAATGTGCGGTGCGCTGATGTACCATACGAGTCGAATCAAAGTCATAGAGATCAATCTATCGTGTATCTTGGTACCTAATAATTCCGTAGGTACCGAGTATCAACTCAACCTCGGGTGTATTTTTCACCGTGCGGTTACAGAAATGTTACAAATGTGCGGCAAATTATATTATCAAAGAACGACCGGCGC
The DNA here is from genome assembly GCA_949715475.1 of Microchrysa polita. Lineage (NCBI taxonomy): Eukaryota > Metazoa > Arthropoda > Insecta > Diptera > Stratiomyidae > Microchrysa > Microchrysa polita. The sequence goes on along the minus strand of OX454421.1, from coordinate 11,510,113 downwards.
CAGGACACATTGATTAATCGATTTCTGTGTATACGTATCGGTCGCGCATTCAAACACTCATACAATGTTTTCGTAATTTGATATGACCGCGTTTCTTGTTTATAAGTACACGAAAAAAACGTAGGTTCACAATTTGTCGAATACGTGAGATAGATTTATGAAAAAAACGAAAAAAACTTGAGAACTCACCTTGATTGCTGTTCTTTCGCGATGTTTTCTTCTCCTTCATCCACGGATATTCCGGCACCGAATCCATGCCGTCAGCTGTCACGGGCACCGGATATCCGGGTGTCGAGCCCATTTTTGGACTTTCCGGACTCAAATGATTCAGAAACTCGGCCATTGACGGTTGCGAATTGATGAAACCACTCTCAGTGGACATCCAGTAGGCAGTATCTGCCCGTTTATCACAGTTAGGTCCCATTTTGGTGGGATGCACGTTTGTCGCTTGATTTGATTGCACTTGTAACGGATTCAGCGGTGATTCCGATTTAATTTGTTGACCCATCTGGGCGGTATCTAGACTACTGCACACTTCTTGCATAATTATACAATTTTGTTGAATGAGAGTTTCTCTTCTTTTTGGAATTTGATGGTTCTAGGTTCGGTGGAAGGTTTGGCTCAATTAAATGCTGGATGACAGACGTTCTGAGTCATTGTTTGCTTTTATGTTGTTACTTGTGATCGACTATCTGAAATAAAAGTAATGTATATAAATATATTTTATTATTTTCATTATTTTGTTTTTTGTGTGAATGAATTTTAAATATTTTCCATGGCATACTATACCAATAAAAGAAACAATTAAAACCGATGACCATATCGATATCTGACAGGGTCAGACAAATATAGAATTGTCAGAGTTTTTAAAACGAAAGCGTAGTTATAAAATTTATCATGTGAGTATTTGCATTATAAGTGCTTTTTAATTATCTTAAATATTACTGTATCAAAAAATGCTTTTTAGTCGAAGGTCACCCAGCCCAGCAAACAATTTCAATCGTCTGGGATGCGAATTCAATTCGCCTGCTAGAAAGCATTAGGTATTCGAATTTCATATCGACTTCGGATTAAATTCCCTTCGGGAAGGAATACTGACCGATATTAGAGAGTTTTACACTGACGTATAAAAAACATCTAATAGATGCATTGCGAGCACTCGTGTAAGTGATTTGAACGTGTAATTGTTATAGGCGCAGCAGTATGCGATAAAAAAAAATATTTGCTACAAGTTGAATATTTTTAGATTTACACTATTGCCCCTTTGTTTTACCATTGAAGTTTATTTTAAAATTTAGTTTGGCTTAGAAATCTGTAAAACTGCAATTATCTAAGACAATTCCAAAAAATCTCACTTTTTTAAGACTTTTTCTTACCAAAAAAAATATTATTAACAGCCCCGGTTTTTTCTTTTGATATTGACTATTGGTATGACAAGGCTTCAAATGTTCAGATAATGAAGAAAACAACCTTATGAAGATATTCATTACCTTACAAGAGGATGACAAAGTTGGCATCTAATAGATGCATTGCGTCTATTCGTGTTACATTTTTTATTGCGACTAACGGAAGGTTAAAGACGTCAAATACACGGAAATACGTATGTCCATGCCTCCTTAGGATATGCTAAATTATAATATACTCTTTCGTATACGGTAAGCAAGCGAATTTTTATATGGAATGTCAAATTATGTCGTATTATTTCCAACGACTTGCTAAAACTCTCTATTAATTCGCCAGAATGATAATTTGGCAATACATAGAAAAAGTGAAAAAAAATTTTTTCGCTTTTTTCTATTTTTTTTTTCTATTTTGTCTTTAATTTTTTTACCTTATTTTAATTTTACCTTTTTACACTTTTCTTCTACTGAGAATCGAACCGTTCACCCATTGTTTCGTAGTCCTACGTCCTACGTCCTACAGCTGAGCTATCTGAGATTAGGTACAAATTATGGGAATAAATTAGTTGTTTTATTTTTTGACAATTTCATAATTCTCTCGTTGTGAGTTAATTACTATTTTATCATCCTTGCAATTATAAGACGATACTTCGTTAATAGGAGTCACATTCCTGACATATTGACGATTACGATATCGTTTTCGTAACATTTTTGTGATTTTTCGGAAAAAACGATAAAATTGTTTGCTGTGCATATTTTTAAAATATATTTCTCAGGTTGCTTATATTTTGATCAGGCCTGATCGGCGAGCAAAGTTCGAGGCACTATGCCTTTAGGAAGTACAAGAACTGCTCCCTGATCAGTCAAAATTGCATTCACAATTTTTTAATTAGCTGAGATTGATACTGAGAGAAGTCTCAGTTTGTTTTGAATTAAGTCCTTCGGCACTTCGAAATAATTGAAAGAGAAATAGAGCCTAACTAGAAAGATCAAGTTATGACAAAGTAGGTAATATGAAACTTTAATTGATACCAGTGGCGAACCTGCACCTGCTGACGCATAGTTACCGAACAATACAAAAAATGTTTTATTGAAACCCATATACCCTACACCATTTTACGAGTGTGAGTATAAATATTAATTCCGACAAATTTGAATGACGACCCGAGAGTAACTTTATTCATTACAAATATGTAAATTGATAAAAAAATTATTATAGCCAATAAAAAAATAAATAGGCAAAATGTTGAGTTTGATTTTCGCACCTTCAAATGAGGTGTAGTGCTTTTCGGCGTTGGCTTCGGGCTTCTTTTATGATAATTCGATTGTCCTTTAAGCTATTAAATAAATCTCTTAGTGGTGTGGACACTCTTAGCAGATGTAGAATATACTCGCACTAAACTTCACGGCCATGGTCAACTTCAACCTCTTTCATAAAACCCCTCCCGAAATATTTTCCTGCTTACGTCCCTGATTGATACCAATATTATTGATACTTTACGAGATACAGGTCAATTGTCCCGCTGTCAACTCCATCTGAGAAGAAAAGTTTCCCTAGCGCCATAGGAACGACATTAGCCCAACTTCAGTCCGGATTTTGTTTTTGGCCAAATTTCTATTAGTAGGTCCTGAAAGTATGTTTAAGTCAAAGACATGACGGCGCATAAATACCTATTACAGTCTATAGAATATTTCTACTTGATCAAATGCTATGTTTTATAACCTCTGCAATTGTAATGCTGGAAAGAGTATGGCGTTTTCATGACATGCTAAACTGCAAAAAAATTTACTACCGTGTGACAATGCACCATATGCTCCAATAGGAGTTAGGGTAATCAAGAGAGATGCAGCATATCTCAATTGCAATATGCACCAATCTTAATTTTTATCAATTGGACGGAATATTGAATTATTATTACTTGACCAGTTCGCGGGGAAAAGAACGAAAATAACCAAACTATATTTGTACATACACTCAGAAAAAAATCATCACTTACATTTGAAGTGAAATATATTAAAAACAAAATTGGAATACATCAATAAATCATTTTAAAATAGTATTCACTTTAATGATCTGTTCCAAATTAACTGAAACATCGATTTGAATATTATCCAATATTGTTTTAAAGTTCTTTCATTTTGAAGGCTCTGTCCGTCACATGTAGGTACATAAGCCCGCCGCTATTTTGTTCAGTGCTAGTAATCCCAGATAGCTTAGGTGAAGGAAGTAGGACAGGACTACGAAACGACAGGTACCCGGTTCGATTCCCAGTAGAAGCAAAGTGAAAAAAAAACAAAGTTTTGATAATATGGTAAAAAATAAATAAATAACAGGCGCGTTAATCCAACATTGGACTAACGCCGCAGGGTTAGTGACATCCTATTTCCAAGATCTTATCTGCTTTTTGATGAGGCAATGAGATCAGCATCACGCTCAGCAGTGTTATTTATCCCAATAAATGGGTACTCGTTTAACATCTGAGTGAGATCATAGTCCGTCACAAGCTCGTGAGTTCGAAAAACACCATGGAAAACGGTGAGATTCGAACTCGAAGGCGCTTGCACTAACGGCTAGACCAGTCAGACTACTGGTAAAAAAGATAAGTATAAAATAAATAAAAAAATTTAAAAAAGGGGACAAAAATATTTTTTCACTTTTTTAATCTATAATCAAAAGTTTTTAAATTTAATGGAAATCACTTTTAAAATAAAGTGAAATCACTTTGAAAATAAAGTGATATTCCCTTTCGATTTGTCATACAGCAATTTTAAAAGTACAAGAATCACTTTAATATTTCCACTATTGATTCAAAATAAAACATTTTTGAATTAAACGTAAACGTATATGAATAACAGGCGCGACAATCCAACATTGGACTAAGGCCGCAGGATGTGTTAGTGACCAGGGCCGGATTTAGCCTCTATGACGCCCCCGGGCAGTAACAATTTTGCCGCCCTCCGCCACTAGATAAGCTTGAAAGTAGCAGTTGTCACCTCACAAAGGAAATGTAGGCAAAACGTTAGCGGGTGTATGTGAAAAAATGAAAATTTCATATTTTTTACCGGTAAGCGTATTTTGTTTGCTTGAACATTTTTTATGTCTCTTCCCAGGGGAGGAATCCAGGTGTTCCGTACATCTCCTAAATTTTTTTAGGAATGACTGAAACTCCAAAAAGCTTACGGTAAATATTGAGCACACCTTGACCTAATTTGTTTTCGGTGATAAAGATAACGACAACGAATGATGTTATTCAGCAAAAATCATTCGGAGCCTAAAAAGTTCTAGATTCTCCTGATTTCAACTATTTTAAATTATTTTTTATTTTCGATGGAATTTCCGGTTTTTCTATGAACAAAAAATCGCAGATTCAAAAATTTAAGAGTAAAAACTCTTAAAAATTTAGTTGAACCTATTCACCCGATAGAAACTCAAAAAATTGATAGCCAATGCCGCATTTCTAATATCGAGACTTAGACCTCTCCCGAAACCAAATCCTTGCTTTTATGTGGGGACAAATTTAAGTAAGTAAGTAATTAAACACACGAAAATGTGTAGTTGGATGGGTTACTTGCTTGGGGGCGTTTTGAATTTTCCAAAGGATCGCTATAACCAAAAATATTTTTCGTTTTTTTTTCTTCAAGTCTGGGGCAATTTTAGAGGCTTGAAAACGGGAGCTGGCAGCCAGCTTGCGTATTTATATCATTTAATGTGGCTTCAGGCATAATGTTTAAAGTAAAGCCAAAGATGATTTATACTCCTACTCTAATTGAACTAAAGGCTGCCACGCCATTCAGAGTGAATGAGTGTATGCTTCAAGCAAAATTTTGCGTAGTACCAATTTTTGAAGGCGGAAGGATTAAGACTTTGGATTAAGACGAAACTGTACATCTAACTAGAATAAATTAAAAAAGCAAATTATTTTTTACAATTATTTTTGAGTTTTCAAAATCCATCTTTCCCATAATTTTAGACCAATGAAAAAATTTAAGAATTTGCCGCCCCTCAAATTCTGCCGCTCCGGGCAGTAGCCCAGGTTGCCCAAATGGGAAATCCGGCCCTGTTAGTGACATCCCATTTCCAAGATCTTATCTGCTTTTTGTTGAGGTAATGAGATCAGCATCACGCTCAGCAGTGTTATTTATCCCCATAAATGGGTACTCGTTTAACATCTGAGTGAGATCATAGTCCGTCACAAACTCGTGAGTTCGAAAAACACCATGATCCACGGTGAGATTCGAACTCATGACCCTGTGCACCGAAGGTGCGCGCACTAACCGCTAGACCAGCCAGACTACTACGTATACGTATATGAGGCCAAATCATATTTGAAAATTTTTGAATTATAGCTATTATTATGGATTTTATAACGATTTTTTTCTGAGTGTACAAACATTATGTACCTATATTTCATACATTTTTATTATAGGTATTCTATTTTGAAGTCATCGTCATATGAATTTGAACCACCGTAATAACGAAATTATCTAAAATTCGTTGCGATTCAGTAAGACGACGAACATACCTACACTTCAACAAATATCGAATGCCGACCGGCAAAAGTAAAGTAAAGGGTAAACTACGTAATAAATCAATTGGATACACTGTTTGTCCAGTCAGTGACCACGAGCTGATAATGTATTAGCTCTATACGACCGTGTTAATCAATTATTTGCAGATTATCGAAAAAGGTTCCACCTTCCACGGTTATTGCATGTTATGAGTATAGGCAAAACACGTTGCGTCGCGGCATGCATCAAATGAGGAATTCTGTCAAAAAAGCGAAACGTTAAAGCATAGAATTTTGGAAGTTTAGGTTTTTTTAATACATATTATAGTATTTTCCGTTATTTACTATTGAAACAAGAAAAAAAGTAAGTGTATTTACTTATTAACAATACTCTTCAAACACTTGCTCTGGGCGTCCCAGAAATGGTTCGACATAAAAAACTATGGTAGATTGAGATTCTATAGTTTGTTATTTCGTTTTTGCCTACAATCAACGTATACATACACATCAATAGCAATAAATTTGCAAAACAGTTTCCCCTTTCTAGCTCTCTTGTTATTGCAGACTTGAAAAGATTGGGGCACAATTTTATTGAGAACATAATTTTTGGGTTTTGGGTTGGTTTCTATGGATTATATGGATTCCAGTCGTTCCATAGATATACAGCGTACACTAGAAAAAAACTTGTAAACAACATTTCAGCCTGATAGCTTGAAAACTGAGGGACCACTTTGTATAGAAACAGACGGACAGACACACGGACATCGCCCAATCGTATTCTCTTATCACTCTGATCAATTATAATGTATAACTTATTTCCTTCTGTGTGCTCCAAACTTCATGCCAAAGCTAATATAGGTAACCTTTCAGTGGGTATAAATACGCGACAAATATTTTATTCGATTTACTTAATTTAATTTGGTGAGAATATGACAAATAACATACATAAATTGAGGATCATTCAAATAACTGCCTCCAAGATTCCAAGTTTGAACGTCAAGGAAGGGCTAAGGGGGCTAAAGCTCCTCCTAGACCCAAAATTTTTGAAAGGAAAATGCAAAATAAAATATGAAGCAGTACATTTCGTTCAAGTACGTAAATATAAAAACACCGGATTTTTGGATTTGCAGGAAAATTAATTTTTATTAATATTAATTCGTATGCATTTCGGGTAGTTTTCCACCCATCCTCAGCAACACGATTGAAACATTTTTCTAAAGTAGTATGTAAAAAAGAGAGTAGCGGTATTTTAAAAAATTATTAAATTTTATATATTTCGTTCAAGATGTTATAGAATAGATATAGATTTTATATATTTTATAGAAATTGTATATATTTCGTTCAAGATTTTATAGAAGTTTTAATGGAGTACAACCCCCATGGGCGTAACGAGAGGTCGATGATTATGGTAAATAAATTGTTAGTAAAAAAAAAATCGCTGCACTTTACAATGCCTGAAGGCGTTAAAATGTGAGTTTGATTCCAGGCGCTACCCAAAATTTTCTGCCTCTGAGACTGTAGTATGGAAAACTAAAATATTTGTAGTTTTCTGGCTCTTGATATCCGCAACTGGGATACCTACGAGTGAGTGTCATGAATCGATAACATAATTGGATCAGAAAAATCTTTTTTCTAGGGAGACTCTTTTTTCTTGCGAGAATCCTATATTTTCATGCGTTTTAAGTTTCATTTCGTGGCTTCTGAGCTACAGAACACATAATAATAACTGTCACATGAATGTCTCTTCGGGAAGGTAGTGGAATTTAACTTCATTCCATCTGAAACGGATTTTAGTGACAAATGGGATACAGCTTTGTAGTTAGCGACTTTGTAAAGATCGTGTGTTTCAAGTTACTTTATCAAGATTCATTTTGTAACTGAATCATACCAGCGATGAAATTTAGCCACTGTTAATACCTATTTGTTTAAATCTGGAGGAAATCTTAAAAAACGTAAATCGCATTTCTATAAAAAAAAAATATTTATAAATTTTGCTCAGAAGAAAAACAGTGACAGACGAAACAAACCGATCTATTTCTATTAAATTGTACGTGGAATATGCAGTCCGAGAGACAAAAATAGCACTGAATATAGACGAGCTACGGTCTAAAAAGCTGGAATTGGAGGCCAGTTGAATGTAATCAGAATCACCAGCAAAAGCCTAAACACATACAGGGGCCATTTTTCGTTAAATGGTGAAGAAAACCATTCTCAACTGTCCTTTATTAAAATTTGGCTCTAAAATTTGCCTAACAATATTTTCGCCACCGACATTTTCAACCTAAGAAAATCATAAAATAAATAAATAACAGGCGCGACAATCCAGCATTTAACTAAGGCCGCAGGATGTGTTAGTGACATCCTATTTCCAAGATCTTATCTGCTTTTTGTTGAGGTAATGAGATCAGCATCACGCTCAGGGCTCAGCAGTGTTATTTATCCCCATAAATGGGTACTCGTTTTTAAAATCTGAGTGAGATCATAGTCCGTCACAAGCTCGAAAATCATAGGCATGGAGGGGCGGTCGCCCCCCCCCCTCCGGGGGTCGATGAAGATGGTAAAAAAATTCTTATCAATGTATTAAAAATAGCGCTGCATCATACAACATTTTCAAAAATTTTCTGCTGCGCAGCAACAGATGCTTTTTCTACCACTCAAAGTGCTGCCGGAGAAGCCATGATAGGGACAGTTTGCAGTCAGCAGGCACATACAAATAGATAACAGCGAGTGGCCTCTCGTAACTGATGGAGACTGCGAACCAGCACACACATTTCACTTGTGAGTGTGCTACTGTAGCTGCGTGGATCCCATATTCCCTGTTTCATTTCATGGCTGGAATAAACAATTTAAACCATTAGGTCCCTTCGGGAAGTTAGTGAAATTCAACTTATTTTCATCTGAAAAGGTGACAAATGATATACAGCTTTGCTATTTTAGGGACCTTGTAAAGAACGGGTCTCATATTTCAGTGCCTTTCAAGTTATTTAATCAAAATTTATTTTCTAGCTGAATCATACCACCAATAAAATTTAGCCACTATTAATACTTTGGTAAATTTAGGGGAAATCTTATTAAAACCGTTAACCATATTTCAATCAGTAAAGGATTTATAAATATTCTGACGATACTACTGACGAAACAAACTGATTTCGCAAGTGGAATATACAGTCCGAGATACAAAAATTGCACTGAAAATAGACAAAATAGAAGGAAAATATTGGAGGCCAGTTCAATGTAATCAGAATGCAGAAGAAAATCATTCTCATCTCCATTTTTTGAATTTAACTCTAAAATTAGCAAAAAAACTAGACCGAGGCTAATTTCGGGCGCGGCCAAAATTTAGATACCCTTCGCTCCCCTCGGGCTAAAGGTTTTTTCGGGCGTACCTACGACTTGTATATACCCCCTCGCCCCCCCTATTATTTTCCTTCTGTCTTCACAAAATTCCGGTTGCGTCGACAAAACAATATATTTGTGTGGGGTTTGGTTGGAATAAGCGGGCAAATAAAAATATTTACTCAGAAAATTTTATTGGGGGATGCAGGAGCATGGCCCCATAGTACGATTCCATTTTTTTCGACTTTTTTTTGTTGCTTCGATAAAGACACATTAATTCAAGGTTTTGTGAAATTGGTGTAAAAAATGTTTCATGGGTTTGTATGGCCGCCCTATGACCCTATGGTTTGATTTGATCCATTCTTACATAAGTTTTGTGTTATTAATAGAAACAGATTTGTGTGAAATTTGGTTGAAATTGGTTCATAAATAAAAAAGTTTTTCTTAGAAGAACCTAATTTGGGGAGTTGGGTTTGTGTGGCAGTCCCGTGACCCCATTGTCCGATTTTACCGATTCAAACATACAAACTGACTGCAGCAAAAGAAGCATTTGTAGAAAATTTGAGCTTCACAGCTTTTAAATTGGCCGAGTACAACGCGCCGCAACAGACAGACAGACGGACAGACTGACATGGCCCAATCGACTCCCCAAGTCATGCTGATCGTGATCATATATGTATATTTTATTTGGTTGGAGATGCTTTCTTCTGCTGCGTTACAAACTTCATGACAAAGTTCATATACCCTTTCACTCTATGAGCGGACGGTATAAAAAAATAACCTGCGTCCACCAGTAAACTAGGGCCGCAGATGTGTGAGTGACATCCAACTTCCAAGATCTAAACTGCTGTTTTGTTTAGGTGTTGAGATCAACAGCACGCCCAGCTATGCTGTTTATCCCCATAAATGGATACTTGTTTACAGTCTGAGTGACATCATAGTCCGTCACGTAGGTCGTGAATTCGAAAAGCACCATAAAATGAATTCGTTCCAACCAACCACTAGCTAGGCTACTCTAAATTTTGCTAACAATATTTCTGCGACCGGAAATTTCAACTCCTAAGAAAATCATGATGTTGAAAAAAATTTGGGCTTGCCCCCCCCCCCCCCCCCCCCCCGAAATCCTGGCTACGCCCATGCTGGTGCATCAGTTATGCCATTGATTACATTGCACAGGAAGCTTGCATCATTATATATTTCCTTCTAGTCTCAATAGTATTCATATTAAGTAATTTTAAAATATACGAATAAATTATATCATCTGATGAAATATACATTTTATGTCCATTTTATTTTTAAAATTTGTGCTGAACCTTTTCGATGGTGATACCGTAAGATATATTACGGGGCCAGCATTCGTTTCCGACTTCGACGTTAAAGTCTCCCAGCAGCAGCTTGACGTCGTTTGATGGAGGTGAGTCGAAGAGTGTTTCTAGGTGGTTATACTTCTCACTAGGGAGAAATATAACGTTTCCAATTCCAAAGCATAAGTTGCGAAAATCCAATTTCATGTTGGTTTAGTACTGGGACATGCCATTTGTCCAACGAACTTAAAAGAACTTGGAAGGGATATACACTGAAAAGGAATTCAAAAGTTAGCTCAAACATCTGGCATAACTTTTCAAACATTTTAGACAAAAAAAAAATGCAAATATAAGTATCCTAGTTTTTTCAAGTAATTTTTTGATTTTTCTTACATCAACTATTCAAAATTTGACAAATAAAACTGTCAGATTTGACAAGCACAAGCACAACTGTCAGATTTGTTTTGCTTTTGTTCAACGAACTCACCAATTGCAATATATACTGGCAATTTGAAACGGGATTCTTACGAAAACAATAATAAAAAGAACATACTGATTACGAGTATGACATTATTCCCGCATTTGCCTGATTCTAAACAACTAAAGTAGCCGTGAATGCAACAAGACCTAAACACTACTGTATAGCGGGATTACTGGAAAATGTAGCAGCTTGCGAGAGCACCTTTAAATGTTCTGTCTCCTTCAGGACAGAATCCTAGTTGCGCCACTATTTATACAAATTTATTCAAGGTGACCTTTAATCGACCCTGTTCACCGAAGGTGTGCGCAATAATCACAACACCAACACCAACGTGATCTGTAAATTTCAAGTATCTCATTTTGTTTTGTTATTTCTTGAGACTTTTCCTTTAAATTGTATCTCGCATGGTGCATAACCTCAAATGCAATTTCGAATTCAGAATATCGCGTTGGGGACTGATGATAAATCAGCAAAACATTAGGGGACTATAGGATGGGTCTTCATTCTGTGCAGTGGTGATGTAGGTTATTTTATTAGTTGCTATTGAGAATTAATTAAAATTTTCGTTTCGACCGCGGTAAAAAATAGACCTAGTCAAATATTTTTTTTCTAACAGAAAGAGGAAAAGATTTTCCCACCCACCAAATAGTACCTACATCTGGGGGCCACCCTATTCACAAATGCTATTTTCACATTTTCTCCTTGAAGTCGCTAAAATCAAAAATCAGCATTCGTAATAGCAACTGCTATGTTATGTAACAATTTGTTGTATACTGCAATTTATTATGAGGTTTAAGATTAGATGAAATCAGCGCTATCCAACTTAATTTTTATGCGGGCCACATTGTTGGTTCATAAAGTGTTGGCGGGCCAATCATTCTTTTGTACCTTTTTACGTTGCACGTTACAAACGTACAGAAACATTTCCGCCAATGAAAAAAAAAATAGAATCACTGATATTTTTAAAAATTCCATCGAATTAAAAAATTGTTGTTTACGTCTGTGAACTGTCCCATTTGCCACAGAGGAAAGAGCTGCTTTGGCAGATGTCGACATGCTGGACGGATGCTGGCTGGGATCTTTCGTGAGAGTTGGGTGACAATTGCCGACGAGGATATTCACCACAAAAGTATTGAGATCTCGGCCAGAGCTGAATTTCCCATATGGGCAGCCTGGACAACTGCCCGGGGCGGCAAATTAGGAAGGGGCGGCATATTTCTCAAACTTGCATACTTTCCATTGATTCTGTGAAAGACGTAATTTCGAGATTTCAAGAGGCCAGGTAATAAATTAAACTATACGCTCTATTGACCTCTACTCTCTACAAGTTATATTTGACTTATTTTACAATCCGAGGATTTATCGATTGATCCTTGCTTTCCAAATTTTCCAAAATAGGTGGCAAAAAAATATCAAATTTTTAATTTCTACCTCTGAAGCGCCAGCCAATTCAGCACTGGCTTTGGTAGATAAATTGTTACGAAAACGTATAGGGTCCTCCATTGTTAACGGTACTGCTGCAGATCGCATTTGGCAATTCAGAAAAATCTAACGGTATTAGGGAACACTATCTTGAACACTTACACGAATGGAATGAAATTTCAGTTACCAATTATATTTTTTGAGACATAACACCGTTATTATCTACGACCAAAAAAGTACATGGACATTGTCATAAGGCCATCAGGGTGACCGGATAATTGTAAAAAAGAGGGGCACAATGTCTAATGTTGTTCATGCTTATCATGCTAAATCAGCTCGAAAACACCAGGTTTAACGGCTGAGAGTCTACACTCTTTGAGTTAAATTATCAGTTTTTTTACCGGATAAAAGATCATTTTTTGCAATTTAAATTGGTCACAAAATTATGGAACTAAACAAAGCCTAAGACCTAAGGGAAAAGCATGCCACATCGAGGAGCGCAGGTTTTGGAATTATACCCAATTCACAATAAATTCTCTATTGCCATATTGGGGGGCTCAGGGCCGGCTTTAGGGTGGGGCGAGCGGGGCGGTCGCCCCGGGCACCAGGTTTAGGGGCGCCGAAACCCGTATTTGTAATTTAATTTATTTTTACAAATTTGTTTGTTGCTTAAGAAATTAAATTTTTTTAACTGCTGAATTAGTATGATGTAAGAATACTAATGCAGGCTATAGTACCCGACCACATCCAAGTATGAATGTGTATAATGCCATCAATTTAACGCGCGTTCTAATCACAAGTTTACGGAATACATTTTTACAAACGCAGACTTGCGACAAGAATTCTATGTGCAATTCCACAACGTTCACTCAAGGCCGCACGACACAAAATGTCACCTGTATCTTTATAGAAATCAGATAAGAATTTAGTTGGGAACTCATCTCATAATATCAGATTCCCACTTCAGGAATTGACTGCGCTCCAAAGATACATGTAACCTTTAATTAAGAAAAAGCAGTACACAATTCTAATAAGCACATTCGTTTTCGAACCATCATCGTCAATATTTTCTATGTGGAAATGCAATTTCTGGATTATGTTTATGCTTTGGTCTTTATTGAACTTAAGGGGGCCACAAACCTGACAATTTCTCGGCCGATCGATTGGGCCCATAATCGATCTGCCGCCCATACAGCACATACATTAGGCAATTTATCGGGCAATCTGAAATTGACAGTCTCACGGTCCAAAAGACACAACACCGAATAGCGAAAATTATACCATTTTTGGCGATGGAAGATGGACATCCATTGCTACTTTTGTAAGAAATGTATTTTATTTATTATGCATATAAAATTTTCTACAAGCAAGCATGGACTTGTAGAGAATTTTGATATGTAGTTTTAAATTAATAATTTAGTACTGACATATCTGTCGAGTTAATTATTTTTTATATTAAGTGAAGAATTTTTATTTTTATATTGAAGTGTGTGTATCTTTTATTATTTGGATTTTAAATTGTAAGTAGCCTTACGAGCATATTTTTATTTGCTTGTAGTTTAATACCTTTGTATGCTTTTCATATTATTGATCAAGTGTCGTGTCGTAATATTGATAATGTTTTTTCGTTAAATGAACTCCAGAGAGGTTATCTTTGGTAGTTCATTGTAAAGCGATGGCTGATCCCCAAGGAGGTTATCATTGGGTGAGGTCCGAGGTTGGGTTACAACCTCGTAGGGACGTGCACTCCCTGGCCATTTCGGAGTCGTGAGGAGGTTATCCTCATAGTGGTTGAGGGGAGGTTATTCTCTCAAGCCAGACCTGTAATCGACAGTTTTCCGGGTAGGAAAACTGGCTTCGCGTATTTCTTAATACTTTTCACTTGATCAATATAATTTAAATTGCTTTCGTTTTGTTTCTAATTTATGCTCAGGTGTATTTTTTTATGCTTTCAGATTTATCGTACGAATACAACTGAAGAATCAAGATAAGAAATAAAAATTTAAAAATATCTGTTTCTTACACTTTTGATCATTCTCCATCAAAAGTAGCAATGGATAGCATGAAGAATGATAGCATGAAGAACGACCACAGGGTTATGTCAAAAATCAGCAACTGAGCAACACATGATTGCCATGACAGCTTGTAGGGAAAATTGCACTGGCAATACTTGCCACACGTTAAATAAAAAAAAATTGAATCCAATGGTCCCATACACCTTCCGATTTATCTCGCAATCAAAAAATCTGGCCGATCGATCGGAGGGTCTGTGGCGCCACTTACGTTTATTGATATTTATATATGTAGAAAAGTTTTTGGATTTTTGTTAATATGTATGTAGGTATTGTGCATTTTAGAGCAAACATTATTGTCTTTTCTCGCTCAATTAAATTTACAAAAACTGCTTAAAAAATAGAAAAGTGTATAAAGGTATTTGCAAAATTATTAACTTAATGAACGTTTAAATATTGGTGATTCGAAAATTAACCGGTGGTACCTACATAGTGTAACCTGCAGTAATGCAAAAAAGCCAGGAGTGGAATTATGTATCTCGAATCGAGTCACTCGTTTCGACTTAATTTGAACTCGATTCGAGTTCGTCCCGATATCACCAATCTCGATCGAGTTTCAAATTTACGAAGACTAGATGAAAGGAAAAAATATACTAGATTATCTGTGTCGATTGCATTCCTGTCAAACGTCACCGTACAAAAATTTGCTTGTGTTTGACTTAATTTGTTAGGGAAAATGTTATTTATGGATAGAAGCAGCGACGAGGAAGAGTTGTGCGAAATGAAGATTGTCTGTCGGTCGCTGAGGGACAAAAGCAATCCCCTATCTTTGCGGGAAAAAAGTATGTTGGGACTATATTGGTTACAATTGTCGATATTTTATTTAATGTGCATTGTTTATTTCTAGGAAAACGCGTTCTATACGAAGGAAAGCAAAATAAGGTTCTAAACGCATTTTTATTTTCGTCATGGCTGGAAGCTTCAAAGTGAAATCTGATCCAGAAAAGAACATAACAGCAAATAGTACCCTCGTTCAGCTCCCGCCCAATAAGAATTGAAAGAAATTTGCTCCCTCAAACCAGCGCGGGAGCGGTACCCGAACATTTAACAAATATTATTCCATAGCTAGGAGTATTGTGGGGCGAACAATTGGGATTTGGAAAGGACGTTGACGCTGCTTGCAAGACGAAAGACTCCCCGGAAAAAGTGGCATCAATTGCGAAAAAAAATTAAAAATCCTTTGATTTGGTAATTGAGATGTGTACGAAATATGGAGAAAACTGTTAAAACCTCTAGTAAAATAATTAAAAATTTTCCAAAGAAAAAATCAACACATATTTTTTAACTCAAACTTTGAATTTTATTTAGCATAACAAAATATTGCACTTCCTTCTACTAATGATGATCAAATAATACAATAATATACTTAGTTTTCCTGGGAAACACGCCGCAAATATCCTACTCGAATACTTAATTGCTTTCGACGATTATTCACTTTTTCGACTGTCAAAATGTGATGATATCGAGATACGTAGTACGGGGCTATGTCGAAACTAGTACATTCCTATATTTCGAGCTCGATATCGATATTGATGCTACCAATTTTCCTCGAAACTCGAAAAAGTTTCGTGATTCGAGATACATAATTCCACCCCAGGTTTCCCGAACAAACCATTTCTAACCACGGTAGAAATTACAAAATGAAATGAATTCATGTTTTGAAAAATATGGACTACTATACGTAAAATCGATACTGACTGAATTTGGTACCATCAA
This sequence comes from Microchrysa polita, assembly GCA_949715475.1. Taxonomy (NCBI): domain Eukaryota; kingdom Metazoa; phylum Arthropoda; class Insecta; order Diptera; family Stratiomyidae; genus Microchrysa; species Microchrysa polita. The sequence goes on along the minus strand of OX454421.1, from coordinate 11,493,874 downwards.
ATTGATGGGATTTGGGATTTGCTATCGTTTTCCCATTCAACATAATGAATGTTTGTGAGCTAAGATGTATGGTTCCTTATGTTTCTGCGACGTGAGATTGCCTGTTTTTATTTTTGAACTATTATTAAACTGGCAAAGTATTTTGTGGCTTGATTTAAAAATTTAAAAATGAACACTACCGCAGATTCTGCAATAGATCTACTCCTGCTTACACAAAACTCGTTTTTTATAATATTAACGAAATAATGATTTTCTAGGACGAATTATGAACAAATGTGAATGGATAGAGGCATACTTTTCTGTTCGCTTTAAGCAATCAATTGATTGGGAAACAGAAGAAAATTAAGGAGAAGTTAAAAACAGTTAAAGTGGATAGTTTCAATGGCGGCCGGCGCGGCGGGGCAATGGAGAAAAATATTTCCATAGAACGTTGAAGTTCAAATTCTATTGCAATTTGTTTCGTGTATAGAAACTATAAGGGGCGCTTCTTTCAAGTTCGCCCCGGGCGCCGTTACACCTAAAGCCGGCCCTGGGGGGGCTGAAGGGTGACGGATTTGACATATAGGGCAATATACTTTATTTGACTTTTATTTGACTTCTCCTAGCAATTTCATGAGTGTATCTATCAATGTTTTTGGGGAAATTAAGTAAACAAATATCTCTGGATAATTTGTAACACACAAGCTGGCCGGGAAAACTTCGTAAATTAAAAAAAAAAGAGGAGGAGCTACTTCAGTTCACAAATGTTTAAGGAAGAAACTAATAGTAAGGATTATCATTGAACATCTAACGTTAAGCTATCAGCTAAAAATAAAATCCAGCGTTGGCATTTTTTCATATGTATCTTGCGGCGTAGGTACAGCTAAAGTCGACTGGAACACCATTAGAGTAACATGTCCAATTAAATTAGAACGGACACCAGTAGTCACAAGAATATCCCCAATCCATACTATTTTATTTATTTATAAGGAAGTTTCATACATTGCAAAGTGGCGCACGGTAACTGAGATGATTCAGCCACCGCCTGCGATTGCTGTTTACTCTCTAAAATTTAAATTAATGTTGAAAGCGACATGTAATGATATTCAAACTAAAAGGGGTGCATGTTGAGCTTTATGGGGTAAAGGAAGACGCAGAGTGAAAAAGCTAGACATGTCCCCCTAAAGGCGAAGCTTGACAACCTTACATAAGCCTAAATTTTAGTGCGTGGCAAAATTGAGGTTCGATATTTCAGGTGCAGCGAAATGGGACCTTAGATACTCTTCACATCTTCTAGAAAACAGTTTTTTTTTTTTTGAAAATAACTTGTTCTCTTTGCAGACAGGCCCAAACAGGTCCATGTTTTGACGATGTGGCAATACTGCATAATTTTTCGCCTAGTGGAAATGGATGGATACATTAAACTCATACGTTAAGCGTTCTATGTGAATGTGACTGGTCTAATTCAAGGGTTAATTATAGTGAGGGAGGGCGGCAATTAGTCTACTGCCCAGGAGTGCCACAGATAGCGGTCTTGATCCCGGCAAAAATTATTATCCAAGCCGTTAAACAATTTTTGTGAAGCATTTAATAATTTAAAGGCTTTTTTCTGTACATAAAAATAACTCTGACCTGCAGCATTCTGTAAAACAATATAGTGTGTTTTTTATAAAAATTTGTTTAATATTATGCTTAAATAAGCCGCCTATGACGCTTTTTCTACAAGGGGGCGGATAAAACCCTTCACGGGGCAGATTATGGCTCGCGGGCCGTATGTTGCACATACCTGGATTAGACGCATAATGGTTTACAAGAAACACCTTACCCGAACTTGTCGAATAACGTGTAATATAGGTAGCCATTTTGTGTAAATGCAAATGAAAATTATCTTTTTTTAAATTCTTTGAAATTTTAAATTAATTTAATTTTTAATGAAATTAGGTCCCAAATTTGTTTGTTTTAAGCTCCATCTTTTGTAATGTACCTAATTGTAATGTAAAGAGTTCCTGGAGTATATAAGTGATAAGGGTTACAAGTATTCTACGCTGATTCGCATATTTTTATTGAATTCTACTGCGAGTAGTTTCACACAGAATATGCTCTCACATTTGATAAAATTTTTTAGATATTACCTAGGTACCTATTAGGAAAAAAATTTGGTTTTCATACATACCACACAATATTTGTTATAGCACAAGCCATACCTATGTTGTCAGCCAAATATCTAGACGTAGTGAGACACATCCAAATCCCTTAATGTTAAAAATATTTTTTCCGATTTCTGTTGCGCACCATAAGTATAATTGACACTTTACGTCATCACCATCACCTTAGCACCACACAACAAAATTCTGTACACAATACCAACACATCATTCCGATGCCGGAGGAATTCTTTCACCAAACTGGCTGCCACTGTGTGTCACTTCACCGATTCCGAAGAAATCAATCAATGTAACCGTTACACCAAAATTCACAGGAAATTCTTGCTTGTCACTTTTCACACATCACACACTGCGAAACCATGATCAACGCCATCCACTCTACACTATTCGAGGGTTTTTTGCTTCTTTTCGTTCTCCCCAATTCCCGAAAAATAAAAAACGCGTAGGACGAATATTTGGCAATCAATTGTCACTAGAAATCATCTAAAACAAAAAACCGAAACTTTGCACTAGTTCACTTCATTCACTATGGAATGCCGCCATCATGTCACCATTTCTTGCACTGAAAAGTTCACCACGTCCCAGAGACGATCAAAGGTGGCGCTCGTTGGACGCTTGACCGAACCGCGATGTCCGCGATCATAGAATGAGCCGAGCCGTTGAAATTCACGCCATTCAAGAGGCCGGGGGTCGGACTTGACCACCAACAACAACAACTTGCACGGCGCCCTCAGTTGAGAACGCAAACCTTTGTGCCAGTTTTTCTTTAGTCGCCACACCGCTTCCTACTTTTTGCTTCTTCTGTTTCTCGTCGTTTTTTTCTCGTGTGTTGTTTTTTGTTTCCTTGCGTGTTTCATGCACTGAAACTACGTACTACGTTGTCAAGATGACGGCAGCGTTGACTTGATACTCGCCGGGCATGTGTTTTTTGATGTCGCCTTCGATTCGTAGTGGCTTCAGTTTTTTTTCACGTTTTATTGCTCTGCACTCGCATCCAAGTCGGACACTTGACTCGTCAGCACGCCTCCCCAGAATCCACTAGTGTGCGCACAAAATCCGACTACTATCGCCGTACGTGTACAGATCGTGTATGGAACACACACGATGCCGGTACGAAGTTTCAAGGAAGAAGCTGGAGCCTCTTGGCGACCGTCCGGCGCATTGAACACTCAGTCGGACATAAGAAACGCTCCACTGGGACAATTCCGGCTCCAATCCGCTCTGACCAATAACACGACGCGAACTGAAACCAGTTCATGGTCCGTTATCACGCATCATGGTGCTCTGGAGGCGGGTCAATATGGCAGCGAACTGGTCTTGCGCACAGAGTGGGCGTGACTTGCACCGAATTCTCTGGCACAAGACGATAGCGTGTTGCGTGCATAGGAATGCCGTGCCGGTGGAAACGGATGACTGAACACGAGAAAAGTCTACACACTTTCCGCAAATGTGATTGGTCGCCCGTATCGATGGACTTTGCATTTTTTATAAGGGAAAACCTTTCTTCCGGCTGATATGCAGGGCAACATACTAGTTTTAAAGAAAAAGACTTCCTGACAGTATTTCCATTTCCTGTTGAAAGTCACAAGGTGAGTGGAATTGTTTTTTGTTTGTTTGTTTGTTGGCTTTGTCACTGTGACAACGACGACGACGGGCATCTTGTGTATAGAAAGTATGTATCTACATATGGGCATTGTGTTTTTACAGATAGATACTTTGGATTAACGGTGTTTCCATGAAAAATTTCATAAGATCCATGCGACAAGACACGACAACGTTTTCATGGAGCTCTGCGGCCACGCTCTGTTGCATTATGTACGCGGTATTTGTCCCCGCAATTTAACGTTGTCCATTCTGCCATCATTAACGCTGCCATTAGAATTGCTCTTGGGGCACTGTTGAGTTTTGTTGGTTGGTTGGCATTCGGCTTTTTCGGTTGATGCCTTGCCATGATATGACCGCGCGGTGAATTTGAACTTTTACCTTGTCGCTTGATGATCCAACTGTCTCGAGTTGAATATTCGATTACAGCCGATTTCACGCCACACCGCACCCACACTATATTAGGTATGTATATGAAAATTGCGCAAAGAATAATTGATGGGATCTACGTCAAGGTCATAGATGGCGCCGAATTTTTTTTTTCTTTGCTTGATGCACTTCCGTAACCTAGGCCAAGATTTCAGGACTTGAGGGAGTGTGAATTGCTAGGCCGAATTAATCGCAAATTATTCAAAATAGACATTTAGGTATACACAGAGAAAAAAAAATAGAATGGTTATCTAAAGAAATAGTCGAATTCATCTAAAGTTCGCGTTGATTTTCAGCTTATGATTCTATGTAGTTGAAACAGTTACGAAGATATGGATAATTTTTCTATTCGTCATTAGTTGAAACATCTACTATATTTGCAAATTCAATTAATTCATCTGTAAAGACAGCTATTCATTATCTATAAATTGTTAAATGTTGGATAGCTAAATTTTGTTGAAGAAAAAAGAACGATTGTTTGTAGTTAAATTTTATATTTGAATAGAACAATCAACAACTTTTGTGGAAGAATTGACTAAACTTTTTCTTCTAATCTTGCGTGGTTAAATGAACGAAATTAATAGTATTTACAGCTACGAAGATTAGAGAAATCAGCTATTTCTTTGGTAAAACTATCTAAATTTAAGTCAACTACTTCACTTTAGATAAAAAGTCTAAACCATTTTTTTCAGTGTAGTAATATAAATGCATGTTGGGACGCAGCCTCCGCATCACACGAAACAGCCGTGGAGCCCTCCGCTGCCGTCCCTGTTCCCATTTAGTGCGGGTACACAAATTATACATATGCGTACAATATTTTTCAGAATGAAGCTCTCCGAGCGATTTCCTGATTTACAGGCATATTGACTCATTTAGGCAATTGTTGCGGTTTCTTAAAATGCATTTTATATCTTATAGACAGTTTCGGCTCGCCCATATGTGCACATGTGCACGTACAAAATAAAACGGGATACATGTGATGATGCGTAGTCGATTCGACGAAGGATGACCTTCCAGGTTTAATCCCTGTTTTGAGATGTTCCGGGAAGAAAAGCGGCCATGCTAAGTGTTCGGTGACTCCAAAAAAGTTTAGTGCTACTGATCTAACCCAATATTTAAGCTCTGATACTCCAATCACAATAGCAAACATTTGTACGAAAATTGGAATACTGTGGATTCACTCACCGTAGTAAGCCAAATTATCGATTCAGTGTCACAAATTTTGCGGAAAACTCAATATTTTCAGGTCGCTTTTTTTTCGTAGGCAAAAATTGCTCTCTATTTTGCAAATAAAAAAAAATGCTGAAAAATACTGCTAATTGGAAGTGTAATAAATTCAGAAATTGTTATTCTGAAATTCAAAATTAGATAACCGTAAAAGTATAAGCAATCTTGCAAAATGATCCCCTCCCTCTCAGAAAAACTATCTACGCCACTAGTCTGAACTTTACGATGAAAAAGCAATTTGTTGAAAAATTCAATGCCAATTAAATGATAAAAAATAAATTTAGGTGTGCTACTGATTCGTAAAATTTTATGGTTTTTCTTGACTGTTATGTGAAAATCCAAGTAATTATTTAGTTATAAAATCGATGGACTATACTTTGACATTAAAATAAAATAATTTTAATTCAAAGTGGTCTTAGGTAAACGTCAAAATCCATTTTGAGGGGTTGATGTCGTATGTACCTATTTAGTTTTCTTTTTTGTGAACCCCCAGTATTTTTGTATACGAGCCGCCACTGTCTATAGATACATAATTGAACCTGAAAGTGTAAATATTTAGTTCATTAGGGACATACAGATAGAAGTAGACATAGAAAGACAAAATAAGAAATGATGATTTTTATGTTCAATATTCTATACGGTACATAAACTCTACAATAAGCCCTACTTTTTTCAAATTAATGTAAATCGGAAACCTTATAAAACTCTATTGGGATATTTTGCAGGGTGGTAGTTTTAGTTCGTAATAAAATGAGCTTGGCGATATTTTGGAAAAAATAAGTTATCAACGGTATTCCGTCACTTGCCTCGATCCAACGATGGTGCTTTTTGTAAATGGGATAAGGGGATAAGTAATATGCCCCAGAACGTGTAACGAAATTCCCCACCAAGAAATAAAATTTCTTTTCAAATGGATACGTTACGTTACACAAAAAAATATAAAAGTTGAAACAAATGTCTCTTCTTCTTCGCGCGAGCTAACCGCAGAATTTTAATTTTCTATTTTAATGTTTAGCTCTGCACTGAAACAAAAGACGTCGTAAATAGCATGTAAAGCTACTTCAATTTAACGAAAAACTACATTAAAAAACCTCCAAAACAGTAGTTCGTTACGCCAATGAAACTAGTTTCGTTAAAATTTCTAGTACGAAAACATTTCTTACTCTATATGAAAACTTTCGTTGGTATTGCGTTAAATAATTCGTATGATTGACGATTTTATTTCTTAAAATTGAAGAACATTATACTTCACTGAACGAAAAAAAAACGTAAATACAATGAAAAAGTTCATTGTATATATGAAACATTCATTATTTTCATTTTTTATTATGTTCATTGCTGCTATGTATTGATGGACATAGAAAATATGAATTGAACCTTTTTTTTTATAAAAAAAAAAACTGACGCAGTCCATTATTGAAAACCTAGCTCTATAAGTGTTGACGACATTTATTTTACTGCTGCTCTGCTCTGAAAAGCATCATAACTGACCTACACCTACGGTGGGATTCGATCCCGGGATCCTATGATTTGAAGACCTGCACCCTACCTACTACACTAACCAGACTATACGTGCTGAAGGTTTCTAAGATCCACGTAATGTATTTGTCAGAGTTAAGAAAAGCTTTCATTAATGTTATGAACAATTCGTTAATATCGATATCATAAAAAATATACGTATCGTTTAACCAGAAAAACTTCCTGAATGTAAGGTAAAGATTCTTCAACATGTTCCTCAATTTTAACGAAATTTTACATTAAATTTACAACAAGGAAAATAATCATTAATTTTATGAAAGAAGTTTTTGTTAACCTAATGAACGAATATTTTCTTCATGTCAATGTAAATATTCGTGATATTGACGAACAAAATATAAACGAATCAGATTTCTTTAATGTGACGAAATGTGGCGTAAACCTTTATGAACGTCTACCTTATCATAACGAATAATTACGTTATGGCAATGAAAATAAGTCAACGAATGTGATTCGTTAATAATAGGAAAGATAATTTTTTCAGTGTGTATTGTTGCCGATCAAGTTTCGTTCAAAATACTCGTTTTTAACACTCTGGGCTTAGGTTTTGATTAATAAAAATTTTAAACGAAAACCAAACTGGTTGCTGCACTAAACCTTAATGGAACAAATTGGGTTTAAGCTTAAGAATTTTAATTTAAATACGAAACCTGATTTTCCTATACATTTAAACCTCTTGAAATAAGAACTCTGCCACTAATATTTATGTCTTTTATTTATGCACTTGGTTATTGTTTTCCGGTGAGGTAGTAGTCTAAATTAAAGCCGGTGGATGCCCGGGGTGCTTACACTTTGGAGCACAATATCGAACTCAAACAAAAACAAATTGGAAAAATTTACTTATCTAATTAAAAAAACATTGGCAGTCGGGGGCTCCAGAAGTAAATGAAGGCTAATAAAAAACCAAGTATCGAAATAATGTACCTAAATGAAATTCTGATCCGTTTTCAAACCTTTTGTTTTGCAAAGGCAAAATGATTTCTTTCTTATTTGATTGATCATACAAACACGCATAACTTTTCTCCCGCTGGCAGAGGTGGGATGGGGAAGGTATATATTCTTAGGTAAGATACACTGTTATGAATACGATACAGTAAAATTTTGGGTAAATTTTAGCTTCTATACCTTCCCAGCGGTCATCAAACGTTCGCGGTCGTTAAATTTTGGTAGATAGATGTGCGCAAAGTGTGTGTGCTCGGTGTAATATCACTGAAGTAACGTACTTTACTAATACTGCAGAATTTATTTATTATTCAGCAGAAAACATGGGACATGCTCTTCTTTCGATTTACCATAATTATAAAAATGCAAATTGTTCGTTTGAGTGGGAATGCCGGTGGAAAGGCGATGGCGGTAAATTACAGCCGCGCGCCCGGCTATGTTACAAAATAAGGCGCGCCTGCATGAAGGATAAATATGAATTGAGTGATTCATTGTTTAATGATTTAAGCGTAATTGCTCTTTTGCTTTAACACAGGGTGAATTTCAATACGAGTATATTTTATAAATGATGACGAAACAAATGTTACAAAAATGTACATACATATAACCCATAATAAATTTAACAATTTTTTAAATTTAAATTATCCAAAATAATTCTGCATCAATTAAAATATTGGCGCCAAAAACGAATTCACACGAAATGAATCGTGCCATGTGCTAGCTCGAGTGTTTGTGTACAAGATAGCACGCTTATCCAAGCCACAAACCATTCGGGTTTTCTTTAATTACTCCTGAGTCTTTGCGTTTTCAGGATGCACAACACATAAATCATAAATATGCAAACAAATGCGACCATATTTAAAAATGTCCGGCTAAGTTCACACTACGAATTTTAAACATGCTTTATTTTTTTAATTGGCTACGGACAAACAAATATTAATGTCGCATAATCATGCACAAACGTTTCCGATTCCGCACAAACGGTCCCGGACGTGATTTGATGATTTAGCCGGCTAACTTCACATGAGTCACACTAGGCACCTAAAAGCATCTTAAAAATTCCACTGCGAAACATGTTATGCTCATCACTATTTTTTTAGTTGCAATTGCTTTCGCAGAAATAGAACTTCAATTTCTCCTCGCGGAAGGAATCCTTCAGTTCCAATTGAATTGATTCGAACAGTGTGAATTGGGTTTTAGCAGTGGCGTAACGTTTCCAAAATTTATTGTGTTCGAAATTGGATTGAGGGCCCCTTATCATTGATTTTTTAACCAGCAAATATTGAAAAAAACCCGCATGTAAAGCAGTGCACCAATAAACAAGGGCAACAAAAATTTTATGTTCGAACAACATTTTCCATTTTTTTCTACTTAGACTATTTAGCTAATTATCACTTAATTAAAGAGCAGCGGCAAAAAAACTATACCTTGAGGAACTCTTCTTCATGCCAGTATCGTAAGGCTTCATGCACACGACGCGAAAACGGCTAGCAAGCTCCACACATCGAAATGCATTGGCTTTTATGGGAAGCTCTCGACGAGCGAGGGCCGTGCTGCTGTGAAAACACTACTCGCGAGATGTGTTTGCACCAGTTTTCACATTTCGTGCACCACAAGCCTTACAGTTATTAATTTTAGAGTAAAAGTGTTCACCGCAAATCTGAGATTCATATATGGGGAGCCCCCCTATGGGCAAGTTAAACGAAAACCAGTCTTTGGCGTATCCACGTCCACATCTTTATTCAAATCGACTGAAATCGATTTCGTGAAGCTCCACTGAAGATAAATGCGTCATGCAAGGGAAATGGTGAATCCATTATATGAACAGGAGGGTATATCGGCAGGCATTTGTTTCTTCATTTCGTGAGTCCTAGTTACACAAAGTTCTCCTGGCTTGGACCTTATTGAACGATCTTTGGGTCGAAAGATCCAAAGTTATCCTTTTACGAGTATATAAACGTAGCGAACACATTTTTCTTGATGTAGCAGTCACTTTCTTTTCAAGAGTCAAATATTCAAAGAACTAAATCACGATGGCTCAATTTTACGCAAAAACCTTCAAGAGAGGCCATAGCCGTGCGAAGGAATTTCGGTCCCTGGAGCAGAACCTCGCGAAAGCGCCCGCGTCTATATGTCAAACATGTAAACATGTAAATATGAAATTTTCAGTTTTTACGAACGCGTCATTTTGGGGCTTAACGATTCTTACATAGCTTAACTAACTTAACGCTAGAAAGCCGAAGAAATTTCAAGGTTAAACCTGACTAAAAAAATTGGCTTGGAGAATTTGTTATATTCTCTGGATTAGTGAAAGTTTCAAGAAGAACTTGAAGAGTTGGGGTGTCCAACAGAGGAGCTGACATGAGCCAAATGACCAAAATTTGTATGTTCAAGCGAGCCGGAAAATTAAAAACTTCGAACTGCTGCTGAGGAGTCCCTCGGCTAAAAAATGTCTTTAGTCGTTAGTCTTTTGTAAATTTATTCAAAACTGTTAATCCTTGGAAATAAAACTTAAAAAAAAATCAGTGTGAAGCTTGGAATGTTTGAGCGTAGAAGAGATGAAAGTTAGGAAATGCACACCACACCCGTTGAAAATCCCGATGATGTGATTTGTAAAAAAAAAGATTTGAAGCCTATCTTAATTAGACACAAAAGATCGCAGATAAAACAAAGTCACATTTGAACTAGCACGGGCGCAGATGGCAACACTTTGAGTGCCAATAATTTAGGCAGTAGACCTACAAAATAAATAGAAGCGATTCTCGATTGGAAAGCTGTATCTAGAAAATAAAGGACCTTAAGTGAAAAAGAGCATAGCAGAGCCACTACTCTTGCATACCTTTCGTTCAGTTTTGATCATGATTATGATTACTTTGATTTATTACAGCATTATAGACTATATAGACAATATGCATTTACTAAGGTCCGGATTTTATTCTAGACACCCGTTTTGCAAGAAACCTGATACACTACCCCAAAACGCTGAATGCGGGATGGCTCAACACAACTATGGCCAAGTGTAGCCTCATAGGAGAAACCGCTTAGTGTGCCTGCAACGATCAAAGCTCAACTGCTTCCACCACGTTGCCCAAATATTTGTTTGCAGCATATAGGGCCGAATGTCCCTTGCAGAAATACCAAAGAACTGGTTGGCCGTATACAGTACGAACACAAAGTCTTTATTGTTTGCAGACTATAATAAAAATGAATGTCTTTAAAAGATCAGTTAGCCAAAAAATTTGTCAAAGTAAAAATCTCTATATTTGCGACTTGGGGGCCTCTGTGGCTTGGGGACCCGTGTTCCACTGCACACATGGAACACCGTACGTTACGCTAATGGGTTTTATCATGATGATGAATGAAACCACAGTACACATTTCTAGACACGCAATAGCAGTCCTGTATAATTTTGTTTCGGACATTCTATTATCCGAATGTCACGCTCTGTGGCTCACTTGGTTGAGTCGCACTCTACGATACTAGTCTGGAGATCGAAACTCGGCGTGGTCCAACATTTCCGTACATGTGCGGATAGGAAATATATAGTGCTTGCAACATTATGTACATTCAGAAGTTATACGCAATGAAACGTTGACTCGAGATAGCCTATAAACGGCTGAGTAAAAGCACCCATACCCCACAAGGGGTTACGCGGTACAGAGAAGAAGATTCTGGATTTGGCTAGGGTCCAATTTAACTATAGCTCTGTCCTATATCCTAATTCTTCTTCTCTGTGCCGTAACCCCTTGTGGGGCATGGTGCGTTCACTCTACTACTTCGAGTCAACTTTACATTGCATATAGAATTTCGGAGTGTCTCTAAGGTTGCAAATAATATATGTATTTCCCGGACCACGCCGAAATTCGAACTCCGGACCTCTAGATAGCCTTATTACCTATATCTATAACATTTCTCGAAATTACGCATTTTTGAATATGAAACAACGGACGTTGAAGCCACTGACGAAATCCGTCTCCGAAGCGATTCACCCAATTCATTCCAGAAGGTTATTAATTAAAATGTGCACTATTTATTGGCTCAACATTTTCGAGAGTGGATTTTTCTAAACTATGTTAAGCTGAAATGTGCCTTATATGCTGTGGTAAATATTATAGGTATGGCTTGGTAAATTAAGGGTATGATATATGATTGATAGCGGAACAGCCTTCTCAGTGGGTAGAGATTCTGTTCTCATAATTACTAGAGCAGCAATAAGGTGTAATCCCAAAGGGGGCCCATTTTGTCCTTTGTCCGGGTAGCATAAATGCAAGACAGCGAACGCTGCTCTATCAAATCTCCAATTCTTCAACAACGCCGTAGTTGTTTTTACTTGTGGAGGATATGACATGTAAACGACCATTTAATTGGTTGAAAGAACTATTTCTTAGTACAAATCAACCATGTTCATGGTAAATTTGAAATAGTAGTATTAACTTGGTTGCATAGTTAATGTTACAATAAGTTTTCTCTGAGTCTATTAGCTTTAAAAAATTTAATATTTACATATGTTTATACTACGGTAAAAATATGTCACTGGGCTGATCGCTGTCACCATGCCTTGCACCTCCAACTCACTCACTATCTCTTTAGCTTACATGATATAACTTTTCGACAATTACAGTTATTTCATGAAAAAAAGTATATGTTAACCTTCGGGCGGGCGCAATGCATCTGACAGATTAAGTGACCAGTTTTTGTTGCGCCAATCAGCGATATGAAAAGGGAGAGATCTGAAACTCACAGTAGCTTAATTTTTATCGATCAACTACCTAAATCAGTTTTCAGTTTCTATCTACCATATGTCTGAGGGGCGGGAGGGGATGAAATAATCTCTCAGATGTTTTGCGCCTGATTGTGTTATTTTTTCTTTTCTATGAAAATTTCAACTTGTTATACTCTTTACATTGCGTAATAGCGTTGTGTTGACTTTTAGGTGCACCAAATCGTCCAGTAGTGTGTTTTAAGTGAAATAAGCTCACCTTTTTTAAGCGGTCGAGCTGTTGGAGGTTTTTTAAATATTGAAGCGATTGAAAGCGGAATATTCTTAGAAAATTGAAAATGTGAAGGGTATCAAACTTTGTAAGCCAGTATTTCTCTCTAGAATTTCGCAGAACTGTTTCAAAAAGGCAATGGAACAATAAATAAGAGTCTAAAGTATACAGAAACTTAGTTTCGTCCTTTTTTTCTGCACTTAATCTGTGAGATGCATTGCGCCCGATCGTGTTAGGACACCTTTCTGCATAGCTGGAAATTGCTTTTAAAGTGTATATCAGGAAACATTCTATGGTATTGTACTAGTACAGAATTCATATAGTCCTCACTTAAAGAATAATGATTGCCTTAAGGAATAAGTGCAAGGGAATGCTTAACGTCACTTATAAAGGCATAGCCACCCACATTCAATAATTTAATTCAGAAGCCCAATTTAGTAACTGACAAAATATAAAAAATAATCTAGTAGTTGCAAAATTCAAATTTATTTATTAAATATGAACGATTATGAATCGCAAAATTAACAAGACCAAGCTCTGATCGTGCAAATAGCACGATGAGTGTATCCATCCATCCATCCATTATCCATTTACAGACCTAGAAGACATGCAAAACCCAAAATTTTCAGATTCATGTTTTTTTTTGTAGAGGAGGGACGGTATAGATGGGTCGGATCTGGCACATATTTAACATCTTATCAAGGCATACAACAGCTGCCATTTGATACTAATTTGCAGTTCTACGCGACATTCTGTCAAAAGATATGGCTGAATATAACTTTGTAGGGGAGGTAGGGGTAGCTGGACCTACTCCACTTTCCATCAACTTAAAGTATATGTCCGAATTAGACATCGATCTAAGTTTCAAGTCGATAGCGATATTGTATCGAAAGTTAGGGCCGAATTAAAATATTAAGGAGGGGTTATTTGTATGGGAGGTAGGGGAACTGTTATGCTGATTTGGCCCATTTTCAATACCGTGCAAGATTTTATCAAAACAAATATCTGACCGAAATTGCAAACCGCTGGGTTCATTATTTCGGGAGTTATCGTGCGAACAGGCAGACACACGGACAGACAGACAGACAGACAGACAGACATGGCTTATTCGATTCAGGGGCCGACCCTGATCATATATATGTAATATATATACTTTGTCATACCTCCGGAGGCTCCTTTGAGGTATGACATAATATTGGCGTAACAAAAACAATATACCCTATACATATAGGACTATGAACTCTGCCCGTAGTTTAGAAAATATCTACAAGTACAGTACAAATGAGTTTGGATTTACATATTAGGAAACAAAATGATGCCTTTCGCAAAGATGACGCGATGCCCGATAAATTTTGATGAAAGGATCGGTAGTGTAGAAAATCCTTCCGGACAAGATTTTTTTTATTGACTGAACAGCAGTGGGTGTGGGCTGTGGTGGTGCACTTTATGTATCGAACCATGGGCGTAGCCAGGGGGGGCAGGGAGGGGCGGTCGCCCACCCTGCCTTTTTTACCACTCCAAGTGCTGCCGGAGAAGCCATGATCGGGACAGTTTGCAGTCAGGAGGCGCATACAAATAGATGACAGCGAGTGGCCTCTCGTAACTGACGGAGGCTGCGTACCAGCACACACATTTCACTTGGAGTGTGCTACTGTGGGTGCATGAGTTTTGAGCTGGAGTACACAATTTCAACCGTTAGGTCCCTTCGGGAAGTTAGTGGAATTCAACTTATTTTCATCTGAAAGGGTGACAAATGGTATATAGCTTTGCTTTGTTAGCCCTGGAAGGTTATGCTTCGTCGAATCGACTATACGCATAATCAAATTTATCCCATTTTTCGTGACAATTCTCCATATTTGGAGCTAAGTTTTCGTACAGCATTTACCGTGCCGATGTACATGCCGGGTACATTGCGGCACAGACGAGGTAAGCAGGCTAAGTTGGATTTTTTGGAAATTGGTGTCGTCGAAACGACGAAAGATGAACTTTGTGTAACTTTTAGAACTCCAGTATTTCTTATGGCTGGTTGTCGATTCACCGATAAGTCTGCGTCCATACAACTAGCTCGTAACAAATATGTTTATTTTTGAAATGTGGGACCTATTTTTTCAAAAATAATGGAAAAAATATTTACTAGGACAAAAATAGGACAAATCAGGAAAATGTCTCGTTTTAGGAAAATTGCATTTCGAACTCTAAAAAATCGGCTCCAAAATCTATGTTTTTCCATTCTAAATAAACTAACGATTGAAAATCTGTCAAATTTTATAAATATTTTGAGAAAGGGTGATTTGTATGAGGTGTCAAAAGTTGAGCGTCGTCGAATCGACGAAGCATGACCTTTCCCTACTAAAAATAAGCATGACCTTCCATGGTTAAGGACCTTGTGAAGAACGGGTCTCATATTTCAGTGTCTTTCAAGTTCTTCTTTTTCTTCTCAGTAGCGTATAGCCCCTTGTGGGGCCATGGTGCGTTAATTAGCCGTGTATAGGCAATTTCGAGTCAACGTTACATTGCATATCAATTCGGAGTGTATATAATGCTGTAAGCACTATATATTTCCATTCACATGTACGGAAATTTTGAACCACGCCGGGATTCGATCTCCGGACCTCTAGATTACTAGCATCGTAGTGCGACTCAACCAAGTGAGCCACAGAGCGGGTCTTTCAAGTTATTAAATCAAAATTTATTTTCTATCTGAATCATACCAGCAATAAAATTTAGCCACCGTTCATACTTTGATAAATTTAGAGGAAATCTTATTAAAACCGTTAACCATATTTCAATCAATAAAGGATTTATAAATATTCTGGCGATGCTACTTTGCTAAGATGAAAGTGACAGACGGAACAAACTGATTTCGCAAGTGGAATATGCAGTCCGAGATGCAAAAAATGCACTGAAAATAGACAAACTACGCTCTAAAAGGCAAATATTGGAGGCCAGTTGAATGTAATCAGAATGCAGAAGAAAACCATTCTCATCTCCATTTTAAAAATTTGACTATAAAATTAGCAAAAAAAGAAATAACATGCAACCAGTAAACTAGGGCCGCAGATGTGTGAGTATCCAATTTCTAAGATCTAGACTCCTGTTTTGTTGCGGTGTTGAGATCAACAGCACGCCCAGCAATGTTATTTATCCCCATAAATGGATCGGAGGGCAGCATTCCTAACAATGTAGTAATTGTATTTACCTGTGTACCCGCACTAATGGGAAACTGGTCGGCAGCGCAGGCTCCACGGCTGTTTCGTGCGATGCGGAGGCTTTGTCCCAGCATACACATTCCATTTTTTTTAAATGCATACTTGTTTACAATCTGAGCGACATCATAGTCCGTCACGTAGGTCGTGAGTTCGGAAAATACCATAAAATGAATTCGTTCACGGTGAGTCTGGAATCCATGACCCTGTGCACCCATCCAACCACAAGCCAGGCTACTCTAAAATTTGCTAACAATATTTCTGCGACCGGAAATTTCAACTCCTTAGAAAATCATGATTTTGAAAAAAATTTGGGCTTGTCCCCCCCTGACCGAAATCCTGGCTACGCCCATGTATCGAACCTGTCGACTGAAATTGCTAAGCCAATCAATATCCTAAAAGCGGTCTCAGATAGTGAATTTTGTCGACCAAAAATGCTGCAAATTTTACTATAAACATAACCTTTACAGCTCCAACATTTTCATGATTTATTTTTATGTGATAGATATGGTGAACTTTTAGTGCACATACCTATTAGAGATTTAGTTTCCCTTCCCATAATCCAGCAGCTTTTGTGCTACTTTTTTAACAAATAGGATTTGGCAACATTATGCTGATAATTTTTTCTTTACCGCATGTTATACGCATCAGAGAAACGTGTATTTAAGATTTTATTTAATTTAAAATTTAATTTAATTTTTCAATTGCTCTTTTAGATATTTACGTTAAATCAACATATGGATTACTCGGAAAAATGCTGCGCTGAGATTGAAAAATGATAAAAAGTAACCGTTATCCATTTGACAATTAAAAATTGAGGGAATGGTACATTTGTTGATCCACTGTTGCACTTTTGAAAGTTAATTCATTTAAGTATGATTTATTAAATATTGTGTTCACAAAATAATACACATTTTCTAATTAAAAAAATATTTCGATATTTTAGTTTCTATCTAAAATGTTAAACATGTTTGATGCTGGAAGGATTTATCCCCACGCCTTCAGGGCCGGATTTAGCCTCTATGGCGCCCCTGGGCAGTAACGAAATTGCCGCCCTCTGTCACTAGATAAGCTTAATGGTAGTAGTTGTCACATACACAAAGGAAAGGTAGACAAAACGTTAGCGGGCGTATGTGAAAAATTGAAAATTTCATATTTTTTTGCCAGAAAGCGTATTTTGTTTGCTTGAATTTTTTTTTTATGTTGCTTCCCAGGGGACGGATCCAGGTATGCCGTGCGCCTCCCAAAATTGTTTTAGGAATGATTGAAACTCCAATGACAATATAGAAAACTGTACAATTCTTATTGCATTCGGCTTTTCACTTTCTTTAGAAATGCGTTCTTCTAAATACCTTTTCAATTTCTGAATTTTTTTTCATTGTGGATCGTTTTGGAAATAATTTTCGAATTACCCCAACAAATATAATTTTTAACCAGAAAATGTATACCGAAAAAAAACCTAAAATTAAGAAAGCTTACGGTAAATTTTGAACACACCTTGACCTAATTTGTATTCGGTAAAAAAGATAACGAAAACGAGTTTGGAAAGCACTTACTGATGTTATTCAGCAAAAATCATTCGGGGACTAAAAAGTTCGATATTTTCCTGAGTTGAACTATGTTTTTTTGTGGAATTTTCCATTGTGCTCTGAAAAATTTGATAGCCAATGCTGCAATTCTAATATCGAGGCTGATGCGCTGATCTATGCCTACGAGAGAGCTACGTAAATAAACGTATAGCCATCTTCTCAGACAGCCAAGCAGCTATTAAATCCCTTACTAAGTACACCGTCACGTCAAGACTTGTTCAATAAACTAGGCGAAAACAACAGACTAACACTCTTCTGGGTTCCAGGTCATATGGGCATCGCAGGGAACGAACAGGCTGATGAGCTAGCACGCACAGCTGCATCATCCCCTTTCTGCGGACCTGAACCCTTTTGCAACATCTCTTCATGTTTAGTAAAGAGAGCTTTCAGAGACCAGGAACGACTCAAGGCAATTGAGCACTGGGATAAACTACCAGGGCTCAGACAATCGAAAATGTTTATAGCAGGGTTTTCCCACAGAAGAACGGCTGAGCTTCTGCAGTTAAGCAGAGCTAGAGTACGCATCATCTGTGGCATTCTCACAGGTCACTCCTGCCTGAGATCACATTTACGCACAATGAGAATTGTGCAAGATGCGAGCTGTCGATTCTGTGAAGAAGATGACGAAACCTCCTTCCACGTCTTATGCGAGTGCGATGCACTGGCCCAGCGTCGCTGGTCACACCTCGGAGTGGCCTTTCCAGATACGGACGACATAGCTTCGACATCTATAAACGACCTCAACTCGTTTCTCAGCACGATCAACCTTGATCGTCAGGCGTAGTCCTGCTCATCTGCGACTAGGGCGATAGCACAATAGGCCAATTGGCTTCAGTGCTGCGAAACCCTTCTGGTTCACGCCCCTCTACAATCTACAATATCGAGACCAAATCCTTGCTTCCCAGCGAATTTGATGTGGGGACACATTTAAGAAGTAATAGAATACACGAAAATGTGTGGTTAGATTAAACTTTTCAAAGGATCGCTATTACCAGAAACATTTTTCGTTTTTCTGGGGCAATTTTACATAGAGGCTCGGAAAGTGAAAATCAGGAGCTGCCGGCCATGTACTCGCGTATTTAAAACATTTAATGTGGCTTTCGGCATAATATTTAAAGTGAAGCCAATGCCTGAAACAAAGATTATTTATATTCCTACTCTAACCGAACTAAAGGCTGCCACGCCATTCAGAGTGAATTAATGCTTCTCCCAATTTAAAATTTGAGTTGAGGTTGCGATTGGGAGCTTTGGATTAATACGAATATGAAGACCAATGAAAACATTTAAGAATTTGCCGCCCCTCAAATGCTGCCGCCCCGGGCAGTAGCCCAGGTTGCCCATATGGGAAATCCGGCCCTGCACGCCTTCTCCCCTTTATCTACTCTACCCCTATGTAAATCATTAAAATATTAAAATATATTTTTTTATACTTATGTATTTAAAAGGATTTTAGTGCTGATCATACTGAATGAATTTTTTGTTTGTATTTATAAAATTACTAATATCAATCTTGCTGTTTTAACTGGTCATGCCTATCTTAATATGAAAATGTCTTATTTTGTACCAACGCCATCCAGAAGCAGAAAGGAATTATTACAAAAAGAAAAATAACTTGTGAATGCTACGAGCTCCCAACAAGAAGAAAAAATAGAAAATCGATTCCATCCCACGCCCTTCGTTTATACGTACTCGTTTCTCTACCCGGTACGTTCAAACGATACTTCACCGAAGCTTACCAAAGGTAAAGTTAAGAACAAACTAACTATACACATCGTACCTTACAGGTACGAGTACAACATGCACAAACATAAATTTTTTATCGATAAATTCAGGTGAGGCAAATCGGGAGGAAATACTGTTTTTTTGGTTCCTTTCTCCCGTGAATTGTTTATATCTGAGACGAGGCGTGTTAGTCCGTGTACCGAGTTATTTTATGCTTTATCTACGAACTCGAATCTAACCAACAAATAAAAAAAGTTTGGAGGTCCCAAACGTACTTCTTGGATTAGGTATAACTTTTGTATATGAATTGTTTTTGGACGATGATGACGGCAAAGAAAAAGGGGGCCAACTTTCGAGATCTAATTTTATGTTACCGGCTCTACTATGGTTGGATTCGTTTTTAGAACGTGCGGCGGCGTTCACCTTCTAATCGGACGTCGTCGTCCCTATAGTTGCGTGATTGGTGCTCATTATGTGAATCTCGAGCGTTTTCGTTTTTGTTCAATAATTTTTTCCGCATTTATTATACATATTTGTGAAAAAGTATAGAGAGAAATATATAAGGTAAATTAAAGAAGGACCGAAAAAATGGAAATATGTAGTTGCGTTGCGGGAAACGCACTATAGGCGGAAAGGCCTCGAAAAGAAATTTGTTAAAGTACGTGATTCCGGCACGTACCTACTTATCCATTTTTTTTGTTTTATCCAAGTACACGTGCTTATGTTTGATTGGATTTGGGGTTTGGGCACATTGTATTTGCTTCACGTGAAGGAAGGGTTCAATTATAGAGTCATTGCATTAAAAGAAGAAAAACAGTTTAAGCTACGTATCGAATTTAATTTTATGGGCAACATTCATATGAACAAAACGGTAAACTTGTTACGAACAAAATTTTATTCTTAATTTAAGAAGTAATTTTTCCTTTTTGACGCCGCGTTCACAATTCCAGATTTCACGCTGAGGTGTCGATTAAAAAAGGGTGACGTTATGCAAAGTGCATAAGTGCGATAGGTGCGCGCAATTTAAGCTAGTATTGTAGAAGAAAATATGTGCATATTTCAAATTTTATTTTATTTTCAAACAGGAACATATTTATTAAATATTCACCAACCTGCATTTTTCGCTTACCTCTATATTTAATTTGAATATTTTCGCTATAATATTACAAAAGTTTATTTCAAATTTTATTTACTCGAGTTACTCGATTTAAGTTTCTCCAAACTTTTCGACGCTGCTGGAAACAAGAAAGTTTCTTTAAACTTCAACTTTTTCATTTTATAGATACTCACGTCCTGTTGTTTAGTCGTCGTTCTTCCGCACCCTTGAGGGAATGACAGTGAAATGCTTTTTTTTTGTTGTTATTGTAGGATACTTGAAACTCTCAACTCAACATACAAAGCGTCATCTATACCGCGATATGGAAATTGAAATATCCACAGCGCGCAAAAAAGGGAACGGGCGAAAAGTGTTTTCAATATGATATTACAAATCCATCCATACACACGCACATATCCTTGCATAGAGATATCCATATTGACAATGAGACGTATACGAACCTACACATTTTCAGAGTAAGAGCAACAGCAGTGACGGTGGAACAAGTCGCGCGCTGTACAACTGCTGATATGATATGAAGTGAAGGACTCAAACGGAGAAAAACCGTATTCAGTGAAATGTAAGGGAGACAAAACACACATCCACTGCTGCTGCTGTTGCCAGGACATATCGGCAACAACAAAACACAGAGACAGTGTACGGGTAATCCCACCCTAGCGTAATTTCCATGGCGGTCATCAATCTTATTCTCCCGTTTCACGAATGACAGGTCTGTGGCGTGCTGAAATTGAGGGCTCGGCTCGGGAATTTACTATTAATAGAGAGCGAGTCCGCCTGTTAACTGAAAGGAAAATTGTAAAAGTTTGTAGAATTAAGTCGTACGCCACTGCGTAACGGGATGTTTGAAAATGTGTAACACTATTCCATTCAGACGTTGTCTGCAGAGAATCGGAGGAGGCGAATATCAGTTTTGTATAAAAGCCTTCTGATGCCTAATAAGGATGCAAGCGAAAAAACTTGGTGTGTGTGTTTTTTTTTAGAAATATCCTAACCTAATACAAGAAGCATTTCTATTTTATCCCTTGTCAGAGTCTTATCTAAAGAGCAGATTTCAAAGATGTGCTAGAATCGACGGATGTTCTTGACGCTCAAGTGATAACTGCGTTATATTGGGAAGCTTTAAGGCGAACGAAAATTATTTAATTTTGGATGAATGCTTTGCAGAAAATTTAATGTTGTGAGCTGTAATGATTTCATCAACAAAAAAATGTGCACAAGTACCTACTTTTTCCATAATAGTGATATTGTCCAAAATATCTAGGAAAGCAACGCCCTTATTTACTTACTAAAGCTGCAAGAATAAGAATCATCGACTAATGTTATGTTATTTTAATTTAATATTGTTATTTGCAGCATCCCGTGCAAAGAGAAGAATAAAAAAAATAAACAAGAGCACAAAGTCCAACATACGAATACATTTAATTAATTATTTCAACTCAGTTGACAGTTGCTGTACATACACTTATATGCATTTTATTATAAAATAATGACCAGACTGACGAATGTGCCAGAGTGACTGAATACAATTTTCTGCAAGACCCTATCATTTCACGATGAATGTGAGAAAAAATCGATTGTTGAGCCCAATTATAGTCAATAAAATTTAATGGCGTCTAATGATAGACCGCGCATACTTACATTTTAAAAAGATCCGCGTTCAGCGTATGTGCACTTGAAAGGCTCAACTGCACTTTTAATGTGCACAAATACACGTACCTACATACGCATTGCATTTCTGACGTTGACGAATTACTATCAAGAATGAGGAGGCCATGCACAGCCAACTGGTCAACCTTGGACGTTGAATAGTGAGTGGCCGCAAGTGTTTTTCCTAATCTGTATAATCAACTTAGAATCAACCACATCAATAAAGATAGTTTAAGATATATTTCCCACCAATACGTTTGAGGAATTTAAGATTGAGTTGAGGTTTTTGTATGAAGACGCATTTGTTATTCGTTATGCACTTTGATTTTAATTGAAACGGGATTAAAATAGTACGATCGCCTCTCAATGACTGTGGAGATTTCGGAAATTACCACAGGGACTCGAGTGTTCAAAACTCGACATGTTTAAACGTATAATTTTTTTTTAAATAAATATCATACTTCGATCGAAACTTTTCTAAATTAAATTCATTTAATATTAATTTAATTAAAATGTCTGTTTGTTCACAAAATGTTCAGCTATTGGAAACCATATATGTACATAGTGTAGTCAACACGTAATTTCAGATTGCAAAATGTGGTGGAGAACAATTTTTGTTGTTGTTGTTTTTCGCCTATGTTTTTTGACGTGCAGAGCTCGAATTCGGAGCTTCCCACCAAAATTTCGTTGCGAAACAGGGACAAAACCACTGAAAACATCAAAATTTTCGGAGTTTTTCAGCTTTATGGCTTAGGCATAACTCCAAAAACGTACATTTCTACGAAAACCGGTCCATGAGCATGTTAGAGAAAACAACGCAACATTGAAATTCGTTAAACGGTATCGCTACCAGTGGCGCAATCACGGGAGGAGCTAAGAGGGCTAAAGCCCCTCCCAGGCCCCCAAATGAGGACAGGAAAAATTGAAAAACAAAAAAAATCAAAACGGCAAACAAAAGCCGAAGCTATAGAAACCAATCCGGCCTAACCGTTATTTACGCGGAGCGACGATCATAGAATAATTGCTTGTGGCGCATAGTGAGTATTCCCGATACACACGCTTTCGCTTTGGCATTTATGAGTTCCACCAAGTCCGGAAAATCAGGAACGCGACAAAGTGTGATTAGATTGTTTCGTTTCTGGATAATAGCACTATGCGGTCAAGTTACGGCAGTAGCCTCAAGTGCTCAAGTGATAGTTGAAAAATCGATGAAACCCAAACATCCAGAAAAAGAGCTGACTATGCCAAATTTTTCTATGGTCTGACCGCATTACGTATAGTAAAAAGTTGCACTCTTTTGCGCGTCACATTTGGGAGGAGGGGCTGGCAAAGGGGTAAACTTATGATTTTTCGGAATATCTTGTTAACTGTAATATTTATAGCAAAATGTTCTGAGAACAATTTTAACAGGGCCGGATTTCCCATATGGGCAACCTGGGCTACTGCCCGGGGCGGCAGCGTTTGAGGGGCGGCAAATTCTTAAATTTTTTCATTGGACTAAAATTATGGGAAAGACGCAGACGTTACGTTACTTGAAAAAAAAATTAAAAATATTTTTGGTAATAGCGATCCATTAAAAAAGTTTAATCTAACCACACATTTTCGTGTGTTCTATTACTTCTTAAATTTGTCCCCACGTCAAATTCGCTGGGAAGCAAGGATTTGGTTCGGGGGAGGTTCAAGTCTCAATATTAGAAATGCGGCATTGGCAATCAAATTTTTGAGTTTCTATCGTGTGAATAGGTTTAACCAAATTTTTAAGAATTTTTACGCTTAAATTTTTAAATTTGCAATTAGTCATTCAGAGCACAACGGGAAATTCTACAAAAAAAAAAAAAATTTAAAATATTGAACTCAGGAAAATATTGAACTTTTTAGGCCCCGAATGATTTTTGCTGAACATCAGTAAATGTTCTCCTCAATTCTTTATCGTTATCTTTTTCACCGAATACAAATTAGGTCGTGTGTTCAAAATGTACCGTAAGCTTTCTTAATTTTAGGTTTTTTTCCAGTAAAATATGATGCTAATATAGGAAGTTTTATTTATTGGGGTAATTCGAAAATTATTTCCAAAACGATTGACAATGAAAATAAAACTTAGAAATTGAAAAGGTATTTAGAATACGAACGCATTTCTAAAGAAAGTCAAAAGCCGAGTTTAATAAGAATTGTACAATTTTCTATGTTGTCATTGGAGTTCCAATCATTCCTAAAACAATTTTGGGTGCACGGAACACCTGGATCCCTCCCCTGGAAAGCAACATAAAAAAATTTCAAGCAAATAAAATACGCTTACTGGTAAAAAAATATGAAATTTTCAATTTTTCACATACGCCCGCTAACGTTTTGTGTATTTGACAAATACTATCTTCAAGCTTATCTAGTGGCGGAGGGCGGCAATTTCGTTACTGCCCAGGGGCGCCATAGAGGCTAAATCCGGCCCTGAATTTAAACTACACAAAATTCCCTTTCTAATGCTATATAATACTCTATACCTTCTCTTGGCAAATTATATA
The DNA here is from genome assembly GCA_949715475.1 of Microchrysa polita. Taxonomy (NCBI): domain Eukaryota; kingdom Metazoa; phylum Arthropoda; class Insecta; order Diptera; family Stratiomyidae; genus Microchrysa; species Microchrysa polita. Next base: position 11,469,207 of record OX454421.1, on the reverse strand, counting down.
GTAGACCTAAAAACATCCGAGGTAATTCCGATTTTTTTTATAGTTACATTTGTCTCTCTAGCTCCTGAAATAATTTAATTGGAGCCATGGTCATTGGGATAACTATTCCTATCAATATATAGCTGGACCACACGGAGACTCAGGCTGCTCCGACAAAGCATACCCATATTTCCCCTATTAACATTTTTCAAAAAGACATGCCTGTTACTTATCTCTAAATCACAGCAGGCTGGAAAACATTTGTTACAAAATGGAGGCATTAGCATCATGCAGATACCTATGGTAACAATGGGTAACTGATTCAGTTCAGGCCAAAAAACCTCAGCGAACCACATGAACACGCCGGAGCCTGAACTAAGCAATCTCCTAACATTTACCAATGAGATGTTTAATAGGTATAGACATATATCGAGGAGGTAAATCAGTTATTACACTCAAAAATGACCCCTGATGTTACCGATGCTCAGGTACTATAAGGAGTATCCTGTTCAGACTGGCAGCTCTTAGACGATATGGTCCATCTAGACTGATCGCCAAATGGTTGCACGTGCAACCAACTGGCAGTTGTCATTGCATCCAAACTGATCGCCATTCGGGTGTGCGTCCAGTGATATTCAATATGGCAACTCAACCGACCGCTTTGACCAAGGGCGAACCCAGGAATTTATTTCGGGGAGAGATTTGTGTATGCATGTGACTCATGAAATCATACGTTTTAAAGATTTTCAGACCTTAACCTTAAGATAATCGTTTTTATATTCGAAATTTAACAAAACTTTAATCTAAAATATTTAAAGTTGATTTTCATCAAATAAATTTAGGAAATAACTGGTTTTGGTAACCGATTGTTACGAAATTTTTTAGACGGAATTACCTTATTGCATTTCTTCCAAATTAATTTAGTTTTTTTTACATCCATTTAGGTCCTACAAAATGAAGAATTTTTTTAACCAGTTTTCAACGGTCACTATGAGAAATTTGTAAATTTTTGAGGTATATGAAACTCGCGAATTATAATATGTAAAATTACCCTAAACAAAACCTACTCAGTGTATGTATCTAGTCTTCTTTCTATTTTAATTTTTTTGCATTAATTAAAACTTAAAAAAAATAGTTCGCAGTCAAAAACTATAGACTACTAGATCACGCGGATAGCTGTACGAAAATTTTTCGTTCTGCGCATCTACGTCACAATAGACCTATAGTATGGGTAGTATTCGAGAATTATTAAGTTCACGAACAAATTTGTAAAGAAAAGTGAAATTGCTGTTTAGACGGCCGCAAATTTTATATATTCTGGAGGTAAGGAGTTGTTAAGTTAAATGCCGAAGGTAAAGGCAAAAAAGTTGTGAGGAATATACCCCCAATTCTTAACCCTTTAGCTGCTTTTACATATTTCTTTGTTACTGCTTTTGAATCATTTAACAGGGACGGAGTGCTCAATGCAAAAAAAACATTGGCCAACCCTCTCAAATGAATTGTTATTTTAAATTTATAATCTAAAATAATCGATTATGACGTAATTTTATGCAGTTTTCATATCTTTTTGTAGGTTCTTTCTTCTATTTCTTTATTTAGTTTCCTGATTTAAAAAAAAAAACATTGTCGCTCGAAAGAACAATTTTTTAACTTTAATATTATGTACAATGATTATGGGTAGATTGGTCAATATCCTTTTATAGTAGTATAGTACAATTGGCTCAAAAAAGACCCAAATCCAACCATTCAAAACAAAAAGAAATTTTTGATGCCAAATTGTTCAATACACTGCCAAGTATACACAGTAAAAAGTTAAATTGCGTCATGGGTTAAGGGGGAAAGGGTAAATGCGTAAAAATTCAGGTTTTTTTTGCAAATATCTGGAAAACTGAGTCTGGCCGCAAAACGTCTTCAGCACGAAATTAAGTACATCAAATTATAGCACTATGAGTGTATACCCTATACCCATGTACAGACCTAAAATGCGCGTAAAACCGAAAATATTCAATTTAATTTTTTCATGGGGGGAAGGGGTAGATGGGTCGAATTCGCATACATATTTAATATCTTATAAAGGCATCCAGCAGCTATTATTTGCTATAAATTTGAAGCTTTTCGCGACATTCTATCAAAAGATATGACGGAAAATTGCTTTGTAGGGGATGTAGAGGTAGGGGTAGTAAGACTTTCTCCACTTTCCACAACGTCAAGCATATGTCACAATTAGGCATTGATGAAAATGTCAGGTCGCAAGCGATATTCTGTCGAAAAATATGGCCGAATTAAACTATCCCGGAGGGGTCATTTGTATGGGAGGTAGGGGAGCCCTTGGACCGATTAGGCCCATTTTCAATACCATATAAGCTTATACCAAAACAATCGTCTGGTCAAAATTTAAAAACGCTAACTTCATTATTTCGGGAGTTATCGTGCGAACTGACAGACACACGGACGGACAGACAGACGGACATGGCTTATTCGAATCAGGGACTGACCCTGATCATTTATTTATATACTTCGTCATACCTCCGGTCATACTTTGAGGTGTTACATAAATCGTCGTAACAAAAACAATATACCCTATACCATATTATGGGTATAGGGTATAAACAAATTTATCCTTTAGAACGTCATTATAACAGTTAATTTTAGTGTTCCTCACGTATGTTCAAAACTTTGGACGAAAGTGTACTCTACAAGTGTCAAAAAATTGTCTTGGAAGCTTAATGGTGCCAGTTCTAAGGCTATTTCCAAATATTTATATTGAGTAACGTGATCTAGCAACCTTTAAACCCCATTTTTCGTACTTGTAAGACACGCTCTGGTACAAAATTTTGGATATACATTCACATAACTGCAATTAACTGTTATAAGCACGTTTTAAGAGATAAATCTATTTTTTCTATTTTCGATAGAATTTAGAAGTGAAAAAAATGTAAAGTTTGTTAGATTTTTTGTTCACTTTGAATGGGGGTACCCTTCGTTTTGATCGGATGGTATAATTTTTTGGTGTTGAGCACAATTGGGCTTGGACTAGGCACCACACCAAATTTGATCTGCCTGGCTCAATTTAAAAACTAGGGGGCTGAGGCTAATTTCGGGCCTGGCCGAAATTTGGATACCCTTCGCTCTCTTTGGAAAATTTTATTGCGGTTGTACGATTACATTCGTTTTTAATTTTTTTGTTGCTTTGGTAAAGTCACATTATTTCAAGGTTTTGTGAAATTGGTGCAAAAAATGTTTCAATTCAATTCATAGATATGTATTGTGTCATCAAAAGAAACACGTTTGTGTGTAATTTGGTTGAAATTGGTACACAAATATAAAAGTTTTTCTTAGAAGAACCTAATTTGGGGGGTTAGGTTTGTATGGCAGCCTCATGACTCCACTATCCGATTTGATCCATTCTTAGATATGTTTTGTGTCATCAAGAGAAAAACGTTTGTGTGAAATTTGGTTGAAATTGGTGCACAAATCAAAAAGTTTTTCTTAGAAGAACCTAATTTGGGGCGTTAGGTTTGTATGGCAGCCCCATTACCCCATGGTCCGATTTGATCCATTCTTACATATGTTTTGTGTTGTGTTGTGTGTGGCAGGGTTTTTTAAAAAGTAGCTGGCTCTGTATTCTATTCTTTAAGATCTTAAATAAAAACTAACAATCTAACTAAACAATCTAAACGGAAACTCTCATAGAACACTAAAAAATCATAATTCTGTTCCATAGGTATGCGAGTACGTGAGTAGGGGAGACCGGGGCTGGTTCTAACAGGGGCAGGTATTAACAGGCTGATAGACGCCAAACTATCAGACTGAGAGACAAACAAATAATGATTGTCCTGTTTGTACACAATGCTAAACGTGTCGAGATTCGTCAGTTTAGTCTGCGCCGTCGCAGTAGCGAGTTGTGTGTGGTGTGCCCATATGAACAGGTAAACGATCTTTTTTGCGTTTTTATTTTCTTGATTTTCAATCTTAATATAAATTTCAAAGATGTGAAACTTTAACTTATATAAGAAGTGTTTATTCAGCTAAAGATGCACTCTAATTTCTTGCTGCTAAATTACGTACTTATTATAGTGCAATGTGATTTCTGAAAAATTGGGCTTTGGGGTTAGTTTTAACAGAACACACGGGGTAAGTTCTAACATGTTAACACTTAAACAAATCGCGAGTTAAGTTCCTGTGTTAGGATATTAAGGCTAGAGTTCCATTTTTTTTTAATTTCCTGTGATTGTTTTTCAAAGAAGATGTTTATTAAATTTTTTGAGTTTAAGAAAAGTGCTATAAAAGCTAAAGTTTTGTTATTTAATTATCTTTAGCATTAAAATATCACTCAGTACTGGATATGATGATACTGATCGTTGTATTTAATTAATATGAGATTGAAAAAAAATAAAGCTTGATTTTGTAGATTAACTGGTGTTTAATTATTTGCAAAAAGTTCAAATTCGATGATTATCCTTCCTGTTAAAACTTACCCCAGGGCTGTTAGAACCAACCCCAGGCTGGGGTAAGTTTTAACTTGTGAGTTTCTTAGGAAAAAAACCTTATTATTCAGAATGTAATACGTTTACAATAATTTTAATAATTTCTATTTAAAGTCCTATTAATGAGGAATTATATGGCAGAAAGTCATGTCTCTAACGCAAAAGGTTGGGTAGCTAAGAAGTTTTGTTTAAAATTTGTTAGAACCAGCCCCAGTCTCCCCTACATGCCTTTCTTCCTATCGCAAATTATGTATCCACCTTTCAAATATTTTTATCACGTTTAAACGTTACGACATGTCACACACGACGAGTGTTTGGTAGCACCTGTGGAAAAATGTATGAAGTATTCATGTCGTGCCGTATGACCCCCAGCTCAACAGATATAAGTTATTTGAATAGTTAAATTGAAAAAATATGCAAAATAATGGTTAAATGTGGAAAAGAATATTTCGCAACGATGACAAACTATCGTCATAAAAAATGTGAACGTGTGCAGTGAAAAGGGAGAAATCAGAGAATACTAAACTCAAAGCAAGCAAAACCATCATAAAAGAGAAGGGTATTGTGTTCGCACTTTTGTTTTTTTTTGTAAGCTTGTAGAACTTAAATTTAATACATACACTTGAAAAAAACATTCGTTCATATTTAAATAACGCAATACAAAAATTAATTAAATTAATAGCACAAAGGAAACTATCCACCCGTTCCGAGTTTACACGTTTTTCTTACCTCTTTTGCAATGATCTTTCTAGTTTTGACAATATATATTTCACTACGTTTTGTATATTATTTAGGATATTAATGTCTTCTTTATGTCATATCTATGTAACTATGAATAGAATAGGTAATTCAAAGCCCCTCGCTCTTCCTCTCATTCACATTTAAGCCATCATTGTTCACCACACCAATATTTTTACAAAGAAAAAGTTAAATGGAAATTTTCAAAAGAATCAAGAAAAATGCTTTTAAAAATCTTATCAGACTTAAGCGTGAATGGTTCCTGGTCCTATGGTATACTTTCTTTCATTTTTTATATTAACACTCATTGGTGGCATCATTACCGGTTTGTACAGAGAGATGATAACTGAAATATTAACAGGTATCTACACTAGGGCGCACTTACATCATCGTGTAATGAGAGCGTCTTAGACCGACGATAGAGAGCATTGAAATTGTATATGGGGAACACCAAATGGATGAATGGTTTTAGCATAGGGACGGAGAATGAGCGTCAAGGAAAAAAATGAAACACAAAGTTTCATTTCTCGGTTTAAGGACACATAAAAATAAATTGCATTCGGAAAAGATAAAATTCAATGAGAGCCGCGCAACGGTCGGTCGTGATGGTCGCGAATGATGGTTTACGTTGAATGTTTTCTATTTGTTTTTATATGTTATATCGATTCGAAAAAGTTGATATTGAAAGAAATGTTCTAAGAATATTATTTTCCAAATGTACTCAAGTGGAGATTAAAATGATTTTGTTTACAGCTATAGGAGCATTGAAGTGAAACGATTTAAAAGATTTACATTTTGTAAGTTCAATTTGGGGATAATAATAACCATTACCACAAAAGCCATGGCTGAAATATTAACTTTCTTTCTTCGATTGAACTATGAAATTTTCTCAGAATGCTTGGACAATTTTAATTTCAGAAATCTATTGAAATAATTTGAATATTATACTATAAAACAAAGATCTTGAAATTAGGGGCGGAAATCATTTTTAAATTGCAGCTTAATTAAATATTCCGCTCTTTTGTTCTTCTTCTTCTCAGTACCGTATAGACCCAGGTGGGGCCATGGTGCGTAAACTTAGCCATTTATAGGCAATTTAGAGTCAACGTTACATTGCATATCATTTCGGAGTGTATATAAAGTTGCAAGCACTATATATTTCCTATCCGCCCATGAACGGAAAATTTTGGACCACGCCGAGATTCGATCTCCGGACCTCTAGATTACTAGCATCGAGCAGTGCGATTCAACCAAGTGAGCCACATAGCCAGTGGCGTAACGTACGGTGTTCCATGTGTTCGGTCGCACACGGGCCCCCAACCCACAGGGGCCCCCTAACGTAGTGAAGAGGACTCGACAATTTTAGACTGTGATTAAAAAAAATACTAGATTTCTTATTCATAGACACACTGAAGCTAGATTCAAAACAGATGAACAAGTTAGGAGTGCTCTTAAATAAAACATTTCTCTTTTACTTCATAGCAGTTTGATATGAGAATTTCAAGGATCATCTTATTGTTTCGCTGAAGAACTGCATTTTCGTTACCAGGGATGACCTTAGGGAACATTACGCTATCAGCTCTCAAAAGGGGAATTTCTTCTTCTTTTTGGTGACACTAGCGACAAATCAGCAGCAGCCGCCATATAGCGTAACATAGAAGTTCTTTTTATGAGAACGGATAGCAGAACAAGCCGTTTTTGTCATCTGTGGCGTGGTGCCTTGCAGTGGCGTATTTACAGGGGGGCACAGGGGGCACGTGCCCCCCCCCCCCCCCCCCTGTGAGCATATCAAACTTTTTTCACACCATACTAAAAATTGCAGTACCAAATGTTCCCTTTTTATTTTGAGCGTTTCTATTACTAAGTAAATCTTTTTCGAAACATTATCATCACATCATCTTCTCAATTCGCCAGAGCTCCTCGTTGAGTTTATTTTCATAAACTCGTGGTTTCAAGAACAAGAACTCTCAGAGAATAAGTACAACCTATGATTATGTCGAGGTAACGAGATGGTCATGAAACGTTGCCCAATCTCGACATGAATCTGTTCGGAAACAAGGACTGCCATTGAAAGTCTCGTCATATGTGAAGTGACCCCATCTTATGTTGATATAAGTTGAGGAGATGTTGTTGCGGTAGCGGTATCGATGTCTTGGAAGCCGGTGGATTGATAAATATTTGAAACAATCGGTCTGATTTTTCGATCGGGCTTGTGTATTTTAATTTGTGCCGTAAATTCGTGTTGGGCTGCTGTAAAGGTCTTTAAACCAGATGCTTTGTTAAAATGCTAAAAATTGAAGTGTTTTGGTGGGAAAGCATTTTTAGCATACATTTTCGAATTCCTACGGTTCGGTGTCTGTGGTGCCGGGCCTGGGGTACTTTCTTCAATGCTTCAATTTTCACAAAGTAAACATCATCGTAGCCATTCCTTCTCATTTCTATTTCGTAATTGATTTGTTAAAGCATGTTGCTTCAGCTTGCCATCTAGGACTCGTTTTAAAAGGTATTGCAGATACTATAGATTTGAAGCTAGTGTAGTACATATGGAAATAACAAACAATCATACCTTCCTGCTTACTTTTGTTGCTTCATTTTAATTAATCAATTGATCATTTCCCGGCTCTATGCCACGGATAGTTCCTACACGGCTGAAAATTTTGGTGTAATTTAAAAAAAAAAATATATATATATATTTCAATATATTTCCATATAAAAATTTTATCAAAAGTATAATTGAACTATAATAAAAGTATAAGTATTCTTGATAAAAAAAAAAAAAATTTTCTCTTGAATAGTATAAAATTGATAAGCAAATTTATACAAACCGCTCGAAAAAATAAAAATTGTAATACGAGTGCAGTCGGCTTCGAATCCACAATTGTGTGATTTGTAGGCAAGGGCGCTGCTCACTGAACCAGACAGACTACAAATCAATAGATTTCTAGGTTGAGTGGGTTTCTTGCGTTGATAGTGTAGATTTGAGAACATAGTAGGATTGAAGGGTGCTGGTGTTGTGTTGCCTCCTTTTCGATCCCGGCAACTACAAAATCCGTAGTTTATTATAATTTTAATAAACTGCACGAATAGTAGGATTGATTCTACCCTTCTATGTTATAACAACATTCAATGCAATTTATTCTATCCCGAACGGTGTAAAATGTATAATATTAAAAGGGTATTTGGATAGTTTTATTCTGTAGCGGTTGTAACAGTGGCGGCTCGTGACCCCCTAAATTGGGGGTTCACAACTGAAACAAACTAGAGTGCCTAATTTTTCAAAATTATGTGAATACCTAACTTCAGTAAACCTTGCGTACTTTGCACCATTTTGTACCTCTTTTTTAATTGAAGAATTTTATTTTCGGCTTCATTAGCTTTTTTTATACAAATAGAGATTTTTTGTGGTTATTAAATTTTAGGCCAATAAAAATGATCGAATTTAGTAAGATAAGAAGCGTAATATCTTGAACTACAACAAAAAATAAATTAATATTTAATTTCTGCTAATATAGTTACAGATAGAAACGGTTTTCTTTCAATATGCATGTTAATTCAATAAATTAAAAATTCAATTTTTTTTCAATTATTTCTCGAATAATAGATACACAAAAGTAAATATCAGAGTTCTAGTTCCAAACATTCACTTTTGAACTACTCATATCATTGTATCAAATTATGCATCAGATTTTTTTAACGGATTTTAATTATTATTATTTTACATACTAAGAATATAGCTCTAAAATTGTGTGCAAAAATTGTACAACATGGGTTAAACAATTTTTAATTACAAAATACTACTAAATCACGATTATTTTGTTGGTAACACTACATCATCCATACATGTTTCCAAATTAGAAATATAAATTTGTAAATATTGTTTACTACATAGCCATACTTAAAACGATAGTACATTCGTCATAGTGCAGTCAAAATATCCCAATTCAGGCCTCCAAATAGAAAAAATAGAGTTTGTGTTTTTTTGTTTGAGTTTTTTGTGGTTTTTGAATCAACGAGCTCCCAGGAATCTAAAACTCATTTTGCTAAAAAAAAATTTGATCGGAAAGGTCCCAAAAAGGACAAAAAAGGATACTCTTTAATCCTTGACCGGAGGTCAGCATGTGGGGTATCAGATCAAAGGGGATGTCGAGTACATTACATATCCGGTGTTTGTTTCCTGTTTCAAGGACCCTCAACGGAATACATCGAGATTAAATGTAAAATTATTGTGTTTTCCGTGTATCTTTCCAAAACCATAACTACGAAAACAATTCAAGTTGTCACTACGTTTCTCACTTTTCGGAATTTATAATAGCTAAAGATTCTATCATTAAATTTGCTAAGAAAAAAATTATCGGAAAGCTCTGAAAAAGGACATTAAAGGACACTAATTACAAACCTTGATCGAACGTGAGCATGCGAGGTGTCATATCAAAGAGGACGTCGAGTGCATGGCATATCCGGTATTTGTTTCCTATTTCAAGGACACTAAATGGAATAATTCGGGCTCAAACGAAAAATTACGGCTTTGGAAAGATACATATACGAGAAACACGAAAATTTTCCATTGGGTCCCAATTTTCTCCTGTGAGGGTCCTTGAAACAAGTAATAAATACCGGATATGGAATGTACTCGACGTCTTCTTTGATATGACACCCCGCATGCTCACGATCGATCAAGGTTTGTAATTAGTGTCCTTTTATGTCCTTTTTGAGAGCTTTCCGATAATTTTTTTTCTTACCAAATTTAATGATAGAATCTTTAGCTATTATAAATTCGGAAAAGTGAGAAAAGTAGTGACAACTTAAATTATTTTCGTAGTTATGGCTTTGGAAAGATACACGGAAAACACAATAATTTTACATTTAATCTCCATTTATTCCGTTGAGGGTCCTTGAAACAGGAAACAAACACCGGATATGTAATGTACTCGACGTCCCCTTTGATCTGATACCCCACATGCTGACCTCCGGTCAAGGATTAAAGAGTATCCTTTTTTGTCCTTTTTGGGACCTTTCCGATCAAAATTTTTTTTAGCAAAATGAGTTTTAGATTCCTGGGGGCCCACAGATTCAAAAACCACAAGAATTAGCCTTACTCTATTTTTTTCTATTTGAAATGCTAATATGACTGCACTATCATTACTTTTGCCTTATTTAAATTTATGTGCCCATACATTTCCACATAAAGAAGAAAAAACTGAGCAATTAATATGATGTAATCATAAATATTCATACAAACAATGCAAAATGCATCAATTCACAACAAATCAACCGAAAAAACATCACCGATTCTGAAGCTCGCACGCAATTCTTCCACTGTTCGCACATATTTTGTGTGCTCCTATGCCAACGAGTCTGCGTCGATTGATACTATGGGACATCGCATAGGATCGTATGGAAACGGATGATGGGTACAAGCAACTCTAACCGCACGTGCGATTAGAGAATAGATGGCTTGTTCTTTGACTTGTGTTATCAATATTTCGGTTACTCTTCGCGGGTTTAAGATACATGACATCGATTTTTAAATAAATTTGAAGTTTTGCTTTAAATTCTATGATATAAAATTTTAGGTAGGAAAGCAATTTTACGATGTGATGGCTATGATGAGCGTAGGGGGTTCACGTGCTCATGTGCTCCTAAGGAGTAACCGCCACTGGGTTGTAATTAACATAACTTTTGAATAAACTAAAATTATAAGTTACAAAGGATCAAATTTGATTCAAGTTTTGGAATAGATAGGAGTTACACTTATTTATTTATAAAATTTACACCAAAATTTACAACCGTGTAGTATTCTGGATTGTACTTGTAAAATATTATTCGGCACTTGTTACGATTTTACGGAATCTGTTACTAGATTTTTGACAAAACATACAAAGACCTATTTTTCAGTAAATCCTAATTTTTCATTCAAATTCGCTTAAACTTGCCATGGAATTCTAGACCACAATGTCAGCCGAAATTTGTTGTATCAGCTTTTCATTTGTGTTTCTTTCAAAAGTAAGCAGAACCACTTTTCGGCGGAATTTGGCAGAATTCCGGAAGATGTATGAAATATCTCTTCCAAAGAAAAGTGTTCCGTCTGGAATCCGTTTTGTCATATGGAAACATTCTCTTTGGTCATTGCATTAATTCCATAGCCAATTAAGTAGGTACATATTCGTAAAATTCCTTTTCGGCTTCAGGCTCCTTCGAACTACTACGCAAACTTTTTTTAGGTCCTCCGTATTTTGGTTCAGGAAAAGCCAAAAGCATTTAATGAGTGTTATTCTCAGATCTGTCAGGAAAACTAAACTTTTGGTGTAATAAACCTGAAATGCAAAGGACTCTCAGGCCCGTATTTATAAACATACCTTAACTCAAGGAGACCTTGAGTCAAGGATGCCGAAATCAAAATAAATGTCATTTTCCATACTTTTTCATAGAAATCACCTATATTCATGAGTCAATGCATACTTGATTTAAGGAGAAACTCAAGGAGACCTTGAAATTGTCTATAGTCAACCTCACATGATGTCAAGGTGGCTACCGACCTACCTTGAAATATTATATTTCAAGTCTATTGGAAACTTAAGGTCTCCTTGAGTTTCGCCTTAAATCAAGGATCAACGATCCCTCAGTCTTGCCAATGTTTTTCCTATGTAGCTACTCTCGGGTATTCCCACACCAAAACTTTATGTAAAAAATTAGCCCCGTACTCTGTGCCCCCCTTTGAGAATTTTCTAAATACGCCACTGGTGCCTTGCCCTTTCTGCTCCTATTCTCCCTCAATATTGATACAATACATTTCTAAGTAGTTATAAAAAATAAATCAAAACGAGACCGAGTTCTAATCGTGCGAATAGCACGATGAGTGTATACCCTATACCCATGTACAGACCTAGACGTCACGCAAAACCATAAATATTCGATTTCATATTTTTTGTAGGGGAGGAAGGGGTAGATGGGTCGGACCTGGTACATCTTTATTATCTTATCAAGGCATCCAACGTTTACCATTTGGTACTAATTTGAAGTTTTTCAAAAGATATGGCTGAATATAACTTTGTAGGGGAGGTAGGGATAGGGTTAGTCATACCTACTCCACTTTCTATCAACTCAAAGTATATGTCAGAATGAGACATTGATCAAAATTTCAAGTCGATAGCGATATTCTACCGAAAGTTATGGCAGAATTAAATTTCAACGAGGGGTAGTTTGTATGGGAGGTAGGGGAAGCCGTTGTCCAATTTGGCCCATTTTCAATACCGTCCAAGATTTAAGCAAAACATTTGACCAAAATTTCAAACCGCTAGCTTCATTATTTCGGTAGTTATCGTGATAACAGACAGACACACAGACAGGCATGGCTTATTCGATTCAGGGACCGACCCTGATCATTTATATATATACTTTGCCATACCTCCGGAGGCTCCTTTGAGGTGTTACATAATATTGGCGTAACAAAAACAATATACCCTATACCATCTTATGGGTATAGGGTATAATTAAGATAATTTCAGAAAATGTGTTTGTAATCTGAATAAAGTGAACAGAAGAAATGACTTCACCCATTAACATCTCTGATACTAAAGGTAAAATCCAATTAACAGAAAAAATTTACCGGGTTCATAATGCGATTTAAAACAAAATCCATGAAAAAATCTATAAGAAACCTTGGTAAAATGTGGTTAATTTCGCCTGCCAAAAAAAAAACAGTTTTCGTCATGCATCAAATATTCGGAACGTACATTTAAACGGATTCTACTCTAAAAAAAATAATTTGGACCCGCTTACTGGATTGAATCGTGAGGTTTTAGTATATACTGTTGATAGTATAAATCCCCGCATGTCAGTTGGGACCATAACCAAAAGGGACCATATCAAAAGTACCTAGGTACATCCGAGGTAGCTTGTCTATAGAACAACCAATCAACGAAAAGCTCGAAGACCGACAAAAGGATTGTTATTGCCATGTTCAAAGGCGTCCGCCTGATAACCCCACAAAAAAGCGATATCAATGGAAGTTCCGCTTGATGGATCCAAGGCCAGAGGCAGACCGAAGAACACCTGGATGTGTGAAATGAAAAAGCAACAACAACACATTGGTCTCGGCGATGACACGATCCAAGATAGAGCTGCCTGTCAAAATATGCTGAGACGTTACTGCCAGAACGGGCGATGTGCCTACATAACATGAAGCGGTATAAAGAACGAGGCAAGGAAGAAGAAGAAGGGTAAGTCCCTTATAGTCCTGGAAATACTTGTACCTTCAATATTTTTCCAAATTTACATTACGTGTACTAATCAGCAAAAATAGTTGTTTTAGCTATTTTGTTTAATTATAAATTACACTTTGTGGGGGCCCCCATTTCGATCTCGCACACAACATATTTTAGAAACGTTACGCCACTGCACAGAGCTCCTTTCTGCAATCTAAAATTTACACAGAACATTATCGATTTTTCCGAAAAAAATAAATAATTTTCATTACTTCTAAAATTTGATATTTTTTCTTTCGCCTAAAGGCCTGAACAGACCTCGGGCGGAATGAAAATGAAATTTTTGTCCGCTGCGATTTTCTCAATGAAAATGCATGCTTACTGTCGTGGAACATGTCGGTAATGATGGGGAATTCCATAAGCTACAATCCGAATATGGTTCCAAAATTTTTCTCGGCCATTTTATGTATTATTTTTCGATTCCCCCGTCATTAGATATTTTCCACGGTGAAATTACCGGGGAATCGAAAAATAATACATAAAATGGCCGCGAAAAATTTTGGAACCATATTCGGATTGTAGCTTATGGAATTCCCCATCATTACCGACATGTTCCACGACAGTAAGCATGCATTTTCATTGAGAAAATCGCAGCGGACAAAAATTTCATTTTCATTCCGCCCGAGGTCTATACTGCGCTTAAGAAATAAAAAATCCCACTTCTTTCATGACATCAAGAAAAACTGATGATCAATTTTAACGAATTCATTGATGAAATGGGCGGATATCCTAAAATGTCTTATCAAAAGCTTTTGCTATTTTTATGCGGTTATCCTTAATGTATAAAGACGATGGCCTCTGGTCATGTTATTCCGAAAACGAGTCAATTTCCTCGCTATTATGTGAACATAAATGGGAGGGTATTGTCTGGCATTTTCAGAGAAGGTATTCCATTTAAAATCGATGAAATTACAATTTTGGAAATAGACTTGCAATTTTTACAGGAAGATTATAAACGTAGTTGGAAAAAAATATTTCACGTATTTAACATTATGTCTTATGGAACTGCCCAGGAGATAATATTTTTATGAAAATGGCATATATGTATTGTTAATTTTTTTTTGAGTATGCCATATCTTTAAAGAGACACAAATGAATGATACACTGGCGGCAAATGTGCAAAGCAGTTTCTGTGAACAGTTTATTGAAATGTCAGAATTCTCGCTGAAAAATCACAATGTGAACTTGTCAAAACTAAAAAGGGCCCACCAGAGAATAGCCTCTTTGCGTGTAGTTAACATTCTGACAGCTGTGGCTGTAATTAGTACCGTTTGACATATCTGCACTGGATCTAATAATCCGCAACGGATTAACCACATTATCAAACCCAACAGTCCGTAACGAATTATCATCAGCCCACCTTCCGGTCGCCTTTACTATACAAAGAAACGTAAACGTGCTACAAAGGACCTTCTTCCATCATGGTAAAACTTGTTAGAAAACGTATAGGCAGTTTCTCTCACTCTCAGCAATTGGTATAACGAACTCTCTTCGATATCGAACCCCTCTCAAATTGAGAGTCTTATTTTCACTTTTCAAGCACAGTTTACGATGTACCTAAGGCGAGCTCCGACTCCTCTTGCACTGTCGAAAAACAAATCAAACAATGGAACGAAACGCTGTCTTCTTTGGAGTCAGTAGCTCAAAAACTCTGGAGGCTCCGTAAGTACCTGCAAAATAAAACTCGGACACTGCCGCCCTTTAAGGCGGCTGATGGCACTAAAATATGCTCCGCCACAGAAAAAGCCAATTTAATAGCTGATAGTTTTCTAGCCTCACATTCTTCAGCACAATGTCAAAGCAACGCAGTAACTAAAGAGGTCACATATACTGTAAATGGCTTGTCTTATGCGCCGTCTGACTTTAATCCAGCTCTATCCTGTTAACCTACTGAAATCAGAAAATTCTAAATTTTTTTTAGATTAAATAGAAAAGAGGCAGCTGTTAAATCTTACAGAGAAGCTTGATGTTACAAGGAATCTTCGCGTTTTTTAACAGTTCCAGGCAACACGAGCAAAAATAAAAGTTTGAAATCCTATAAGGGAAAAAACTAAAAGTGATAAGCTTGAAATCAAGATCAAGGTAAAATTTGTTCTTGGGGTATTCATAAAGATCACCAGCCAATGTTAACGAACTAAGCGTGCATTGCAATCCACTGATTTGAATCAGTTCAATTCATTTTTATTAAAAAAAATATTTTTCTTAGTTTCTTTTTCGAGATTCAGAATAAATAAAAATTGAAATCATAAATCAATCAGTGCGGAATGATTCTTTAAATTAAAAAATTGATCTGCTCATATTGAAATTAAATACGTCGAGTTTCATGGAGATTCTCAAGCACAAGTAGAGCAAAGTTTCAGCTGTATGTCCGAGGGAAGAAAGGGAAATACATTTTTTGTTATTTGCAGGGCCGGATTTCCCATATGGGCAACTGCCCGGGCGGCAAATTTGGGGGGGGGGGCGACAATTATTAAAAATATTCCTTGGTTTTAAACTCTGTGAAAGGTGCATTTTGGAAATTCGAAGAGCAGTTGACATAATTAGACAAAAACTTAAATTTCAGACTTCCAATTTATTCAAGTTAGATATATTCCAGGGCACCCAACTCCGCTTTGACGAGCAAAAAAAAAAAACGCTCCTCACTCCGGGAGTTTGTTTCGCTTCGACCTTCTCCGCTCCAGATCTCTGTAACAATCAAGGAATTCCTCACCGCTAAAAGAAAAAAAAAGATCAAGGAATTCCTGAACCTACATTAAATCTTGGACGTGTAATCAATGCATGATTTCCCCACTACACGACTTGTCAAATGTAAAGGTATTTACCGTTATGTCTTGACCATTGCCAAGGTATACCTATACTTATTTAAAAAAATTATTTTTTTTTTTTAAAAAGCGCATTGCCAAAAACTTGCTCTTCTACTAAACGATACTTTGGGATAGACTGATCTAAAACTTGGCAACTCTAGGCGGCCGCCCACACATGGATTCTGTCAGTGGCGCAACCAGGTTCTTGTCCTGGAGGGGGCTAAGACCATCCATATTACCGAACATTGAGCTGCTTTTGCAAGTTGAGTGATGAGGTTATTTTCCAGTAATGACGCTATATGGTGGTGTTTGTAGGTCCCGTTGAATTACACTTTGTCATGTTCCTGATTCTAACGGACCTCAAGGACTTGTTAAATGCTAAAACAAAAAGTTGCGGCTCAAGAAAGTAAGGACAACTAATCATGGGCGACGACCAATTCCGTAATCGTCGCTCCCAAGAATACCGTTAGGGAGGATTGGTTTCCATCATTTCGGCTTAGATTTTGGTCGGTCATTTTGATCTTAAAAACAAAGAGTGATATCGCGGTGGATTCATTATTTCGATCGGCTGAATTTGGGCTAATATTTTTCTAATGCCATCAGGAAGCCTAATCTTCTCAGGTGAAATAGTTAATCACTTAAAGGACGCTATCAAGCCTACCTTATAGCATCATAGGTCAAAGAATACAATGCTTGTCTCCGGCTTAAATATGTTTACTAGGAAATATTTGCACATCAATTAGGCTTAAAATATTTTTTACTAAATGTCGCATCGTGCAGAAATGATACCTTCCTCACGTACGCCAGGCCACCCACCCAAGTAAAATTTATTGGGGCAAGCAGCAGACCTAAATAAATTTCGCTAATGTGAGGCTTGCGTAGCAATAGCAAAATGTTGTATGAATTTTTGTACAAAAGAACATTTTGAATAAAAATTTGCGAGTCTGGTGAATTTTGCTTAAAAAAATCATATAAATTTCACTAGTATATATTTGTGTGTATTTTGACAAAATTTGGCAAATTTGAAGCTTACCCATTAGCAAATACATATTTGTACAAATTTTTTCGCCAAAGAAGGCTTTATGAAAAATTGCTGATGCGAGGTTTGGCCATTTTTTCTTTCCCAATTTCTGGGTGTGGGAGGGGCTTTAGCCCCCTTAGCCCCTCCCGTGGTTGCGCCACTGGATTCTGTGTGTGTGGCCTAGTATGTCCCTAGTTAGTAAAAGCAAGCACACATTTTCGAGTTTTCTATTACTACTTTATTTTCTTCCTACTTAAAATTAGCCGCGAAGCAACTGGGATGTAGCCAGATTTTAGTTTCAGGTGGACACTTCTACGATCGGGATATTAGAAATGATGCATTAGCTACAATTTTCAGTAACATTTTTCTGTCTTGTGAACATGTTTAAAAACAAATCACAATTTGCAAGCTTAAATTATCGAAATGTAATTTTCCTTCAGAAACAAAAATCGCAAAACTCCACTAATGGAACAAATTTTACCAATTCTTTAATGAATGCGATTATCCTCAGCAAAATTCTACTCAAAGCATTGGCGTCATATACCTATCGTCAAAATAGTTAAAAACGAGACCGAGCTCTAATCGCGCGAATAGCACGATGAGTGTATACCCTATACCCATGTACAGACCTAGGAGGCACGCAAAACCCAAAAATTCAATTTCATCTTTTTTGTAGGGGAGGGAGGGGTAGATTGTTCGGACCTGGCACATATTTAATATTATCTGACGGCATCCAACAGCTACCGTCTGATACTTATTAGAAGTTTTTCGCGACACTCTAGCAAAAGATATGGCTGAATATAACTTTGTAGGGGAAGTAGGGATAGGGGTAGTCGGACGTTCTCCACTTTCCACCAACTTCAAGCATATGTCACAATTAGGCATTCATGAAAATTTCAGGTCGCTAGCGATATTCTGTTGAAAGATATGGGCGAATTAAACTATCACGGAGGTGTCATTTGTATGGGAGGTAGGGGAACTCTTGGTCCGATTTGGCCCATTTTCAATACCATCCAAGCTTTTATCAAAGCAATCATCTGACCTAAATTTCAAAACGCTAGCTTCATTATTTCGGGAGTTATCGTGCGAACTGACAGACACACGGACGGACAGACAGACAGACAGACAGACAGACAGACAGACGGACATGGCTTATTCGAATCAGGGACCGACCCTGATCATTTATATATATACTTTGCCATACCTCCGGTGGCTCCTTTGAGGTGTTACATAAATCGTCGTAACAAAAACAATATACCCTATACCATCTTATGGTTATAGGGTATAATAAACTTCACTTCATGCAGCACGAGTCGACGTTTTGTATATATAGGACGCTTTGAAAGTCAAACACGTGATGGTCAGCTGAGGGAAATGCCATTAATCAGTATGGGTGCTTCTATAAGGAAAATACAATGGTTCTTTTTTCCTCAAAAATGATTCGTACGCTTGTCGAATAGACTATATATACAAACGCAAGTCTGATTCTTTACCTATTCATATTGGTGGCCTGTACCAGCAAATTAGCTTTACGCGCTGGGACAATTAGGCCGCCACCCCACACTTTTGCAGACAACAAATATTTTTATAAGCGTTGCTTGAAATATTTGTTGTTTGAAATGTCAACTTGTCGCTTGTCGCATGTCGATTTTGTAGTCTTTATCCGTAATAAGACGCAAAGGCGTGTATAGATGATACAGGGGGACATCGTCATATACTGTTGGTATGAAAACGTAATAAATGACAAAGGTATCTGGACTGACGTGTAGCTTTTGTGGGTATTTGTGGTGGGTATATAAAAGACGAGCCGTCGAATATGTATGGAAGTTGCTCTGTTCTGTCCTATAGTCGACTTAATAAAACAGAACTAATAGGTAATATTTGCAGATTGTGAAAGACACTAAAAGATTTAACTGTTACCACAAAAGATACAGGACACAATATACAAACGACTTCCGTTAGACTAACCTATGCACCCTTGAACTTTGCTCTGTGATAACGAACCCTCAGGAGTAAAAGGGGCGCCAAAATGTAAATGCCCTACTGGCGGCAAATGTGTAAATCCGCTACTGAATTATCCAAAACTATTTACGTAAGGATTGCATAGTATTGCCGTATAACGAGATATGATATGTATAGGTACTATATATAGATAGAATAACGGACGAAAGATCATATTTCTATAAGATACATATTTCTAATAAATGAGATCATTTTCTATAATAAATGCATGTCACCCGCATAAATCTTTGGTTTTTGTTTCAATATACCAATACAAAAGCCTTCGCTCATATAAATAGCAACAAGAGACAATATAATAATTCGACATCAATTTATTTTTCCGAAACAATTGGAATGACTTTCAATACCATTTCCTGGATTACCAATAATACTAAGCGAAAGGATTGTGGAAGCCAAAATTACTATTTATTAATTGTGCTCAACAATGACTCTGCAAGTGATAGGAATTTGGTGACAAATGTATTTTTATCTATTGGTCGATATTTCTTGCATGATGATGATGTACACAGTCAGCACTTTTCCTTATGGTCATTCTCGCTTCTTTTACTAACGAGAATCGTGTGAAACTTTGAACTAATTCCATGAAAAAGCAATAGGTAATCTGGAGCTGGAGGATAACGTAATACACTCAAAATTATGTTTAAATCAATTGAATAAAAATAAATAATAACAAAATAAGTTTATGCTGCCCCATTGGCCATTGGTACTTTTGACATTCAATAAAATATTTTTTCAGACAGACTATCACTAACTTCCATCACTATATTCTTTCATCCACTTTATCAAACGACATTGTACCCGACTGTATGTTTTTATTATTACGCATCCAGACACAAAACATCAGTAACAGCAGTAGCACAAAATTGGAAAATCCGAAAATCATCAGTAAGTGCGGAACCGATGTTCTTATATCGTCATCGTTGTCGTCGGAGTCTTCATATTTTTATCAAAATACATTTTTCAATATATGCATATAAGAAGAATATTATCCCTTTCTGAATGCGTACATACCGAACCGACATAAGTACGTTTTTACATAGAATTTGTGCTTCCACATGACGACAATACAATATCTCTCTGCTACTGTCATGCATGAACCATGAAACCTGCTATTTGACGTCATTAATCATTTTCGGGATGAGCAGGATGTTTTCTTTTTTTTTCAATAATACTTTTTCATATATGTACACAGATTTTCTTTCCGCATCGCGGCTGAATTTTTGAGAAATTGAAATATGACACACACACGTTGTAGTTTGATTTCTTTTTGAATAATATTTTAAATTTGTTGAAGAATATAGGTAGTTATTCTGATTCGAAGAAACTGCAACATTTTATAAGATATGGCGTAGAACTCTAAAATTAAATTTATTTTCTGTACATTTTTAAGAAACCAAAATTGTTGTTTTTCTACACACATTAAAATTATCTAAAATACACACCTTTTGACAAAACATAAAAGATTATCTTTTTTCTTGTGTACACAATTTTAAAATGAACCAGATGCAACTAATGTTTATAAATACAAACGAATGAAATACAATTCTACATATAATTTCATCCGCCGCAGACAGTGCACACTTTTATCTTGCAACACAAGTTCATACCTAAATCCTAAACTATAGAGCCCCATAAAGGCATACACACTCGGTAGCTTTTCTTCGTAATGGCACACCAAGCCGAAGGGTATAGCAGCGTTAGGTAAATCGAATCAATTTATTGCCCTACATTTATTCTAGATTACCTTTCTCCATTCGCCGTCTGCCTAGCCACAATGGACATAAGAAAATGCCAAATGAATGTCGCGCTAAACAAGGGATTGAAACCGCACAAATTTCTTCTGTAAAAGGACGAACGCGAATAATTTTCCGAGGATATTTACCTAATTGCAACGGCAGCGGTCGCGCGCCGTTGAATTGTGCTTTAATTTGAATAGAATATTTAATTTAATTAAGTTCGGCGAAATGAATTCACGATATTTTGTGTGCGGTTTTGCGGGGATGTTGATGTTGTGAATTTCAGTTGTGAATTATAGTGGAAAATTGTGCGGAATGCCATTCGTTTCACCAAATCGTTGGGAATCAAAGTTTCACGCCATGAAGTTTATTTTTTTAAATAATATCTGTAAAGAATAAATTTATACACAATTTAAAGGAAAAAATCATTTTAATCTAAGAATAAAAAAAGCGATTAGAAAATGATTAAAGTTTAGAGAGTATGCATTTTTTAAAGAGTTTGCATTTTTTTGTCGGACCGTTGGAGAACCGTTACTCCTGTAAAAACTTAACTCAACTCAAGCTAGACAGATTTTCTGCAAGAATTTTTTTGATGGGATAAAATCATGAAAAATCTCCTGTGCATGTTGATGAAAACAGTCAGTGGCGTCAAATTAATTTTACCTTCAATTACATAATTACAGCATAAGATATTAGAGAGTTTTAGCAAGTCGTACAAAATAGTACGAATAGTCTTTCAAATTCTGAAGGAAAAAATCAGTAGGTATAGCACAATTTTGCATATCCCTAAATTAATTATTCTCAAATTTATTTTGACCGCGGACCCCTTCGCACATGAGAAGCCTATTCACGGACCCCCAACTGAATTTCAAGGCTTGAATGTTTAAATTTTTAAAAATAGATATAAAATAAAAATATGTATGCAAAAATAAAAATAGTTTTTATGTTTTAACAAAAAAATTTACTGTGTATAATATTATTTATTAGTAGTACATAAGGAAAATGCGAGATCAATCTCAAGATAAAGTCCTATCTGCTCATAATAACGTATTTTTAATATATTGTGAAAAATATGTATGCCTAAAAAATGCTACAAAATGTTCCAGTGATCTTTGTTTAATAGTGTTAGGTGGAAATATCTCTGAATCAAATTCGATCCACTCCTCTTCATTCCTGTAAAAAAGCCGCTCCTGGCTCCTAAATTTTGTGTCGCCCCTCCTGCTCGGTTCCAAATCCCTGCTTAGTTTCAAGAATGAATAATCAGGGCTCTCACTTCAAAAAATGAAATCGAAGTCACGGAGGAAAATGGACCATATAAACAAACACAATAAGTTTTCTCTATGGTTTTCATCCAAGAAGACAGTCTCATAAAACTAGAGAGAAAATCTTATTAAATACTTTAAATAAAAGCTTTATTAAAATAATAAGAATTCTCATTATTATAAGCTATACGAGTTCTTCTTGAATAATATAAAAACTGATAGATATAAGATGATTCCCTCATTGGTTTTATAATTTATAATTTGAAAAACACTTCATTGTATTTCTAATCATAAGCTTAATTCATAATTAAGGTTATTAAAATAAAGCCAGTGCTTAGCTTGTACGTTTTGGGAAAGGCCATCGCCTGATGATGACATAACTGAAGAGGCTCCAATCCAATAACAGTATAGAGATGCGTTGAGGGTTCAGTTAGAGCTTACAGCTATTCTTCTTTTGCAAATTACCTTTCACAATGTTATTCTTGTGCATATGTTTGAAGGTATCTCCCGTGCCGTTTTCTTAGTTGTTTTTTTTTTTTTGTAGGATCGGAGCTGAGATCGGGCTTCCTTATTAATAGAGAACGACAAATTATTAAAAATACGATTTTTTGCTTACCGTGTTTGGTACCTACATATGTGTATGGTATTATCAACACCAGGACCAGGGCCGGCTCTACTATATGTGCAAATTGTGCACTTGTACAGGGCGCCAATGGAAAAGGGTGCTCACCTCGTTAAGTTATAACAATTTGAAATCAAGCGATTCAAACACTGAACAAAATCATTTGCTAAAACCAAGAAAAAATACAATAAAAACAGCCAAGGAATAATTTTTCCTGATTTAAGATGTAGTATTTTCTTGCTCCAAGAAAAGTTTTTCTGATTTAAGATATCTTCTTGTTCCAAGAAAAGTGTTTGCTTAAAATAATGCTTATTTATTTATTTTAAGCAAAAACTCTTCTTGGAACAAGAAATTACATTTTAAATCAGGAAAAACTCGTCCTTGGCTGTTTTTTATTGTATTTTTTTCTTGTTTTAAGCAAATGATTTCTTCAGTGAACAAATTCGTTACAGATATTCTAACGACTGCAACTACAACTCATTCCCATGAAAACTATACCAACCACAAACAACAAACATATACTTATCCAAGGAGCCACAACCGCAATGCGCAGTCGTATCTTCGAGTCAAAATACACTGTCCAATCGATTGTACAATAAACGGTCATTTTCTCTGGGTGCATTACCGTACGTCGGTAATGACAGAAAATGACAGTTTATCGTAGAATCGATTGAACAGTGTGTGACGATTCTTAGAAAGGACAACTTGAAGCTTTTTTGCAAAGTATCTACGAGAGAGTTTCAATTGATTCGGAAAAAAGCTTCTGTGCATCACTGCAAAGTTTCTCCAATTGACTCGCTCATTCTCAAAATAGATCAGTCTTAGTACCTATGAGCGTGGGCGGTAGAAGATATTCTAGTGTCGGGTAGTGATCTAAAGCCCATTCAATAATGCAAATCAGATCGAACTGAGTTTCAAAACTTGCTTCTTGCATTTCTAAAAAAAAATATCAATGTCCAAATGTCAAGTTCGATTGTATAATTTCTTTGGGATCAAAAGTATCATGTGCTTAAAGTTAAATTGAGTTTAAAAATACAATTTATTGGTGCCATATTTTAATATGTACAATACGAGCTATTTTTTACATGTTTCTCAATAGGGCTATCCTTCTTTTACTAAATTGAATAACGTAAATTGAATGAATACATATCTTACATATGTTGTAAGAGGTTGAACTATTAGGAACTTGCATCCGTTGAAAAATGTAAAATATAAAGCTAGCTGACATTTTTCACCCATGTTATATGTTTCGAATCCCTTAAATTTGAGGTTGCCTCCTCAAACTCTAAATTGGGTTTTAAAAATAATTTTGTTTATATATGAATCAATCTAGACTAAACATCACACAAAATCTACGTTTATACTAAATAAAGTATTTACGGCTTAATGTTTACCAATACTATAAGAGTTCAAACAAATGCAGAAATGATCATTTGGAAAAAATAAAAACTATACCGACTTTAAAGGAAAAAATATAATTTTTTGTTTGTACTATACTTTTATATAAAAATATGTAAAAAAAATAAGGGGACTTCGCCCCCTGCTCGCTACGCTCGCCAACCCCCGGGGGCCGAGGCTAATTTCTGAAGCGGCCGAAATTTGGATACCCTTCGCTCTCCTTGGGCGAAAAGTTTTTCGGGCGGACCTATGACTTGTATTTAATCTCTCTCCTCATTCCCTCCTCAGACAAAAGTTTTTGGCTTGGTTGAAATAAGTGGGCAAATAAAAATATTTACTCGGAAAATTTTATTGGGGTTGCGGGAGCATGACCCCACAGTACGATTCCATTTGTTTTGAACTTTTTTGTTGCTTTGGTGAAGACACATTAATTCAAGGTTTTGTGAAATTGGTGCCAAATTGGTGTTTCTTAGAAGAACCAAAATGGGGGTTGGATTTGTATGGCCACCCCATGACCCCATGGTTAGATTTGATCATTTGTTAGATATGTTTTGTGTCATCAAGAGAAACAGGTTTGTGTGTAATTTGGTTGAAATTGGTGCACAAATAAAAAAGTTTTTCTTAAAAGAACCTAATTTGGGGTTGTTGGGTTTGCATGGCAGCCCCATGACCCCATGGTCCGATTTGATCAATTCTTAGATATGTTTTGCGTTATCAAGAGCAAAACGTTTGTGTGAAATTTTGTTGAAATTGGTGCACAAATAAAAAAAGTTTTTCATTGAAGAACCTAATTTGGGGGGTTAGGTTTGTTTAGCAGCCCCATGACCCCATGGTCCGATTTGAGCCATTCTTACATATGTTTTGTGTTATCAATAGAAACATATTTGTGTGAAATTTTGTTAAAATTGCTGTACAAAAGTTTTTCTTCGAAGAACCTAATTTGGGTATTTGGGTTTTGTATGGCAGCCCCATGACGCCATTGTCCGATTTTACCGATTCAACCATACAAACTACATGCAGCAAAAAGAAGCATTTGTGTTCAGCTTCATAGTTTTTAAATTGGCCGAGTAAAACGCGTCGCAACAGACGGACAGCGCCCAATCGACTCCCCAAGTCATGCTGATCATATATGTATACTTTTTATATGGTCGGAGTTGCTTGCTTCAATGCGTTACAAACTTCATGACAAAGTTAATATACCTTTCACTCTATGAGCGAAGGGTATAAAAAGTACACCGATCATATAAAAAGTAGTTGATTTCGACTTAAGTTCGTTCTTGATGTTCAGCTATTATGTATTTGAAACAGCTGCGAAGATATGGGTAGGTTTTCTATTCATTTATTAGTTAAAACATTTACTAAATTTATACAATCAATTAATTTAGTATTTTCAGCTGCGAAGATGAGAGAGATTGACTAATTCTTTAGTAGAGTACCCCAAAATTATATTAATCGTTTAGGACAAACGTGTGTCTCTTTTTTAATGTTTGGACCTTTACGCACTAAATATTTTCTTGGAGGGGACTCACACAACTGACAGGATTTACTAAAACCACTAAATTAATCGAGCTGAAACCCGAATAAATCGTATGTCATTTGATTCAAAATGCATCGTAGAATGTACTTGTATTCGTATTGCAGTACAATAGGTATGGTACAACTGTTAACTAAATCTAGGATTTAGTAAATCTTGTGGATAGTCTGAATTCCCTTTTGGATTATAAATTCTTAAAAAATAACAGGCGCGACAATCCAATATTGGACTAAGGCCGAAGGATGTGTTATTGACATCCTATTTCCAAGATCTTATCTGTTTTTTCGCTCATAGAGTGAAGTGTCATGAAGTTTGTAACGCATTAAAGGAAGCACCTCAGACCATATAAATCAGCATGACTTGGGGAGTCGATTGGGCGATGTCAGTCAGTCTGTCTGTCTGTTGCGACGCGTTTTACTCGGCGGGTATTGAAGCTAGCAAGCTGAAATTTTCTTCTTATTGTTGCAGGCTGTTTGTATGTTTGATTCAGCAAAATTGGATCACTGGGTCATGGGGCTGCCATACAAATCTAGCCCCCCAATTCAAGTTCTTCTAAGAAAAACTTTTTTGTTTATACACCAATTTCAACCAAATTTCACTCAAATGTGTTTCTCTGGATAACACAAAACATATCTCAGAATGGATCAAATCGGACCATGGGACCATGGGGCTGCCATACAAACCTAACCCCCCAAATTAAGTTCTTATAAGGAAAACTTTTTTATTTGTGCACCAATTTTAACCAAATTTCACACAAATGTGTTGCTATTGATGACACAAAACATATGTAAGAATGAATCAAATCGGGCGATGGGGTCATGGGGCTACCATACAATTCCAACCCTCCAAATTAGGTTCTTCTAAGAAAAACTGTTTTTATTTGTGCAGCAATTTTAACCAAATTTCATACAAAAGTATTTCTATTGATGACACAAAACATATGTAAGAATGGATCAAATCGGACCATGGGGTCATGGAGCTGCCATACAAACCCAACCCCCCAAATTAGGTCCTTCTAAGAAAAACTTTTCTATTTGTGCACCAAATTCAACCAAATTTCACACAAAAAATTGGTCAACACAAATGGAATCGTACTATAGGGCTATGCTCCCCCATCCTCAAAAAACATTTTCTGAGTAAATATTTTTATTTGCCCACTTATTCCAACCAAACCCGACACAAATATTGTTTTGTTGACGCAAGGGAACTTTTGTGGAGACGGAAGGAAAAGAATGGGGAGATTAAATACAAGTCGTAGGTACGCCCGAAAAAACTTTTAGTCCGAGGAGAGCGAAGGGTATCCAAATTTCGGACGCGCCCGAAATTAGCCTCGGTCTCGTTTTTTGTTGAGGTAATGAGATCAGCATCACGCTCAGTAATGTTATTTACCCGCATAAATGGGTACTCGTTTAACATCTGAGTGAGATCATAGTCCGTCACAAGCTCGTGAGTTCGAAAAACACCATGATCCACGGTGAGATTCGAACTCATGACCCTGTGCACCGAACGTGCGCGCACTAACCGCTAGACCAAGACTACATAAATTCTTAAGGAAGGCCCTTAAAAAAAACGAAAATCAAACTTTGCCTTAGATTAGTTTTTTTCCACGTGAAAGCCGAGTTTGGTACATTTTTATTAAATCAAAATGATAACGTGTTGACTATTTTCATACATACTCGTACACATTTAAAGTAACCCCATGGAATGGAGAGATACTTGACTTCAACCCCGGAAATCCTAAAGAACGTATACGTTTATCGAATGATAAGTGAAGTTATTGTGGTAAAAGGGTTGGATTAAATTACCATTCATTCAATATTTATATTTGCCTAGTATGATAATGCGTTTTATAGTCCTTTTTAAATACGTTCATTGATAATTGAAAGAAAAATCGATATTTTCAGAAGAGGAGGCAATGTTATTATGAATCGATTACAGTAGTACAGATTAAATATTGAAATATTCAATATCGCTGCTAAACAGGTTTTAAAAAATTTCAGTGTCTTCTTAAATTTAGCTAATTTAAAAAAAAAATGTGTTTATATGATCATTGTGGTAAGCTCTTTGAAAGTATATATATGAAAACTAATTGAATGGTTGCAAAATTCAAATTTGCCTTAATTCTGATTTTTTCATTCAATCCTAAAAAAGAAATCATTGTACACAAAGTTGCATTTTCCTCCTATCCTACACAAAAAAATATAACTCCCAATGCGTCTGTTCGAAGATGTTTTCAATTTGTTATAAAGGGATGTAATTATCTTGCCAAATTACATTACCCTATCCGCGCGATACTTGAAATCTATTGTCTCCGCACACTTAAAATTTAAATAAAAGGACCGCACAAAGGAATTATATTCGGACCATATGTTAGAAATTACTACATTTCGCCTACTGTGTGGTGATATGTATATGCATATCCACCTCCTCGAGACATTTTTGGTTAAAAGACATGTGTGATATATGAGGACATTGGGCCCCGTATTGTCGGACAGCAGCAAATAGATGTTATTCGTATACTTACTGCATCTGTTGCAGCCTTTTCTATATATTATGTCCCATAGTACAAGTACGACGAATTTTTCTCCCCAAGGACTTACTACATTTCATTCATCCATTTAGCATGCCGTACGGCCTCGGGGTCAAATGTATGGACTTGGACTGTATATGAATGCATGCATAATGTCAACTTTTAGGTCCGTTTTAACTTAAATGGTTTTCGTGGTGGAAGTAGAAAGAAATTTTTCGTTAATAGAAAGGAATTTGACTCTTGTCCCCACTTAACTGAGAAAATAGCCATAGTATAGGTTATTCGTTGGTAAAAGTTTCGACATTCGTACCTTTCATTCATAAAGCACTCCGCAGACGAATATCTGAGATTTCAAGATGCTAGAAAATATGTGAGAAGAACGTTTAAGGACAAAAGGCTTGGACAAGCATTTGATTTATGATCAAGTCACCACAAAAGTGTCTTCTGGTTTCAACCCTTGCGGCAAATTTTGACCTCATGGGATACAAATGAGGGTGGACACATATAAGGATTGTTACATGTGGAAACTGAATGTATGTTTTCTTCTTTACTTTGGAATTTTTTGTTATACTCGTAGCGTGCATTCAGTATTCTCGAATTCTTGAAACAGTTCCAAATTCGATATGGTGCTACTACACTGCGTGTATATTTTTGTTATTCCCTATATGGGGCCTAGGGAGTTGTTGTGGTCAACCGTGAAAAGAATTAACATCAGATAATGGACTTTATTGACAGTTTATTGGGAGAAAATTGGAATAGATGTGTTCATTGGTTTGATGGGAGGTGCAACTTAAAGGGTGAGTTATGTAATTTAGTAAAATGGAACAACGCTGTTCGACTCAAGATCCAAAATCCAATGGCTCTAAGAGAATCTTAGAGTAGCAACAATAGATTTGATGATTTCATTGGAACATAACTTTTATGGTTTGCCCATATGTATGTATGTATGTATGTACACTGCCGACTGCTCGCTGCACATACGACATGCTCACGACACCGCGCTAAACAACCTGGAATCACGATGGGTGCACAATCTGGGAAGAGGAGCACACGCTCTAGTTTTGGATATCTAAGCGGTTTTCGGGGCAAAATTTACACTAGAGCTTGTGCACAAAGTTGTTGTGCACAGCGTCTTGTAAATCGTATGAGCGATTTTCTAAAAGAAGAATGGTTGTGTCGCATGCGTTTATTCTGTTCAAACCGCGATGAATAAAATTGCAACGGACAATTTCTTTAACGCAAATTTGAAAAATCTTCTAGAAGAAAATAAGATTAAACTAAAAACTCGGGAAGATATACCCGTGATTTCTGTAGAGCAGAGTGCAAGTGACGGAAAATAACAATTCTGGTCTGAATTTAAAGCGGCAATTTTCACAAAAAAAAATCAAGTAGATTTATGGGAATATGTGGAATCCACGGATTTTAATGGATTTTCGTTCTGTCCAATGAACTTATCCCCAGGCCGATCTGGATTTTGACAGAATGAAAATTTAATAAGATCCATGGATTCGTGTGTGCGCGGCTTAGTAAACTCTTTTGTTTTCCCTGTTTGTTGCGCGGGAGTGAAAACAAACATTCCAGTTGACGAAAGTCTGAAATAGTCGGCGGAAGAATAATATTTATAATATAAAAACAATAATTTCTGTAGGATTTTTGGCTTTTTTGTAGACTAGTTTTTTTTTATACAAACTATGAAAAATTTATGATGTAACTAAATTCTTCCCGAAGTCAATACATTTGTATATTTCCTTGTGAACCCCAGGTATTTACCACCACGAGCCGCCACTGGCCATACCACTTCCTAGTCGCATTGAGCTCGACACGATCTATTAGCGCATTCAAATTTCAATTTGTCTTATAAACAAAGAATTGCATGATATCGTATTTAGGACATAGACGAAGATGCATTTTTTTATCCAATATGCGCTTGCACACACCTATTTTACTTAGAATCGGAAAATCTCTATTAGCTAACTAACTCATTCATTAATAACCAATTTATTGAATATGAATTTAAATGCTCAAAAGTATAATTTCTTTCCTACACATATCTGAATGGGTGCGGTTCCGCATATCATTCAGACGTTCACACGGCACCGAAACTCAGCCCGAAATTCAAATATAATTACGAAAACAGTCAGAAAAGCGGAAAACTACTTTTTTCTCCCATACAAAATCTCTCTGCGAAATTTGTACGATAGTTTCGTGTACATACTTACATACAATGCTAGGCTAAGTGACCATAACATTGGCTAATAGTATAATAGGCTCATTGGTGGCCGGCCATTCATGAATGATTTTGCCCCACACAGTCATTTTCACCCATGCTCCGAATTGAGAATGGCGCGAAATAAAACATAATTCCCGAGCCAGTCAAGAGAAGAAAAAAAATCCTCTTCGATTTAAATGAAAGCTTTAAAAAGATGTGAAAAACCCTCTAATATGTAGGTATACTCTGAATATGAATACAACAATAGTTCTGCACAACAACCAACAGTGGATAGCCTCTATCCTCTAAAGATCGTTGTGAAGGTGAACACGAGAAAACCTCCCAAGTTGAGGCTTTTATTTGATTATTAGAACGGTCGCGAGATTATCCGCGAGTAGCTTTGATACGTACATGAATTGAAACGCTCGTATGTATAGAGTGTTGTGTACATATTGTGTGATCGGCCTTCTAATGGAATTTTCTTTTTCGAAATAGATCTGTAAGTACAATGGTTTGGAAAGATAGTCTTCACGTTGACTGCGGTGTTCCGTACACAGGATAGGCGCAAAGGCAACACTCACATTTCAGGTGTTGTTGTTACCTTTTGGGTTGAACTGACCACTGTATTCATTTGACGGTTGTTTACAGTTGCGGATTTATCGCCCTGAACTAAGAGGATTTTCTGATTTTTACCACTGTTTTCAAACTTGATCATCAAAAACAATTTATCATACTCAACAGACGAAGGAATATAGGTACCAATGGTGAATCACTGTAGGCTCACTGCTGACCAAACTCATGAGAAATGTGCAAGCAAGTTCAAATGGCTACATACGATGACTGTAATGTGGTAGAATACTTTTAGAAAAAAACAGAACGTTTGAATAGAAAATATGAATTTTATGAATGTTGGGAACAACAAAAACAAAACGTATTTTCAGTGAAAGTTGTTAAAAAAAAATCTTTATAGCTTCTTGAAGCTTCCTCATCTTCAGTCACGAACAATTTTTATCATTAGAAAAAACCTTTTCCGGCAAAAATTTCCAATGGATTGTATTATTTCTATTTTGAGAATTGTTTTTCGATATGAGTTTAACTTTGTGACTAGGTACTTTGGGAGAGAATGAAAGATACGTGACCGTTTTATGCACGAATATTGCACGAATATCACCCTGATTTTAATTTATTATTTTTAAGTCTGGGTCGTGCCTAAAAAATTAAATATTGCCTTTGAGCAGCAAAAGTCATGTTTCTCTGAATGGCTTCCTACTTATGCAAAAAAAAGTCCTGACTGATAGAGCTAGTGGTTCCCAACCTTCTTCAGTCCGTGCCCCCTTTGCGAAGTATGAAGCTCCTGAAAAATACGCTTAATTTTCTGCATTTTCGACAGAGAGCTTTAGGACCACCCAATTCCGCTGAAACTGATTTTGCTCAAATTTTCCGAAGCTTACTAGTAATGAGCAGTCAAACATTTTTGCTATCTGGGAAGATATAGGGTTCTCTTGAATAAATGAATCTAGGGTAAGCTTTTTTAGTCAAATCTATTTTGGTAAAACAACATTCACAATACTCACGTGTAAAGTAGAAGGTAACCAGTAAAAGAACGACCAAACTGCGAATTTTCGGGAATCAGTTTCTACGGCGCGGCGCATTTTACGAATACCCCGGCTGGAAATAATATCCCACCATCACCTTCTTTCGACAAAAATAGAATAGTCGCCAATATAAAAAGTCAGAAGAAACATTGCGGTCATTTCTTTAAGGGGCAACAACTATTGGAACCAACGATATTCATCGAGTGTGTAATTAAAACGAGATCGAGACTAATTTCGGGTGCGGCCGAAATTTGGATACCCTTCGCTCTCTTCTGACTAAAAGTTTTTTCGGGCGTACCTACGACTTGCATTTAATCCCCCCCTCCCATTATTTTCCCTCCGTCTTCACAAAAGTTCGGTTGCGTCGACATCGACAAAACAATATTTGTGTGGGGTTTGGTTGGAATAATTTGGCAAATAAAAATATACGATTTATACATGTCATTTGTTTTGACCTTTTTTGTTGCTTTGATAAAAACACATTAATTCAATGTTTTGTGAAATTGGTGCAAAAATGTTTCTTAGATGAACCAAAATGGGGGGTTGGGTTTGTTTGGCAGACCCATGACCCCATGGTCCGATTTGATTCATTCTTACGTACGGTTTTAGGGTTTTTTGGAATTTTTTTTTTTCAAAAACCCTTTTGAAATCGATTTTGTCCGTCCGTCCGTCTCTTCACTAAATAACTCGCGAACGGCTCAACCGATTGTCATGAAATTCGGTATGAATGTGTAAAATGGTTACAGTCTTTGGCACAAATACCTTAGAAGTTGGTAGGAAGAAGATAACAGGGTGTCCCGAACGTTTGAAAAAATTCGACTTTTTTAGTTTTTATCGGAGATCAACGTATGGGTATTTAAATCAAAGATCTAGACGAGTACATCTCATGTCAGTTAAAATTTTCCAGTTTCGAGTAACGGTAAAAAAGTTATTGGCGTTTAAAGTTAAACTTCCTTTTCGAGCTCCGTTTTTCTAAACCGTTATAGGGATTGATATGAAACTTTGCACAAAGATTGGTCAGTATGGCCTTATATACGTTAAATATTAAGACTGTTTACTTTTGCTAAGGAAAAGTAACAGTAAATTTGTAAAATTTCAATTTGTTTGACTGTAGCCCCTCTTAGGTTTCCAAATATGAAAATTCTGCTAAGGGTTTTTAGAGAATTACATAGGGAATATGTCTACGAATTTTCGATTGAATAACTGTATCCAAACCGGAAATATAGACAAGTGAGTATTTAGTAAGGGTCTTTCACAATGCAAGGGAAGCCTCTTAAGCATTTCTTCAATGCATACCTTTTAACTAGATGGAACAATGAACATGAAATTTGGTGGAAATGCATAAAATGGTAATAGTGTTTGTTAAACAAAATTTTTGAAGTTTGTAGGACCAAGTTAACAGGGTGTCCCTGAATAGCTACAAAAGTATAATTGTTCAATACTCATAGGAAAGCTTGCGTGGGCTCTTATGTCAGGGGACACAATTGAATCATTTCACATAAGTTGCTTTTCCTTGATTAAAAAAAAAACAGTAACAGTAGATTTACAGCTTATAATTCAGTTCATATATAAAGCCAAGCCATCTTTACGTTTGCCTGAGTTTCTTTTGCTCAAATGCCATCAGAAATCTTAAATCGAAAAATGCCTGTAGATTTGCCTTTGAATACTTTTATACACACTGGGTAAATAATAAATAGTAAAATTCCAGAATGAAAGGCGCACCTTTAATTAAATTAATAAATAACAGGCGCGACAATCCAACATTGGACTAAGGCCGCAGGATGTGTTAGTGATATCTTATTTCCAAGATCTTATCTGCTTTTTGTTGAGGTAATGAGATCAGCATCACGCTCAGTCAGTAGTATTATTTATCACCATAAATGGGTACTCGTTTAACATCTGAGTGAGATCATAGTCCGTCACAAGCTCGTGAGTTCGAAAAACACCATGGCTCACGGTGAGATTCGAACTCATGACCCTGTGCACCAATCCAAAAATAGATTTACAGGAAGCATTTCATTAATGCTGCGCACAATTCTTATTAATTGCTTATAAAATATATTTACAAGAAATCTTCACAATGCATTGAAATTCTAAAAAAAACCCTCGTATTGCGAGCGCAGCCCTCTGTACGGCGGTATTTTTTTATTATCAATAGAAACAAATTTGTGTGAAGTTTGGTTGAAATTGTTGCACAAATAAAAAAGTTTTTCTTAGAAGAACCTAATGGGGGGGGGGGGGGTGGGTTTGTATTGCAGCCCCATGACCCCATGGTCCGATTTTACCGATTCAAACATACAAACTGCCTGCAGCAAAAAGAAGCATTTGTGCAAAATTTCAGCTTCATAGCTTTTAAATTGGCCGAGTAAAACGCGTCGCAGCAGACGGACAGACAGACAGACGGACATCGCCCAATCGACTCTCCAAGTCATGCTGATAATATATGTATACTTTTTATATGGTCGGAGATGCTTCCTTCAATGCGTTACAAACTTCATGACAAAGTTAATATACCCTTTCACTCTATGAGCGAAGGGTATAAGAAAAAGCTACAACCTAGGCGCGGTTCAGACTATCGACAAGATTTGCTAAATCCTAGATTTAGTTGACAGTTGTACCATATTGTACTGTAATTTGAATAATAGGTACAAGTACATTCTACGATGCATTTTGAAATTTAATGACATGCGATTTAATCTAGTAGGCGGGTTTTGACTCGATTAATTTAGAGGTTTTAGTAAATCCTGTCCATAGTGTGAATCCTCTCGATACTACTAATGGAAATTTGAACTTTTAATTTCTTGAGGGATGTGGAACATCTAACTTGGCAAGAAAAGGCCTAAGGTATTAGACACACATATTTCACCTACATACATATGCAATGTACCTACATATATGGAAGGATTAGTTTTGTTCAAACCTATGTCTCAATTTTTAGGGTATTTAAACAATTTCTTCGAAAAATCCTTGTAAAATCGATTTTGTCCGTACGTCTGTAACTCGCAAACAGTTCAACCGATCGCAACATTTTTATTAAATACTTTTGTTCTCATAAGGCAAAAATTTAACTTCACAAAAATGTAAACTGGCGTTGTTAATTTATACTTACCAAAATAATTTTCTCTCGCCGCTACACACCATCCAGTTCCGGACAGTTCAAGCACATTCATGCTCAAAATTCATAAGTGGGAACATTACGCTACCAGCTCTCGCAAGAAGAATTTTGTTGTTCTTCTTATCGACACTATCGACATTTGTCTTACCGTCCGCCATATAGCGGACACATAGCGGAAAATATCGGAAACACGAAAGTTCTCCTTATGAGAACGGATAGCAGAACAAGCCATAGCTAAAAATCTATTTGAGAATGAAAGTGGGGTTATTGTCAATACCAACCAGTCAACTATGGACTATGGATATGGTATGACCCCCTCAAAAATTATTCACCGCTATGGGCTACACATTTGCTATATGGTTTCGTCCACTGGTATGAAGACTCATCAGGAGCTACCTTTTTCATACCAGTGTGTAGCTCGACCATTTTTGCAATCTGTGCTGCACTCCGACTAGTGTCAGAGTGCAACGAATTTGCATGTCGCTTGCACTTAAATAGTGGCAAGGTGTCGACGCAAGTCTGAATTTTATTTTATCATAATTGATTTGTACATTATTCACTAAATAGCTAAAAATCTGTTTGAGAATGAAAGTGGGGTTATTGTCAATACCATGAGGGGGTCATACCATATCCATAGTGGCAAAGAAGTGAATCGTTTATTTAATGAGGCAACGCCCTAATAAGTGGTGTCTATGAATACGAAGCTCCCTTAAGGGCTCACTTATATAGAGAAACCCCTTATTCCTTAAGGGAATCCTTATAACTTAAGTGGGGACTATGAATTCCGCCCTAAACCTTTAAAATTTAAAAATATAAGTTAACCCCCCCCCCCCCTTGGATGATTCTTGCGCACGGGCCTGATATACTGTAAAGTAAACTGTCACTGCACTCGCGCACAAGAATTTATCTTATGCAAGTAGCGAGCTTCGAAAATTGTTTATTTGTAAATAATTATGTATAAAAAGAAAAGCTGCAATAAATTTATTATTATTATTTAGTAGCGATTTTTTAAATCGGAGAAAACAGAATTGTTGGTCATTTAGCGACACTTTGCAACAACGGATTACCTCTGTTGCCTGGTGGATTTCGAAAGAAATTCAGAATGGTAGTATTGAAGCAAACATCATAAACGGCATCAATATTGGAATTGTGCCCCCCCCCTTCCCTAATCGTCACGCCTTCCAGTTTGGGAATACCTACCCTATTAAGTACAGGCCAACCTACAGGTATAAAAACGACAAAAATTATTTTTTTTTTTTCGCAACAAAATTCGAAATTTTTTACATCACAACCTTGTAATTTGCAGTCGGTAGTCACACGGAAAAAAAATTGTGCAATGAATTCAACAAAATCATACAATGAAATTCACAACATGCAATTTCACTAAATTTGTAGTGAAAGTTATTAAAATGTAGTGAAATTGATTGCAATTCAGTTGTTTTTACTGGTGCTGGCCTATTGTAAAAATGATTGCAGTGTAATGACAAAAATCATTGCATGATATTTGTATGGATAGTAACATTTATTGTGTTTATGGTAATTTTCACCACTGTCAGTAATAATAATTATTGCATGGTGTAATAGTTTTCATCCTTCCGTACATGAAAATAACAAGATCGCGTAATAATTATGAAACTGTCAAAAAATAGGTAAGACGACTAATTTATTCGCATAACTTGTAATCTTAGATAGCTTAGGTGTAGGACGTAGGACTACGAAACGATAGGTCCCCGGTTTAATTCCCAGTAGAAGCAAATTGTAAAAAGGTAAAGTTAAAATAGAAAAAAGGAGTTAAGTATAAAATAGAAGTAAAAAATAAAAAAGGAAAAAAGAAAAAATCACTTTTTGTATTTTATATTATCTTCCTGGTAAATTTTATTACCAACCAATTGTTAATTTTATTACAGCGCAATGATATTTTTCATTACAGATGTAATAACTTTTACATCAGTTGCAATAGGGTCAAAAATCATTACAATTGCAATAGTTTTTATTATAGTTTAATTACCTTTCACTGCATTTTTTCTCTCCGTGCAACATCAATAAGTCCACAAGTTCACCTGTACTGCAAGAGACAATGCAGCATTGAAAGCAAAAACTCTATTCAGTGTATCAACCAATCAAAAATGACGATGTGTAGACTATGCATTAATTCCCGGACACCATTTATTACAGTTACCATAAATTGAATGCCATAAACTGCAACTAACTTTACTACAAAAAATCACTGCCAGATGTCGCTGAAAAGTGCCGAAAAATTTCGAGCAGCTGTGCATAGGATATAAAATGGGTCGTATCTCGGCTATTTGCTTTTTTGGTTGAAATATTCGTTGGGTGGCCGTTAATTTCAAATTATGAATTTGAACGTTTTTGAGGTGTGTGGAGTTTGTTCATATCAATTCTATCATGACAAAAATTCACTTCACTAATCAGAAATTATTTTGATTTTATATGGGAGCGTGCAGTTGAAAATTATTCTACTGATTGTATTATATGCAATATATTGTGAAATATTGAAATTCGCTAAAAATGGTGTGCTCCTATACGTACAACGCTTGGAGTATTGTTTTTATGTTTGTCGGTATTTCCAAAAATATTTTCTCAGTTGTACCAAAATATTGAAAACAAGGTGTACATAAATCTAATGAAAGAATCTTGTATTCTTTGGAATATCAGATTTATGCGTTTGTTGCCCCCAGGCATAAATCCAAGTAAGAGCTCTTAAGATAAGACATCATTATGCACTTTTCAATACATGTTGAACTCGCTTGTCTAGTTCTTTATTTTTTTTGTAGACCTGAAATTAAAATTTACCGTCCACCCGCCGGCCGAGTAGTTCGTGTTACGCATATTATCGAAATCGGTCAGGAAAAATAGTTTATATTGTATGTACGATGTACGTGTGATTTGTCAACTTCGAAAAACACATCATTTTAACGCCTTTTCTTCATAAAAAAATGTCAAAATCGGTTATCGCACTGATAAACCAGTGCGCGGTGTGTCCTTTTTCGTCCCAACAACAATAAAGTGTTTTCTGGTCAGAACGTGCGTGAATCATACATAACACCTGTGCACCTCGAACATTTTTTTGCGGTCTACCTGGTGCAATGTCGGTTCCGCGATAATATCCTTGCAATAACAACTTCAATTGACTTCCCTCCGGGCGATTGTGTCCGAGTCACAAACAAACTGAAAATTGGCTTAGCCAAGATCATCGTTTCGTGCATTATCGGTATACTGTCGTCACCATTGCTCGTCAGTCGTCACTATAGCAGAGACTAGACTTTTAGGTAAGTTTCGCAGGAGGCGTTTTAAGGGGTCGACACTGGCCGTTTTTATGGTACAATTAAGAGTACAACTGACCATTGGTTTATAATCGTATCAGGATATCAATATACGAAAGTATGTAGAGAGAATCTGTCGTCAGCTTGTCATGTCGACATATGGACTCGACGCGTTTCTTTCGTATGATAAGAACGCTGGAACTGGTATTATGCAGCTAATTAACTCCATATATTTGCATTCGCCCAAACAAGAGCGCGTAGAGCTTGTTCAACATTTTGGCGAAATTGCGACGACCGGTAATATTGATAGACGAAAAACCGGGCGCATCTAAGTTTAGCGTTATAATTATTATTTGTAGCATGGTAGTTCCCGGGCGCGTCTTGATCACTTTCTTTTCGCAATATTAGCGATAGGCTTGGTTTTGAAAACGAACGTAAGACACGCAATTTCATTGACTGACATTTATGCAAAACGGATCGTCAATTATTATGAATTATGTAAACATAATTGCAAACAAATGACATGAGGCGGGACTGTTATGGTTAAACTGAATCGACGCGTGTGGATGGATAGTTTTTCTAGCCGCAAGAATGGGTCTTAATGATTTGTTTTACTATTTTAGAATTATAATTACATTTTAAGGAGTGTATAAGTATATCGGTTTCCAATAAGTTAATGTTATGAGGCTACTGTTTGGTTCTATCAAATACCTATACGCTTTTAGTCCAATATAATTACAATGAGTATCTGTATTACTTCTTCGTTGTTGTTACATAAGAAATATCTTCATTTGAACTTCAAATTTATGTTATTTTCACTCGTTTTATAATAAAAAAAAACAGCCTACTATTACTTTTAAAAAAATCTGTAAGAATTGGTTTTAAAAAAAGTTGTGTAACATGTACCTACGTTTAACGTAAGAATGAAAAAAGTTCTCTTCTCGTTTTGCAATTTCTAATTAAATGTTGCCTAGGCTATTATGGGAGGGTAATACAATTTTTGCAAGTGATAGTTTTTAAAACAATGATAAATAAAAGTTGCATTTGTACCTGCAGTTGTGGATAATAAATTTTAACCATTTGTTACTAATGAAAATAGAACGAGACCGAGTTCTAATCGTGCGAATAGCACGATGAGTGCATACCCTATACCCATGTACAGACCTAGAAGGCACGCAAAACCCAAAATATTCAATTTCATGTTTTTTGTGGGGGAGGGAGGGCTAGATGACCGGACACATCTTTATTACCTTATCAAGGCATCCAACGGCTACCATTTGATTCTAATTTGAAGTTTTTCGTGACATTCTATCAAAAGATATGGCTGAATATAACTTTGGAGGGGAAGTAGGGGTAGGGGTAGTCGGACCTACTCCACTTTCGATCAACTCAAAGTATATGTGAGAATGAGACATTAATAAAAGTTTCAAGTCGATAGCGATATTCTACCGAAAGTTATGGCCGAATTAAAATTTCAAGGAGGGGTAGTTTGTATGGGAGTGGGAGGTAGGGGAACCCGTGGACCGATTTGGCCCATTTTCAATACCGTTCAAGATTTTAGCAGAACAAACATTTGACCAAAATTTCAAACCGCTAGCTTCATTAATTCGGGAGTTATCGTGCTAACAGACAGACACACGGACAGACAGACAGACTTGGCTTATTCGATTCAGGGACCGACCCTGATCATTTATATATATACTTTGCCATACCTCCGGTGTCTCCTTTGAGGTGTTACATAATATCGGCGTAACAAAAACAATATACCCTATACCATCTTATGGGTATAGGGTATAAAAATGTATTTCTTTCTAAAGTTGTGGAAATGGAGCTATTGATTGCCGGGAACACACATAAGCAATTGAAGTTTGGTTAAGATTCGTCTATAAAGAAAAAGTTTTTCATAGAAGAACCTAATTTTATATAGACTTGGTTTATATGACAGTAGTAATTTTGTGTGTCCTCGCTGCATATGTTTTGAAGCTTTATTAGAAACTCACTTACGTGAAGTTTGGTTGAGATTGGTTCCAAGATTATCCAGAATCCAGAATGAAAATGAAATTGTCCGCTGCGATTTTATCACTGATTATGTATACTTACTGTCGTGGAATATGCCGCAAACGCTGGGGAATTCCATAAGCTACAATCCGAGAACGGTTTGCATAATTCTTCTCGACCATTATATATGATTTTTCAATTCCCCGGTCATTAGATATTTTCCACGATGAAATGACCGGGGAATCGAAAAAATATGAATAAAAGGGCGAGAAGAATTATGGAACCCTTCTCGGATTTTAGTTTATGGAGTTCCCCAGCATTTGCGACATGTTCCACGACAGTAAGTATACATTTTCATTGATAAAATCGCAGCGGACAAAAATTTCACTCCGTGGTGTATCGTGCGCTTTAGTAGAAAATAATTTGAGAGGGTTAGTTTCTTTGAGAGCCCCATGGGCCCCTCGTCCCATTCCATTCGTTGACATTATATGCAGCTTGCAATAGAAAGGCGCTTGTGTCAAAACAAAATTCAGACTGATAGCTTTAAAACAAAAAGACTTTGCTCCTACTTCACATAATGTGTAGGGTGCAAATGTTGCTCAAACTATTTCTATATGGCTCGTATCATTACGTTGAAGTTGTTCCATGACTTCCTACAGAACATTTTAATTTTCCAACTGAGTCATTAATATCAATATCAAACCGACATTAGTTTTAGATAGAACTATTCCTAAAGCTCGACTTGGTTCTAAGTTTCAGTGGTTTGCTATCATCCTCCCTTGCAGACAAAGCTGTATAACCTTTGTCACTTAATTTATCCCTTTCAGACGGATTCCATTAACTTCACAGAAGGACCTTAATGTGGTGAAACATATAAAATATGGGCTTTGGACCTGGATGACGGAAGCCAATTTCGTTTAGTGTAATGGTTCATTTTTTTAACGACTGCAAAACGACCAAGACGATATCAGAAGAAAACATCCCATTCCTCCTCTGTGACCGTCTCGTATTGAAAAAATTTCAAGCAGACTCTACATATCAGATCAATGAACTGTCAGCGGGTTGAATTCTCTGAACCACGCAAATAACGATAAAATTACATTCCCCTGTTTTTCTTATGCGTAGTACGGTGAACACCGCGCTAAGTTGATCCGGCTTTAGCAAAGCTTAAATCCTGCAATGTAACATTTTATCGAATAACTTAGTACGGACTTTTGTCAATTTTTATGACCACTCTTATACCTTCGACAAAATGTCTATGAGTGAAGAGTTTACCGTCACTACCAAAATTTAAGTATAGGCATAGCAGTATCGAATGCCAAAAAGATAACTAAAATATTTACTAAGAACAATGAAGTTTTGTTGTACTTTTGTTATGGAGCGGAGCGGAGCGAAAAAAAATGTCGCTCCAAATCGCTACTTTCTACACCATTTAACGAAAAATTACCCTGCACGTGTTTAGACATTCACTGGTGATTCTGATTACATGGCCTCCAATTTCTGCGGTTTAGACTGTAGTCCGTCTATACTCCGTGCTATTTTTGTCTCTCGGACTGCATATTCCACTTCCGAGATCTAAATTGCATTGCTGGTATGATTTAGCTACAAAATGAATCTTGATTAAATAGCTTAAAAGACAAGGAAATCTGAGATTTGTTCTTTACAAGGTCCCTAACTGGGCAAAGCTGTATACCATTTCTCACTAAAATCCCTTTCAGATGGAATGTTGATGAATTCTCACGTTCCCGGAGTGATTTCATGTGACAGTTAAAATTGTATTCTGCAGCTCAGAAATGTTTAAAATATATTAGTTTTGTGAAACGTATGTTTTGGGACGCAGCCTCTGCACCTCCGTCTGTTACGAGTGGCCACTTGCTGCCGTCCATTTGTCCGTGCCACCTGGCTGGAAACTATCACGGACAAGCATTGCGACAGTATATGGAGCGGCAAAGAAGGCATCTGGTTAATTTTCCAGTCTTAGCAGCAGAAAATTTTACGAGGTGCCTGGATTCAAACTCGCATTTTTACGCCTTCAAACATTGTAAAGTGCAGTGATTTTTTACTACATTGGTAAGGATTTTTTTTTACCATAATCATCGGCCAGGGGGGGCGACCGCCCCTCCCTGCCCCCCGCTGGCTACGCCCATGGTCTTATTTTAATTAATCATGACCACTACACCAATAAGTTTCGAAATTACAGTCCCAGCAGCAGTGGACGGATGACATTCTCAGAATTTCCGAGTTCCTAAGATGCCAAGAGTGAAATCTTTGGATTTACTGAAAACCTAACACTGCGGATTGAGACCAGACGCATCAACGCAGTTTCTTATTTGAAGAAAAATGCGAAAATTGTTGTGCCATCCCAGAAGTCAAACTGGAATTTAACGTTTTCAAACAGCAGCTTAGAAACACCGCCATCTTGATAGACAGGACAGATTATCAGCTGATAAAATGAGCTGTCATGTGGCTATGGAACCGCATTTACAACAATAGCAATAGCAACAACTACAGGCGCTAAGGCATCAAATTTTCGAAATCGAATTTCGACAGTCCGGCCTGTCTATCAATATTGCGGTGTTAGAAAGCATTTTTCAATAGAGTACTTATATAGCGACAGTTGGTTAAAAAATTCGGTGATTATCGATCAGGAAGAGCGCTTTATTACCTGTTATCAATTTCTTGAATTTTCTCAATCAGTTTTCCCGTACTTTGTTGCAGCTAGGTATGTAGACGGAAGTTTTTTTTCGTAAGAAGAATAACAATTTGAATTAAAAGGAAACTTTTTGAGAAATTATTTATCTTTAAGACATTAATTAAGTTTTTAGTATTTGGAAACTGTGCTCTTTGTAAATGTGCAAGGATCGGTATGTTTTATGATGCGGATATAGTTATAACAGGCATTGTATTTCATTGGAGGTCTGAGTTTCGTAGAATTTTGTATCAACCTCCAGTGGCGCAACCAGGATCTTGTCCTGGAGGGGCTACAGCCATCCATATTACGGGACATTGAGGCTGCTGTTGCAAGTTAGATGATGATTTTTAGTAATGGCGCTCTATGGTAGTGTTTCTACATCCGGTTGCAGTTGCATGCAGTCATTACACTTTGTCGTGTTACTGATTCTCACGGACTTGC
Source organism: Microchrysa polita (assembly GCA_949715475.1). Taxonomy (NCBI): domain Eukaryota; kingdom Metazoa; phylum Arthropoda; class Insecta; order Diptera; family Stratiomyidae; genus Microchrysa; species Microchrysa polita. The sequence continues at coordinate 11,425,476 of OX454421.1, read as the reverse complement.
AGGACCTAGTAAATGCTAAGACAAAAGAGTATGGCTAAAGAAAGGAAGGACGCCACTCATAGTGCGCAGCAACCGATTCAATAAACGTTGCTCCATAGAATCCCGTTAGGGCGGATTAATTTCAATAATTTCCGCATAGATTTTGAATGGATATTTTGATCTTCTTCCTATGTTGCCGGTACACAAAGAGTGAAACCATGGTTATATGGATTGGCTGAAGTTGGCTTAATATCTTTTTAATTTCTTCAAGGAACATTCTATTCTCAGGTAAAATATGAGGCATGCTTACCATTTTAAAAGTTTTATACAAATTTTTGTAAAAAAAGAAGAATATTTTGCATAAAACATTGTGAGTCTGGTGTATACTTGTTAAAAAAAATGCATACAAATTTTTGTTAACATTTTTACGTAACATTTTAAAGACATTTTTACAAGGTTGTGGTTATAAGAATTTTACACATTAGCAAATATTTTTTCAAATTTTTGCGATAAAGGAAATTTTGTACAAACATTTGCTATCGTGAGGCTTGCTTTATACATATTATTTTCAATTTGTAATTTGTTCTTTCCCAATTTCGGGGAGAGACTTTAGCCCGCCACTGTCAATCACCATTTCTCAGTCACTATACTCCACCATACTTTAAAAACTTGGAGGCATGCAATAAATAAATTCTCGCATATATTTGTTTTTGAAATATTAGGGACAAGGGTTTACGTAAAATCATGAAGTCATCTTCCCCCACCCTAATTCTCCCGCTACAGTCCTCAAAATCTATCATTTTCAGTACTGGATTGGATTAAACCGAAATTAAATTGACCGTCAATCGGAAGGTCTTGTTTTCCAATGAATCGATCTGAAATTCTTTTGACTGGAGTCGACGCCTTTCTCGCTTCAGTCCCCGAATTGGACGTTTTAAGTACTGTTCGGAACAGACCAACATTTTGGTTTCGTTGGCGACAATTGAAAGTAATGCCAACCGAAATTGACATTAGTTTCACTTGGGGTCACGGAAACTGTAAATTCGATTTGCTCGCAATCAGATAAGTGACTTTTTTGTCGACTTGTGTATATTATTATAACACAGGTTCCACTTCAATCAAATAGTCAAGCCGACGAAATAGATTTCAGAAAGCAGTATCGACTTTCGCTGGAAAAAAAACAAGAAGTTTTCCTATTTGTATGTGCACACATTTCTCTGCAGTTTACATATATGTATTTCTACTAATAAAATAGTTGACCATTCCATGTCAAATCGATATTCAGATACTCATACAAAGTGTATTCCTAAAAAAAACTGCAACTTTAGCACTTAATTGATATGGTGTTTGATTAAAGAAGTTAAAAGATTTTATTTAGAAATAAATGAAATCTGATTATGAAAAGTTATTTCAAAAATGTGTTGCAAAATTCACGTAATATGGATATAACTTTCTGTATATCTACCCGGTAGATACTCATGAATCTACGATTGAAAATGGACAAAACTCAAAACAAAATATGAAGCATTGTAGGCATTTTCATTTTTGGTGGGAGCTCACTGAATTATCAAAAAAGAAAATGAAAATATCTACCCGGGACCGGGTAGATACTATGAAAGAGGAGGTTAAGGATATTTTTCACAGAATTTTTTTTTATATCGTGGGCTTTCGGCGATTCATCTGTTGTTTGGATATTTTGAACAAAATTAAGTTCTTTGAACATAGAGGCTAGAGCGGGGCGGGACAATCAATTAGGCATGTGTTTTAGCTTATCCTTAATTTTGTAGCCGTGATTTTTGTACTTCTATCGAGTGGCTTTTCATAGAATGTCATGGTTTTTAAGGTTCGCCAAAAATGTAATAACTATCGGTAACGGCAAAAGTAAGGGAAAAAATTGTGGCAATTTGTTTAGGATCTACCATAGGTCTTATGGAACAATGGCTGTGCAACATGCTGTATACCTATACGCTTTCTTGGTTATTATCATAATTTAGGACATCAAATTCATAAAAGGAACATTCCCTATCCGCAGATTTTTTGGGAGGTTGACCACTCAGCTAGAAGCGAATTCGTCAACCTAAGGACTCACTAAACTACATTAGTAAGTAATGTCCAATTTTGCTAGATTATTTTGATTCGGACATTTTATTTTTACAAATGCAGCAGGCATTCTGTAATGCGATAGGGGACAGTAACTTTCATTATTTTGATAATATAAATAACGTGAAATTGCTACGTATTCTCTTCCGTGTCAGTTATCCTTACTGGTTTAACGTTACACGAGACCCAAAATATTAACGAGGACGTTACATTGTTACAGAATGCCAGCTTTGGATTGCATTGATGAAAATGAACATAATTTTTTAAGAATTGTTTTCTTGAATATATTACTTTTGCACAGTATTTTTAGGGCAAAACCAATTTATTAATATTATTTATAAAATATTTAGAATGTTTTGTTTATGTTCTTTTCTAAGTGTTAACATTTTTTATTTAATATTCTCACACAAAAATTATGATGACCAATGTATTTACTTCGCTGAAAATTTAATCTCTCTCTCTCTCTCGATTACCGTAACTCCTAGTGGAGCATGGTGCGTTGATGACTACAGTGTTGTAGTCGTTACAAAGACAACTGAATTCGGAGTGTGATACGGTTGTCAGCCATACCACTTCCTAGTCGCATTGTTAGTTTTATTCTATCATAAGAATATTTCTGATCATCTTCTTCTGAATAATAAACTTGCGACGAGTCGTGCCGAGTTTGGAAACTCGTTTCTCTATGAGTGTCTATTTCACAGAGTGGCGACCGAACGATCACGGCCACAGAGCACGAAAATTTAATAACGGATAAATATCGATCTTTAAAGCAAGGGTCATCTTACTTCTTCCGCAGACCACCTCTGAGGACATTGGGAACTATACCGATTATGAAACAGTCTAGCCAGTCTTGCCTATTGCTAACACCTCATAGCTTTAACAGACATATCGAACCATGAGTGACTGCAGGAAACGAAGCAACACGCTTACGTAAATTTAATTACACACTGTAAAAAAAATCATACAAATGCCGAAACCGAAACCTTGAATGTTTGTGACAACACGTTCATTTGAATTGGGATTTGCCAAAACCCTTACTATTAAAACGAAGACCATTTTTCGAATGTGCGTTTTTTTATTTGAGATTGGTTTTACATTTTTTACTTATTACAAATGGGTTTGGTAATTGCGATAATAATCTCTAAAAAAAAATATTGTAGTTTTTGTATTTCACAGCATATTCGCTCTGATGAAATGATCACCGAACGAACTAAGCATCAAATGTCACTTAAATGCCTTGAGAAGGTTCTTGAATAAATTTACAAGATACAGGCCGGGTTTCTGATAGCTCTTATTCAGTACCTGTCGGCTGATTAGTCTTATCGCGTAGAGAAGACACACACCATATTTAGAAATCTTTTCCATTGTATTGAATGGAATTTTTGTTTATTTTGCATAGCTACGCCATATTTTGCTTGTTTAAGCCATCATCTTAGATTGAGAAAATCATTGCGCACTTTCATTTAACAGCGTAAATAAGCAAAAGATAACATAACTATGCAAAATTAACAAAAAATCAATTTAATATAATGGAGAAGCTTTTTGAATATTGTGTGTGTCTTCTCTGGGCGATAAGACTAACCATTCAGTAAGATCTACGAGAGAATGGGCCACAGAAACATATATTGCAGAACCTCTTGAAACATTGTAAAGTCAAAATGCTTATTAATTTAGACTTTAGATTGATATTATGTAATAATAAAAAAATTAACTGCATTTATTGCTAATTTGTATTTCATCGATCTATTTTCCCATGATGCATTCTATGACCCGACAATCCCGAAAACCCATACAAACATTGTTCCCTACAAAAAAATACATATTTGTCCATACTAAAATCTGTGTTACCTAACCAAAAAGGTCGTTTTGTTAGCTCAAAATCAGAGAAAGACAATGTATGTGTAGCGCCACTTAATAATCGGCAGGTATAGTTCACATCATACACACACTCTTGACTAGACACACCTTTAAAAATATTTTTTTAACCCTTCTGTCGGCACATAGGTCTGGCCAGACCTTTGGCACTTTATTTTGGTCATAAGAGTATAGAAGATGAAATTGCAGCGACTTCATATTTCATGATATCCTAGAATAATATGTTTAGAAACATTTTGCAAAAATTTGAAAAATTCGGTTGAAGTTTTGAGTATGTTTTTGATGATTTTCAATTTATAGTGCTTTTTGATACCCAATAGGTCTGGCCAGACCTACAGTTTTTCCCCCCATTTTTCTCTTGAGGTAAAAGGTGCAAATATGAAATCCTCTTGAAATTCTCTTATTTATGATGTAAGAATGTCATTAAAATTCAATTTGTACTATAAACGATAAAAATTTCCCAGATTTTTCTTTGAAAAGCCGTGAAGCTCGGGAGATAAGTATGCCTAATTTCATCACGTTTTATAACATCACCTAATCAACTTAGATTTCATTCAAGGAAATTCAAACCAGTTTTTTTTCCTTTGTAATAGTTAGGACTAAGTATGAGACACTTACGAACGTCTTTCTAAATAGATTTGATCGAGAAATTTACGAAAAATTTAGAATGAAATGAGTTTTGCGCTTGAAAATTCCCTATTTCTTTCCACCTACTTCCCTAAATCTGCAGACTAATATCGAGGTAAAATTTACTAACAAAGCGCGAAATATTTGCCCAAAGATATTGGTATTGAAAAACGTGAACAAACTTTCTTCTAGATATATGCCATGAAAATAGAGAAGCAAAAATATATGAAAATAAGGCAAAAACATGTTTATAATAATACCACCTCAAAATATGTCCACTTAAAAACGTTACTAGTGTATCTATAAAAATGATTTAAATACTTTTATTGTTTAAAAATGGCAGTAAGGAATTGATAGAATGATTCTACCGAAAAAAAATTCACCTTTTCTAAAAAATAAAAAAATTTTCTCAGTAGGTCCAGCCAGACCTATTCGGTATAGAATATGCATATTGTAGTAGGTGCCGACAGAAGGGTTAATATTCTTGCTGTCATAAACGAACCGTACGCCAATGTCATAAACTTGTGAGACGCCACTATATGCAAAAACGAATATGTATTCATATTCAACCGGTGAATATTGTCAGTAGCGGTTTGTTCTTGAAAAAGGTGACATTTCGCGTCGACAGGTAGAAAGAAAAAGGAAGGCATTTTACTTTTAAGGCAGAGCAGAGCTCGTTTTGTGTCTGAAATTACTGGAAAATATTCCTTGAAGTCACAGAAAGATTGCATATATAAGTGGCATTGTCAACGTTTCTGAGTCAGTCATCAAGTTTTGCCAAAACAGTTCAGTCCTTTTAGTAAGATAAACAAAGTTCCATCGACAATGTCTTTTTTGGATTCTGCTCACCAAATGAACTGGAATATGCCACAATATCAACAATTTGCCGAAATGGTTAGTTGAATGACTGAAATGAGCTACCAATTATATTTTTGTTTCCAATTTTATTTGTTTTCCATTGTTGCTATTGTTCAAAATTATAATTTCGTATATTTTTCATTTACAGTCGCTACCGATACAAGAAAAAATGGAAATGCCACAAGAACCTAAGGATGTGTCACCTAAAAGTAAGTTTTATCAATTGAAAACTTTTCTTGACAAAAATTCTAACCCCATTCTTTTCTCAAACTTTTTCAGAATCTGGAAAAGCAAAACGCATTCGCACAGCATACACCAGCTACCAACTTCTTGAACTCGAACGTGAATATTCCATCAATCAGTATCTATGCCGCCCGCGTCGAATCAAAATCGCCAACCGACTCGGTTTACAGGAGCCACAAGTGAAAATTTGGTTTCAAAATCGCCGAATGAAAAGCAAAAAAGAGATGAAAGAGCTCAAGGATCGAAATGATTTGCATCTAATCGATAGTGCTACGAAAAATCGACCTAATTCAAATAGCAGTTCGTCGGATAGTAAAAGATCATCGCCCGAACTATTGCCGCACGAAGATCATCAACAAATTGTCAATCGTCTAATGGCCTTCACTCAAGATGCTCAAATCAAAGAGGAACATCCAGGAATCATGCCATACTCTATGATGAATTCTGTAAAAGAGGAACGACTCGAAGTGCCAGCTGAAGTAAAGTCCTTTGCCGTACCCAATCTGCCACCATATGGTTCGATGAACAGTAATCAAATGATGCCTCCACCACCTTACTATAATGGATTTCAACAACAATACTTTCCACCTACGCCAGAAATGGACTTTTATCATCAGGATAATCGCTTCGCCAACTTCCCAGGATTGAACAATGCCATGCCGAATCACAATCAAATGAATTTTAACGGTTATGTTGCGAACGGCGGATACTTGCCACAAGCAGATTTCGAAAGACAAAATAATTTTTCAAATCCGTCAGTGATAAGTCAGTTTTGGAATTCACATGATTTTCTATCCTTATAAGAAGATGGCGAATTAATTAAGATTCTATTATTATTTATTAAATCAATTGAGATATTGAAAGTGTTTTCGGCTTAGGTATAGGATTTAAGTCAAATGTATGCCCTGATAAATTTAGTCTTATATTGTTATTTTGTAACATTTCAGTGAATAATCTAGGATCAAGAGTATATTGTAAGATTTTTATATTAACTAACTTTGTGAAAATGTTTATTATAATGAATAAATGAGAATTACGAATAAAAAACTATCACTTTTACTCATTTTTTTCTGAAATCCAAATCAAAGCAAGCATTTTGACTGTAGCTAGTGTTCTTCGGGTATCTATGTAAAGCTACATGAAAGGATTATCGTGTCATAAAAATAGCACCACTGCGAAAAACAATATTACGACGTAGATATTAGATTAGATTATACCATAAAAGAAATAAGCACGATGACAACATTACAGGCCGCAACGCCACTGATTGGTATAATTATGCAAGAAAGAAGAAAAAACATGTATATGCCTACGTTATTGCTTACAAAATAATACACATTGCATTAGCCGTTATCTTGCCACTCCAGAAGCCCAAAAATCCTTTCAAACCGATTACATACAGTACCCCAAATGTCGACTTTCGAACGACAACCATAATGCCCATTCTCAGTTTCCTTAGAGAAGTGTCCTTTTTGGTGGTACATATGTAGGTACATAATATCCTTTGAAAACCCAAAATGAGCGTGTGGTGATTTTAAAGGGCTCAACTCACCGAATACTGTATTTTGATATGCATATCGACTATAATGCATTCCCAAAGAAAAAGGGACCTTTTTTGTCCAAGGACATTTTTCTCATAACAAGTGCCGACACCAAAATAGTTAGGATCGCACCACTTAACTTCCATCCGAGTTTCATCCAAATCGCTCCACAGGGGGAGCCAAGAGAACCAATTGAAAGATAACTTTTCATTCGCTTCAACGGCGAATTTACCGCTATTCCCGCAACTCATAAGTGATTGTCGATTCTTTGTATGGGCGATCAAAGGAAAATGTATACCAAATTAGCAATGATGAAACAACTGAAAGGTTGACTTAAAGCTTCGTTAGGGTTTCGCTATGTTTTACAGTGTCACATTTTGTTACGGAACAACCCAGCGTACACATCCTTATTTCCTTAAAATAATCACACGTGTTTTACTATGTTCCAAATAATTATCACCAAAAAAATTGTTTTTAACACTAATAAGTGAAAAAAATATATGTTGCTGTGGGGACTCGAACACATTGCCCTACGCACCAAACCTGGCGGATACCCAACCAGGCTACACCGACTACAGAATCATAACATGATCATGTTCGAACATTTTGCAGAGCGTTTCCGTTTACATATTGCTGAATGGAGAGAAAGAAATGTCCAACGAATCAATGATTTGCGGTGCGGTGACGGACATTATTGGTTGAATTAAATTTCACTGCTAAAAATGTTTATGTGCAAACTCTTTCTTTTCAACATTTAATTCAAGGTGCAGTAGCTCCAAACCATTGTACGTACTGTACAACCACTGTTACATACTGTTTCATTTCAACATTCAACGTTCAGTGGCTGTACAACCACTGTCACTAAAAAAATTAAAAGGTACGTTTAAATTCAAAAACCCTAAAACGTGCAATTTCGTGCATTAACGTGCAACTGCAGAGAATCCGGGCTCTAGTGATGACTATAGACCAGATGATGATCACTAAAGTTATTCGTACTGATAAACCGCAGTGTGGTCAAGGCGGTTTGGTGGTCGTTGTTGACTTTTTGGAAGGTATTGACGACGGTTTGGACCATGGATCAAACCCCCCCCCCCCACTGGGACATCGGTTTTTTTTTTATTAAAAAAAAATATTTTGAAACCGATCACATACAGTGCCTCAAATATCACCTTTCGAACGACACCCATAATGCCCATACTCTGTTTCCTATGCTAGAAAAATGTCCTTTTTGGTGGTAATATCCTTTAACAAAACTCAAAATCAACTTGTCGTTATTTTACAAGACTCGTCGCAAAGGATTCTGTATTTTGATATCCATATCCTTATACATAGCGTCTATAATGCATTCCCACAGAAAAAAAGGACATTTTGTGTCCAAGGACATCTTTCTCATAAGAAGTGCTGGCACCAAAATATTAAGGATCGCACCACTTAACTTCAATCCGAGTTTCGTCGACATCGATCCACGGGGGAGCCAGGAGAACCGATTGAAAGATGAATTTTTATTCGCTACAATGGCGAATTTACCGCTATTCCCGCAACTTATCGAAATCGTGATTGTCGATTCTGAGTCAGAGCGATCAAAGGATAATGTATACCAAATTTGGCGAAGATAGAACTACGGGAAGATCGATTTGAAGCGTTACACGTTTTCGTTACAATTTTCGTGACGCTTTTTTACGGAACGACACCCAGTATTTCTCAGGTAGCCTCCGCAAAGACATATACATGTCAATAAACCTGGATTTTTGGAGTCCACCCTTGAATGAACGCTCCCTTAACAGACGAATTCGAAGGCTGAACATTGTTGAAATACAAAAAACGAAATGGCTTAAAACAGCAAAAGCCACATGAAAGGTTTATCGTGTCATAAAAACAGCACCACTGCGAAAAACGTTTTTAGTATACAAGATGAGAGGAGTCTTCCAAAATCAACGCCTAGCTAGGAGTTTCCGGCTGTGCTACGCCATCTAACCTCTGGAGTGAGACCCAGTGTCGTGGTTCGATGAGAAATGTCCGAACTGTCTGGGCCCACGAATATGATGTCGTAGTTTATACAAAATTTTGTGATACTTAATAGCATAGCATAATTAGCAATTTGAATAGTAACAGATACTTTTCTAAAATCGCAGAAAACTACGACTTATTCTTCTTCTTCTCAGTACCGTATAGCCTTATGTGGGGCCATGGTGCGTTATCTAAGCCGTTTATAGGCAATATCGAGTCAACGTTAGATTGCATTATCATTTCGGAGTGCAATCACTATATATATTTCCTATCTGCACATGTACAGAAATTTTGGACCACGCTGAGATTCGATTTCCGGACCCTCTACACTACTAGCATCGTAAAGTGCGACTCAACAAAGTGATCCACGACTTATACACTGAGAGAAAAAATCACTCTCTGTAATCAATAATGTTTGTTCTTAATACTAGAACGTACACATTTAACACTTAACAATCTCGTTTCGCTTTAATTTAAAAACAAAAGCTGATTTAAATAAGAATTAAAGATTGAATGTTCTTACTTAAGGTACGCTTAGAATTAAAACAGAGTACATTTTCATATTGACTTTAATAATTAAGAGCAAACTTTCATAAAATTGAAGGATTTAAGTTGGGGCACCCTTAAATTTAAAGTGGAAACAAGGAATAAAGTTGAATTAATAATAATTACAATAATGACATTTTTTCATATTGTCTAGCAAGTAACAAACTTTGCCACATTTAAGGAGGTATTACACTATCAAATAAAATTTGATCAATGACGCAAAAAGTTTGTCCCACTAGTGTAATAGCAAAATAAATGACCAAAAATGTGTTTGCCCAAAAATGAATGACCATCGTGGTCATTCATTTCTGGTCAAACATATGACCTTAGTGTAATAACAAAACACATCTTTGGTCAAATTTATTTTGCGGTTTTTGGTCATTCGGTCATTCTAAAATTACCAATTTTTTATGTGGCGCATGGTGGTCATATCAAATAATTCGATTGGGTGCATTTAATGATCAATACAAAAAATAGCGACAATTTTATACTTTTTTGTAAACTGTGGGATATTGGAAAATTGGAAATTTAAATTCACCCGTGGAATTATGTACATTGAAGAAAAATGTTGACTTGAGTTCAGTTCAGTGCACAACTCTAGTTTTCGATCTCATCTCTATCAAAAAATGTTGGTAGACACACGTCGCTTCAGTCATTTTCTCAAAAACTTAGAACCTCTTGGCCATTGTGTCATTATTAAGTTCAATTACAATTAGTAATTAGTAATCCACGATTTACAAATGAAATAATATTTTTTCCAGAGGAAGGAAAGTACATATTTTCCATAAAAAAATGAGGAAAAATTGAAAGAAGAATGAGAAATATTGATTTATTTGTAAATACGTTTTTACCTTTAGGTAACTGTTAGATATTGTATCTTTACTATTTTACCAGATAATCGCAATAAATCGGGAACGAAAATATGTAGGTAACTAACGTTGTCATTGGCACTCTTAATGTCACGATAAACCCGTTCCCGTGCTCCAATTATTTCGTTGAGGATGGTAGGTTTTTTTAATGGTCGAACGGACTCACAATAAAATTATGACTTGAAACTAGACGCGATCCAACATATGTGTACGAGTATATGGGTTTGGGGGTTCCAAACCCCTCGGAAATTTGGTCATGATGTTTGGATAAGAAATCGGGTTAATATAAAACTCGCACCGCACCGTCAAAAGAACAACGTCAAAATTTCGAGCCCAGCGTACAAGTAATCTGTAGCAAAATAACTGACAGTGATCAAGAGCAAGGGATACAACATTACATGGATGATATCAAGATGTTTATGCTGTTCCAGAGATACTTCTTCTCTCACATAAATTATAACGGAATTAATTTCCGAATTTTATTATGAACCACTGGACAAAAATTGATTGTAGGGTCTCTCAGATTAGAAACAGGACAACTGAAACTACTCCCCGTTGTTTCTCATTTTTTTTCCTATAGCTTGATGAGACTAAGATGCGCAGTATATTTTCGGTAATTTTAGATGGGTGGCAAGAAAGAACCTGATTAGTGACTAGAAGCTCCAAGGGTCGTCCAACTACTATGAACCTTTGCAGCACGTTTTCTTTACTACCGTATAGAGCGGTGAGGAAAATCTCCAATCCAAATTATACTAAAAGAAAATCGAATATTTCTTCTAATATCGAGGATCTCGAAACACTTGATTTTGACCTTTACCTATCTATATTACATACTAGCATGTAATTTTAGTAAAACGTTCACTTTATTGATCAAAAACAAATACTTTTTTTTAGAAATAAAAGAGCACCCTATTTATCAAGCTACAAACGAGAAGGCGGCGGAGAACATTTTTTGAAGGCTTAAGGATCGGATGATCCATATAACTTTCAAGATAATTTTCCAGTGCTTTAGTATAAGCTCAGCGACTTGTATGCACAGAGCAGTTATAAAATATGAGCACCGTCAACCTTATTCCTAAGACCCCTTCCGAAATATTTTCTTGCGTACGCCTCTGCATGAAACACACAGAAAGTTTGTAAAAAAAGCTGGTTGCTTCTCTAATCTGTTTCTAACAATCACGAAGCCAAACTTTTCTTTTTATTCTCCCGGCGGCCACTTTTCGTCTTCGAACAAACGCGGCCAAACCTGAGTTGCCACATTAATGAATGGTGAAATAACACGAGTCCTTTTAAATAACAAGATTACAAGATTACGCCCTCAAGCGAAATTAAACTGATTTTCTATATAACAAAAATTTATTAAACTAAACCTATGCAAATTCGACAAAGAAATGAAACAATGCCAAATAACCGCTAAATGCATATTGAATCTAAGTTAGCTTGGTAATCTACTATATAAAAATAAGTCGGGTTTTCCTCCCTGACGCTATAACTCCAGAACGCACGAACCGATTTGGATGATTCTTTTTTTGTTTTATCCGTCTTACGTTGGAGAAGGTTTATGGACCAAAAAGTTTTTGAAAATCTCGAAGGAAGTGGTGGTAAATATCGAAATTTCATTTTGCATGAGAGTCACCTGTTGCAATCAAGTTTTCATCGACAACATTTAAATTTAATGGGAATATTTTAGCTGTCATTGGATCAAATACAGTGTTAATTGTAGTCAAGGTGACTATGTTTTTACGTACACACATCCTTGATGTTGGTAACAGCAATTTCACAATAGACTTCGTACTACTTCGGGAATCCGTCGATATCTCCGCAATCCTTTGGCGGAACGACACGATTTAGATGTCGCCGGATTCGCAAAAAAATTGCCTAAAGGGTCATGGGGTTATTTTTCTAATAACCGTCAGCCCGGATGTTGGCATAGCAAGGTTACAATTAATTACAATTAAGTTACATTAACAACCGTCAATCTGGATGTATGATGGTTTCTGGGATAGTATGAGCATTGTAGGTGGCATGCGCACATTTTAGTGCACAAAAAACTGAGTAAATGAGTGTGCTGACATATTTAATAGAAATTTATTAAATTAATGATTTTCGAGATAACTCGCTAATATAGTTGAAGGGCAAGTGCAGTCTCATCAATCAGTCAGGGGGTTGAGTACATATGTTGTTGTTGTATTACCTTGACCGCTTAACCCCCCGACGGAAATCTATAGCGTTGTTACCATTATACACTTTGGTTTCATCATCGAGAGGTCGATCCCAATAAATTATAGTTAGCAGGTTGATTGGCATTCAAATTAGTGTCAAGTTGTGAGTGAAGCAAATAATGCGAGCGAAGCGAGCTCTCGCAGCTAGTGTGCTAGTGTAATACCACCTATAGTCTAGTTGGTTTCAGGTAAGGCGCCCGTATTCAAATCAGAGGAATCGACGATAACAATCAACGATTGATGAAATCATTAATTTAATAAACGTTACAACAATATTAAAATGCAAGGGTCGAAATAACTCTTATCGTAGTTATTTTAAGTACAATGTTCTTAATTTTAGTAGAACCACTGTAACGTCAGCGTAAAGCATGTTTTTTGGATTGATTATACTCTGCTTTTCGCTCAGTGTAGGGGGCACTCAAGAAGTAGGCGGGAGGGCCCCGAGTGAAGTTGTTCCGCCACTGGTGGCAAGGCTTGATAATGAATAAACACACGTAATCGACGTTAAACTCATAATGAGTAATATAATACTGCATAAAGTCTCGAGATTTAGCAAGGTACGATTACGGTATTAAGAAGTGATGCTGCATAATGTAAATTGTCAAATACCTCCTCAAAAGAAAAGACTTATTACGGCATTACAGTCAGGCACGTGCGCCATTAAAACCATAAGCTAACAAAGAAACCTGATGATGCCCGTAAGGGGCGAAACGTCGTTGTAAACAATAAACATATAAGCTGGAATCATTCCGAATATTTTACTAGTACAATAATATTTAGTGTATCCACTTTTTCAACAATAAATTTGTCGCGCGTCTGAAAATTCCGTTGGACCCCTCCCGAAACAAAATCCTGTCTACGTCCCTGATTACAGTGGTCTTCATCTTCACCTTCGTGGGTTGTAGCTCAGAACAAACAGTAAAATGGAAATAAAGCGGATACAATTAGTGAGTGAAATGTGTTTTTTCATCCTTTAAATAATTGAAACAACATGTGCATAGAAACAAGTTACGCAGCATGTCTCGTAATATTCCGAAACTATGACATATTTATTCATTCAAAAAATTTTAGAACTATGATTCCGACCACCATTAATTGTACTTCATAAATGATGAACAAGAACAAAATATAATTAAAACTAAGTAATAAAAAAAATTGCAAAATATCTAGCACATCAACGCATACTATACATCAAATCTTCAATTGATGCAATAAGCGGAATATGCAATAAACAAAAAATTCTGCTTTGATTAACCTTTGCTTTCCTATCTACCCGCGTAGATATTTCAATTTTCATTCGCTTAAAGCTCGGCGAGCTTTCACGGCCGAAAATCCGGCTAAATCATACAAAACAATCACATTACGAAAACATATAAGGGGGATTCATGCTCGCTTCGTATATCAGAAATCCTTGTTATTGCGTATTTGAGTATTATAACACAACAAAATTTGAATGAACGCCCCAAAAATCCTAGTCGTATATGAAATACTATGTTATACTATGCAACAACAACAATGAACAGCTGATTTTTTGACAAAAAAATCACAAATTTTCGTTTTATGTGTCATAATTATAATTTTAAATGAGAATTGCGAGAAAGTCTCTCTTTCCGCTCAATTAAAAACAACCTGGTTACTAGGAAAAAAGTAAATTTTATACGATTTTCGTATTTTCTGTCCCTATTCTGCCTATATTAGTTCTCGTATTCGATAACAAGCCCGAACCCGTGTTTTTATTAGGTATGTTATTTTTGGTCAAATAACAGGCTTGATGCTTGATTATCGGTTGACACTATGCTTATCTACAGCATAGTTTTTCGTCAATGAAAAAGGTAGATGCTCAAACAGATTTATCCCTCTAATGCTATGGGCTCAAAATGAACGCTGCCATGACCAGGACTTCAGCATAAATCCAAAGCGGAATAAGATTTCGGGACAGGCAGCCGAAAAAAGTAGTAGCTTGGATAGAAATGTAATATTCAACAGTGAAAATGTATATGCAATCCAACATCAAGCCTTTATATCTGGTGTATGGTGTAGTTTCTTTCGTTTAGCTGTGCCGAAAGGAGCAGTCACCGTGTTTCAACTTAATCGCTCTCGATCGAGATGTGGGGGAGACACTACCATTGTTGCGGTAGGGCACACAGTTATAATGGAGGTTCGCCAGTGGGCACAGCCGGGAACTGGAAGGCCTACATCAAGAGGAATATGGACAGATCTATGAGTGTGCGAACGGATCTATAGGTCTACTAATGTAATACAGATGGGTCCTGTTTGCACAATATTCAGAAAGCTTTTCCATTGTATTGAATGGAATTTTTGTTTATTTTGCATTGTTACGCCATATTTTGCTTGGTTACGCCATCATAGATTGAAAAAATCATTGCGCAGTTGCATACTGCGTAAATGAGCAGAAGATAGCATAATTATGCGAATTAAACAAAAAAAAATCATTCAATATAATGGAAAAGCTTTCTGAAAATTGTGTGTGTCTTCTCTATGCGATAAGACTAACCATTCGATACGAATTTTGAGAGAATGGACCCTTATCTAGTGGCTATCGGCTGTTTAGTCTTATCATAGACGCACACCATTGTCCGATAGCTTCAGTACAATGCCAATGGGTGAATTCACATTGTAAGACGAAGCCGGACGGGTAAACTTGCAAGACAAGAACCATCGTTCTTACAATGTGTAATGCACAATGCTTGTCTGCTGGTTTCGTCTTACAATTTGAATTCAGCCATTCTCTCAAAACTCTTATAGAATGCCATTCAATATAATGGAAAAGCTTTCTGAATATTGTGTGTCTTCTCTACGCGATAAGAATAACCAGCCGACAGGTACTGAATAAGAGCTATCAGAAACCCGGCCAATGTGTATTGTATCAAATTGAATGTTTGTTTACTTTCCATAGTTACGCCATATTTTGCTTGGTTATGCCATCGTGTGAAATTACGTAATGATTCTACTGTATATGCAAACTAGAAAAAATCATTACGCATTTTCATATGATGGCGTAACCAAGCAAAATATGGCGTAACTATGGAAAGTAAACAAACATTCAATACAACGTATAATTGCCGTGTATTTGACATTAGTTGTGAGTATAAATTAATGAGTGAAAGTATACAAAAAAGGCAAAAATATACTTCTGCTCTCGTGACGACTGCACACGAGAGCAGGAAAAGTATATGTTTGCCTACATTCTGCATAGGCAGTATGAATACTAATGCCGGAAATAAGATGGATGCAGAAACAGTAACAGCAGCAGCAATGATAATGCAGTCCAATGCAATTTAAATGAGTGACGTCATGTTGCAACAGCTATAAAAAGATTTTGCTGCCAACATGACGTCTCCCATTTAAAATGCATTGGACGTTTCTGCTGCTGTTGCTGCACCCAGTCTGTTTCCAGCATAATACTCATACTCGAACTTCGCAAAAAGGGTAGTACTAGAGAGAAGTAAAGCTTGAAAGTAGCCCGCCCAAGAATGGTTCCCGGATTTTTTTTAAAGTAGTAATAGAAGCACTAAAGTAATTTTTGGTCACTGAATCGTGAGACCAATGCTGAAAACATTTTGTGCCTGCCCCATAATTATCCCCTTTTCTCGAGAAATACACGTCGAATCGGTACGGCAAAAACTTTAAGGTAATATTTGGTCACAGGTTCCAAATTTGGGGTCAAAAACAAGAAAGAAATTTGAATTGCTAGCCCAAGAATGGTAACCTAGTTTTCTCCGTTTTCTCCATAAGTTCCATGGCTCCGATGAAACAGTATTTGAGTGAGGTTTACTTGGAATAATTTAATCAAAGGTTTGGGAAATTTGTGATGCTAAAAATGTTTCTTAGAAGAACCTAATTTGGGGGTTTAGGTTTGTATGGCAGCCCCATGACCCCATTGTCCGATTTTGCCGATTCAAACATACAAACTGCCTGCAGCAAAAAGAAGCATTTGTACAAAATTTCAGCATCATAGCTTTTAAATTGACCGAGTAAAACGCATCGCAACAGACAGACAGACGGACAGACTGACATCGGCCAATCGACTCTTCAAGTCATGCTGATCATATATATATGTATACTTTTTATATGGTCGGAGATGCTTCCTTCAATGCGTTTCAAACTTCATGACAAAGTTAATATACCCTTCCACTCAATGAGCGAAGGGTATGACAAGAAAGTAATTTGGATTGCTGGCCCAAAAGTAACCCAGTTTTCTCGGGAAATAACCGTCAACCGCGGAATCACTAACGCAATTTTGGGCAGCTGATTCCAAATTTTAAGTAAACAAATTTGTCTGTTTTGCTCGTCCTACAGCGGTACACCGCTTCATGTATGCATATTCCACAAGCTCTACCTGTTTCCTCCATCCATCGATACATTCTTTCAAATGTCACAACTCATTTTTTCCATGTCTCACAAACGAGTTGAATGGAATGCATGTTTCCACAAATGTTACTTCTTTCACTCCTCCACCGATACCATACGGTAGTTCATTTGAAACTTAAATTCCCAATCCGTCAATACTAAACAACTCAATAATTTATAAAACACCTACACCATAAATAAAACAGGTCGAAAAGGATAAATTTTGTTTCCACAAAAACACAAATAGGCAATTATAGTTTTTACTCATATCATACTATGCCAAATACGATATTCAAATAACACCCCAGCACAAAATGTTATTTCAGGTATCGTATTCGGAGAGAAATAACAGACTTTTGAATTTAATGACAACTGAAATACGATATAACATCGTATTTCAATATACGAACGCGAGCATGAATCCCCCTATAGTAAAAAACTAATTTTAATAATTTTATTTATTTTCTGGAGTACTATACCTGTAAACTATGCTTTGGGCAGTTTTCTTAGTTTTATTACATATATGCTCAAGATTTACTTCGTGCCGAGTTAGATGGCTCAATTAGGCAAAATTGTTGTACACAGGTACAATTTCTCAGTCAACCACATTAGGTTCGAAATTCCGGAATATAAAATTCGTAAAAGGAACGTCCAATGCGTAAATATGGGCAAGGGCAAGGGATCCCTCCAAATTTTATTTTATTTTCCATAGTTACGAAATTGATATTCCATTGTTGATATTCCGCAATTACTAATTTTATGCTCCAAAGATACGAAATTGATGTTCCAAAATTATGAGCTTGGCCGGGAAATGGTATAGATTTTTGATAAATTTAAACCCAACAACAAAATGTAATGCATCTACGAAAATGTGTAGGTTCTAGGAATCGTCAGACGTTGTGCAAGTAGTTTGCCCAGTAAACTACAAAAATTAAACTTAAGTGAGTATATAACGGGTGGTCCAACTAGAATGCACGATGTTAATTGAGTGTCACACCTTAACGGTTAGTTTCTCGCCCATCTTTATTAGACGTTTCTTTGCTTCAGTGTTTGGCAAATTCAACCATGGTCCAACCATTAAGGTCCTTGAAGCCTTTTACGAAAATGGATGTTCAAATCAAAATGCTTTTCGTGCACTTCGTGATTTTTTTGGTCAACATAATCGACGAAATAACGGACTTCTTGTGGCCAGAAATCGAGGATATGGACCTGGACGATATGTGGTTCCAACAGGATGGTGCCACTTGCCACACAGCCAACGAAACAATGGCTCTTTTGCACAAGAAATTCAATGGCCGTGTTATCTCTCGTCGTGGCGATGTTAATTGACCGCCACGATCATGTGATTTGACACCGTTGGACTTCTTTCTCTTGGGATATTTAAAAGAAAAAGTGTACGTCAATAAGCCAAAAACAATTCAAGAGCTAAAGGATGAGATAATTCAGCACATTAACGATATTCAACCTCAATTATATCTCAGAGTCATTGAAAATATGGACAATCGGCCGATATTTTATTTTGCACATAATGGCCATAAATCCTTCTATCATAATAAAAAAAAAATTATTAATTATTTAATTCTCTAAAAACTTTTTGTTTTATTAACAATTAACTTCGTGCATTCACGTTGGACCACCCTTTATTTCGGGTGCAACTTATCCCCCTTTTTCAGAACTTAGCTTTTTCGCTGAAGAAGGGGATTTTTTGTAGTTTACTGGGCAAGCTACTTGCACAACTTTAGTGTTGAACACTACAAAGTTCAATATCAATGAATTGTGCTAAAAAGGTTTTCACCCTTGTACTTAATCTGGCATGATTACGTTATCTGTGGTAAAGAATTGATACTTTGAAAAATGGAAAAATTTTTGGGTGGCCCCATGCTCCAAGACTTGCTCAGTAAAGAATTTTATTTAAGAAACTGTATTCAATTTTGAAAATTATTCAGCATATTGGTGGTTAGTAAATTACATGCTTAGACTTGATACGTATACTAACATCGTCAGTTTACGTGAAACCCATTACCCTAAATTTATTGAAAAAAGGCAAGAATCCATGACAAATTTTTCCCAGGAGACATAAATGCATGGTTTCCGCTCGGTGGACATATGTAGTACGTACTTACCCTAATACACGACAATAAGTGTATGAAGAACTAATGTCACTGCGGTTAATTATTTTCATTTTTCAAATTGATTCTAGTTTCAAAGTAATAAAAATCATAAAATAATTTTAGCCGGAAAAACGGAAAATCAATTCCGGCTGAAAATCCGGCCGGCCGGAATTATAAATTTCTTCCGGCTAAATTTGGCCGGAAAACGGCAAAATTGGCAACACTGATTAATACACAAATACCGGTCTTTCCTCTTTTTATATCAACACATATTTTTGATAATTCTGCGCAATCAGTTTTGACTTATTTCTAAATTAAATCTATAAGCTTTTTTACGCCAGCAAAATTATTAACGCGGGGAAGTGCAGTTGTTTTGAAGATCGGTAACACCAGTGGCGTAACGTATGGTGTTCCATGTGTTCAGTCGATCACGGGCCCCAACCACCAGGGCCCCCAGGCGAAGGGACAAAGAACGGGAAAATTGTATTGTGCTTTGAAAATAACTTTTTGTAAATTTCTAGAAATTGTTTTTTTTTTCCTGTAAGGTATTGAGTTGAAAGTTTTAGTTTTCTTTGTCTTCTCGGTGTGGTGTACTAGGCCCGCCCCGTTATAATTTGCATTAATTCTTAAAATAAAAATCCTTCTCGAAATTGTTGAAATCTTATGAAGAAATGGATGCACTCATTAACAGAAATAATGGGGGCAACCATCAGCAAAAAGCTCTAGTGCTAAGAGTGGGTACTAACATCACCAATTCACCAAAATAAAAAAAAAAACACTACATTTTCCTTAAAAATAAAGCTAATAACTAACACATTTGTAGTCTCGGTTGGATCAATACTGAAGAAAACGGTAAATTTTGGGGGCATGGGCGTAGCCAGGATTTCGGTCAGGGGGGGCAAGCCCAAAATTTTTTCAACATCATGATTTTCTTAGGAGTTGAAATTTCCGGTCTCAGAAATATTGTTAGCAAATTTTAGAGTAGCCTGGCTTGTGGTTGGATTGGTGCACAGGGTCATGGATTCCAGACTCACCGTGAACGAATTCATTTTATGGTTTTTCGAGCTCACGACCTACGTGACGGACTATGATGTCGCTCAGATTGTAAACAAGTATCCATTTATGGGGATAAATAACATTGCTGGGCGTGCTGTTGATCTCAACATCTTAACAAAACAGCAGTTTAGATCTTGGAAATTGGATGTCACTCACAAATCTGCGGCCCTAGTTTACGGGTGGACTGCCACGCATGTTATTTCCTTTTTTCTAATTTAGAGTCAAATTTTTAAAATGGAGATGAGAATGATTTTCTTCTGCATTTTGATTACATTCAACTGGCCTCCAATATCTGCCTTTTAGAAAGTAGTTTGTCTATTTTCAGCGCATTTTTTGCATCTCGGACTGCATATTCCACTTGCGAAATCAGTTTGTTTCGTCTGTTACTTTCATCTTAGCAAAGTAGTATCGACAGAGTATTTATAAATCCTTTATTGATTGAAATATGGTTAACGGCTTCAATAAGATTTCCTCTAAATTCATCAAAGTATTAATTATTAAAGTAAAATTTTGCCACTTTTATTGCTGGTATGATTCAGCTAGAAAATAAATTTTGATTTAATAACGTGAAAGACCGCTCTGTGGCTCATTTGGCTGAGTCGTAGACTACAAGGCTAGTAATATAGAGGTCCGGAGATCGCATCTCGGCGTGGTCCAAAATTTCCGTACATGTGAATGGATATATATAGTGCTTACAACATTATACAATCCGAAATGATATGCAATGTAACGTTGACTCGAAATTGCCTATAAACGGCTACGTTAACGCACCATGCCCCCACAAGGGGCGATACGGTACTGAGAAGAAAAAGAAGAACTTGAAAGACACTGAAATATGAAATCCGTTCTTTACAAGGTCCTTAACCCTGGAAGGTCATACTTATTTTTAGTACGGAAAGGTCATGCTTCGTCGATTCGACGACGCTCTACTTAGACGCCTCATAGAAATCACCCTTTCTCAAAATATTTGTAAAATCTGACAGTTTTTCAATCGTTAGTTTATTTAGAATGGAAAAACTTCGATTTTAGAGCCAATTTGTATTTATATTTATTTTTGTCCTAGTAAATATTTTTTCCATAATTTTTAAAAAAATAGGTCCCACATTTCAAAAATATACATATTTGTTACGAGCTGGTTGTATGGACACAGACTTATCGTCGAATCGACAAGAGCCATAAGAAACACTGGGGTTCTAAAAGTTACACAAACTTCATCCTTCGTCGTTTCGACGACGCCAATTTCCAAAAATCTAACTTACCCTGGTTACTTCGTCTAGCCGCAATGTACCCGGCAAGTACTCGTACATCGGCACGGTAAGTGCTGTGCTCCAAATAATGAGAATTGTCACGAAAAATGGGATAAATTTGATGATGCGTATAGTAGGGATGTCAAAAACCGGACGGTTAGTCCGAAAACCGGTACTTTCAGAACGGTTAACCGGTTTTTTTCGGTTTTTTCCTCCTCCCGGTTTTAACCCGGACGGTTGTTGGTCCATCCGGTTAAAACCGGAAAAAAATTCTTTCAAAATTCATACAATTTTTTTTTTCTTGATTTTCCAGTCTGCAATTCTATTACTTATCCTCTATGGAAAATTTCGTTTTAAAATTTCAGGCCTTTAATATGCTTTTCTATTACGATCTTAAAGTGCTTTCTCACCATTCGTATAAATACGCTTCGGTGGAAGCGGTTCCTCCGAAGCATTTCTGGAAATGGTGAGCAAGCGCTTCTACATCGCTTCTATCGGAAGCGCTTCTATTTTTCCTATTGGGATATATTAGTGCATTTTGCGTATCAATGTGTCGCTAAAAGGTTTTGTATATTCCGCAAGAGAAATTAGGATGCCCCTGTTTTAAATGTTTGGATTTTTTTTTTAAAAACTATTAAAATAATGAAATCACATCTGAAAATTTTATTTAATTGTCATTTTGTTCAACATGTTTCTCTTTTAAATTAGCTGTCTTACTACCTACATCATGTACGTGCATTTTAAGTTGATTTTGCAAATGATACGAACACCAGCAATACGAGTGTGTAAGCATTTTTTTACTAAAATTCTAGGCAAATCAATGAAAACACCCGGTTAACCGGAAAACCGGTACTTGGAACCCGGTTAAAACCGGACGGTCTAACCGACTTTGCAAAAAAACCGAAAAATCCGACAAACGGGTTATGGGCCGGTTTTTGACATCCCTAGCGTATAGTCGATTCGACAAAGCATGACCTTCCAGGGGTAACAAAGCAAAGCTGTATACCATTTGTCACCCTTTGATGAGATGAAAATAAGTTGATTCCAGAAGCCATGAAATGAAATTCCAGAAGCCATGAAATGAAACAGGAAATGTGGGATCCACGCAGCCACAGTACAACACAGCACACTCACAAGTGAAATGTGTGAGCTGGTACGCAGCCTCTGTCAGTTACGAGAGGCTACTCGCTGTCATCTATTTGTATGCGCCTCCTGACTGCAAACTGTCCCAATCATGGCTTCTCCAGTAACATTTGGAGTGGCATCTGCTGCGCCAGATGCCACTCCAAATGTTACGAATGGTCTCGGTTCCGATGAAAAGATCGGTTCTCTCAAGCCCCCAAACATGGGCGTAGCCCGGGGGGGGGGGGGGGGGGGCGACCGCCCCTCCCTGCCCCTCCCTGCCCCCCCCCCCTGGCTACGCCCATGTTTGGGGGCTTGAGAGAACCGATCTTTTCATCGGAACCGAGACCATTCGTAATAATTAGGTATCATGGGAGATAAAAACGAGTGTTTGTGTTTTTAGTTTTTTATTTACAGAATTTAGATTTCGTTAAAACAAAAACATTGTTGTTGGGCGGTGGATGTGTTACGCTCAAACAACTTATTTGAGAAATCCACCGTACAGTTTGTCCATGGTGGGACTACACCTAATTTCATTTCACTATTCTAGCTGGTCTAGCTTTGAAGATATTAGGCCTTAAGTCGTGCAAGAAAATGATTTTTTCAAAAGTCTTTAAATGTCTGTGGCAGCTAAAGGGTTAAGCTGAGGGGGTATGTTCCACACTACTTTTTTGCTGGAAATCAACTGAGAAATCATAATCCGGTGCGTTTATGCGGCAGTTTCCGGACACCCTGAATATTGTATGAAATATTTTATCTACCCGGGTAGATATTACTAGCACTATGAATCCGCGAAGGTTAGTTTAAGCGGGTAACATGATTTCAAATTGCAGTATGGAGCCTGTAGTTTGGTGGGAGCTTCCATCATTGGAGATGGGATATGTCCGTATCATGATGTCAAAATCGACGTAATTCATCAGTATACCGTAAATATTTACAGTGAGAAATATCTCCATTCAACCTGAATTTTATTTTTTTTTTACTAACATTTTTTGCAGAAACTAAGTCTGATGAATATTATTTAAGGACATTAGCTCATGTTCTATTTAAATTTAAAATTAGAAAGCTTCTAAAATGACTTAAACAAATTGACGAAAATTTAATATGTCCAATGTTGAAATTCTTGTAAAGGACAAATTTAGTCATCTGCACTGCACTACTTTTATGCATTTTACAAATTAAAGTCACCTGAATTTTTCCTATACAAATTTCATGTCGGTATGACTGACTTTTTGTAGGGATAATCTTGTGGACTGTGCCACATGATAGCAATGTCAATTGACTATTATTGTCATTCTTTGCAATACCGAAAACGGTACAAAACAGTTCGGCCTACTTGTAACCGCTGCTATGACTCATGGGCTTATCATCGCAAAGGAGTCGTAAAATCTGAAAATTGTGTGTCCTTTCTTCTTGTATCTTTGAAATTTATGATTTTCGATAAAACGATTTCTTTGAAAACAAGTCTTATTTATAGTACACTATCTATACTATCGAATCATTATTCAAGGATAATATTTTATTATCCGAAAAGGGTCCATAAATACAGAAAAATATCGTTTAATTTCTTCCAAATGCACTCACCACTCAGAGTTTCATTGTCACTTGAAAGATAAGACGAAGGATTGATAAACGCGCATGTACGTTTTGTAAAGATAAAGATACATATTTGAACAATAAGAATCGGAACCAATTCTAAAAATTGTTGCTTTTTTTGTAGCTAAAAATTTGCACAGTAGTGAAAATGTAAAGGCAGTATCGCTAAAAATTGTTTCTTACGTCCGAACGAATAACGATTTCAAAAATCGGATAGAACTAAAAAAAAATATTATTGAATTACAAGCTATTTTAACTGCAATGATTGAAGAAGTTATAAACACTTATGAACAAATTCATTTCTTTTTCCTTTGGCCAAGGATGTGTTTTGTCCCTGATGTAACCGCTGCTTATGCAGAAGTCCACAAGTGGGGCACAAACCAAGATCAGATAGCTAATCCTCTTGTATGAGGATTGTATTGCCAACGAGTATATGTATTTACAACTCGGTACTAAGTCAAAGCTATGAATAAGTTGCAGTATTTCAAAATGGTTCATAATTTGAAAATTTGGATTCAAGGATGGTTCAATTTTGTTTAGCAATTAAAATTTCACTTTGATTTCATGTTCATTAAAATCAGCTGGATACTTTTGAGTCAGTTTAGTTACTTTTTCGTCTAGGGTATCTTCATCAAGACTGGTCTGTTTTTGGTCAGATAAAAAACCAAAATCGGCTCAACCGTTTTAAGCTTTTCAAACCTACATTTAAGCTGGGTGATAGTTGTGTCTTGGACTATAATTTCTACGCAATTTTTCATTAGGTCTTATTTCTGGAGTGTCATCATCATCCTCATAACGGATCATTTTTCGAACTTTTCTTTTCGTTCTTTCTTTGAATTCTGGGATTTTATCCAGAGATTAAGCGTGGTCAATGTTGTAGTTGTATAATGTGTCAAGTCCTTCATTTCTCAATGTGTTCATGGACGAAGTCAATTCTTCAATTAAGTTGCTAGCTATTGCTACGCTAATGTCCTTTTTTTGTAATATTTTATTGACTGTATCAATTTCGTTAAGGATTTCATTCCAAACAACCAACCTATAAGAAATGAAAATATTTTGATTGAGTTATCAGCACCTTCGCACCAGTGTTTCTTCATTAGATTTATTGGATGCAAAATCCTCCAATGTCAAAAAACGTTTGCCTGGTACTTATGAACTGTAGATACAGCCTGCTGCTTCGATCACCTACGAATGTCTCTGGTTTTTAGCGATACAGGCAAATAGCTTAAAAGGACATCCCTTTTAAGGGGAGATGACGAAAAGAGAACAAACAAACTCTGAAATATTCCGAAAAATGGAACATGGAACTGTGCAATAGAAGCTTTAGACCCGATTGAACACCTCTGTACTTTCCTTTGCACCATTATCGGATCATTGAGCTCGACAATATCTCAAATCTAGATCGTCTGATTTAGTAATTTTATTTGCCTTCACCAGTTTTGGACTTCGATTGGACGAAAGAAAGAAATCTTTCTTCGATGGAGCATTTTGAGAAATTTTGACGTATGAAACGATTTCGGTCATTTGCTCTTTATGCGATACGTGTGGAGTACAATCGAATGAAATGGCAAAGTATTTCGCATCGTGAATTTCTTTGATAATTGGTCTCTCAATTTCCTATCCTAAGCGAGTAATTACTTCATTTTCAATGTTATTCGAAAAGTATGTAATTTTTCGACTAGAAGGTCTAAAAGAATTGTCTTAATGATGACGGATTTCAGGATCATATTTTCCTATCAAATCGATAGTTTTTACTCACAGATAGACTATGACTTTCTCTTCAGTTTTGAATCATTTGAATCATTATTAACACTTTTTCTTTACAATTCCGATTTCCATATAGTCGGCGCCCTTTGTTGACTTCCAAACTAGCTTCCTATCAGTTTCCTTTTTTGTCGTCGGAATACCATCTAAATTTGAGCTTATCCTGCACTTCCTAGAGGGCGCGTCCCACCGGTTAAGAATCACTGACCTACAATACTAAATTCGTGTGCATACCTAACGTATATTCGTAGACTGTCTAAAACTGCAATTCGAATTCATAAAAGCTGCAAATTCTGTGCCAATAATATTTAAAATTGAGCGTGTATAAATTGAAAAGTCCACTCTCAAAGGATTTCTGAAATTGAAAAAAAAAGTATGGGCTTAAAAAATGTATTGACCACGTTAAACATTTTTTAAGCCCATTCTTTTTTTTAGCTGTATATGATAGTTTAAAAAACAAAGAATTACTTCTCTAGAACCATTACGTTACGACGCCCTTTGGCCACGGCCGGCGCCCCCTTGGAACACGGTGCCCGGGGCGAGTGCCCCCTTGGCCCCCCCAGGGCCGTGGAGAGAAAATCCGGGCCCGGGGGGGAAAAATGTTTCCGGGCCCACCTCTTCCATACGATAAAAAATTATGAATCGAAGAAAATTTTTTTTTACATATCGGTCCTCAAACAAGTTGTACAGTTGTACAATTATCTCTATAATCCAGCCTCCATTTAATCCGGAACACCTCATAATCCGACGTCCACACTGAATCGGCTCAGTCTCAATAATCCGGATGTTTTCTAATCTAATATAGTCCGGCATCCGGCATCAGTACGATAGATATTTGAAGAATGTTTTAAAGCGGCCTTCTGCGCATTTAGGTGCATTTTGATATTTAAGTTCTGAGGTAAAATTATGGGTTTTCAGAAAAATACGAGTTATAGAAAAATAAAAATAATAAAAAAACGATACTGGATAAACCACTTGCCAAAAAACTGACAGCAACTGAATTCATTCGTGATGTATTTTTACATACTAAACTCACAAAACACGGGGTTGACTGGATAGTTTAACAGTTTGTGTGTGTGTGTGTTTTTTCATATCCGTCATTACATGAAAGGGTATATTAACTTTGTCATGAAGTTGGCAACGCACAGAAGGAGGCACTTTCTACTATATAAAGTATATATGTATATTATTGATAAGTGTGACGAGATTTTTTTAGTGTACGCTGTGTATAACGAATGAAATCGGGCCATGGGGGCTGCCCCTGAAAATAAGGTTCTTCTAAGAAAAACTTCTTTCTTTATGAACCAATCTAAACCAAATTTCACCCAAATATGTTCCTAGTAATAGTAAAGACTCACTGTGGTAGAAATTGTTAACGCGAAAGAAGCTTAAGTTTAATTTCAATTTCCGCTGCGCCCGAAATTAGCCTCGGTCCCGTTTCAAGTATATTTTGAAGACGATTCGAGAGTTGAGTGGCGAATTTTAAGGAAATACAGAAGCCAAAATCATTCTAGAATATGGTTTCTTCGTTTTACGTGCATTTTAAGGTAACGAATCTTTATAAAAAGCTACTGCTTAAAGGGTTAACTTTCTAGTATGAAGTTTCTTTACTAAAATCTTCCCGTGATGAAAATAAGTTTATTGTTTAATGGTCGTGCCCCTTACACAAAATACGCATAAAGCGAAACTGGTTGCCTGGTAATCTTCTAGCATTTAGTTCTCCCAAGAAAAAATATTGAAAAATTATAGATTCCCTTGTCCCAAAAAAAATATTTAGAAAATTTCTATTCTATTGGTGAAGTAAGATTCCAACCTATATTTGAACTTTGATATAAAGAAAGCCTTAAAATTTTCGACAGTCATTCTCGATAGGATAGGATCATTCATAAATATTATTTTTTAATTCGATTTGAAGACTATACGGGTGTAATTGGCTCAAGTGTTCATTTTACAGATCAATAATAAAGGCTGTACTACACGCAAAATAGAGTATAATGCAATAAACTGGGCAAATTTACTTATTTTTTTTTTCTGGTTGAAGATTTTTCGTAGGAAAAAGCTGTGGTCTATTCTGTACCTCAATCGTTACAAAGCTTTTAGCAAAACAAGGCGAATACAGTTCACAGTTCTAACAAATGCTTGGGGAGCTCAAATCTGTAATTTATTAGCACACTCGCAGTGACCCAGAATGTTGGTCTTTACTCTATAAAATTTACTTTCGAAATACGCAACGCTACGAATTTAAAGGATTTTTATTTCTTCCTATTTTACCTATTTCAAAAAACCTTAAATTTTTTGTTACCGAGTTGGCGAGTACTGGTAGATAGATAGATTTAAATTAAGATTCAACAATTTAAGTGATCAACATCTGTGTGCTGGTATCTTGAAAACAATTTCATAAGCAGCAGCAGTATGTACACAAAATAAAAATCGCTCGGAAAAGTCCTCCTTGAAAAAAAAAAATGACGCTGTACTCCTATTTTAACTTTAAACACAAATATTTCGAAAAACTGTACGCTACTGGATGAAGAAGTCGAAATTTCTTAATTGAAATTTAGTAACGAAACTATCATGTTGATTGAATATGCTGATTCGGGCCCTAGTTCTCAAAATTCAAAAATAGATTAGGGGCCCCAAGCCTAGTGCACAGTATGTTATGAATTGTTGTTAAAACGCTAAAAGCAGTACATATGTATAAGGGTTCTTAGTTAAAGAACTCAAAATAGCAATTTGTATGTAAAAAACAAACTAAAGCACAACTTTTGTGTCAAAATCCGGGCCCCCTAAGAAATCCCGGGCCCGGGGGGAATCCCCCCGTTCCTCCCCCCCTCTCTACAGGCCTGGGCCCCCCTCTTCGCACGGGCCTGGTCATGAACTGTGGAAGGAAGCTTGTGACTAATTAATAAAAGATCTCGTAGAAAAAGTCTCTACTGTTTTAATTAAAACAAACGAGGAAACATACCCAAAAAAACGTTAATCTAATACCACAACAAAAAGCACAATGAACGGTAAGCTCTTATTTTTTATTTTATACGCTATTTATTTTCTTCTTAGACTAAAAATATATTATAGGTTTCAGCAGATTTACAAAATAGAATATAACATTATATATAGATTTTTAAGGAGTAACACAATTCTTATTCGAAATTCTTAATATTTATTTACCTTCTCTAATTTCCTTACATTCAATTTTAGGTTATTTACATTTTTAATCGAATCGTAAGTAAAACTAATAAGAAACAGAATTAGGATATTGCACATCACCTGGAGGGAAAATTAATCAATAGTTGATTTATATACACGATAACACGATTGCTTTAAATCTAAGCTTAACATTAATAAATACATTTACAAAATTATGTACAATTTTATGCTTTTGGGGTTTACAAATTTACAAATTGATAAAGTCCGTGTATGACTCCCAGAACTGATTCATATTCGTGTCCGTATTATTTATCGGAACTCCAGCAAAGTAACCATCTTGAACACCGTCGAAACGATAACCGTTACAATCGAATTGACTATATTCAGGACTACTACCATAATTCTGAACCTGGCAAGAACTCTCCAAGTACGGATTGTAATTCGCTGGTACATAAAACGGTTCTGAATATCCCTCAAAATAGGGACCAGTCATAATTCGACTATTAACTGATTGACACGGAATCAAATTTTCACTTGCTGTCACATTCAAATCAACTGAGTGTTTCTGTTCACTTTTCACTGACTTTGTGGCCAAAAAATGAGCATCCTGTGTGTATGACATTAGACGATTGACAATATTGTGATGATCTTCGGGTGAGTGGCGCTGATCCTCAACGTTTGGCGACGATCGTTTGCTATCCACCGAACTGGCATTTGAACTGGCACGTGGACGAGTTTGATTGGCTCCGTGAATGAGATTTGAATCTTTCGATTCTTTTCGGGATTTCATGCGGCGATTTTGAAACCAAACTTTCACTTTACGTTCGTCAATTCGGAGTCGATTGGCGATGCCCAAACGCCGTGTTCGACACAAATAAATATTGATGGAATACTCTCGCTCCAATTCGAGAAGTTGATAGCTAGTGAACACGGTTCGAAAACGTTTTCCTTTGGAATTTTCTGTAAAAATAAAATATAGATTTATTGTTAGTTAACCGTTGATATTAAGATATTTCTAATATATATGGATATTAAGATATTTTTAATAATAATACTCACTCTTTTCTGGAGCTGTCTGTTGTTTTCCCTTTACCGGTACTGTGTCGATATTTGGTAACATAGCCACCTGGAAATAACAAAAAAACACGTTTAGTATAATGTTTTTAATCAAGATAATTATAAAATATTAACATTATTTATTTTCATTATTGTATTTAATAAATTAATTTTTATTATTATTTCAACAAACCTTTTCAATAAATTCCGACGAATCAAATGGCAAACATGTAGAATCAACATTATTTTCCATAGTTGAAAACATTTTCAAACCAACAATTTGTATTATTTTTGGTTTCGAAAATTTCGACGATTTATCAAAACAGCTCGTACTGTCCTCAACGTCTCAACTGACTGAAGGAAAGTGATATTGAAATTTCGCAAATGCCGTTTCTTATATATATTCGCCTGAGGCACTCGGTGGCCCATAGTGTTTTCGTTCTTTCTCATGGGTTATCCGGATACAAGACGGTTATCTATTTGGATTTTTTCTACCTGTTACAATACGACATGCGAAAACATGAGCCGGTCGTCGCTGATTTGTCGCCGATATTGGTGACAAGACAAGAAGTCGCACATATACATGCAGTTATGACAACAGTTATGAGTATTGTAGATGTCAAAACAGACGTCTACTGATTTTACGACATTGACGCAAGACTCAATCTGTCGCGGCCAAATTCAGACAGGTGCGTCGTCTAGTCATCGACTGCTTGACAAGTCATCTTTTGGTTGGCGCTATGTTTTTTCTAGATAGGAGACATTAATTTTTGGCT
Source organism: Microchrysa polita (assembly GCA_949715475.1). NCBI lineage: Eukaryota > Metazoa > Arthropoda > Insecta > Diptera > Stratiomyidae > Microchrysa > Microchrysa polita. The sequence continues at coordinate 11,394,366 of OX454421.1, read as the reverse complement.
ATGTTGTTGATTTTTGATTTATAGATATTGGAGGATAATAAAATAAAAGGAGGACAAATTTGAAAATTCATGAAATATTGTTTAGAATTTGTATATGAAACCCATTCCCTGCCAATGAAGCCATATGGCATCAAGAACAACTTTATATTTGGGAGTATCCCACGTACATCCACTAAAATTTTCGTCAATATGTTGTATAATAGCCCTAAGTACTGCTTCTGCTATTTATTATACAAGTTCCCTAGGATGGTATAGGGATAGGGTATACAAGGCCAAATGGTACCTATACCAATAAGTAATAACTTTTTCACTATACATTTCTAATTTTTTTTCTTTGTTGCTTATAATTTAGTTCTTGAATAACTCGACAGAATATAGTTATCTGAAATTTTTATCCATGCATAATTTTTAAATATTCGTGAAGTTCATGGTAAGTGAAAAAGGTCTGACTAAATCGAATCTGATCCCCTACAAAGCAATATCCTTTCATATCTTTCGATAGAATGTTGCTAAAAACTTCAAATTTGGATCAACTTTTTTGCCGTGGCGCCCTCGTTTCTCCTCAGATATTCATATTTCTTAAAATGCTAATTTTCTCATTATTTATAGAATCGATGACAGACAATCTTTCGATTACAAAATTACAGCAGGTTTTGCTTTGAATTAGATGAGAGTTTTAATGTTAGAAAGCTCTCGCATTTTGCAAAAATTCGACGAGAGCTTATGGTGCCTCCTGATATTTTCAACCACATTTTTAGTACCGAGCAAAGGGTTCACTTTCCAAATACTTTGAAAACAAACAACGAAATTTACTAAGCTGAAGTTGCGGTAATAATTTATCAGAGCAGAAAACTAAAAAAATATTTAATTGATTACTAGCAATGTTTATGGGACATGCAGGTGACGCATACCTTTTTTTTGCAAAAGGGAAGAACGATGACGGACAATACTAAAGTGATTTATTTGAATCAAGAAAATGCTCCTCCATTCCGAGAACGCTTCAAACTATTCATCCGAAAGAACTACGCCCACTTGATTGAATGGTACCTAATCACAGTACTCTGTAGACCTCGTGCGACTGCTTTGTTCTCAAAATCGTATTATTACAAACCCTAAAAAAGCTACAGTACCACTGAAAAAAGTGCATCGACCCGAAAGGGCAGAAAAATATCAACAAAAATCTGCCCACAACTGAATGGGTAAGAAAACCATGCTGGAAACTTTTAAATCCATCCTCGGAACGGTGGTCTGTAGAAATTCTCTTCGAGGTTAAGTAGTCCACAGATATCTGCGGGTTGGGAACCACTGATCTAAACGGATTGACAGATGGATCGCAATAGGGGCAACACATCCAACGAAGTCCTCGACCCATGTTAACAGTTAATTATTCAGATCATGCGATTTACTTAATTTTTGCATTCTTCTTTTTCGTAGCTCGTAGCTGTTGGCCTACATAGCGATAGTGAATCATGGTGATCAGGTCGAACTATAACGAACCTTGGTGGATCCCAGAAATATGTAAGCAAAGCTTGCTGATCGTTCACTTTTAACTGGGAATGGGAAGTAGCTCAAATCACAAAATTAAAGAAAATTGATTCTCGACTCTCTACCGAATAAAGCGATAGACAAACCACCCTCTGAGAGATATTTCCTTAAGGCTTAGATGGATCTCCGACGCAAGTCGCCTCAGAATTTATTCCTATCCAGTTTTTTCCTCTCACATTTTTAAAATGAAAATGCATAGCTAATTGCTATTATGGTAATTTCATAATAACTATACCATCTGAAAAAGATTCCATAATTTTTCTCTGGCAGTTTTTGTATTCCTTAAAGAGGCCTGGAAAGAAAATTAGTTCACTTTCGCACGAGGTCTACCCAGCCCTTTGATCGGAAAAATATCTGACATAAGGAGCATTTTTTCGCAAATTTATCAACTCTCCGATAAAAGGAGCAGAACACTTAGATTTGTTTTTTCCCTATACTATCAGCTAACTAATAACAGGAACGGAGGTGTAATAAATTTTAAGGATGGTTTTACAAAATTAAAAAAGATACAGAGTCATAAGGTGGTCGCGAGCTGCTTGAATGTTGATTTTTTGAAACTTATGGGGTCGCGGCAATAAAAAGGTTGGGAACCGGTGGACTAGACTAATTATGACTGTTTCATTTCTTTTTTCCAGTGAGGATTGTCCTGAATGTATAAATTTAATTAAAAACTGAAAAAAAATTAATTGTGACGGAAAAGTTAAAAATTAGATCAAGTGATTTTTGACGAAAACATTTCATAAATCTTCATTTAATTAAAAAATGTTTGGGAAGAATTTTTTTTAAATGTCTTAGAAGTCAACGTCAAGCCGGATGGGGATGATACCACGCACGCTCGTTTCGAAAAAATGTGAAACAAATTTCAGCCACTTAACCTTCCGGCGGGCGCAATACTAATCCTAACACGATCGGGCGCAATGCATCTGAGAGATTAAGCGCAGAAAAAAGGATGAAACTAAGTTTCTGTATATTTAAGACTCTTATTTATTGTTGCATTGTCTTTTTGAAACAGTTCTACGAAATTTTAGAAACAAAAACTGGCTTACAAAGTTTGATACCCATCACATTTTAAATTTTCTAAGAATATGCCGCTTTCAATCGCTTCAATATGTAAAAACCCTCCAACAACTCGACCGCTTAAAAAATGTGAGCTTATTTTACTAAAAACACACTATTGAACGATTTGGTGAGCCTAAAAGTCAACTCAACGTTATTACGCAATGTGAAGGGTATAACAAGTGGAAATTTTCATAGAAAATTAGATAATAACACAATCGGGCGCAATACATCTGAGGGATTATTTCATCCCCTCCCGCCCCTCAGACATATGGTATAGATAAAAACTGAAAACTGTTTTAGGTAGTTGTTCGATAAAGATTAAGCTACTGTGAGTTTCAGATCTCTCCCATTTAATATCGCTGATTGGCGCAATAAAAACTGGTCACTTAATCTTTCAGATGCATTGCGCCCGCCCGAAGTTTAATTTTACAGTTAGACGGAAAAATTCACGCTTTGTTTTTGTTGTTCGCGTACAATTATAGCCGATAAAGACACCAAAAAACCGTGGAGTAGATTCAAATTAATCCAGTCCAAACCCTAGATACTAAATCGAATGTCAATGTCACTATATTGAAAATACTTCATATACCTACATAATGTACTTGCATAATTGCAGTTTAATATGGTACAATTATTGTTAATCAAATCGAGGATTTAATAAATCCCATCCCTCTAACTGTAAACATTAATATTTCTCAATTTTTCTTTTTGCACTATAACGGCAAAAGACGATCATTCCATTGCATCCCGCAAAGAAGCCCTTTGAGTTTTGAAAGTAATCTGACCTTGTTTGTGGAACCAAGAGATCAATCGTTGATTCATCAAACTTACAGTACAGTACACTGTAAAACATTCCACAAGGGTTTTGCGGCAGATACAATTTTAAAAGTTTGCGCATGTTATCTAGATTCTACAACGGTATCACATTTGCTTCATTATTCCTAATTTTAATCAAAATAATTTTTCAAAAAACCAGCTTCCATGACATTGCGTGGGGTTACAAAACGAAACAGTTGCGTATATTCCGCAAACATTTATGCCATTCTGATCCGCTAACTGCCATTTTGCAGATCAGAAATAATTTCCAGTTCTTTTCGTCAACATTATGTCACAAAGGCAGACAAAGGGAAAGAACTGTGAAGTCATAATGAATTTTTGCAATAAAGAAATAATAATCTATAATATTTATCCATAATGTAAGCTTAAAGCATACTTGTAGCGTGGTCGTTTACAACGGGTTATAGAATGCTTTAAACTTATCTATTGGATAAAATGTATGAGTAAACCGGCCTTAATCGAACGTTCGCAAATCGTTAAAGGAATGTCAACAGACCAATAACAGATCATTAACAGAGCGTTAACAGATCGTCAACAGAGCATTTACAGAGAGTCAACCTTCCGGTGCTGTATATTTTACACTCTTATTTATTGTTGCATTGTCTTTTTGAAACAGTTCTACTAAATTTTAGAAACAAATACTGGCTCACAAAGTTTGATACCCTTTCACATTTTCATTAGCGGAATACCAGAAAGAAGCTACTTCCCTCTTGAAAGCATCATTAAAGGGTGTTATTTCTAAAGCCCAGGTCATATCTCGCACTCATGTCACTTGTTGTTGAAATTATATTTTTTTAAATAAAAAATTAAATTAGTTTTGTGAATATTCGACCCTTTGGACCCTAGTGAAGAATAAGCTCCAAACAGTTTTCCCTTGATGATAGCTATGGATTAAACAGAAATTTATGTCTCTCCTGAATTGCCCACGCACCCACGACCCGCGTAGATTGATAATGAAGAGGGTGACCCATTACTCCTCACTGAAAAACGCAAGGTATCCGCCTGTTTTGGATGGGCCGATGCAAGAATTCAAAAGAGTTCCGGTTTATTTAGAACAGCACAACTTTCGTATAAATATGACAGCAGTTGTTCTATACAAAAGTAGTGCTTTTTTGTCCAGTAGGTACTTAAACCTAATAAAACGAACCTAAGATTATCTATTGAAAAATGCATTATTAGGTGTGGCCTGGTGGGAGTAATAAGAGTGTAGCCTTCTGCTGCCTGCTTATAACAAAACGCTCAAAAGGAAAAAAGTGGCGAAACTGAGTTTTAAAGATAAAGGTTTTAAAGGTGGTGTATCAGGCTCGTTGCTCGACCTTCCAACCATTTCTAATTTTGTGTTCTTGGCGGAAGAATCCAGTAAAAGAAAGTAAAATCGAAACTTTTGTTTACCAAATCCTGGCTACGTCCCTGAACCATACTCTCCAAAGAGCTAGGGCTACAAAAAATGAAATAAACATCGAACAATAATTTTGGTTGCATTGAACCAATGAGTTAATCGAGTCACAACTACGGATATGTTTTCGGCAAAGTAGACTAAACATTTAACTCTAAACCAACTCCAGAATATTTTTTTTTAAATAATCACAAAAAAGTTGAAAAATAAAAAAAAATATTTCCCTCAATTATTCTGATCGTTTTTTAGGATCACGATTCCCATCAATACTGATAAATTTGAACCCTATATAAGTAGATGTAGATATATCAATTTCCTCGCTAGATCGCAAGGGTTTTGCTTTTCAAGTGGAAACTCGATAGCTCGAAACTCCTTAACTCGAAAAACGCTTTAAGTCGAAGAAAATCTGCTTCCCCAGCACATTTGAACAAAAAACAATGAAAAACAAACTCGATAACTCAAAACAAAAACTCTATTACTCGAAGAGAAATTTTTGATTTCACTGCTTGTGAAACTCTATAAGTCGAAGTGCTGATATTGAAGACTCTATAAGTCAAAATTTCAGATAAATTTATGATTTTGTATTGCCGGGTCATAAGGGATGATGCAACTTTTTGTATTGCCTCCTTTTTAAAAAACCCGAATAAGGAAAAACACTCAAATTTTTCAACTCATCCAATATATTTCGGGCATATTTATTGGCCCATCTTCAGGTATTCTAAAAATGAAAAATTTACAATGTTCTTACAATTATAATCTTAAAAATATCAAAATTAAGGTTTATTCACCTAGGTTTGGTAAAGTGTTCTTTATTCCTTTGTCTAGAATTTGACAAGTTTTGACATTTGACAGCATATAGAAAAAACCATGAAAAATAAAATATTGTGGAGAGTCATATGTCAAGAAGTATAGGTATAAGTATATAAGGAGTGTCATTATTTCCAAATTACATTTATCATGGACTATGTACACATCACAAAATTAATTTAACATAGATTTTAAATTTAAAATGACTAGATATTGTAAAATTAGTAAAAAACAACAACAACAATTTAAAATGACTATAGATTGTAAAATTAGTAAAAAATAGAAAACAAAATAAATTAAATAAAAACAAACAAACAAAATAATCGAAATAAACAAATGAAAACACGAAAAGTATCACGATTATAAAACATGAATATAAGTGTAAATATCGCAGATGTGTTCGTCGAAAAAATAAATAAATAACAATTGGTAAAATGACATTCCTTACATTAACTATACAAAAAATATTTAATTTATCTTAGTCCCATTTTGATCAAATTAAAATAAGTATTCGTATAATCTTTTTTGTCGCTTTTGTCATTGCAAACTTTGTCTTCATGTCGTATTATCTGGTTGACCTCGTGTATCTGAAGTTTCGTTTTATTCTTTTGATTTACTAATATATGAGCATCTTCAAAGTTGAATTGGTGTTTTTTCGAAATAGAATGCTTAGCCAATGCGGATAAATTATTGCTTAATGGCTTTTTGGTATCGTTTTTATGCTGGCCAATACGTGTTCCCAGTTTTTGGATAGTTTCACCTATGTATATGTTTGCTCACAGTCCATACAGTCAATCTTATATACTACTCCAGATTTTTCGTTTTTGGGGATTTTAGTTTTTAGATTGGTAAACATGATGTTGTTTTTGTTATGTGGCCGCATAGCTAACTTCAGATCCGGAACAAAGTATTTACATGACCGGGAAATGGACTCACTAAGATTAGGTACATATGTTAGTGATGCGTAGCAGTGGCGTAGATAGCTTTTCTGAGAGGGAGGGGATCATTTGGCAAGATTGTTTATACTTTTACATTTATCAAATTTTGAATTTTAGAATAACAATGTCTGCATTTATTACACTTCAAATTAGCAGTGTTTTTCAGCAAACTTTTTTATTTGCCAAATAGAGAGCAATTTTGGCATAAAAAGCGTCCTGAAAATATTGAATTCTCCGCAAAAATGGTGACACTGCTTCGTTAATTTAGCTTTTTACTACGGTAAGTGAATCCACAGTATTCCAATTTTCGTGCAAATTTTCGCTATTGTCATTGGAGTATCAGAGCTTTATATTGGGATAGATCAGTGGCTCTCAAACTTTTTGGAGTCACGGGACATCTCAAAACAGGTATTAAAATAAAATATAAAATTAAATCTCCAGAAATGGAAATTTTTGAAGAGCATAGACCCTTTGGGAATGCCCAGTATATGTGGATAAAATACAGCTTCTGTGATTTTAAATCGAAATTCTTCGATAACAAATTCGTGAGTAGATATGTCTAAAGTTTTCAAACTTGTAGGACACCGTTGCAGCTATCTTCTATAAATTTCGAGGCCCTAGCTATCAGCCAATTGTTTAAAAAGGATGCCAAAATTGTGAGTAGAACTGAAAATTTGGACCGTTAAATATTGTTTAAAAAAATATCGGACAAAAGTTTCGATTAACACAAATTTAATCGCCTAATTTATTTGTGCCTTAATTTGAATCCTAAGAACCTCAATAAAACACTCGGACATACTTTTCTTCTGGTACTACTTCCTTTTCCATTCCATAAACTAGAAAGTTGTAGAAGAAAATCGGTCGAGTCTCTGGTGCTGGTCAAATATTTTACAGTGTTAATTTCTGGTGCAGCGTAGCAGACTAAGCTTCGGAATTTTAAAACATACTAACATTTTTTTGTATGGATTGTTTCCTTTTTGTTATCAAAAGCTCTTTCTAAATTTTTCTATTTTTTGTATATCTTCGCGAAACCCCTGAGATATCTTCACGGAACCCTTGGGCCCCACAGAACTCCATTTGTTTTTTTATTTGAATTACTGCCTGCATAAGGCTATATTTCCTTCAATTTAAAAAAAAAAATATTATAAAAAATTTACCTAAAAACCTGGTTATAGCTTTGAGAGTTCTTCGTATTAAAGTCAATAAAATTGCGAACAACTAGAGAAAGTCTAGACTTGCTTTGCCCTGATATATACGATAAAACCTTTAGTCAAATTTTAACTTAAAACGAGACCGAGGCTAATTTCGGGCGCGGCCGAAATTTGGATACCCTTCGCTCCCCTCGGGCGAAAAGTTTTTTCAGGCGTACCTATGACTAGTGTTCAGTCCTCCCCGCTTCCATGCTTTTGAATTTTCTCATAAGTGCCGTGGCGAAGATTTATTGGGCGAAGCGGGGACGTGGGTTTCTTTTAAGAACCAAAAAGAGGGGGAAGGGGGTTGTACGGCAGCCCTATTGCCTTCCCATCAATTTTTACGTATGTTTGTGGGATGTGGCATCAATTAACACACATTTCGTTCAGATTGGTGGACAAATGAAAAAGGTTTTCTTCGAAGAACCTAATTTGGGGGTTGGGTTTATATGCCAGCCCCATGACCCCATGGTCCGATATAATTCATTTTTGCATATGTTTTGTACCATCAATAAAAATACATTTCCATGAGGTTTAGTCGAAATTTGCGTCCAAATAAAAAAGTATTTTTTAGAAGAACCTAATTTTGGGGTCAAGTTTGTATGGCAGCCCCACGACCCCATAGTCCGATTTCATTTATTTTCAAGTTTGTTATGTGGCATCAATAGGAATATAATTTTCTCAGGTTTGATTGAAATTGGTGTGCAAATAAAAACGTTTTTCTTAAAAAAATTTGATTTGGGGGCTAGGTTTGTATGGTAGCCCCATGACCACATTGTCTGACTCCATCTATTCATACACATGTTTTGTGCCATCAATAGAAACACATTTGTGTGAAGTTTGGTTGAAATTGGTGTATAAATAAAAAAAATTCTTAGAAGAACCTAATTCGGAGAGCTAGGTTTCTATGACGGCCCCATGACCCCATAATCCGATTTGGTCCATTTTTACATATGTTTTGTGGTATTACTAGGAACACATTTGTGCGAAATTTGATTGAAATGGATGAGAAAATAAAAAAGTTTTTCTTAGAAGAACATAATTTGGGGGACTAGGTGTGTATGGCAGCCCCACGACCCCATTGTCCTATTTGGTCGATTTTTACCTATGTTATATATCTATTAAAACACATTTCTGTGAAATTGGATTGAAATTGGTTCATAAATAAAAAAGTTTTTCTAAGAAGAACCTAAATTTGGGGGGGGTAGGTTTGTATGGCAGCCCCACGACCCCCTTGTCGGATTTTAGCGATTCAAACATACAAACTGCCTGCAACAAAAAGAAGCATGTGTGCAAAATTTCAGCTCCATAGCTTTTAAACTCGCCGAGAAAAACGCGTCGCAACAGACAGACAGACGGACAGACGGACATCGTCCAATCGACTCAGCTCGTCACGCTGATCATATATATACATATTTTATATGGTCGGAGATGCTTCCTTCAATGCGTTACAAACTTCATGACAAAGTTAATATACCCTTTACGCTTAATAAGAGAAGGGTATAAAAAGAAGAAAGAATATTGATAAACTCAAACAGTAAAGGATGCTCAAAAATTGGAAGTAGTTTTGAAGTGTTTTCTCTTCATTCGCATTAGCTTTCCATTCTCCTGAATAAATCTTTATAATCTTATCTAATGTATATTTCCCCATTGGAAATTGCGCTTCTGTGGAAGAGCACTCCGTGTTCCACATTATTTTCAAAATTTCGAACAGAACATTAAGATTTTCCAGCAACAAATTTTCAATTAGTGCTTACATATAATTTTCTAGCAGCACTTGTAGATTACTTCAGTAATGCTTGCCAGTTCGAAACTCCACATTCAATGCGAAAAAATAAATGAACGCCCTGTGCTGTAGGGTTTCTATTCTATCGATACGCTTCAATTTCACAAATGAAATAATTGAAATTTGAGTAAGTGCTGAATTTTCTATTGCAGTTCTGAAAATGGTTTCACGTTTTTTTGAACACTACACACGTTGAATAATTTCAGCTTAATGTTTACTTTTGCTTTGTTTTACGTATCTAAAGTAATAATAGAAAATGTGTGACCAAAGGGGGGGGGGGGGGATTGATCCCCTTGATCCCCCCCTTATCTACGCCACTGATGCGTAGTGTAAGGTGTAAGTTTGCTCAACACACGGATATACCTAAAAGAGAATTTTTGAACCTTCTCAAGTTTTGCCTTGTAGATTGCAACTACTGTAGCTACAACGACAAACTCTATTCAATGGATAAAGGTCTGTTTATGGGGTCAAGTTTAGCGCCGATTTTAGTTGAACATGTTCTAGAAGATGTAATTAATGAAACGCTCAACAAACTAGATTTTACTCCCTTGTTTTGGTACACATACGTTGATGATCATCTTACAGCAATACCGGAAGATAAGATCGGGCTCGTTCTGGATACTTTACACCAATATAACCCATATATTCGATTCACCTACGAAATTGAAAACGAAGGAAAATTGGACTATTTAGATACCACTCTAAACAGAACCAGCGAAAATCGTGTTATAACTAATTGGTACCATAAGCCTATCGCCTCGAACCGACTACTAAATTATTTATCAAATCACCCGAATAATATGAAGACTAATGTGGCAAAATCCTTCATTAATAAGGTCTTTCGTATAAGCCACAAACGTTTCCGGCGTGAAAACTTGAAACGAATTAAAGAGGTGCTAATCAAAAACAATTACCCGATAAAAAAGATTACAAAAATGATTAATGAAGTGCGAAATCAAAAAAGATATTCTGAGAGGACATGCTACAGTTTTTTGTCAAAAGATGAAAATTCGAAAATAGGTCAAACCAATGACCCCTTACACTACGCAACACTAACATATGTACCTAATCTTAGTGAGTCCATTTCCCGGTCATGTAAATACTTTGTTCCGGATCTGTAGTTAACTATGCGGCCACATAACAAAAACAACATCATGTTTACCAATCTAAAAACTAAAATCCCCAAAAACGAAAAATCTGGAGTAGTATATAAGATTGACTGTATGGACTGTGAACAAACATGCATAGGTGAAACTATCCAAAAACTGGGAACACGTATTGGCCAGCATAAAAACGATACCAAAAAGCCATTAAGCAATAATTTATCCGCATTGGCTAAGCATTCTATTTCGAAAAAACACCAATTCAACTTTGAAGATGCTCATATATTAGTAAATCAAAAGAATAAAACGAAACTTCAGATACACGAGGTCAACCAGATAATACGACATGAAGACAAAGTTTGCAATGACAAAAGCGACAAAAAAGATTATACGAATACTTATTTTAATTTGATCAAAATGGGACTAAGATAAATTAAATATTTTTTGTATAGTTAATGTAAGGAATGTCATTTTACCAATTGTTATTTATTTATTTTTTCGAGGAACACATCTGTGATATTTACACTTATATTCATGTTTTATAATCGTGATACTTTTCGTGTTTTCATTTGTTTATTTCGATTATTTTGTTTGTTTGTTTTTATTTAATTTATTTTGTTTTCTATTTTTTACTAATTTTACAATCTATAGTCATTTTAAATTGTTGTTGTTGTTTTTTACTAATTTTACAATATCTAGTCTTTTTAAATTTAAGATCTATGTTAAATTAATTTTGTGATGTGTACATAGTCCATGATAAATGTAATTTGGAAATAATGACACTCCTTATATACTTATATACTTCTTGACATATGACTCTCCACAATATTTAATTTTTCATGGTTTTTTCTATAAGCTGTCAAATGTCAAAACTTGTCAAATTCTAGACAAAGGAATAAAGAACACTTTAACAAACCTAGGTAAATAAACCTTAATTTTGATATTTTTAAGATTATAATTGTAAAAACATTGTAAATTTTTCATTTTTAGAATCCCTGAAGATGGGCCAATAAATATGCCCGAAATATATTAGATGAGTTGAAAAATTTGAGTGTTTTTCCTTATTCGGATTTTTTAAAAAGGAGGCAATACGAAAAGTTGCATCAAAATTTCAGATACTCTCCAGGTCAAATTAAAATTTCTTATCGGTAAACGGGCGAGACTCTATAAGTCAAAGCTTTGCTATGCGAAATTCTATAAGTCGATTTTTTTTATTCCTCCGATGGCGATTTTTCTGTTTGAAATTAGAATTTTATTGCTGCATATTCCGGAAACGAGAATAACGGTACTTTTCTGGGATAAAATGTTTCAGTTTGCATTTGAATATAGCGTTCATCGTAAGGTTGTTTTGTTACTGTCAAAAGAATAATCGTTTCGTGCAGTTTGGGGAATTCAGCCAATTAAACATATCTGCGTCAAAAAGAACGCTACAAACCCTGACTATTCAGCAGAAGAAGGAACTTATGAAAGCGGTTGATGCAAAAGGTCGAAAAAAGGGTATAGCTGCCGAATTAAAAATTCCGGTTAGTACGCTTTCTACGATTTTAAAGAAAAAAAAAAACATTTTGTCATCAATCGGAAAAGAGAGGAAAAAATGCATGTACTATTTTATAAGGGTATAATGTCGGAAAAATACCAAAATATAAAAATACATAAAAAGAGAAAAACTCCATAAGTCGAATTTTCTTTCAAATAAACTCGATATCTCGAAATCTCTTTTGTCGAAATTTCGATAACTCGAAAGAAAGTTTGGTTCCCTTGGGCTTCGACTTATCGAGTTTCCACTGTATTTTTCTAAAGCTAACTATTCGACGATGAATGGTCCATAGTACTTCTTACTAAGGTTTATTATAGCGCCATTCGCATTAGAACTCAATTTCTCAACAGACAAAATTAAAAACTAACAAGAAGTCTCGGATATGTACGGATCAAAAACGTCGATCATCCATTTGATGGTTTACGTTGACGGCGAAAAAAAGTATAGCGACAGAACAAACTGCCGCGCCGCTCAAGCGTCCGTAAGCACACATGGCTCCGTTCCATATCCATCCAAATCAGGCTAATAAAGTCGTCCTCGTGCCAAAACATGCAAATTTCGTGAGATCGGGCGCCCCTATAAACAATCATAGTGGTCAATAGTTTGCCAAATCCAGTTCAAAACACATCCGACTCAAAAATTGTCGCAACTTCGCCAAACCACGTCTCACCGAACAAAAACATAAAAGTCAATTAGTCGGTCATAATATCGGTTGGTATTGTCCTATTCATATCGTCAAAGAAATGTGGCGAGTCCCTATGTCGTCGTGACAAGACGTGTCGACAAAACAACACTAATCTTCCATTTTTGTGTACATATCCTGAGCCAATGGTCATCCAGAAGGCTGTCTCAATGTCATACAAAAGTATAAAGGAGGCCGTTTACAACACCTGTATTTTTCCTTTTACTATGCCTACCTACTCTTACTTACCTTGGAATCTTGTCTGTACAGTGGTGGTGTCGTGTCGCTATACAGCTTCGATGAGATCATCTCGTTTAAGCCAATTTTATCGTTTGTTTTTCTTTCACAAAAGGACAAAACAACAGAAGTCAATTGCGATATAGCCGGGGAATCCTTGTATAAGTATACGGTTACGATAGGGGTGTACCTGGCCGACAGAAGAAAAAAAAGCGAAAAGGTCGTATACACGCAGGCGGCTTTCTGCACAGGTGATAAATCACAATAAGGGTTGCATAAACACAGTTTTTTGCTTTGTTTTCCAGAAAAGGGCTATCACTTGTTGACTCTGATATGCAACTTTATTTTCCTTTACGGAAATTCATTTTTTTTCGGTGGGCGTAAGCACTTTTGTCACCATTTCCCGTAATCGCGCGCACAAATGAAAATCACACTCGACCTTTTTGAAATCTGTCACTTGTACCAAACTGAAATTTTAAATTAGAGGTCGATTTGTCGAAAAACAAAAGGTGGAAAATACATGAAGATATGTTACATTAATGCTATGCACCATAAAGTGCGCTTATAGCCAAAAATGCCGAGGGCAATAAACGCATCTATTATAGATAGTGTGTAGATATGTATGTATATGTAGGTGCTTCGGTTTTCACAATTTTAAAACGAAATGTTTGTAGCTTTTCTGGAATTTCAGGAATTTCTTGAAAGTAATGTTTAGAGACGCACTCCACTATTTTACATTTTGTTGTTACCATGAGATCTTTTTCATTTCTATGGCATAAAGGAAAGCTACAAATCTCTGAATATGTTGGAAAGATTTGGATTATGTATACATATATGTATTGAACTTTAAAATCCTGATAGACAAAATATATATGCCCATGTAGGTACTACATTACTTAATAGCATAGCAATTGCATGATATCGACCTCGGAGCACAATAAATGCATAACACACACACTCGTAGAGCGAAGAATCAATTTATTCATTTCATTCTCAATTATTCATTTATTTAAGGGCCGAATTAAGATCAAGAGTGAAATTCTTCCCGCTGCGATTTTATCAATAAAAATGCAAACTTACTGTCGTGAAATATGTCACGGACGGTGGGGAATTGCATAAGCTACAATCCGAGACCAGTTCCATAATTCTCCTCGGCCATTTTATGTACATACTATATTTCGATTCCCCGGTCATTTGACATTTCACGATGAAATAGCCGGGGAATCGGAACAAAATACATAAAATGGCCGAGAAAAATTATGGAACTGTTTTCGGATTGTAGAATTCCCAGCATTCCCCACATATTCCACGACAGTAAGAATACACTTTCATTGAAAACATCGCAGCGGACAAAAATTTCACTCTTGATGTCAGTACTAGGCTTTAAGCTCAAAAGTCAAAAGACGCACTCGGAAATCTGTCCAGAACGGAATTATAATACTACGCTTTGCACTATTATAAGGAGAGAACGATATTGATACAATTTTCGATACATTTACGAATTCATCCGAATTACATTGAAATAAAAGAATAATTATATACATACTTGAAAACAAGACAATAAAATAAACAAGTTTTCATTACTTGTTCCCCACAAAGGAATCTGATTCGCACTACATATTTTTTTTTTCACTTGAAATAGAAACAGTCGTATATTTGTAATTAAATTTCAATTACCAATATCTTTATGAAATTCATTGACCCATTATTGGGAAAACCCATTGACTATTTTTCCTTTCATGAATGAAAATAAAATGTGTAATGTGTACCTGTTTTGTTTACGTTTTATGGCAATAAAACGGCGAATGTGCGAATAACAATTTCTTTTCCATGAAATTATTATTTTTCTTGTTGTTTTGCACTACTTTCGAAGAAAATTACTCGTTAATCGCTGCTCATTGTTCACCACACCACAAGAATTTTACAAAGATACATTTTTCGAAACGTTTTGTACATGCCTGACCCATAATAATGCACATTCCAGCAATGCTTCATCCCCATTTAGAGCAAAGACATGAACATCTACTCGAAAAATTGTTTCACACTTTCGCGGGTAGATGGCAAAGTTTTTATTCGAAATGGTGTGTAAAGGGTACTATACATGTATAATTTGCAAAATGTTAAATTTGCTAATCTGCCAAATAAGCTTCACGCAAAAATAAATTGGATGCAGGGTATGTTATTAAAATATAGGACAGGACAGGGGCTAAAGCTCCTCTCAGACATAAAAATTGGGAAATGAAAAATCGCAAATTGAAATATGAAGAAATATATTTAATTGCAGAGTTTATAAGAAAATGAATTATTGTTCTACGAGTAGTAGCATAGGTTCCTGAGTATGGAAAAAGTGCAGACCGATAGGCGGCACGCAAATTGGTGAAAAGGAGGGACATCTAGAGGTTTGTCCTGCGAAAATTCAGAGATATGAGTACATGATTTCTTCCGCTTGGTGACAAAAAAAAAATCTTCAAAATAAAATGTTGGAAAAAAAAGATCTTTTGTCTCTTTTTTTTCCAACATTTTATTTTGAAGATTGTAAATTGTAAATTTCAATGGACTTGAAGAAGCCTTTCATATAAATAAAAAATACCGGCGTACAGAGGGCTGCGCCCGCAATACGAGGGTTTTCTTAGAATTTTAATGCATAGTGAATATTTTTTGTACATATATTTTATAAGCAATAAATAAGAATTGTGCACAACATTAATGAAATGCTTCCTTTAAATCTATTTTTAGATTGGTCTAAATAAACGAAGCCTTTCATTCTGTTCCACCTTTAACTAGACCAATCCAAAAATAGATTTAATATTTACCCAGTTTGTATAAAAGTACAAAGGCAAATCTACAGGCATTTTTCGATTTAAGATTTCTGATGGCCTTTGAGCAAAAAGACACTCAGGCAAACGTAAGGATGGCTTGGCTTTATATATGAACTGAATTATTAGCTGTAAATCCACTGTTACTGTTTTTTTTAATCAATGAAAAGCAACTTATATGAAATGATTCCATTGTGCCCCCTGAAAAAAAGCCCACACAAGCTTTCCTATGAGTATTGAACAAGTATAGATACTTTTGCAGCTTTCCAGGGACACCCTGTTAACTTGGTCCTACAAACTTCAAAAATATTTGAGGCAAACACTATTACCATTCTATGCATTTCCACCAAAAATCATGTTCATTGTTTCATCAAGTTAAAAGATATGAATTGAAGAAATGCTTAAGAGGCTTCCCTTGCATTGTGGAAGGCCTTACTAAATATCTACTTATTTGGCTATATTACCGGTTTGGATACAGTTATTCAAATGAAAATTCGTAGACATATTCCGTATGTAATTTTCTAAAAACCCTTATCAGAATTTTCATATTTCAAAACCTAAGAGGGGCTACACACGAGCAAATTGAAATTTTAGAAATTTACTGTTATTTACTTTTCCTTAGCAAAAGTCAACAGTCTTAACCCTTAAATGCATAGCGTACCATATATAGTACTTGGCTAGATTCCTGTAAAAGTCTAGCGATTATCAAATTTTTTAATTTTTTTTTTTAACTTTGTCCCAAAGTAGACAAAATAAGCTTTCAGATATATTCAACTCTGGCTTCCTGAAACTTTCCTTGAATTGTCTGTGCTTCGTCAAAGTGGACGAACGTATTTTTTTGATAAATTTTAAAAGCTAATCTTTCCAGTTAAATAATTTTGCGAAATTTACCGTTATTCGGAAAAGGAAAAATACTGGTGAGTAAATTGGAATATGTTCTTGAGATTCTTTTGAGATTTTGACCAAAAAAAGTCACCAAATGTATTATTTGCACTAATTTTGCAACGTACCATATATGTATATGGTACACCATGCATTGGGGCACATTCAGAAATTTCTATACATACATTCTGATCGTTCTTAGTTGATGAAATTTTCCTCCTTTAGCCTTGGGTAGGGTAGGATATGTTCATAAAATTTTAATTAGCAGCTCTTTCAACATGATGGTGTGTTTTATTGGACCCAGAAAAGGTCCAAATAACTTAAATTTTCATACAAATTATGTCACCGATGCATTTTTCCAGGGCATTTACTTTCGTTTTTTATGAAAGCTAGGTTAATCAGTCCTGCTCAGGATCCAAGGAAACGGAGCTGTCATAGTTGATTTAGAAGGATCATTTTTGCCATTTTGTTTTCACACTGGTCTGGGCTTAGTGTTTCGTCGCTGCTTCTTATAATCCCGCAGTCTTTTTAGCTGGTAAGTATACTGAAACACATCTTTTGTTTTGTCCTTAGGACACGCCACTAAAAAAAAAACGAGCTTCTGTACTTGACATCTTAGTAAGATATTTGGACTTTCACCAGGACTCAAGCAGCTGCGCCTTGAAGTCCACGGTCAGGATCCTCAGAAATCGACTTCATATGGAGTACCACATTCGATAAACAAAAAATTACATGGATGTAATTCTTGTGGACATGTCCTGGGACCTGCACAAATTTGGGCTCTAAAGCAGGCAGCAGTTCATTTCCATATTTAAATCCTAGCAAAGTCAATCCAATCCATATACTTTTCAAGAAATTAATCCCATTAGCTATGATAGTGTGGAACATGTTTATAACGAACTATTATATAAAAGATTTATTTTATAACAAGACCGAGTTCTAACCTCGCTAATAGCATGATGAGTGCATACACTATACCCATGTACAGAGCTAGACGGCACGCAAAGCCCAAAATAATCAAATCCATGTTTTTTTGTATGGGAGTAAGGGGTATATGAGTCGGATCTGGCGCCCTTTTAATATTTTATAAGGACATCCAACAGCTACCACTTGCAGGGCCGGCTTTAGGGTGGGGCGAGCGGGGCGGTCGCCCCGGGCGCCAGGTTTAGGGGCGCCGAAAACCGTATTGTTAATTTAATTTATTTTTAGAAATTAGTTTGTTGCTTAAGAAATTTTATTTTTTTAACTGCTGAATTAGTATGATGTAAGAATACTAATGCAGGCTAGACGACCATCCATCAAGTATGAACACAGTAAGCTTTTTTCAGCTAGAATACAGTAAACCGCAACTAGATGTGAGCTCCTAGATTTTCTAGTTGCAAACATTATTAAAAACTGTTTTCTACCAAGAATTAATAGTACATATATCAGTAAAATATATTGTTTTCTAGAGATCTATCTTTTATTTGCTGAACATCTAGTAAAATTGACCTGGATATCTAGGTTTTATTTGCGACTCGATGAATTTTACATTCAATCTATTTAAAAATAGTGGATACCAGTTCTATTTTTTTCAGAATCGCTAGAATAATACTGATTTTATGCACGAGAATCAGCCTAGTAAAATTTTACTGGAAAAAAGACTTACAGAGAATGTATATATGTATGTAATACCATAAATTTAACGCGCATTCTAATCACAAGTTAACGGGATATTTTTTACAAACGCAGACGTGCGACAAGAATTCTATGTGCAATTTCACAAGGTTCACTCAAGGCCGCACGACGCAAAATGTCACATGTATCTTTATATAAAACAGGTAACGATTTAGTTGGGAACTCATAATATCAGATTCCCACTTCAGGGATTGACTGACTGACATGTAACCTTTAATTAAGTAAAAAGAGGTACACAATTCTAATAAGCACATTCGTTTTTGAACTATCATGATCAATATTTTATATGAGGAAATGCAATTCTGGATTATGTTTATGCTTTTTGTCTTTAAGAGCGCCACAAACCTGACGATTTATTGGCCGATTGGCACGTCAATCAAAAAATTTAATCCGATGGTTACAAAAACTACTAAAAAAATATAAAAGTTTATAAAGTTTCAAAACGTAAAATTATTAACTTAATGAACGTTTATGTTGGTGATTCAAAAATAAACCGGTGGTACCTACATAGTGTAACCTGTAGTAAAGCAAAATAGCCAGGTTTCCCGAACAAACCATTTCTAACCACGGTCGAAATTACAAAATGAAATGAATTAATATGTTTTGAAAAATATGGACGACTACTATACGTTAAATCGATACTGACTGAATTCCGTACCATAAAATTCAACCGTATTTAGAACCATTACCAAGTGCGTTTTCGCAAGGACCAGAGTATGTGAACCATAGGAACGTAGTCATAGGAACTGTCCATCTTTCCTTAATTTTCGTCTTCTTCGTGAATTCCGCAAATGAAGATAGCAAAAAAATTATTACTAATTTGAAAAATTTTAACATCGAAAAAGATTAATGGAAAAGTGCAACCTACTTAAGTGGGATTTGCTATCGTCTTCTCATTCAACATAACGAATGTTTGTGAGCTAAGATGTATGGTTCCTTATGTTTCTGCGACATGAGATTGCCTGTTTTCATTTTTGAACGATTATAAAACTGGTAAAGTATTTTGTGGTTTGATTTAAAAATTTAAAAATGAACACTACCGTAGATCTTGCAATAGATCTACTACTTGCTTACACAAGACTCGCTTTTTTATAATATTAACGAAATAATAGTTTTATAGGACGAATTATGAACAAATGTTAATTGATATAGGCATACTTTTCTGTTCCCTTGAAGCAATCAATTGGTTGGGAAACAAGGAAAAATTAAATTGAAGTTAAAAACAGATAGTTTCAATGGCGGCGGGGCAATGGAGAAAAATATTCCCAAAGAACGTTAAAGTTCAAGTTTTATTGCATTTTTTTCGTATTTTAGAAACTATAAGGGGCGCTTCTTTCAAGTTCGCCCCGGGCGCCGTTACACCTAAAGCCGGCCCTGACCACTTGACACACATTTGAAGTTTTTCGCGACATTCTATCAAAAGACATGACTAAATTTTGGTTTGTAGGGAATGTAGGGTTAGTAAGACCTACTCCACTTTCCATCAACTTCCAGGATATGTCACAAATAGGCATTGATACAAATTTCAATAAGGAATTGGAAACTAGTCACGCACCTACCCGAGCTGCCTTTTAAAATGCGGAATATTCACGATTTCCTATAGAAATGAAAACCTTTCCTTTAACGAAGAGGAGTTCATTATATCGAGTTTCCACTATAATTTCGATCAAAACTCTCAATAATCATTATCCTTTCATTTTTACACTGTTCCTATTAAAGTAAGAGCTAAGAGGCAGATTAAATAAAGTTTGAAAAATGTTTTTCATATACAACATAATGGCCTGAATGCATGGCGTACCATTATTTGGTACACAATACAAATTCTACTATTTCCGCTTTTTTGGGAAAACGGGCTATTACCTGGAGAAATAAAGGCTAATTCCGTGTTTAGTGACCGATTTTACATAAGACGAGGTCAGTTACGATAATTAGTTCAGACCCCATGCATTTAAGGGTTAATATTTAACGTATATAAGGCCATAATGACCAATCTTTCTGCAAAGTTTCACATCGATCCCTATAACGTTTAGAAAAACGGAGGTCGAAAAGGAAGTTTAACTTTAAACGCCAATAACTTTTTACCGTTACTCGAAACTGGAAAATTTTAACTGATATGAGATGTACTCGTTTAGGTCTTTGATTTAATTACCCATATGTCAATCTATGATAAAAACTAAAAAAGTCGACTTTTTTCAAACGTTCGGGACATCCTGTTATCTTCTTCCTACCAACCTCTAAGGTATTTGTGCCAAAGACTGTATAACCATTCTACACATTCCTTGAATTGAATTTCATGACAATCGGTTGAGCCGTTCGCGAGTTATTTAGTGAACAGACGGACGGACGGACAAAATCGATTTCATAAGGGTTTTTTGAAAAGATTCTAAAAAAAACCCTAAAAACGAGACCGAGGCTACTTTCGGGCGCGGCCGAAATTTGGATACCCTTCACTTTCTTTCGTGTTTCTTCGGCGGCCCTATGACTTGTGTTCCGATTCCGTCCGTTTTTAAATAATTCATGTAACTTGATTTTTGGTTGTGCGACCTCTGCGGCAGCTCCATAAACCTCGCATCGGATTCCTTCCGTTTTTACATAAGTTACGCGACGTCGATACAACAACACTTGTGTATAAGGGTTGGTTAGCATTGGCACACAATTTAAAAAAAAACTCTTAGAAAGGCGGGGGCGTAGCATGACCTCATAGTGGGATTCTATTTGTTTTTACATACATTTTTTGGTTTCGATTGACACATTTGCGGTTGGATTGGAATTTGTGCGGAGAGAAAAAGGCTATCCTTCAGAACCAAATGGGGGAGGGGGGTGGCTTCATATCTACCCTCTAACCAAATTCCGGGCTCATAGTGTTGAATTTTGATAAGAGTTTAAAACTCTAGATCTTTTCCGCTGCCGCCAGTGGTTAGAGTTTCTAACTTTAAGTCCTTTTCTGTATGATAGAAAACGAGCGTCCAGCTCAGATGGCGGCTAAATTTGGAAGAGGTTGATTTTATTCTTATTTTTAGGTTAATAAAATTTTCTAAATTGTTGACATTTGATTTGTTAGGGTTTATTGTGAATGTAACACTTGGCGCTTCTAAACGAGATTCTGGCTACGCTACGCCCTTGCTTGTTATAGACATGCATATTAAGACAAATATTATTTGTACTTCACATCCTAATGATGTTTTTTCGATGAGAACATCGTGAACTTTACAGCTCCTTTATGGGTCCTGTTAAGTATCAACAGAACCTTGTTTTCCCAAGATTTACTGCATATTTTTTTCTTTTTTTTCTCAACTCTGTTTACGAAGATATCATTTATGGAAGAAACAAGAATATATATGGTAGCCTCGTGACAAATTACGCTTTCGCTAAATCGACGTGAACAAGAGGAGGGGGTGAACAGTTTGATTTACCAAACTTTAATTTTGAAGTTTTTTTTTCAAATATAATTATCAAAATCGGAATCTGCGCGTTTAAATTATAGGCCATTCAAGAATTAGGTATACAATATCACACAAAAATGTACAAAATTGTCAGTTTGAATCCGACAAGTGGCTGTCAACGTGTGGACGTATGGTTCAGTTGCCTAATTAAATATAAAAACAGGACGACCAATCAAATGGCCAGTTGGCATCGCGAGCTGCCATTTGGCAGTCAGTCTGGATACAGCTTAAAACATGACCCAGAGCAGAGACCGTGATGATACGGTGAAACTGTGCTCTCAGCAGGACAAGCTAAGAGGCAATCGGATCGGAACTCAACTGCTCAGTGCCGGGTATTTATATCAAAGTTAATATTTCATAAAAATACAGAAATATTTCTTTCTAATTCATGATGGCATTCCCGTAAACCTACGTCCACAGTGTTTCAGATTTACATTCTAGCGGGACATAAGATTTAAGTTTATATCGGGAAATGTATTTGCACACACCCATCGAATTTAGAAATGACAATTATATCCAGGGACGTACCGAGCAAACATTTGTTAGGGGGGTGAAAATTAAAATTTGCCGACTACATTTGAAAATTCAGCAATTATAATTAGAGGTACGGAAATTTCGTTTTTACGAAATAACGAGATGCGAATTTCGGCAAAAATTGCTCATTTATGCGAATAAATGAGAAATGATAGTTTTGTCCAAAAATGTTAATTATTGGAGATAATTTTTCATCTCAGATTTTTTTCCTCACGTTTTCCGTTAATAAGAATAGAGAAATTGGGTGCGGTTCTGAATATGTTCCCACAACATGTGGAATATGTAAACGAAAAGTCCCCGAGATCATTTCTTATTCGTAAAATCGCAGTTAGAGGATCAGAATGGACAACATGTTGTGGGAACATATGGGAACCGTACCCATTGTTAAATGCAGAGAGTTCGCTGAATCATTAGCAAGATGGCTTGCCGGACACCGAGAAACCACTTTAGTTGTAGGTTTGATGAATGAACTTTGTTTTCTGCAACGCGTTTTTTTAGAGAGAGTTTTTCTCTTGGTTCGACGGGCCCCGAAATCGAAATGAACTTTACATAAAGATAAAAGCGTAACTATATGAGCGGCATATGCAGCAGTTTCTCGTTTTGTCGTTACTGTAACTCCTTGAGGAGGGTTCTTGTGGACTAGTATGTATCTAGGATTGGGGGGAATAAGTGGATAAGTCGAAAAGTATAACTTTTCAGGCCAGCATTTTTAATGTTTGCCGTGCTATATTGGCCGAATGCGTCAACTCGAAAAAACTTTTCTTATTGTTAGATGTCCTCTGCAGTGTCAGGATTTGATCTGCGGAATTTAATTTGAATACTTTCATCCAAACCGGAAGTATGGACATTTAACCCTTCAATACTCGATCGAAATCTATAACAATAAAAGTCGTTATCCACCACACGGTAATAAATTTTGGGATAAAAGATAAAATTATTTATACCATTTTTAATATAAAGTTATATATGCCAATTTTAGAATACATTTTTATAACGTTGAAAGTATAAAGTCAGTGTATACCAAAAATGGTATAAATTTTATCAAAGTTCCTATGAACTTTTCTTTTCGTTGCGTTTTATACCAAAACTCAGATAAATTTTATACAAAATGGTTTAGAAAGGCTCATTTATACTAAGTTCATATTTATTTTATTCTTTTAGGATAAAATTTTGTGCGTGCTTTCGTTCAATGTATGGTATAAATTAGAAACTTCATCACTCATAGAGTCTGGTTGGTCTAGTAGATAGGACGTTAGTCTCCAAATCATAGGGTCTCGGGATCGAATCCCACTGTAGGTAGGTAATTTATTATGCAATTTAGAGCGTAAAGAGGTTAATAAAATATAGAAGAGGTCAATGAGATATAAGATTTATGAGTTACTAGGGGGCTTCGCCCCCTGCTCGCTACGCTCACCAACCCAGCGTTCGCGCTCTGCGCGCTCGCGAATTTTTTTTTTCTATTTTTTATTTTGCAATCAAGTGAAAAATCAACTAGGTTTCATACTTGTACTGACTATGACATGATAGGCTGAGAATCATGAGGTAAAATAGTTAGTATTCTTCGATTTATACCTGTTCTCTTATAATTTGTATAATCTGTCCTATAACCAGGATCTATCGATTCTTTATAATTTTTATACCAAATTCATATAAAACACTTCTAAATGATTTCCTATAAAAAATAAACCATTGGTATTGTTGGATTTACACTATAACTCCTATTAATTTTATCGTTTATAGAATAAATATAATTTATAAGATTGAAACTTATAAATTTAATACAAATTTTCCTATGGACCTATATAGATAAGAAAATTTATAAAATTTATACCAAAATTTTTTAGTGTGCATAAAAGTATTTCTGATTAAATTTGTTTAAATAGTTTGCTCGATGAGGTATATTTTTTTATTATTTGTTACCAGTGCCGGATTTCCCATATGGGCAACCTGGGCTACTGCCCGGGGCGGCAGAATTTTAGGGGCGGCAAATTCTTAATTTTTTTCATTGGTCTAAAATTAGGGGAAAGATGGATTTTGAAGACTCAAAAATAATTGTAGAAAATAAATTGCTTTTTTAATTAGTTCTAGCACCTAATCGCAACCTCAAATTAAAATTTTAATGTGATTCCGCCTTCAAAAATTGGGACTACGCAAAATTTTGCTTGAGACATACACTCATTCACTCTGAATGGCGTGGCGGCCTTTAGTTCAATGAGAGTAGAAGTATAAATCATATATATTTTTGGTGATAGCCATCCTTTGGAAAGTTCAAAACGCCTCCAAGCAAGTAACTCATCCAACCACAAATTTTCGTGTGTTAAATTTGTCCCCGCGTAAAAGCAAGGATTTGGTTTCGGGAGAGGTCTAAGTCTCGATATTGAAAATGCGGCATTGGCTATCAATTTTTTGAGTTTCTATCGGGTGAATAAGTTGAACTAAATTTAGAGTTTTTACTCTTAAATTTTCGAATCTGCAATTTTTTGTTCATAGGAAAACCGAAAATTCCATCGAAAATAAAAAATAATTTAAAATAGTTGAAATCAAGAAAATCTAGAACTTTTCAGGGTCCGAATGATTTTTGCTGAATAACATCAGTAAGTGCTTTCGCAATTCGTTTTCGTTATATTTATCACCGAAAACAAGGTTTGCTCAATATTTACCGTAAGCTTGCTTAATTTTGTTTTTTTTTTCGGTTTAACTTTTTCTGGTTAATTATGATGCTAATATAGGAAATTTTATTTATTGGGGTAATTCGCAAATTATTTCCAAAACGATCGAAAGGAAAAATTTAGAAAACATCAGTGGCGCAACCACGAGAGGGGCTAAGGGGGCTAAAGCCCCTCCCAGACCCGAACAATTGGGAAATAAAAAAAATCAAAATGAAATATGAAACAATGCACTTTGTTACAGTTTATATAAAATGTGAATTATTGTTCTTTTGGAGAATAATTTATGCACCAGCCTCGATTGTCTGAACAAGTTGCACCATCCTTCCTAGAATTTTAGAAAAATCTTTGTGCAAAAATAATAAAATACAAATGGGCTGTTCTGATGAGATTTTCGTTGTATTTTTTGATGTTATATCGTAACATACGGAGCGGCCATCGTATTAGTTCACATCCAAAATCTATCGGTTCTTATCGAGAGGGTCCTGTTTGTAGAACTGTTGAACGACATTAGCCCAACTTCGGTCCGATATTTGTTCTTGCCTTAATTCCTATTTTCCACGTGCAGTAACGCAGGCTATTACCGCCAAAACGGGCGATGTGCCTACACCGCAGGTCGAGCAACGCGAAACCATGGAGCGGTATAAAGAACGAGGCAAGGGAGAAGAAGTAACGCGGGCTATCATAAATTATGCTCTAATTTCGAAGGGCTATTTCTTTGCCAAGCTGCACGTCTCCACCTTATTCGCAAAATGTCTTGCGATGACCCTACCTCGATATTTGGACTCCTGAACGGGTGATAACGACCAAAATCCGCAAAGCCAAATAATAATTCCATGCGGCGAATTCTATCCTTTCTGTTATAGAATCGCTTGTAGCGTATATTGACTGGCGCACTTCCTATTCACATCAGCGCTTTTTGTTTTAGTATTTACTAGTGCCTCCGATATTATCAGGGACATCACATTATCGTCTATAGGAAAGTCCTATTTGATCAAATGTAGTTGTCCGTATGTTTCGGTTCACGATTTATTGGGTTTTCGTTATAATTGCGTTGTCACGACGCCAAGCTACGAATAAAATTAAATCGAAAAACTCAGGCTGCAATGGAGGCTTTAAACATCAGCGTATTACAGGAAAATAACAAAATCTCCCAACTTTCGGAGGCAAACGCAAATGCCCAGTAATATCTATGGCGTTAGCCCCGTCCAGGACCAGATCCTGGTTGCGCCACTGGAAAACATGATGCTTATATTAAAGCCTTTTTTACACGAAACCCAAATTTTAAACGATTTTTCTTCATTAAAAATTTGGCAAACGATATGATTTTGGGTTAGCATTTGATGAAAATTACCCCGTAGAGTAGGTTAGCTGTTGAAAAAAACACGGCCAATGAGTTCTGTGACATCCAGTTTTTTATCGTTTAATCGTTGAAATCTTTAGTTATTTGCGTTCGTTGAGACTAATTTCCGATTTTAGGCCGAAATTGGGGCAACCCGAATGTAATTTATCCGCAATTTCAGTAATAATACAAGTCGACTTATCTAATTATTCCCAGCCAATGGTTTCCCTACAAAACTGTACAAGTAGACTTAACCGGGTAACCACATCAATAAGTGAGTTGTCTGAAAATGCACATTTCTATAACTAAGAAAGCGTTGCGGTTTAAGATTAAGCACTTCTGCATATTACGCGGAACTTTTGTAAGAGTAGTTTAATGCACTTAACTCATTTTCAATATAAGTCAACTTATCCACTTATTCGCCGTGGCCCTACGTATATGGGTTGTCTGAATTCGTTGATGCAGTTGGCAGACGTTTTTTTTTTGCAACGTGAATCTTGAACAGTTGTTGTTTAACTGTGAATCTACATAATTTCTATAGAGTTATAGAAAATTTACAAAACTAGGTGTTTATGCAAATTTCAGCGAAATTTCTAACTTCCAAAATAAGTTTATGTGAAATTCCTGTTTTTTATTTGCGAAATTTTCGTACCTCTAATTATGATATGATTTTGAGCGTTCATGTAAACATTGAAAAATACAAAGACAAAAACACGAAGGATTGTATGAATAAATAGAAATTCGACCAGTTAAGTTGTGACCCGCCATAACTTAGTTTTGGACCATCGCTCCACTCCAATTCGATGTAAATCCATTTTATCGACAATATATTTTGCAGACAACATTAGCATAATTGTTGATTATTAGTGTTAATTTACTAAATAATCGCTCACTCGAAGCTAAGGTCACTGGACATGTCAAAATAAGCTGAATAATCTTGTAAGCTTTCGGTCCTTAGTTTGAAAGTCTCTCTCGCTATCATCCTAAAATTTTGACACACGGAGCAATTATCAAGAAAAATTTGAATTTCAGCATGAAGGCATTCCTATCGGCCGAAATTTGAAATATGTCTTGAAATGGTTGGAGCAGTTTAGCTGTTTTTTCCAATTGTTCTGTGGACTTCGAGATAAAAACGTCAAAAAGGATTTTGGACTCTTGGACTCTTGGACTGGTAAAATAAAATGTTGCAAAGTCTATTTCGGCTGTGGTTTGAGATGATTCGACCATTTTTTCCGGAGCACGACGAGTTCGGTGTTGTTTTTGTAGCCAGATTCAGGGTCAATATCTAATTTTCTTACGAAAATCATGGAGCTTTGAACTAACGCATTGATTTCGCTGTCGTTGTTAATGTCTTTAAAAGATCTAATTGTACTGCGAATGAGTTTCATGGCGTCAATAATGTTAAGGTCCTGAGCTTCCAAATTTCCAGTAAATTTTTTCAATTTAGACGTGAGTTTTATGTTTTCATGCCGAATACCTCTGTTAATAAGTATGCACATTAAATTACCAACTTTTAATATTGCAACTTTCAAATGTTTATATCCTTAAACATCGACAGGTATTTTTTGTAAATGTATTAATGCCGAAAATCGCAATCCTACATATTCCCACTGAGGTCAAATTTGCCGACTGCGGCAAAAATTTTAGGGGGGTAACCCTGTAAAAGGACAATTTAATCGAAAGTTTTATTAATAGGCAACACTTTTCAAAATGAAATATTTTCTCATATTTTATCACTTTTCGGAAAATGTCGAATTTTTAAATTAATGAGGTCGCCCGACTTGAATAATGAATTCTTCACGGTTTAATTAAAATAAAAAAAACATTGGCAAACTCACACAAGTCAATGAAAAACATTTAGTCCGGCACTACAACTGCAGCGCTACGTTGATCTACACGGAGAGAAAAAATGTAGTGAAAGGTATTAAAATTGCAATGAAAACCATTGCATTCATTTGTAATGATTTTTGACCCTACTGCAACTGATGTAAAAGTTATTACATCTGTAATGAAAAATTTCATTGTGCTGTAATAAAATTAACAATTGGTTGGTAATAACATCTGCCGGGAAAATAATTTGGCGATAATAGAAAAAAATACAAAAGGTTATTTATTTTTTGTTCCTTTATTTATTTTTACTTTTTTTTTATTATTTTTTACTTCTATTTTATCCTTAACTTCTTTTTCCCTATTTTAATTTTACCTTTTTACAGTTTGCTTCTACTGGGAATTGAACCGGGGACCTATCGTTTCGTAGTCCTACGTCCTACACCTAAGCTATCTACGATTACAAGTTATGCGAATAAATTAGTCGTTTTATTTTTTGACAGTTTCATAATTATTACGCGCTCTTGTTAATTTTATGTACGAAATGATGAAAACTATAACACCATGCAATAATAATTATTACAGGCTGTGGTGAAAATTACCTCAAACGCAATAAATGTAACTATCCATACAAATATCATGCAATGATTTTTTTCATTACACTGCAATCATTCTTACAAGAGGCTACAATAACTACATTTGTAATCAATTTCACTACATTTTAATAACTTTCACTACAAATTTAGTGAAATTGTATGTTGTGAGTTTCATTGTACGATTTTGTAGAATTCATTGCACATTTTTCTTTCCGTGTACGATCATTAAAAAGATCAGTATGTCGTTCCCTGCTCGTTGGCTGTATGGAACGTGGTACGAGGACGAAGCCTTTTACAAACAGAATCAAATTCATTCTTTTCTTTATAGTGGTTTAACGAAATTTTGAATAAAAATTATATTTCTAACAAAATAAGCATGGGAACCTTTTTTAACAAAAATTTCGGATTACCAGCTCGCATTCTCTGGGCTCACTGGAAGAAGGCCGGCGACCAGGCCCGTTACGGCCAAAAATTAGTCTTTGAAATCCTGAAAGGGAATTAAAAACATTGAAACAATGATCATAATTTTTCATGCAACAATTTCATCGCCTTATACTAAAATTGAAACCTCAAGTTTCATTGGGTCTTCAAGCTCGAAAAAGGCACCGTTTCAGCGTACGAGGAAAGGGCGAATATTTCGTAAATTTGATTCGGCAGCAATAAATGAGAAAGTTCCTTTCATAATTTTAAATGTTTGCCTTAAAAAGTTTTTTTCAAGAGCTGAACATTACTTTTTTCTGGGATTTCAAAAATATTCCGAGCTATCTATTTTCTAACATGTGAAGAGTATCAAGTTGTAAAACATTCCGTATACGATCCAACTCTATACGCAGCCGAAACACCTCAAATATACAAACTCAACACTCTAAACTAAACATTCCCTTAACTCACGTACAATATACCGATTTTCTGGTTTCGTCCGTACGATGCTTATATGATTGTTCATTTCACAGCGGGTCATGAGAGTCCCGGTTCTCATAACTGGGTAATAAATTATCGAATTTGACACATTCCCGCTTTGTAACAAACGTTCCGTTCTGGACCGTTGTTCGAAACAATCGTATCATCCGTTGCAATGGATCCTTATACTACGTGCGTGTCCTTGCAAAAACTTGCACTTTCAACTAAGTGTTCATTGTTCTCTCGGCATAGTGTCCTCTTTTCGTGTTTTTTTGTTTTGTTATGAATGAGTATACAACAGATGCATCACTCATCTGGGATTTGATCCTTGTGGAAGGAAACCATATCAAACTGTAGACGAGTCCCGGTTTGTGCGAAGGATAGCAAAATCGGAAATAGTCAGTCTATGTGTTTCTTGGGTAAGTGCGCGCAATTAATGTTAAATGGTCGTGCGGGATAAAATTGAGAATAAGGTGTTAAGTGGTGTGTTAGTTTGGATATTTTTATTAATTTAAGAAGAGGATATCATTGTGGCATTATTGTAGTTTTAGGAAAATATTACTTGTCAAGTGATGTTCAAAATAAAGTGATTGGTGGTTTTGAAATGATTTATTTTAATTTTATTTCTTTAAAAAAAAATGAAAATGTGATTTATTTTAGTGTTTTCTGTTAGTTAGTATTAGACCGCTTCACAAAATAAGAAAAGTCGGGTGACGACTTAGGTACAGTTCGACTTCCAGTAGGATTATATGTTGGTTTATTATTTGGATATCAGTTTTGAATCTATTATGATTTTCCATTACAACGCTTTCACTCTAATTTAAGTAGGTATCATTATTTTTCTTCTTAATGCAACAATAGGGTCCGGGTCCAATTTCGAAATAGAGATTTTTTTTCGATAAAAAACCAAAACTATAAAAAATGCAAAATTTAAGCATTCAAATTCTGTTATTCAGTATTCAGTCACTAGACACCTAACAGTAACAAATGTTTGCTGATTTTATTTATGTTAAATGATTGTTGTGTTTTGTGTTTTCTACGAACCAAAAAAAAGTTGATAATTTAAAAGTGAAAATAGGTGTCATTGGCTGCATTCAGCGAACGAAAAATGTAGCGGAAAAGTGCTCTTCTAATTAGATTCTCATTCCACATGAGGGCTTTTCAGCGGAGAAAGAGGTCGGTGGCGGGCAATTCTTGTAGCCTTTCCAGTGGTTTTTCAGTGAATTTTGTTCGCTGAATGCTGTCATTGTTACCAGTAATACTTTCAAACAGGAAAAAAACGTAAAAGCACATGCAATATTCAGTGGCGTAGATAAGGGATCAAGGGGATTTGTCCCCCCCCCCCTCCTGGTCACATATTTTTCATATAAATTTAGTTCTTTGCTATTAATTTGGTACCTACGTTTCGTAGCAATACATACCAAAATGCGATCCACTCGGGGAATTCGGAATTTACCCTTTTTACAGTATTTTCAATTGCATAATTGTTATTGCCTTGGCTAAAATTTAGTCAATTCCAAGCGTATACTACGCATACATGAGATTTGGATTTTCTCCAAGTGGTGTTTTTCAGATAGTAAAAATAGGAAAGAAAAAACCGCAGTTATTATTCGCAGTACATCTTAAACAAATTCACTTCAGGTATTGAGTTTTTTGTGCAAAAATGTTACATTTAGCTTATGTTAATAATGGTTAAATGGATTTACCAGATGACCAGTGTTTGTATATGCCGGGATCGAAATTTTATTTCATTGGAGGCCAGTGGAGGCAATACAAAAACATCCAATGAAGTTAAATTTAGCGTTTTATTAAGTATAATTCTTATTTAATTTATTTTAAATTATGACTCAATTTATTAATTCAAAATAATTTAATGGAATTGACAGTTTCTTCCAATTGGAATTTTAGCTTAGTAGCTGCTTTTTTTAACGTCGCCGATGATACTCTTCCTCATTAATAGAACCGAGAATGAGGAAAATGACCAAAGTGTGTGCTTCTTCGGCCGCAACCACTGATCGGAGTTTGCACCCAAAATACCAGAAAATTGTCTGAGAGGAACATAGCCAGGGGACTTTAATTTATGTTATTTGTTCGGTAGTCGGTCAACTGTTAGTAGTGTGGTTGGGGGAATTAAATTTATCGATATTGGACCGATCTTTTGCGTTGGATTGGGCAAACTACAGACAGTTTATCATACACGCAATAGGAAATTCTACACCTTCTCAGCCCTTGGATAATCTTTCGGTATAAATTCACAGAGACGGCATCAACGTATATTTTCGTCCAGCCTCCTCGCTCTTCAGAACATTAATGTATGCTGCAGACAAACCACTCGCTGAGGCCTAGTTTTACCGTATTCATCTCTAGTGCAGAAGCAATTTTTAACATTTACTGTCGATATTAAAGACAAACCTTCAATTTTAACTTGACCCCACAACCTTCCAGGATCGAACTTTCAAAGTGTAGAGCATATTGTACGTACGTTATATGATTCTATGAACTTCTCAGTTCCTCCTAACATGCGTTGTCACCTGACGAGATTAAGCATTCCCGTATTATTTAGGAGTATCTAGTACAGCTTCGATCAAGTGGGTATACGAACATTAAGGTGGGAAACTCTTCATCTGATCTCTAGTGCCTCGTTGTTCGACGAACAATATTTGCTTTGCGGTGTCAACCCTACTCCTCCGGAATCTCAGCTAAACAATCAGAATTGAACCACTTTCAAAACCAGCCCACTATTCGATCTCGCCAGCAGACCTCAAGTACCTAAAGAAAATGTTTATTCCTTAGAAAAGCATAGAAAGAGGATGGTGACTATTCCTAAATTCCTTATTTTCCGAAAACCTATCTACGCCACTGGCAATATTAACATCATCATGATTTTATATATATTTATATACACCTAGAGAAATGATTTAGGGCCGGGTGTACAATAATGGTATAAACCACAGTTTAGTTAACTGTACTTTAATTTTATACTGGGTTTAGCTGGGGAAATATACACTACACCATAATTAAAATTTCTATCTTAGTAGCAGTTTTCAATGGTTTCTATTATTTTTTCTTAATTTTAAAATACGATAGGCCGGATGAAAAATCATGGTTCAAGTGGTTTTTGTTTAAGGACATTGGAAAACAATTAAACTGTTGTTTAAACTGCAGTGTAACGTTAAAAATTAAACAGTCGTTGGTAACCGATTAACTAATGGGTTATAGCCAAAGCTACCTTTATTAGAAAGCCGGGAAGCAGCAATACATGCACACAAATCAAGCCTTTGAACATGTCGTATATACGTTGCACGATGCACTAACACAAGCACAGCGCATATGAAAAAAAAAACGTGTCTACTCTGATAAAAATCGCGAAAACACGTGGAAATTCACTTTTTGTCGGGATTTTTTTCTTTCACTGCATTTTAGACACTTCAATTCACGACACATTGCACTTTTCGCGACGAGAATCGACCGGAGACCAATACTTTTCGTGTAAAGTTTGCCGCGACCTAACCCGATTTGCATTTACCGCAATGTAAATTTTTCATCTGACCGTGTTCTGCTTTCAGGCTTATTTTAAGATGGCTTTGGTTATAGCCCAAGAAAAATAAGGCCTTCGAGCGTCAAAGATAATATATCTCTGAATTTTTGCAGAATTGTTGGGGATGGCCCTTCTGATCGTGGGGAAAAAACTTCTGTCCGAAAGGGGGTCCGCAACATGAGAAAAAAAGGAAAAGGTTGTAATAGATTCCGAAAAATAGTCTAAAAATAAAATAAACTACATCAAATTTTCTTTGCTTTAATGTCTAATACTTAACACCTTTTCATTGAATGTTATGTGCCCAGGGGTGTCTCACTATTTTTTTTCGAGAGCAACACTGTTGGCTTGAAGAGTGATTGCAGACCAAACATTTTCATGATGGACAAGTCATTATTTCATGTCTTTTTTATTATTTGTATAGCGCAAACGAGAAACATTTCTGACGATGCAAAGATTCACTGCTACATACTTGAACAACATGCAATGGCCCGATCTAGGCACATGTGAGTCAATTTTCGAAAACCCTCTCCGTCACAAATATCTTTGATTTTATTGATTTTAAATTATTGATATTTGTAAAAGTCGCCAAATTCAAAACTTGACAGGCTGCGGTATAATTTTTACAAAGACATTTTTGGGAGGGGTACTAAAAGTCGAATTTTAAAATCTCGACAGCCCAAGTCGAGACTTTTTCCTATCCAAAATATATTTCAAAATCTCGATTTTTGAACACCGACGTCGGGCTATCGTAGACTCATTGGACTTAAAAAAACGCAAATGCATTTTCCAGAAAAATAAAACAAAATACAGTAGCTTCTGGTTTCGAATTGTTATTAGTTAAAAGAACCGCCGCTTAAAGGAATTACCATACGAAAAACCGATGTGATTCTAATATCCGGCGCCTGCTGTAGGTCCTTTTGATGGTATCAATGTAATACCTAACACCGTTATACAGGATGGTACAGGGGAACCTGACAATTTTTAAAACGTCGTAAAAATCAGAAAACCACGCTACACTATTTTTCCTGCCAATATAATACTCAAGGCAGTTGCGAAATTTAAACGATAGTTTAGTAATGAAAACGGACACTATTGTGAAGTATGATTTCTTTCAAAAGGGTGTCGCCTAAAACCCGCAACTGACTTTTACCGAAAATTAAGTCGATCATTTTCCACTTTTAAATTTGGTAAAATGGCATGCCCGTAACTGTGTTGCCTTCATCCCTTGGAGGGCATAGCGCGTCAAAGGAACTTAGTTACGGGCATACCATTATATCTCATCTTTTGCATACAATACGAACACCAGCATTACGAGTGTGTTTTTACTAAAATTCTGAGCAAATCAATGAAAAGACTCGGTTAACCGGAAAAGCGGTACTTTAAGCCCGGTTGAAACCGAAGGTCTAACCGGCTTTGCAAGAAACTGAAAAATACGAAAACTGGGCTATGTGCCGTTTTTTTTACATTCTAGTTCAAACCCTTCCGAAAATTTGTGATGATGTTTAGATGAGAAATTGGGTTAATATAAAACACACACCAAAAGTGGTAGACGACAAGTTAAGTTATTTAGAACGCATTCAAGAAATCTGTAACAAACGAACTGACATTGAGGATATGCAAGTGATTTAGTATTTCATGGATGATAGCATTTTCCACTACATATTCCAAATGTGCTTCTTGTTGCTTAAAAAAAAATATTTGATAATCAAGCTGATCATTTTATTATGACCCAAGTCTGATCACTATGGAGAAAGATTAAGTGTAGTATTGATATTTGGATAATATGATGTTAATCAATTACCCAAACGTAATTTGTGTTGCCGTAGTGTTCGTTCCTCAGAAGTAAGACAACTGAAACTACTCCCTGGTGTCTGACTTTGAATTAATTTTGAATTGTCTTTTGGTAATTTCATATATTGGCGGAGAGATTAGTGACCAGGTATCGGCAAAGTACTCTGGACCGCTTTTAACGTTTTCAATACAACCGTAAAAAGCGCTGATGATGAATAGTAATCGAAAATTACAAAAAAGTTCAACAATAATAATTAAATTTAAAGCAAATCAAATTTCAAGAATCGGAGAACAAGCCACTTTTGGTTCTTCTTGCAAATATGCAAATTTTGTAAAATGTTCGCTCAGACCTGTAAAGAAATCCAGACAGATTTTTTTTAGAAATGAAAGACACAGACACAGACTACGGGGATAATTTGTTTCATAAAGTTTTGGTGTGGGGATACCCGAGAGCAGCTACATAGGAAAATATTGGCAACACTAGGGATAGTTGATCCTTGATTTACGGCGAAACTCAAGGAGACCTTAAGTTTTCAATAGACTTGAAATATAATATTTCAAGGTAGGTGGGTAGCTACCTTGACTATAGAAAATTTCAAGGTCTCCTTGAGTTTCTCCTTAAATCAAGGATGCATTGACTCGTGAATATAAGTAATTTCTATGAAAAAGTATGGAAAATGACATTTATTTTAATTTCGGCATCCTTGACTCAATGTCTCCTTGAGTTAAGATATGTACATAAATACGGGCCTGAGAGTCCTTTGCAGTTTAGGTTTATTACACCAATAGTTTAGTTTTCCTGACAGATCTTAGAATAACACGCATTAACTGCTTTTGGCTTTTCCTGAACCAAAATACGGAGGCCTTATAAAAGTTGCGTAGTGTAGTTCGAAGGAGCCTGAAGCCGAAAAGGAATTTTACGAATATGTACTTAATTGGTTATGGAATTAATGCAATGACCAAAGAGACTGTTTCCATATGACAAAACGGATTCCAGGCGGAACACTTTTCTTTGGAAGAGAAATATCATACATCGTCTGAAATTCTGCCAAATTTCGGCCAAATTCCACCAAAAAGTGGTTCTGCTTACTTTTGAAAGAAACACAGATGAAAAACTGATACAACAAATTTTGGCTGACATTGTGGTCTTGAATTCCATAGCAAGTTTAAGCGAATTTGAATGCAGAATTAGGATTAAAAATTACACCAAAATTTTCTGCCGTGTAGGAACTATCCGTGGCAAAGAGCCGGGAAGTGATCAATCGATTAATTAAAATGAAGCAATAAAAGTAAGCAGGAAGGTACGATTATTTGTTATTTCCATATGTACTGCACTAGCTTCAAATCTATAATATCTGCAATACCTTTTAAAACGAGTCCTAGATGGTAAGCTGAAGCAACATGCTTTAACAAATCAATTGCGAAATAGAAATGAGAAGGAATGGCTACGATGATGTTTACTTCGTGAAAATTGAAGCATTGAAGAAAGTACTCCAGGCAGGGCACCACAGACTCCGAACTGCAGAAATTCGAAAATGTTTGCTAAAAATGCTTTCCCACCAAAATACTTCATTTTTTTTTTAGCATTTTAACAGAAAGAGAAGCATCTGGTTTAAAGACCTTTACAGCAGCCCAACGCGCATTTACGGGCAAATTAAAATACACAAGCCCGATCGAAAAATCAGAAAGATTGTTTCAAATATTTATCAATTCAGCGGCTTCCAAGAAATCGATACCGCAACAACATCTCCTCAACTTATATCAAAATAAGATGGGGTCACTTCACACATGACGAGACTTTCAATAGCAGCAGTGGCGGCTCGTATACAATAATACTGGGGGTTCACAAAAAAGAAAACTAAATACGATATCAACGCCTCAAAATCTATTTTAACGTATACTTAAGACTACCTACTTTGAATTAAAATTATTTTATTTTAATGTCATTCTAATTCTTTGCGAAAATGACTACTTCCTCAAGCCTGTTTCCATCCTGTTTTCCTGCATCTCCTTGTAACTGCGAACACAAATCTAGATTTTATAACTAAAGAATCACTGCCAAGAAAAAAAACGTTACGAATCAGCAGCACACCAACATTTATTTTTTATCGTTTAATTGGCATTAATTTTTTCCACAAAATGCTTTTCAGCTCAGACAAGGCAAACCCAATCCCAGAATATTGAGCGTGAATTTGTTGTCCTTAGAAAATATCTTGTCAAAAAATTTCTAAAGTTAAACATAAAATCTCTAATCATTCTTATACCTATATTCTTTCATTGAAAATACTCACCCAAAATTCATACATTCGGTTCATGACAAGTGGTGTGCTGTGCAGGCTGTGCACGACTTATTTGTGCACAAATTCTAGTGTAAATTTTGCACTATCCCCTCGCTCCGAGAACCCGTCGCATATCTGATTTTGGAGCGAGTGCACCAGTTCATATGACTGTGCACCAACACTGTGGGTGTTGGTCGCTGGTCGAGATATAGATTCAATGCATGACTTGGGTACGTATATCGTATGTGCATAATGTACGTACGCTTCTTAGAGTAGGTTGCGTCGGGCGGTTTGTTCTTTTTTGTGAAGTGTTTTATTTAGCACATTATTTCTTTATTTGTTGATTTGGTTGTTTTATCAGGGGGTGCACGTGCACATGTGCACATATGGGCGAGCCGCCACTGAATAGCAGTCCATGTTTCCGAACAGATTCATGTCGAGATTGGGCAACGTTTCATGACCACCTCGTTGCCTTGACATAATCATAGCTTGTACTTATTCTCTGAGAGTTCTTGTTCTTTAAACCACGCGTCTATGAAAATAAACTCAACCCGTTCGAAAAACGGAAAGGGTTCATCAACGAGGAGATCTGGCGAATTGAGAAGATGATGTGATGATAATGTTTCGAAAAAGATTTACAAAGTTTAGTAATAGAAACGCTCAAAATAAAAAGGGAACATTTGGTACTGCAATTTTTAGTATGGTGTGAAAAAAGATTGATGTGCTCACAGGGGGGGGGGCACGTGCCCTCTGTGCCCCCTGTAAATACGCCGCTGCCTGCACACCGCGTAATCATTGTTACGTGATTTCTGTTGTAACTGACAGCCTAGTTACGGTACAGTGGAACTTCGCATAAACGAACACATTAGAGGATAGAGTTTTTTTCCGGTTACTAAAATTGTCCGCTAATGAAAATATCTCACAAAGGTATAGAAAATACCGCTAAGCGCAGTTTAAACTTCGAGTTTTTACGTGTTTGCAAAGTAAAGTATACCGTTATTCAATTATTGTTTAAATTTTCAATGACATTTCTTTTAAGTCTGAATATATGTATTGCGCCTCAACTTTTATTTCACAATTACAGTGATCATGTTTTAAATAAGAAAAAAGAAAACAAACTCCAAATTTTCTTTTAAGGTATACAGTAGAACCTCGGATTCGGATTCCTCGGATAATCGAAATAAAGAAATAATTTACACATCTGATGGGAAATAAGTGTACATATACACATAGCGTACATGTATAGATGTAAAAGTGGTATTTTGTTAATAAATATTGTTTTGGGGCGGGGCTACGTAATTGCGCCATTTTTTTAAAGTTAGAATATCTGAAGAAGTTTCTGAACGCTGTTCCTCAACATATTTCAGAGCAGTCTCTAGAGCTTCAAATCCTGATTCGTGCATGACCTCTTGATCGCTGTCATTGAATTTTCCCCGGCAATCTTTTCTAAAATTTCGTCATCCCCGACAATATTTTCTTCGTCATTGTTTAAGACCCAATGTTCGACAATTTCTTTAAACCGGGTATTTGATTTGCAATCTAATACTAATCTAATCTAATACTCCTTCTACATCTTCATTTTATTTTTCGAGGATTCTATTCCACGATTTTTCAAAGGTTGAACACTGGACTATGGCTTTCCAAGCTTCAGCACAACAATAAACCACATTTTTAAAGTTAATATTTCTTAAAAGTTCTTGTATGTTCTCATTCTCACCTTGTACAATAGAAAGTCTCCATAAATATATGGCGATCATTTCCCCATTTGTACACTGAAAAGCATTATTTTAAGCAAAGACTTTTATTGTAACAAGAAGATACATACATCTTTAATCAGGAAAAATTATTCCTTGGCTGTTTTTTTGTTGTATTTTTTTTTTTTAGCAAATGACTTTTTTTAGTGTAGCCGACTCCCAGGTGCTTGTGCGGCCACTTGTGAAAGGAAGGTGTGCATATAAACCCGTTGCAATTTTTGTTACATTTTCCGTATATATATATATATGCGTTCATATTTAAGTTTTCTCATCAAAATAATATTCATGCGTGCATTGTATTTTAACTTTTACGCTTTTAACTCGGTTAATTCAAAATCAACCAAGGTTAAAGCATCGGTTAATTGAAAGATATCCGATCTTAATTTAACCTCGGTTAATCGAGATCTCGGTTAATCGGTCCTCGGATAATCGGGGTTCTACTGTACTAGGTTTTTCATGACATAATGCAATCAATTCCAATCAATTGTAAAGATTGTTACACATGACATGGCCGACATCGAAAAATGATGCTCGTGTCATGTTGGTGTAGTTTTGTTTAGAGGAATCATAGTCCCAGTTACGAAATTAACTATAGAAGGACGTTTACTGCCACTGTCATTTCATTGTATTGTGGCTTTCAGTGAGAACGTTATAAGTCCTTTACGAGAATCCAAGTCATAGAGGAATAGCCCTGTATACACACGTCCTTATGTATCTAAGGAAAACAATATCAATCAAGTGGTATTATAGCGGTCACACTTCAAGAAGGTGGAATATTTTACTGAAAATGACCTCTTTTAATTCAAAGCGATGGAGTTTATGAAGAAAATTTTCCTATTCGGTCCTATAGAAATGAAAGACAAGACTATGTATTTTTTTACTGCCATTATTTTTTTGCCATATAAGATCTGGGATATTTATTTAAATTAAAATTTATTTAATCTTAAGTCTGACTTTAAAGAAATAAGGCGTGTCAAACCATAACGTTGCAAGTTTTATACCAACAAAAATCGAATCGAAAAAATGTCCTCTGTTCAAATTTTTAGTTTCAGCTAACTTTATACTTCTGACGTAATGGCTCTATTGGACATATCCAACTTCATAATTTTCCACTTTCTTTCCCAGCTTTCAAAACTATAAAATTAGTAATTTAAACAAAAAATACTTTCTACTACTAATAAAAATATGATCAAACATTTATTTATTTGTAGGATTGTTGAACACAATTTACCCAAACATACGCAAATGGACACGGATAAGAACATAGGTCACGTGATGGGCTAACTTTACTTGACGCATGAATGAGAACAACCTGCTACCAACCAATTATAGTAAAAACCAGGCGCGCACAGAGGATTTACGGGGCCCGGGGCATATAAATAATATGGCCCCTTTGAGAAAAAGAACATTTGTCCTTGGAAACTCTATAAATGTTGTTCCTACTACATGATGCCAGGATGCTGGTACCTGAGAGAGCGGCATTAGGGTAGATAGATAGGGCGCTCGTCTTCGAGTCATAGGTTCGCGAGATCGAATCTCATTGTAGGCGCAGGTAATTTTCTATGCTTAAACATCACTAACACCTATAGAGGTCAATGCTGCGCTGCGTGAGCATTTTTATCAAAAAAAAAAAAAAAACAATTTATGAAATCATTGATTTAATAAACGTTACAACATGAACGCTATTTTCAATGTAAGAATGCAAAGAGTCAAAGCAAAGCAAAGTTATTTTAAGTACGATGTTTTTAATTTTAGTAGAAAAACTGTAAGGTCAAAATCATGTTTCAAAATACTTGGTTTAAGATCGATCCACACTTTTTAGTCACAGTCACAGTAATTTCTCATACAAATTGACAGATTGTCAGTCAATCAATTAACTTGTATGGAAAGTGATTGTGACTGATAAGTGTGGATCGACCTTCAAGAGTGTTTTCGATCGATTTTACTCTACTTTTTTCTCAGTGTAGGGGGCCCA
This sequence comes from Microchrysa polita, assembly GCA_949715475.1. Lineage (NCBI taxonomy): Eukaryota > Metazoa > Arthropoda > Insecta > Diptera > Stratiomyidae > Microchrysa > Microchrysa polita. The sequence goes on along the minus strand of OX454421.1, from coordinate 11,353,229 downwards.
CTCAAGAAGTTGGCGGCAGGGCCCAGAGTGAAGTTGTTCCGTCACTGCTGATGGCATTGCAAAAATCGAAATTCTTGTATCTTCATAAACGCTACTGTGTGCACTGATCCATAAGAGAACAAAAGTCTAACACCAAACCAGTAGAAAACTTTGAGAAATTTTGCTAGTTCGCGAGCATAGTTACAGATAAGACTACAATAAGTTAACAACAATCAGAGAGAGACTTGAATAAATATAAGTTTATGGAAACTAAATAAGAAATAGTCATTTAAAGGGGATCCATCGTTTTCAGTTTCTTGGTTAACACTTTCTCTAGAAAACACACATAGTTCGAGGACACTCAGATTTTAAGAGAATACCGATTAATTAGATAAATTTCGTCAGATTGTGCTGTTGATCTCAACACCTAAAATATATCAAGATCAGTGCCAATTTTAGATTTAGCAATTTTAATTGAAAAAAGTAGGTGAAGGGAAATCCTATAAGGTTCTAGAAATGCTTTGAATAACGCAAAACAACGCAGACGTACGCGCACTACAAGACCACTGTCCCTGCGGGGCCCTCTCCAACGCGGGGCCCGGGGCAAATTGCCCCTTTTGCCCCACCCTCTGTGCGCGCCTGGTAAAAACCAATAAAATTTTAATATCCTCGCTACATTGATTGGCTTAACTAACTGGCCATGAATTTCAATGAGCCGATATGTTAATTTTCCCCGAACGCTTTTTACCATTTTCGAACATACTTGCCATCAGAACATACCAACGCGCAACCATCCAACAAAGTTTAGCACACATGAAACGACCACTTCAATTATGGCGAAATAAATTATGGCCATTTCGACTCATAATTCTTGTCGGTTGTGCAAGGAGATCATGTATCGATTTTCATTTCCCCTTTTACATTTGCCAGGACGAACAGTAATCTGTGTATACCTACTGTCGTCGGTCGCATTGCAACCACTCGCCTCGCACAAGGGCGCGCAAAATGCACACCGCATCCTTCCTTGGATCGGGACGGGATGTCCTTCGCATAGGAATCATAGAAAACACATTTCGCTCTATAGTCGAACCGGAAAGAACGCAGACAGAGAGAAGAGCACATTTCGAAATCTGTGCGCATCGTATGGTTGCACTATTGTTATACAAAAATACGACCATTCTCGCGCTCTGTTGCCATTTGAAAACATTCAAAATGGCTTCGTTGCATCGCGGCCATTCTCATCCTATAGTATGAGAGCAGACGGGGTTGAACAGAGCAACAACACATGGAAGATGACAGGGGTCCGGCGAGAATCAGGATTCTTGCATGCGCATTTAATTAGGGGATTTGTTGCGATTGTGCTTATGTGTTCGCAACGTATACCTACATTCGATGCGAATACACTTGGTGCTCGGTTCAAAACGTCTACCTTTCTTTCAACAATGAAAAACGCGTGGATGCGACAAACGACGTCGAGGGTTTTGTCATTGATTCATCTGGCAACCTTTGCATCGACCACAGCAAAAATGTTTTCCGTCTGCGTAGGGGGACCATTGACTTCAAATTCAAGCATCCCAGTAGAGGAGCGGATGAGACATGAGAGCTGTTATGGATGCTGGATGTATTGCGTGCGCAGAAAATTCCCCGGGGAGCGATCCTAAGCGTTTGAACGTCATCCCTTTCGTCGCCCACTATAGACACCTTATTCCCCATACTACTCTATTTGTACCCCAGACATCCGCACTTTAACACATTTAACAAGAGCGTCTCTGTCGCTTTCATCGGGTACGTTGTTGGTTCGTTTACGATAGCTTCTTGAAGTAAGTGGATGTAGCAGCTTCTGTTGATTGACTAGCGTAACTTCTCGGTAAACTACCAGAGGATGTAAACGAACTTGGAGAAAAACAAAGAAAGTTTCTTTTGAAGTTGTTTGGTTGTGGAATTGTAAGGTGAATATTGTTATAGTGTCATTCTTTACTTAAAAAAAAATTGAAAAGACTTCTTAAATTGTTATTGAAAAAGCGGCGGGCGTAATTTGAAATCACATCAGGAAGTGAATTTGAATAGAACTAATTTAATCATAAAATCTGAATATTTATAATCAATAAATATACTAACCATGTTTATTGTAAGTGATGCATACACAGTTGTGGTAAAAGTGGTAAGAAAATATCTTTTACATACTAAAACCTATTGGCGCGCAAAAACACAAATTTTTTTTTTTAATTTATTATTCATTCAGCATCGCACGTACCGAAAATAGATAGACACATATGCACATGATTCAAACTATTCTACGAGTATGAGGATACATCAAGTCTAATGCCAAAAGCAAATCCTTCTTAATATTTTATGTGATTACAAATTGGGTGCTTAGCATTTAGTCCCTTGGGGGAAATGGTGGAAATTGATATAGTGGTGTCTAACGGTGATTCGTATGAATTATAGAAATATGTGGATGTACATTTACATTTACTCAAACTCTTTTGGAAGAAGTGATGTGAAATGCTTTCGAGTTGGTCGGAAAAGAGTTAGTATCTATCCAGAGATTTTCATAATTTTTTGGAGGGTTTTCTAAAATGATGCAAAAAAGGAACATTTTTGTCTGTACTTATGAAAAATATATTTGCACAAAATGGATAAAATGATGATCACTTATTTTCTGAGCTTGTTTTATGGCAAATATTTTCATATCACATAAGTTGTCAAAAACATAAATTTAAACATAATTTTATTAATTCTTATATTTACCTTATATTTAATACTTACTTATATAACTATATCGGCAACGAGGCAAATTATACATAAGACATAACCCATAGCCAAAATATCACGGTAGGTACCTTGACAATTCCAAAAAGGTACGAGATTTTATACATATAATTGAAATTATTAAAAAAAAGCTAATACAGTGCATAGTCCTAAAATTTTGATTTTATAATTTTTATGTTAAATTTAATATTAAGAGATTTTCCTGAGTGGAATCAAACTCTTTAGAAAATACAGAAGCGATCTCAAACATCGGCCTTGAGGCTTTGTGATGGCCTCGATGTCTTTACACCTTGCTTCCTCTCACCACAAAACATTATTGGATGATGTAACACTCAGAAAAATCGCTAAATGACAAATTTAACATAAAAATTATAAAATAAAATCGACGACGATTTTGAAAGATTGTTTTAAAACGAGACCGAGGCTAATTTCGGGCGCGGCCGAAATTCGGATATCCTTTGCTCTCGATCGTCGGGCTAAACATTTTATTTCGGTGGTACCAACGACTTGTATTTAATTCCGCACCGCCCCCCTCATTCGTTTCCTTCCGTCTTCACAAAAGTTCCGTTGCGTCGACAAAACATTGTTGTTGTGTCGTGTTTGGTTGGAGTAAGTGGGCAAATAAAAATATTTACTCAGAAAATTTTAGAAGGGGATGCGGGAGCATAGCCCCATAGTACGATTCCATTTGTTTTGACTTTTTTTGTTGCTTTGATAAAGACACATTAATTCAAGGTTTTGTGAAATTGGTGTGAAAAAATGTTTCTTAGAAGAACCTGATTTAGGGGGTTGGGTTTGTATGGCAGCCTCATGACCCCATGGTCCGATTTGATCCATTCTTACATATTATTTGCGTCATCAATAGAAACACATTTGTGTAGAATTCGGTTGAAATTGGTGCACAAACAAAAATCTTTTTTGTGAAGAACCTAATTTGGGGGGTTGGGTTTGTATGGCAGCCCCATGACCCCATTTTCCGATTATACCGATTCAAACATACAAACCGCCTGCAGCAAAAATAAGCATTTGTGCAATTTCAGCTTCAAAGCTTTTAAATTGGCCGAGAAAAAAGGCGTTGAAACAGACGGACAGCGCCCAATCGACTCATCTCGTTATGCTGATCAGATCCTATATAACATATTTTATATGGTAGGAGATGCTTCCTTCAATGTGTTACAAATTTCATGACAAAGTGAATATAGTATTTTTGCTTAGAAAGCGTAGGGTATAAAAACAGGAGGTATGTGGATGTGTCATACGAGTAAAAGCCGTAAATACTACTTTGGCGAACCATAACTTCATTACCGTTGGTCCGAATCTGGAAAAAAACGCACATGTCCCTTTCCGATGAAAAATAAAAAAATTAATTTTTTGACAAATTTGGGGACACCCTGTTATTTTGTCCTACTTTCTAAAATAATGTTTGAGTTAAGAGTCATTACTATTCCGTTTAATCCCATCAAATTTCATATCGATCGGATTAGGTCTCTCTCTTGATACCGTAACTCCTAGGGGAGCATGGTGCGTTGATGACTACCGTGTGTAGTCATCAACGTTACAAAGACAACTGAATTCGGAGTGTGATACGGTTGTCAGCCATACCACTTCCTAGTCGCATTGTTTGTTTATTATTCTACGATAAGAATATTTCTTATCATCTTCTTCTGAATAATAAACTTGCGACGAGTCGTGCCGAGTTTGGAAACTCGTTTCTCTATGAGTGTCTATTTCACAGAGTGGCGACCGAACGATCACGGCCACAGAGCACGACAGGATCGGATTAGGTACTCATGAAATATTTATTAGAAAGGCTGACGGGCTGGAAACATCGATTTTATAAAGGTTGTGAGCCCCTGAAAAAGAAAATTTAAGTTTTTTTTTCATGCTCATATGCAAAGAGCATATGAGCTCTGTAAGAGCTCATTATAGGTCCACATCCAATTTAGGGCCCTAGGGACATTGTAGGGCTTTAACCATTGGACAAATTATCGGTAATCTAACTGTTACTCAGGTATAGAAATTTGTCTTTTTGATTTAGCTTTTCATCAGTGTTTCAGAACACGGTACACCAACAATTACACACAAGCATAACGAAAAACATGTTTTTCTGTCTTAAACAGATGAAGCAATAAACTTTAAACTTTAAACGCTTTGATAACAAAACTAACAAAGCGAAATGTCGCTAAAACATTAGGATAGCGATAGTGACCGAATGCTACATTTTTGGAGGCAAATGAATCTGTTTTTCATTGATGTCATAATGGTTTCACGTATGTATCGAAACTCTTACGTAAAGTTTTAGGTACATAGAAACGCATTTTGAAAAAAAAAGTATTTAAAGAATAAACTTGTAGCTGGTACTTCATACAAATTTTGTTTCCCACGGAGGTCTTAGTGGTAGCATTTGTGTAAAATCTTTAAATGCTTTTGGTAGCTAAGGAGTTAAGAATTCGGGATATTCCTGGTACACCTATTTTGCTAGAAATTACATTAATGGTCATATTTCGGTGCGTTTATGCGATAGTTTAGTTTCCGGACACCCTATCTATAGAACAACTCAATTTCATGTTCAAATTTGTATACAAAATTGGTGCTATCCTGTCCTGTACTTGATCGAATAAAACGCACCCATTAAGTCATATTCTATAGGTAATATTTGAGTAGATATAACTTGAATTGATGAATTCGCGGAAAATAGTACATATTTAGTAAGAACAAGGAAGTTTTGTTGTATTCTTGTAATGGAGCGGAGCGGAGTGAAACATCCGTCGGAGCGGAGCGCTGATTGTATCCTCCGACCACTATCGTAATCCGTAATGTTTAGAGACATTTTGCTCCAGTTCCGAAAGCCTAGCATCTGGTGGGCGTCCTCACACACATACAGAATGCTCCCATCGGGCTCTCGGTCGTCCACGCAATCTGGCTCCGTCCACTCGTTGCGCGTTCATCACCTTTTTGGGCATGCGATCGTCGTCCATCCTTTGTACATGACCCGCCCATTGCAATCGCTGCAATTTCACGATCTTCGACACCTGTAGCTCATCATACAGCTGATACAACTCAAGGTTGTACCGGATGCGCCATTCACCTTGTTCACGAACGGCCCCGAAGATTCTTCGGAGAACCTTTCGCTCGAATGTGTCCAACAGGTGTTCAGAGTTTTGGGTTAGGGTCCATGCCTCGCAGCCATAGCATAGCACAGGTCGGATGATGGTTTTATACACGTGGAGCTTCGTGTTCCTGTGCACCAGCTTCGAATTCATAATTTGTAGGACCGCAAAGTAACGCTTATTAGCTAGTTGTATCCGTCGCTTTATCTCATCTGTTTCGTTGGCGTCTTTTGACAAATTGCAACCCAGGTAAGTGAAGTTGTCTACATATTCTATATTGAGGTCCCCCACTGTGCTGCTTGAATTTACTGGCGTTCTAGTTTTTGATTGCATCATGACCTTGGTTTTAGGCTCGTTGATATGTAGCCCAACATCTTTGGCGGCGTTATTGAGATCATGCAGAAGGCTTTTTGCATCACCCAATCTTCGAGACATGATGTTGATGTCGTCGGCGTAGGCTACTAGTTGAGTCGATTTAATGAGTATAGCGTTCCGCTGCTGTCCAAATTCATGGCTCGAATCACATACTCCAGAGCCAGGTTGAAGAGCGTCGGCGCCAGCCCGTCGCCTTGCTTGAGTCCAGTACGAGTTTCAAATAGGTCAGTGAGTCTGTTCTGAACTCTGACCTGCGAGACGGTATTAGTCATCGTCATCCTTATGAGTCGCACTAGCTTAGCCGGTATTCCAAAATGCAGCAAAATGTTGTACAGTACGCTTCGATCGATACTGTCGTATGCCTGCTTGAAGTCAACAAATATTTGTTATACGTCGATGTTGTATTCCCAGCCCTTCTGGAGTAAAAGCTTCACTGTAAACAGCTGATATGTCGTCGAACGACCAGGTCTAAAGCCGCCTTGGTACTCGCCAATGATTTCTTCTGCATACGGATTAATTTTATTTTCCAGAATCTTAGATAAAATCTTATAAGTCGTACAAACTAATGAGATGCCTCTGTAGTTCTCACATTTCAACTTATCCCCTTTTTTGTGAATTGGGCAAATGATACTTTTACGCCAATCTTCCGGGATTATTTCGTCGTTCCATACTTTAACGCTAAGTGTGTGTATAGCCTTAACAAGGCTCTCCCCACCATGCTTCAGCAGTTCAGCTGGAATCTCGTCAGCGCCCGGGGCTTTATTATGCTTTAGTGCTTGCATGGCGGACCTTATATGCCATTTCAATTTTTTTGCGAGCTTTATTCCTTTTCTAGTCACAGGATGAAAAAAAACTTAAATTTTCTTTTTCAGGGGTTTGACACATTGTTATTTCAGTTGGCAAGATATGGCAATAATAGATAGAAAACCCTTAGTAGAAAAACGGTGATTTTCTCTTGATAACCTATAGTTTCAAGAAGATGGGCTCACAAGACAACACACAATGCTTCCACCTTTCTCTGGTGGTTGTTGACATTAAGAGTTTTTAAACTTTTTTTTTTGTTATTTTATCATGTTTTTAGGCACGATGGAACAAATGAGTTGGACTGGATCCATCCGTCGCGTCATCAGATCGGGCGAAAAAAAATGTTCATTTATAGTACAAAAAAAGGGTACAATTTTTAAAAACTCGCTTTTTTCATTGTTTACTTTTACCGGGGTTTTTATAGCTATCAAATTTTGTTTAACCTAAATTCTCAATTCTGTTACGATTATTTTACCACCCTATAAATACGTGACGGGCTAGCAACAAAATCGTGTTGAAAAGGATTAAAAACCGATTTTACTTCCATTTCGAAACAATCTGATTCAAGTATTATATCGACTGATGTCCTGCACTCTATTAAATTTTTACTCTTATAATAGAAGGAAACTTTGTTTCCTTCTATTATAATAGTGAAATTACTCTGCAATCTAAATTTGCAAATCAAGTGTAATTTTACATAAAAAATGTGTAAAAAAGTACTCTAATATATTAGCAAATTTACACCGTGCTATGTGTAAAAACACTCCGTAATAATAGGAATATAATGCGGTTTCACTCTTTTTTCGCTGTAAAGATTTAAGTGGCGAACCTTTACAAATAATATAGTTATCAATAAAACTATTTAAGGATATATAAAATATAAACAAGTATCGGTCGAGTTTTGCTGATCAGTTTTTCGTATACATGGGAGGTTGCAATATGGTCTTTTTTGTGCGATCTGTACACTTGTTATTCTTCTCAGTACCGTAACTCAGCCGTTTATAGGCAATTTCGAGTCAACGTTACATTGCATATCATTTCGGAGTGCAATGTTGCAAGCACTAAATATTTCCTATCCGCACATGTACGGAAATTTTGGACCACGCCGAGATTCGATCTCGGGACCTCTAGATTACTAGCATCGTAGAGTGCGACTCAAGCAAGTGAGCCACAGAGCGTGTACACATGAGTTCTAAATGCAGAGAATTTTTGGAAAAATGTGGTACACTGTGCTAAGTCCAGCCGATTGAAGTATGACAACTGGAGAGCACGCTACAAAAAATGAGTAAAACTTCAACTGCACGTTGTAAAAATACACCACAAATCCGAATTATACACATAAACGTTGTAAAAATGCACCAGAAAATCTGAATTATACAGAAGTGTAGCGTAAAATTACATTTCACACCGATTTTGGTGTAATTTTTTTATTTTACACAGAAATTGTTGAAAAATGCACTCTGTATGTGATTATAAGCGGGAAAAAGTGTAAAATTACCGCATTTTCAGCGGAAATTTAAATTCACTTTTTGGAGTGATGCAGAAAATGTCCACTAAAATGAAATTAGTGTGCATCATTACAGTTTTCATATGTTATCATCATCAATGAAATTCTAAAGTCTATGGAAAACCATTTAGAAGGGGTTAGGACCCAATGGGAACAGGCGCCCTCCCCCTATCTACGTCCCTGATATTAAGTCAACGTTACATTGCATTTAGAAGTGTGTTTTTTAAGTGATTTAAAGATAATTTCAAATTAAAATTTATGTTTGATCATGTTTTTTAGCAAGTGCGGCCGCCAAGCCTTCCGTGAATAGATATGATATTATTTAGAAGTCAAAATTTCGAAAAAAATATTCTTATGCTGATTTGTTAAGTTCTGCTCTATGTTCCTATGGTGGTTCTGTTTTATCTGTAAGATCGAACAAAATATGTATAAGCCAGGGGCGGCGCATAAGGGCGCGCAGGGCCCGCGTGGCGGGGGGCCCACGAGATTTAGGGGCCCAAAAGCCTCATGAAAGATTCCTGGAACCACAAAAAGCGCACAAAAACAGTAATCCGACGTAGATATTTTTTATAGACAAGAAGAGATATACACTTTTCGAAGTCAAAACAAATGCTAAATTTATTGTTCCTCTTCCACCATAGGCCCCTTAGATAAGCCTCTACGCTTAAAACATTTCATTTGGTCCTAACATTTTTCAAAGTTCATCAGACAATCCGGATCCTCAGATTTTCACCAAAAATTCTTCCAGGCTTGAAAAAGTTCCTTTATATTTGTATAATCATTCATAGTGCAGGAAAACTTTGACCTTCTTTCATATTTCACTTGAAAATAGCTCGGGATCAGTACATTTTCCATATACAATGAAAACATATCATTCTGTGTTGTTGTTTTTGTGAAAAGATAAGTTAAACATTCAAAATTGTTCTAATTTACTCTAAATTTATTTAAAATAAGAAGTCGGGTTTCTGCTCTATGAACATCTTAAAAGCCTCCACCACGGAATCAATTTTGATCCTGGTATCGCTGGGGCATTTGCTGTAAATGTAGCTGCGGTTTATAATCCAACCCTCCCTCTTCCTTGCAAGTACACTCTAAAAAGTGAATTTAAATTTCCGCTGAAAATGCGGTAATTTTACACTTTTTCCCGCTTATAATCACATACAGAGTGCATTTTTCAACAATTTCTGTGTAAAATAAGAAAATTACACCAAAATCGGTGTGAAATGTATTTTTACGCTACACTTCTGTATAATTCAGATTTTCTGGTGCATTTTTACAACGTTTATTGTGTTTAATTCGGATTTGTGGTGTATTTTTACAACGTGCAGTCGAAGTTTTACTCATTTTTTGTAGCGTGCTCTCCAGTTGTCATACTTCAATCGGTTGTACTTAGCACAGTGTATCACATTTTCCGAAAATTCTCTGCATTTAGAACTCATGTGTACACGCTCTGTGGCTCACTTGTTTGAGTCGCACTCTACGATGGTATAGTAATCTAGAGGTCCCGAGATATAATCTCGGCGTGGTCCAAAATTTCCGTACATGTGTGGAAAGGAAATATTTAGTGCTTGCAACATTACAGTCCGAAATGATATGCAATGTAACGTTGACTCGAAATTGCCTATAAACGGCTCAGTTACGGTACTTAGAAGAAGAACAAGTGTACAGATCGCACAAAAAAGACAATATTGCAACCTCCCATGTAGACGAAAAACTGATCTCTCTCTGAACTGAAATCTTTACAACGAAAAAAGAGTGAAACCGCATTAATTCCTATTATTACGGAGTGTTTTTACACATAGCACGGTGTAAATTTGCTAATATATTGGAGTACTTTTTTAAACATTTTTTATGTAAAATTACACTTGATTTGCAAATTTAGATTGCAGAGTAATTTCACTATTATAATAGAAGCAAACAAAGTTTCCTTCTATTATAAGAGTAAAAATTTCATAGAGTGTACAATATGGCCAAAATAATTCTTTAGGTCCCTCTGCAAATAGAGCTGTGGTGAGGCGACATTTGGTTTGAATGGAGTCTTGCTAGGGGTCCAGGATGTGCTACGGCATCCAACATCTGCAATGTGATCCACTAGAATTGTGGAGAAATTATCGACCTAGCTGGGCCTACGAGCATGATGTTGTAGTTCATACAAAAATTGTAGCATAGTTAGTAATCGCATGCCAGTGAATAGTGACAGACACTTTTCTAAAATCGCAGAAAAACTACGTTTTATACACTGTGACAAAATACACGTTCTGTAATAAAGAATGTTTTTTCTTGTAGAACGTTCACATTCACTAAACAATTCTGTTTCGCTTTAATTTGAGTAAAAAACTGCTATATTCTTACTTAAAGATAAAATGTTCTTACTTTAAGTACACTCTATGAAATTTTTACTCTTATAATAGAAGGAAACTTTGTTTCCTTCTATTATAATAGTGAAATTACTCTGCAATCTAAATTTGCAAATCAAGTGTAATTTTACATAAAAAATATTTAAAAAATTACTCCAATATATTAGCAAATTTACACCGCGCTATGTGTAAAAACACTCCGTAATAATAGGAATATAATGCGGTTTCACTCTTTTTTCGTTGTAAAGATTTAAGTGGCGAACCTTTACAAACAATATAGTTATCAATAAAACTATTTAAGGATAAGGATATATAAAATATAAACAAGTATCGGTCGAGTTTTGCTGATCAGTTTTTCGTCTACATGGGAGGTTGCGATATGGTCTTTTTTGTGCGATCTGTACACTTGTTATTCTTCTCAGTACCGTAACTCAGCCGTTTATAGGCAATTTCGAGTCAACGTTACATTGCATATCATTTTGGAGTGTAATGTTGCAAGCACTAAATATTTCCTATCCGTACATGTACGGAAATTTTGGACCACGCCTAGATTCGATCTCGGGACCTCTAGATTACTAGCATCGTAGAGTGCGACTCAACCAAGTGAGCCACAGAGCGTATACACATGAGTTCTAAATGCAGAGAATTTACACTGTGCTAAGTACAGCCGATTGAAGTTTGACAACTGGAGAGCACGCTACAAAAAATGAGTAAAACTTCAACTGCACGTTGTAAAAATACACCACAAATCCGAATTATACACATAAACGTTGTAAAAATGCACCAGAAAATCTGAATTACATAGAAGTGTAGCGTAAAAATACATTTTACACCGATTTTGGTGTAATTTTCTTATTTTACACAGAAATTGTTGAAAAATGCACTCTGTATGTAAGCGGGAAAAAGTGTAAAGTTACCGCATTTTCAGCGGAAATTTAAATTCACTTTTTAGAGTGTACTTTTAGAAATAAAACAGAATATATCGCTGTATTGAATTTAATAATAAGGAACAAACGTTCTAAACGATCTAATCTCACTGTAGGCATGTAATTGATTATGCTTTTCGGAGCGTAATTACCCCATTTCGCCAAGACCTATAGAGGTCAATGATGGGCTGTGTGAGGTTTTTCATTTTAAATTAAAAAAATACAATTGATGAAATAAATAATTTAATAAAGGTTACAACAAGAACACCATATATCAATATAAGAATGCAAAGAGTCAAAATAACTTCTAGCAAAGTTCTTTTAAGTACGACGTTCTTAATTTTAGTAGAAACACTGTAACGTCAAACTTGTTCAAAAAGAGTTGATTTAAGTGTGTTTTCGATTGATTGCACTCTACTTTTCTTTCAGTGTAGGGGGGCCACTCAAGAAATTGGCAGGAGGGCCCCGAGTGAAGTTGTTCCGCCACTGGTATAAGTTGTTGTGATACATTTGTTTTGAATTCCTGAATCTTTGAATTGCTAAACTCCTAAATAATGTCGAAAACATGGTAGCAAAGAACATTTTTTAACGGAGTATACTGTGAAAACCGTTTGCTATTTTAACGATTATCTTGTAAAAAAACACCACTGCACTGATCTGCACTACTCTAGAGTCTAGTGTTGAAAAGTGTGATTCGTACGAAATAAAATACTGGTTACGTCCCTGATTCGAATTTTGTGGATCTTCTATGCGATACACATTTTATTATTAAAGGTATTACAAACATATTTTTACTAATTTTCTCCTGATTAGGTACTAACATTCCCAAAATTAACTCACCAAATATGCCAATACATTCTGTCATATCTAAAAAATATAAACTATAAATTTTAAAACAAAAAATTTATTTTTAAAATTCATTCAGGAAAGAGTAAGCAGCCTAATTAAAACAATGCAATTTAGTTTCATATCAAAATGTATTCGCAGCACAAATTCCAAACATAATATATTTGTGTAATTTTATTAACGAATATTTCTTGACATTTACACCAAAAATGAAAGCAACACAAAAGCGGGGCGTGTCGTCAAATAAAACGCATCCAAGCGTACCGCCATAAATTGCATTATTCAAAGAATCGCGCGCTGAAAGAATAACTTTTAATTAAATTTGTTCAATGCCAAAGCAAAACATTCGAAATGTTCTCGCTTGTCGGTCGCCCGCCCACGAGGGGGACATAACAAACGAAATAACGATTTGAAAATTTGCATATAATTTGCGTTATTTTCGCCATTCTTCTTTTCGAGTTCTTTTCTTCTCTCGCCGCGGCCAAGACTGAATTGTTGGTGTTGTTTGGCTTCGTAATGCAAATACTACGTAAAGAAAATCACATTCCCCCTCTGTAAAGTCACACACATACACAGAGAATCCATGGATTCCGAATCCAACGAAACTTCGTGTATAAAAAATGACAGCTGGGCAAGTTGTCATATGGAATTTCGTCGGATTCGGAATCCATGGATTCTCCGTGAGTGTGCAGCCCAAAGTTTCGTCAAGTATGCTTTTCGTATCCATCCTGCGGATCTACATGCATACAGTTAGTGCAGAACGACGAACTTGAGTCAAACGGTGAAAACTGAAAAGTGCTTTATACCTATTTTAAACAGTGCCATGGAAGTCGTACTTGCTGTCCGTGTTTCCAGGACAACATGGCCCTGAGCGAGTTGCACTAAATCTTTTGCTTGTATGCTTTCGGGCAAGGACATTCGACTCGTTCCATTGCAATATACCACATTACATTTTTTTTTACATGCACCGATCCCTATACAGATGGTTGATGTAAGCATCTGTGTCTTTTTCGAACCTTCGCATAGTCCAAATAAAATTCGCAGAGTCGGAGTCCTTGAATCCGTTTCTCTGGCAGAAAAGTACGAGCTGTATGTATATCGTTATGTCGATGTCGAGCATTCAAACAAGAGGCAATGCTACGGTGCAGTAAAAGTCATCTGACTTCTTTCTCTCGTTTCTTTTTTGTTGGTTTTAAATTTGTGCTGAAAACATGATTGCCTTGAGTTGGAAATTGCACAAGGAGGAACTTTTTATAGTGAACATCTCAAAAGGGACCAACGAGATTGCATGTAGTTTTCATTGTCCTCTGGCTGCTTTGCTTTCCCGTCGACGACTTCATCCTATACCTACCTACACACAATTCCTGCACGCTCAGTGGCTACGGTGCTCTGTATGTAAAGGGTTGCAAACATACACATTTCGGCCTGGTATGGTGTATACTACAGGCGTTATAGGTACTGCAAAATTTTCACATAAAATGGGAGTATCTTGTCTGGCGGATTTGACATGAAAAATTTGTGACAGGATTAAATACTTAAAGTTGTATAAAGGATTTGAGTTTATTAAAAAGGGTTTAAAACAAACGTTTGATGTGAACGTTTCACATCATGCGCATAGCCATTTTCAGATTATCTTGATAGACAGTAAACTAGACGATTATGGGCCAAAGGAAGTAGATTTTGGTGTTTGGGACTTAACTGACGGATGTGCGGGAGACATAAAAGGAAAAATGGCTCCGAATCGTAATTGGTGCAGTAAACCAAGTTCTTTTATTATAAACCTAATAAAAAACACTATCGCGAAGATTCATAACTATATCCTTAGTTAATTGTATGCACATATAACTTCTAAGCAAAAACAGGAGAAAGCCTTTGGGTAAAACGTCAGCCTTCGCCATTCACGTGACTTGTGTAGGAGTAAGGTATACTAGCTAAGTACACGCTTTGGAAATAAATTGGTAGTACCTATTTAATAAATATTTATCCAAGGACGATGCCAAATCCAACCAATTCAATCTAATATCGACGAAATAAAAACAAAATACGTATCCAAATCACTAAGAAATTTTCCCAATATTTCCTTTTTCATTTTTCCCAATTTCACTTTTCCTTTGGCAACACATTGCTCTGAATAAGCAATTATGATTCCTAAACGCATACATAGGAAACGGATCAATAATACAATATACTCTCGTACAGTTTTGAATACATATTTCACGGAACAATTCCAGGCCATATTATACATTTGCGTCATTTTGTGAAGCAGAAACGCTAAAACGACCAGTTGTTTTGAATTACTTACTCGTACATTTTGGAGCTATATCATCCTGATTTATGTATGAGATATGTATCCGCGCATCGCAATTACCTTATTGAAATGAACGTTAAATAATGAGAGATTTCTGTTGAAATTTCAGACCGTATTTAAATAATACATCTTAATTTCCTACTTTTTAACATGGCTGACGCGGATACATGTATGCGAAATCCATCAACACTTAGTGAATCGCTTGTATATAGTCCGACACATTATGTATAGCTATGGGAAAACAATTTTCGTCAAATATAACGGACTACTATAAGAGCAACGTAAGAGATGTCTTTAAATTGAAGGAAACATGGCACTGAATATTTGGGGCTTATGATGATGGAAGCCTGAGATTACCAGGCATTCATGTATACATAGTAATTTCCTCATTTTCAAATATTAATAATTAATGACACGTAAAACATTCCCCAAACTTTAACAATCTTCCCATATACAATTCAGCCAGAAATATTTACACAGCAACCTAACACGCAGACAAAGCATACACATTCCTTCATTATGTATATGAGGATGTTTGGCTGTCGGATGAATTAATGACTAAAACCCTCATCCAAATATTCTAAAATGGTGATTTAAAATCGTCAAGATCGTATACAATTAACAGACGACGAAGCATGCTAAAAATCGCACCGAAATATATTCCTAACGCAGTTTTCCAAACAAACATTCTCGGGGGAAGCTTGCTTTATTCTTTAGCGTCAATTTACTTTCAACACGTTTTCTCTGTATAGACAACCCCCGTCGCAACGACTTCTCCATCGTGCACCCGAAAACCTATAGAAGCAAACAGCATCATATACAACCCAATGCCATTTAATGCAGATTCAATGCCGTATTTCCG
Organism: Microchrysa polita; assembly: GCA_949715475.1. NCBI lineage: Eukaryota > Metazoa > Arthropoda > Insecta > Diptera > Stratiomyidae > Microchrysa > Microchrysa polita. The sequence continues at coordinate 11,337,383 of OX454421.1, read as the reverse complement.
CCATCAACCGCATCTCCTAAGTGCACAATCTTTCGTTATTTGCTTGGGAGATATACCTATATATGCCCAACCATCATGGTCGTCGGGCTGCACACAAATACACTATACAATGTGTATGCTAAAACCCACGGAAGCACTTTACCATTGCCGCATGGTAAACCTTCTCCTCGCACGCTTACGACGCTTATCATCAATTCAATCCGAAATATTTTCAACAGAGAGCTTTTCAAATACCAACACAAATATTTACTTTCCTTCGCCACCCCCGTGTCAGCATGCTCATTTACTAAATAGCATTACAACACAGACTTCTGTCGTCCGCCATATAGCACTAGCTAGCGTCCTTCATGGTTGCCGAGCTCAACTCTGGCCAAAACCTATTGTGCAACCGACCCCCCAATCCAGACCCTATGCTACCCGGTCTCGTGTCAGCGCTTTTGTTCAAATCCGTATACACACATACACGTTGTGTATGCTCTGCCCGAAAAACCCAGCATCCACACCCTTCAAAATACCGTCATCGCATCAACCTCTCTGCGTATATACTCTTACAAACAGTGGAGCACAAAAGCGACAGCTGTAATAGATGTTGCCAGAGAGAATGTCCTCCCGCTTTTTAAGGACTAGTTAGTACTCGTATAGTAGGAGTACACAGCCACTGGCTATGGAACACAACATCATGACTGTGATGATTTCGTCCCCCGTTTCGTCATCATAAAGGTCTCGTTTTTGTTGCGGGTTTGCCGGATAGGATAAATGCGCCAGCACGGAAGAGCCGCACCCCAGAATGAATATGTTCTCCCTGGTTTTTGTAATGTGCATGTAACTATATACCTAAATAAATGTAACAGAGGACTTTCGACAACAGTAAAACCAATACTAAAATTTGATTCGATTCAGTCGAGGATTTTTTTTTGGTCGAGTCATGCATACGAGAAGTGTTGTCAGTCATGTTAAAAAGGACACTCCCCATACAATCCTACTCATAGCATAAAGCAATTTATTTGTTTGTTTCAAATTTTACTGCAAAGAACGGCATTTGTAGTAAAATGAATTCCAAAAGTGAAGCCGTTTTATTTACCTTTAGTAGGAATACCTAGCACTTTGTTCTTCTAAAACTATCTAACTTTCAAGCAATCAGTGTTGCCTTTGTGATTTGGTAAAATGAAATGACCTTGTATAATTTTGGGAAAGTAAAACTCTCGATAATAATGAACATTTTTTTTCCGAACGAACGGGTATCATTGGGTGAGGTTATAAAACACAACGTTGCGCAACGTTTCGCGCAACGTTTCAAATCAACCGGCCGTTACGGATCAGAAACTTCTCCCTACAAACAGATCCTCTAAGCGCCCCCTTGCGAGGCATAGCTTGATTGATTGACAGAAATTTACAATCTGCCGTCGAACCGTGCATTTTCGCCCTCATTTATTTATTAAACTATTTATAATCAGAATAAAATGTATCTGCATCTCGTTTAAAACTGGAAATCTTAATTTTCGAACAAAACGTATCAGCTGTGATGTGCCAATTTTCACATTTGTCACTTTCCGAGAGATGGCGATGGTAACACCAAGTCTGATCCGGATCTATGCGTTTACAGAACACAATAGGAAACGTTTCGGAAAACGCACAACGTTACGCGAACGTTGTGTTTTATAACCTCACCCAATGCTGAAATATAGTTCCAGTCCAAAGCCACAAAAATTCCCGCCAAATTCGACAGTCGCAAAAAAATAAAAAAAAAACTCTCTAACTAATAAAAAACCGCACAAAAAAAATTCTGCCTAATATTTTAAATAGGTCCATTAACAGAAAAACTAAAAAAATGGCCTGTTTAGTTAGAATTCTATCCTATGTTCTACGCTGTTATAGAGGACTCAAGCTGTCCTTGGCCATCCAAACTTTGATACATAATATGCATGCCTCACTCCATTAATATTAAACTTTCTTCTGTATGATTAGATTTTTTTCCGTCCGTTCTGGCGGTAGTGACTTCTACAGGCAGCTCTACTTGGATCTTGTCATCGCCGAGACCAATGGATTGTTGTTGCTTTTTCATTTGACACATCCAGGTGTTCTTCGGTCTGCCTCTGGCCGTGGGTCCATCAAGTGGAACATCCATTGACATCGCCTTATTTGCGGGGTTCGCAGGCAGACACTTTTGAACATGGCAATTTCAATCCATTTGTCGGTCTTCGAGCTTTTCGGTAATTGGTTGGTCTATGGACAAACTGCATCCGATGTAGCTACTTTTCATGTGGTCCCTTTTGGTTACACCAACTGACCATCCAACTACAGCCAAACATGTCGGACCACTGACGAGACCGATCAAATTCGGTCCGATTAGTAGGAGGTCCGATTACCAAGGGATGCCAAAGAATAAAGAATAAAAAAATTAAATTTAGACCACTTATTCAAAAACATTGGACTTGTACAAAGGTCACCTATGCACTATGCAATTGATGTTTTGAAACCGCTCAACACCGTAACTGCTTTGTAATTCTTTTATTTAGCTTCCTTATTATAAATTCTCCCCATACACAGTTCCACCGAAATTTGAATGAATATTCTTCAATAGTTTACAAAAGCATTTTTATAATGAAAGTCAATATGGGGTTCAGGGTTCAATCAATCCTCGATTCCTTTGGTTCTTAGGCGTTTTGTATAATTTGCCTTCCTAACTTCACTAGCATCTTCTTGTTGTAGAAACTCCAGAATTGTCTCGCCACTTCATCCACCCAACACTGATGCAATGGTTGATGCCATCTACGAAATTTCCAGTGGCCTTGGCGAATAATATAGCTCATTTTAATCGGAACTTAAGTGAATGTAGTAACGAAATTTCTAAGATTTTTTTTTTTACAAATGTCTTGCCATGTTGCCTCTATGGGAACTAGGAAGTACTCTGTAAACTGTCTGTTGGTCCGTGTGGTGGAATTTACCTTGTACTGCTCAAGGCAAATAAAGTTATCAATCTGTAGTTTTGGTCCGATTTTGGAGATTTAACCAGTTGTTAGTCCGATTGTGGGGGTTCGTCTAGTACTGATCCATCCAATTGGAGTCGCCGATTGTGATCCATGGTCCGATTAAGAGGTGGTCCGTTTTTAAAGGTTATTTTGTATGGAAAACCAAATAAAATTGACCGATCGTGGTCCAATTAGAAGGTGGTCCGATTATAGAGTCGTCCGATTAACAGATTTGACTGTATACGAAAGATATAAAAAAGAAATAAATTGGTTAGCAATAACATTATCGTAAGTATGACAAAGAAACTGACTTGGATTTCCGTGGAATTTGACATTTCAAATAGTTTTGCGAAAGCTTCCGTTCCGTTACGTGCGTTATGTTGTTCTGTTGCATACAAACTCCATTGAATCGTCTTTGAAAGGTGGCACGTAACGTAACGTAAGCCTTCTGTTTTGCCCTTTACTGGTTTCATCCTTTCCCAGCCAGCAAGTTCAGTGGCGTAGACAGCTTTTCCATAAGAGAGGCGATTTATTCCTACATGAAAAATAGGCCTTTCCGAACAATGTACCTATATTTATTAGAATTCTGATTTGTAAATAACAAGAAATAGTCCAGTATGAAGAAATAGCGTTGAGAACTCGATAAAATAGTCTTTTGAATTTGTCAGCCAAGGTATCAAATAACAGAAAGTTCGTCAAAAATATTGTTTAATAATAAAACTATTGCAAAATATGACAACCAAATTTTTTAATTGCGCAGTACTGGGATTTCACTGAGCTACTTCTAAGTTTAGGTTTTAATTTTAATTACATCATGTGTACATATGTATACACATTTACATCTTTTTTTCGAAGAAATCATCTCCAAAATTAAAAAAAATACAATTTTTCAGGATTTTGGTTAGGAGTGTAATAAAAATAAAAGTCCCGGAATCTGGTGGTCTTACTTGAGGAGAGCAGATTGAAGCTCCTTTTTGGTATTTTCGGCTATGTCTCGGAAACGGTAAACAAAAAACACCAAAACGGATCTCTCCACGTTCGCTTACCATCCAGGTTCGGGTACTGGTACCTTCCCCGAATCTGGAAGGTGGTTTTACTTGAGGAGGGCAGATTGAAGCTCCTTTTTTGGTATTTTTCGGCTATATCTCGGAAACGGTAAACAAAAAACACCAAAATGGATCTCTCCACGTTCGCGTTTTAAAGAGGCAAACTCAATTGCCTAGTTTTGAAGAACCCACGATTGATACGAGGCGGTGCATTTAGAATTCGAAAATGCATAGTAAAAGTTGCCTAAATTTGACTATAGTACCCGGTTCTCTTCCAAAAAGAAAATTAGGACAATTCTCTCAGTTATCCACTAATGAGATTCTAAAATGTTTGTCTATTCTGTTATTCTCTTTTTTCTGAGATTCTGTTGAATGACAGAGAAATAATGAATCGCAGCACATTAAAAGAACTCTCCTGTGAGAAATTTGATGGTCAAAGGCAGTGGCGTAACGTTACTAAAATATCTTGTGTTGGAAATCAACCGGGGCCCCCCACACCCACATTATGTAATGTATAATTAAACAAAATTGTTGCCCGATTGCTACTCGCTGTAAATTTTCAAATTTCAAATAAATCCAGGACTATATAGGGGGATTCACAGGAGGATTTACTAAAACCTCGCGATTCATTCGAATAAACGGGTTTGACTTTATTTATTTAGTTCGAATCCAGGACTTGTAAAACGCGATTCACACTTGGCAACGAAGTCTCAGTTTATTAAGAAATTTCAAATCCTGTTCGTCCTAATGTGGTTGCGCATTTTGACACTACAGTAGAATCCATCTAACTCTCCATTCTGACGATTTGTCTTTTTTTGCAACAACAAGTGCAGTCTAACTTCTAAACCTCAAAATCTACGTGAAACAAAATCGCGCACTTACAGGTTGATAACGTGGGCTAGACGGTCTCTACTTTAAACGTGATTTTTGTTGAAATCGCGTTATAAAATTGTCGAAAAGGTTTGGGAAATGTTCTGTTGACTTAATCAGACTCTGTTGATTTAATCAGAGCCGTTTCTTTTTTAATGGGTTCATCCATTTCTTCTGTTCGTTTTTTTAAGATTACAACGATTTCCGAAATGATCTTCATTTTAATTGTGATTTTTTTTAAATTCCAACGCTGTATCTGTATTAATATTTACGAGGTTGAGAACCGGAGCGCGCCCAAGACACAAAAACAAACCAAAACCAATGTTTTTAACTCAATGCCCTACGGAAAAAAAATATTTTCTGAAACAGCATAGTAGGCTAGCCATACATGTCTCAGTATTATAAGATTAACTTTGCAATTCTTTAAGAAACACTTAACTTACGTCAATCAGCACCTTAACCAATATTTTGGAGAGAATACAAAAAAAAAACTATAATTCGGAAGCAGAAAGTTTGCATTTTCATGGACTCACTTTACTTACCACAGAGTGGAATTAATTTCATACTATACGAGTAAAATACGAGTGCTTCTTATATTTAGCATTCAATCGTACTTATTGCAGCGATTTAAAGGTTTTCGGCGTAAACTCAGCCAGTAGGCTGGAATTCTATGGTTGCATATAAATATCCTGCTTTTGGTACAAATTAGCTACTTATAAAAATGGATGACATTAGAAAAGGCCTTCACTGGTAACTTCAGCGCAACAATAAAATGTTCCAAGAAGATCTCGCTTCAAGCTGCGTCAAAGCAAAGAAAAACGTTTCTTTGAAGAACACTCCCAATTTGATCGTCCGCATGAAATCTAGCTTCAATATTGCAATGACCTCAAAATCTGCACAAAAAAAGATTTTTTCAATGACAGTACACAACTTTTCATCTTTTTTTTGATTACGCTAGGGGGCCCCTGGCGGTTGGGGCCCGTGTTCGAGCGAACACATGGAACACCGTACATTACGCCACTGGTCAAAGGCACCATTTTAATTACTATTTTTCGATAGCTTTTATCTGTCGTATGCAGCAGTTATACTTCAGTTCATATTTTCGGAATTGCATTGACTCATCTAGCATTCAAAGGACAAATTTTGAGCTAGGCGGTGCGTTTCAACAAGATGAAGGATGGAGCCACAGGACACAGTAACAGAGCCGCAATAACAATTCTCCATAATTTGTTTCCGGACATGTTTTTTATCGGGATTTGCTAGGTTGCTCGATTTAACTAGCTCTGATTCTATTCTTGAAGAATTCTCGAGTTGGCCCATTTTTGAAAAACACAAATTCGTCTGTAAAAAGATTCGGCTAATTGAAGTCAATCTATTGCGCAGTGTGTAAGGAAGTTACCGAAAAGTACTCCAAAATTTACCGAAAACTACTTCAAATGTGCTTAATCTTTGGCACAAAGTTTTTCAGAGCGGTGTTTTTTTAAATATGTTAAGTGTTTTCATTTTCGATAAATTACCTCATATTAAAAGGTTTGCGTCTAAAAATGCTAAAATGTGATTCGTTTCGAAGCTACTCGCTGTAACACCAACCAAGCAGTGGCGTAGTCGTAGATAACTATTCTTCCCGGGAGATGGAAAATCAATTAAATGGCGAAAAGAGCTTCCCAAAAATGTTTTGCTTTTAATACGTATTTTAGTAATAATAGCAAATAATACAGTTTAAAGAAATGGTTTAAAAAAAACGTGTCGACTTAAAAACGACGTTTTTTTCGATATTTGGATTTAGCGCAGTAAAATCGTAGAGATGTAAACCTTTTGTCACCACCATTCTATTGGTATTCATTTCCGCAGAAATGAGGAATTTCTTCAGTCGATTGTGGTCTTCTGACACAGAGCTAACTTATATGTCCATACTTAACAGAAGCTTCTTAACTCTCCTAGATGCTTCTAGCTTCTACCGACAAATGTTAGTTAAGCGATGAGGTAATGCTCATAGGTATAGATGGTAAGCTGCCCCTACTAATCGTATTACATTCAGATTAGTCTCTCAACTGAAAAATACAAAATTGAAGGCTTCTCAGGAATATCGAGAGACGAGCGTGAATTTCCAGATTCGTTGTTGACCTAGAGGTGGATGCTGGAAGAATGAGTGTGTTTGTTTGTGTGAAAATTGCAGTATCCTCAATTTTCTGCGAAGGGAAGAAGCATACCCAATAGGAAAAATAGAAGTGCTTCCGATACAAGCGACGTCGAAGCACTTCCTCATCATTTCCAAATGTGCTTCGGAGGAAGTGCTTCCACAGAAGTATAATTACGAATGGTGAGAGAGCACTTCAAGATCGTAATAGAAAATTATAGACTCTTTGTAGCTGCTCCAGAAGCGCTTACCACTCATTTCTCTACAAGCGCTTCTGGAGCGCATCTTGAGGAACTGCTTGCCGCCGCGGACATGCAATGCTAAAAAGTACATGAAGAGGAATGGAATGGGAAGCGCTTCTCTGCTTCCCGAGGAGCACTCCTTTTCCCCTTCTTGAGCGCTCTTTTTCCTATTGGGAAGTCTTTAAATCGTCAGCATGCACGGAGAGAAAAAATGTAGTGAAACTTTCACTACATTTTTCAGGGGCGAACCCAGAAAAAATTTTAGGGGGGGGGGGGGGTTAGGACAAAATATTTATAAATAAACTTAACAAGGGATACACAGGCTAATTCTTGTCCAATCGAAGGTATGTACAAGTATGAATGTATAGTACGTGGTGGTGAACTTGCCGCGTAGCAACGCCATCTAGATATATCATAACCGCAACTCAGCTGTACAATGACGTCATAGTTTAGCTCTTAAATTTTGGATTTACACGAACAAACAACAAGCAACGGCATTAAAAACAAGAACAATGCAATGCAATTTCAGTTCTTAATTTGACGTTTAAAGGCGGAATTCATAGTCCCCACTTAAGTAATAAGCATTCCCTTAAGGAATAAGGGCTTTCTCTATACATATAAGTGAGCCCTTAAGGGAGCTTCGTATTCATAGACATCACTTATTAGGGCGTTGCCTCATTAAATAAACGATTCACTTATTTGCCATATCTATTGAAAGTGACAAATAAAATATAAAAAAATATCAAGTAGTTAAAAATTCAAAATTTTTAAAAAATTTCAAAGTGTTTGAATAAGGTTATGTCAACAAATGAGTTCATATAAGGTTACTAGATATGAACCTTAACGAATAAGGGAACCCTTTAGGAAACCCTTAAGCGTTTGCTTATTGAGTGACTATGAATAGCGTCTGTCCCTTAAGGGTTCCCTTAAGTATAAGTGAGGACTATGAATTCCGCCCTAAGAGTCTACATTGCGGCCTTAATATCTAGACGGCGTTGCGCGTAGTCGCGGCGAACTTAGCTGCATACGTACTATACATTAATTTTTGTACATTCGAAGGTATGTACAAGTACGAGTATGAATGTATAGTACGTATGTACGTATATCATTCAATATTTTTGGAAATATTTACGTCAACGATATTTTAAAACTTAATTAATAAAATAGTTTATGACGTTTATAGTGTAATATGCGCCTCTGACGTATTACTTTTATGTCGAATTCAACATTCAATTAATTCCAGGGGGGGGGGGGGTTTGAACCCCTAAAACCCCTATGTAGGTTCGCCCCTGAGTGAAAGGTATTAAAATTGTAATGAAAACCATTGCATTTGTAATGATTTTTGACTCTACTGCAACTGATGTAAAAGTTATTACATCTGTAATGAAAAATTTCATTGTGCTGTAATAAAATTAACAATTGGTTGGTAATAAAATCTGCCAGGAAGATAATTTGGCAATAATAGAAAAAATACCTTTTATTTTTTTACTTTTACTTCTATTTTATCCTTAAGTTCTGTTCCCCTATTTTAATTTTACCTTTTTACAATTTGCTTCTACTGGGAATTGAACCGGGGATATATCGTTTCGTAGTCCTACGTCCTACACCTAAACTATCTGCGATTACAAGTTTAGCGAATAAATTAGTCGTTTTATTTTTTGACAGTTTCATAATTATTACGCGCTCTTGTTAATTTCATGTACGAAATAATGAAAACTATAACACCATGCAATAATAAATTATTACAGGCTGTGGTAAAAATTACCTCAAACGCAATAAATGTAACTATCTTTACAAATATCATGCAATGATTTTTTTCATTACACTGCAATCATTTTTACAATAGGCCACAATAACTACATTGTAATCAATTTCACTACATTTTAATAACTTTCACTACAAATTTAGTGAAATTGTATGTTGTGAATTTCATTGTACGATTTTGTAGAATTCATTGCACATTTTCCTCTCCGTGTGCTGTCTAAATTGGAGCAGTTATCCAAATTCTAGCCAAGGTAGTAACATAACACGAGACAAATACTGTAAAGAGGATCATTGGATCGCTTTGATATTTTGTTTTACAAAATGAGTTTAATTAAATAGTAAAGAACTAAATTGAGATAAGTTATTTTAAAACTACAAATTGTCTGACCACACTTTATGCTCCCTTATCTATGTCACTGCGACCAAGAGCTGCCAAAATAACTTGATTCTATCTAATCTACTAAATCTGTCTAGTAGGTATATAACCGAAGGTGCCACAAATTATCCTCATTCCCGGGGCGGCGTAAACGCTAGAGTGGGCGCTACCGGTATAGATCTTCCTTGTTATCTATGTCCAATGTCCAAACATTTTCCAAGATATTTAGACCTAGGGAGTATGGGGTTCATTTCCATAACATAAGATGGATTTATCACGAATGGGGAAATTATCTTGTTGGACTCAAATGTTCGATTTCAAATTTAAATTTTTTTTGCAGTATCAGCTTATAAAGTATTACTGACAGTATGCTGTTCTTTTTAATTTAAAATAACATTTCTTAGATTTAAATCAACTAGACAACCTAATAGGTGACAAATGCATTGAAATCCGACGAAACCCAGAATGAGACCGAGATTGGTCTACAATTGTATGGAGACCGAATAAAAAGAACGCTGTTATTACTATACTACACCGTGTAGTAGTATGTAACTGCTTCCAAAGCGTTTTAACTGACGTGCTTTTCATCTGTATGTCATAGTTTATCTCAGACTCCAGGATATTTAATTTTCTAGTCTAACTAACTGGCAGCCCTCAAAACAGCTATAATTGCGGTTACATACATGTATGACCCACCCTTATACGTCATTGTATAAATCACTGCATTCGACATACTTTGTAGGTATGTTTTTTTTTTCTATCAGATTCGACCACAATTCCTATAACATGTATAGATAAATGTACATATTCTCCGGAAACTATAAAGATAATCCGTTCAGTCTTCGTGAAATAATCCGCGCGCCAACATAAAAACGATAGCTTTTCAAAAGCCCATCATCAACACAAAATCCGTCTGTCTATGCCTCTCTGCACTATTCCTATAGTATTGAGAAAGGATCGAAAAAGCAAAATCTCATACAAAGGCCAAGAGTTTTCCGTAGAAAAAGCAATGTGTATCGACGATTATGACCAGGGGATGTACTTGAAGTACACACTCTATACTCCCAAAGTCGCTTTCAAATCACACTTCCCCGGAGAAAATGGCAAACTCCACTTTATATCCTGTAACCACCCTTTTATGAATTTAATGCGCAGTAGAAATCAAACATGGAATAACGTTTCGTTCTCAATACAACTGGGAATGGGAGTTTGGGTGTTAGAAATATGATGACAGGACGTCGCTCGACAACGAAGGTTTTACTCTCTCTACCGGGGGCGCTTCTTCTGGTCGAGTGTTGAGCAACGTGTGTGGGTGGGGAAGGATGGGAAGGATGTATGAGTCTTTTAAATGGCGCGGTCTGCAGGTCTGATAAGAGTTCAAAAGTGTGTGTTTGCGCGCTACTAACTTTGCAATACTCGACACCATAATAATGTAAGCAGTGAGCTGATCAGATCCCCATTTAGAGTAGACTCTCTGTAAGTGGCGGAGTCTGGAAGTGAGATGTTGTCTGCTTTTGGCACAAGTTTGTGTGTGCAATCGAGCCCCCACGCTAATATCTTCAATTAAACTAACCGACTGTATCAGACAGTTTTGGAAAGTTTCTTCTTCCTTTTTTTGTTGTTGTTTTGATTTTGTTTTCATCCGTCTCGATTCACAGGACTTGGAAGCCTGGAAACTTTCTTCACTCCATATCCTATATGTTGTGCTAAAGTGTGCTCGAACTTGTTTGCACTTTTGCCCTCTTCTTCTATCGAAACATTCGCATCGTTTATCCCGTAACAAGCCCTAGAAGAAGTGTTAAAAGTCTTTCGTGACATCGTGCTCTTTGTGTATATGCTGGAAATGTGGATAATGTGCGATAAAGCAAAGTGATAATATGACACGAGTGCTCATTCTGCAGATTCAGAATCTCTTGTGTTTATTTTCGAGTGAGTGATGATGATTTACCAATTTATTTATTATTTACAGGTGTCGAGGTGCAAAAAGGACTCTTGGTAATGAAATGTTCCGCAGAGTGTTTGCGTGCGTAAACCCAACTCCGATGAATACGTTTCGTACTGACAACGATATGGGGTGGAATCATGCAAAAGCATCCCCGCATTCGGTGTAGTGATAAATATAAGCGCTCCCGTGACCTACCCTGTAGTTCCGGGCTTTTGTTTATTTTCGTAAATCGAAAAAGTGTTTGACTATCAGAAGCTCGTCTCTACAGGTATCTCACAGGGTAGAGTAATCAGCAACAAAATATAAATCAAAGATGATAGCAGAGCAACTTTATAGCAGTGAACACGTGTGAATATGTGACTGTGAGGATTAAATAATATGAACTTGCTGAAATTGAAATGCAAAAAAAAAATGTGTTTCGCAAATCGGGTTTTTGTTTTTAATAAAATGCAATAAAATAATGTACATATAGGTAAATTAAAAAAAAAAACTTCGTATAGTACCTAGTAAAAAAATTAAATTGCAATTTTTTTGACAAATACTTTTCTTCTGTGCACCTATTAAAAATTTCAAAAATATACAGTCTTCAGTATTTTTTTTTACAAAAAAGTGTGTTGATAGATGTTGTATTTTGCATTATGATTAAATGTTTTATTATTCTCTAAAAAAGTTTATACTGTGATTGGGGATTACGGCAAGTTATTATAAAAGTTTTACCTAGCACAGTTGTCTCATTATTCGTAATTTTTGTGATATTTTTTTTTTTTTAATTTTAATTAATTTATGATTCAAACTTGATGCTTTAGTGATTTAATGGAAATTCAAATTGCAAGTTACATTTTGGAAGAACGTTGCTGAGTATATTATAATTAATCCCTATTAATTTTAATTTAACAATACTCACAGATTTGTTTTAGAAATACAATAAAATGTTCATGGAAACTTGTTGTTTTTATAGCGGATACAGACTATTTTGTTCAAATTAAAAGCCGAAACGTTTGTTACTACTACAACATTATTTTTTATAATGCATATACAAGTATTTCGGGAGTAACTTGCTCCCTTCTTCAGTGCTTACGTTTCTTAGGATACAGACATATCCTGGATTTGAACTAAATAATTCCAGTACAACTCGGTTAAAATAAAATGAATCGGAACGATGGAAAATGACATTCTCGCGATCCACATGAAACAACACAACAAATCAAAAAGAATATACATACATATTTGGTGGCGATGGAAGATGGATACCCATCGCTACTTTCGGTGAAGAATGACCGCTACAGCACAAGATGAAGAATGACCTCCACTTTGTCTGAAAAAAATCAACAACTGATAGCACATGATTGTCAATCAATCATATGACAAATTGTACGAAAATTGCATGGAAATATCTTCCACACCTCCACTCGTCACATACAGCATCCAATCCATCTGACGATCAAAAAGATTGTATACAATCGTTTTGGCGACTCTTAGAAATACTTTTGAGCTCACGAGAACCCAGTTACTAACCACATTTAAGTGTAACTAAACCAAAACCTTAAGCCCAAAAAGAAGGCACACAATATTACTTTGTATTCCGTGTAAGATAAATCTAACTATGTACATAGCTCAGAAACAAAGTATGGTGCTCACTCACCAAGAAAATTCAGAAGCATAATATTTAAGAAGAACATAGTTTCTTATAGTAATTGGGCCCCGCTGAATCCAAATCCGTTGTCCGTTTTCGTCTACCTACACTGAACCAAATATTTCTTCATATGAACGAATTTTTTCTTCGTAAACTTTTGAATAAAATTTTTATTTGATTTGAATAATAATTTGTTCCATTGATAAAGTCCGGGTAGATTTTTGGAAAAAATTTGCATATTATTCAATATGAAAATTTGGTTTTTCGTTTTATCAAATTAACTAAATTTTCATCAGTTTTATTACTATTCGCTTACAATTTTTAATCAATTTGAAGAAATCGCACTTTGTAAAAGTTTTTCTTCGTATAGAATTATTCAAACTGACGATTTGTTTGCGCTAAATTATTGAAAGCAATTGTAAGATTGACAAAAGTTCGTCTAAATAACAAATTCACAATTTGTCAGATTCGTCAAAAGGATAAAACTTAATCAAATGGAAGAATAGCATCATTCTTATATTTTATATATATTATATTTTATCACAGTGAATAATTTAGTCATATTGATAAAATCAATTCTTCAATTCTTCTCTTTTACGAAAATTCTTCACACTGATGAATTTATAGTAACGCATTTTCTGTTTATTTTCGATTTTCTGAGTAATTTTTGCCTTTAAATTTTAATAGAAATCTCAATTCCAAAAATAAATTTTTTCATACAATTTGTCAGAAAGAAAAAAAATAAAAAGTGTCCTGGCCGAGTCTCAATAAGGCGTCCGCCATGCAGTGTGTATCAAGTAGTGCTTGTCTTGAGAACATTGGAAGTATATTTCCTTTCTGGCGCAATGACAGTGTGAGTGGACTGGCACGCAAGCGGACCGAGTTCGAATCCTGATTCTAACACAATGGGTAATATGGTTATTTGTATATAAAAAAGTGTTTAATAAATATTGTGAGAGTCTTGAAGACATATAATAATAAATGAAATTAGTTTCAATACGAATAAGACAAGACGCAATGTTAATTTTTATATTTAAAAAAAAATGAAAATTTCTTCATATTGACAAATTATTCATCAATTTCCAATAATTTCGTAATTATTCAATATGACTATGGTATTCTTCAATCCAAATAACAGCTTCATTGACCATATTTTGATGAAATATTCTTCATATTAAATGTAAATTCGTCGAATTTACGAATTTTTTGGTTCAGTGAGCGTGTGAGTCCTGTAAAGGACTGTTCGCAAGCGCGAACACTGGTCGATTTGCAGCATAATTTTTTTTATATGGACAAGACGTGTATGTATAAGTCGAATGCAATAGCAAAGCTGTAAATTGTGTTGATCTCAATTATTTTAAGTAGTTTTTTGTCTATGAGATAGTTGCGTCTCAAAGCGTTCCTCCTGTTCACGTCCATGAGCCACATGTGTCTCATAAATTTATGGGTGTGACACTACGTGGGCCATGACGATTCCTTTTTTCAGATAATGAAGGTGTTAATTTAATTACTTTGAACGAGTGAGAAGCGATTAGGTGCTCGCTGGCAGTATTTATACAGGGTGTCCCGTAACTGGTTAGCCATAGACCAATGGTAGACTCTACAGGATGTTCTAGGAAAAATGTCGCCAAAATTATTTCTCTAGCTTTTACCGTTAAGGAGTAATTGCCTTTTTTGTGATTCTTGTAAAAAAAACACGACTTTTTTCGAAAAACTCATATTTTCTAACTTCCACTTTAGCCAAATCAATATTTTTCATATCCTTCTGGAAGTACACAAAATTTCCAATAAAAGGACATATCGAACGTTTCGAACGGTTTCGTATCTTCCGAGATACGACGTTTTGAATTTTGCAGAAATGTAAATTTCATCTTTTAATGCCAAAACTAAACCCGAATTTCGTAACGGTACATTGTAGTGGCAAATCTGCAAAGTTCACAAAAGTTGGCCCAATTCCTAAGCTTTCGAACGGCATATAAGAATAAAGCACAGAATCATCCAGTTTGTGAATAATATGTGTAAAAGGGAAAAAAACATAGTCCGTAAGTGGAAGAAATCTTGCTTTTACGTGGAAATAGTTCAGTCATATAAGCATTTCCAACAGAAAAAAATACAGTAAGGCTACTTTTTTCTTGGTCTCGAATCAGTGGGGTCCCAGGAGTCTAAAACTCATTTTGCTAAAATAAATTTGATCGGAAAGGTCCCAAAAAGGACAAAAAAGGACACTATTTAATCCTTGACTGGAGGTCGGCATGCGGGGTATCATATCAAAAGCGACGCCGAGTACCTACATTACATATCCGGTGTTTGATTCCTATTTCAAAGACCCTCAACAGAATAAATCGCGTTTGAATGGACAATTTTCCTGTTTCCCGTAACTTATCATCTGTATCTTTTCAAAGCCATAACTACGCGAATAATTCAAGTTGCCACTTCCTTTTTCATTTTTTAGAATCTAAGATTCTATCATTAAATTTGCTAAGGAAAAATTTGATCGGAAAACTCTGAAAAAGGACATAAAAGGACACTAATTAATACCTGACAAATTAAATCCTTTAGACGATGAAAGTGAAAAATACTTTCACAATATTAATATGTACACAGCGAACCTTTGTACAAATAATTCAATACATAAAATAAATTTGTTTATACTTACCGTTATAATTAGTAAAGTAGCATATACAATAGTAGCGAAAAGTATTTTTCCATAATGCATAACAACCAAGTCTATGCTTGATGTAAAAATCTTACTTAGTTTTCAAGATCGAAGTCGGTTTGGTACATTTGCAGACTATGGTTTTTATTTCATTTATACGTATTATTCAGAACCTGGATGACTCTGTGCTTTATTCTTATATGCCGTTCGAAAGCTAAGATACTACGCCAACTTTTGTCAACTTTGCAGACTGCCACTACAGTGTACCGTTACGAAATTCGGGTTTAATTTTGACATTAAAAATTGAAATTGACACTTCTGCAAAATTCAAAACGTCGTATCTCGGAAGATGCGAAACCGTTCGAAACGTTCGATATGCCCTTTTATTGGAAATTTTGTGTACTTTCAGAAGAGTATGACAAACATTGATTTGACTAAAGTGGAAGCTAGAAAATAGGAGTTTTTCGAAAAAAAAAAGGCAATTACTCCTTAACGGTTAAAGCTAGAGAAATAATTTTGGCGACATTTTTCCTAAAACATCCTGTAGAGTCTACCATTGGTCTATGGCTAACCAGTTGCGGGACACCCTGTATATGGGTCTTTCGGACGATTGAACGGTTGGAGTTGGGACAACTGTTAACTGGCACGGACTGCATTTTCCTTTATAACCCTATCTTTCAGGCCTCCGACATGGCTTTTATTTTGACTTATTACTTCCAGCTTCCACAAGTGCAACCCAAAATGCAGCATCATCCCCTTTCACTCTGGGTCACACGTGTTTGGAAGTGCATGCCACACATATGTCTGATCAAACAGACGGGTTATTACGCCCGCCAGTAGTTTTTTTCCAACCCGTGTCACTCCACTTTAGATAGGTACTATTTAGCAATACTACTAAGGTCGTGCGGGCTTCGAAGTACAAACTAGCCAGGAATCGGTATCACTAAGCTAGTCTGATTTTAATATTCTTGGATATTATGGAATCTTAACCTGGAATTTAGATTCCCATTTTGCATGCCATAGTCATCCGATATGGCTTGACATCTTATTTCTTAGTAAAGCGTCTTTTTGCAACTTATTTTATTGGATTATCACATACCTTTAGCGGGCACCTTTTAAATGGATAATAGGAATACATAACTTGATAAAAAAGTGACAATTTTATCGCTCCTTTGCTGAGTAGAGGTAGATTCTTATACAGATTTTATGAACTGCAATGTTTACAATAAGACTTTTTTTTGTCTCCATTATTATTACGCCCGCACTCCGAAAATCCCTTGTTTTTTTTGCTTCATGAGGCACATGTGACTCATACACACGACGGAGGGAATAGTGATAATTATTTCTGATACATATCAAAGCTCCCCAAAAAGGAAAATCTAATAATGCGCTACAATAAGCAATGTTGTGCTCCATAAATAAATCCAAAGGAAAAAGATAAGCTACCTATATAAATCTTATGCTGCATATAGATAGGCCAGTGTTCGCACTTGCGAACAGTAATGTTTTCTCCTATCTACATAGCATGCGATACAAACTATTTCGGAATTATGTCATCCATCACAAAGTAGGACATCTTAATTTTATGTTTTTCACAAAACTAACAAACAAACCATGATTACTGACTACTTTCTTAATAATATTTACAATATATTTTTTTTTAAATATACCATTGAATTATGACATAAGTAACTGTTCGCGCGAACACCGGTTCAAAATGGGTTAAGACAACTACCCGGAGTGGAAAATTATCAAGACATTTATTTAATTTTTAATGGCAGCGTTTTTTTAAGCAAAATAAAAAGAATTACATTAGATGCATTGAACGAACGAAATTCACTGGAAAAACACTGAAATAGTAATATACGTACGACTTACCTTCCATACCGAACCCTTTCACCACTAAATAGACTGTCTATATGCGAAATGAGAATCAAATTCATTTGGAGTTCAAATCTAATAATAAGCCACACTTAAATAGACCACTGTAACATTATTTTTCAATTCGGCGTCCAGAAACTACCGCATAAGCGCACTGGAAAATAAATCCTCGTGTGTTTTTTCTGCAAAAATAAATATACAGGGCATACCCCGAGTTCTAAGCCCAACAGCTGTCAATGCCATTTAAAGATTTTTTTCACGCCTATTAGAATGCAAAAATAAAACTCGATATCAAATTACTGTCCACAGCCAAGTGATTTTTACAGAGCTTCAAAGTTGAAATTTTTGTGATTTAACCCTAAAATCAATTCATTTTCCATCTCAATTTTCTCCTTTAACGTAGTGCTCCGATTCCTTCCGTCATTATATTTGTTTTGAGGCTTCACTAGAAACACACTTAGGTAAAGCTTGGTTAAGATTGGTTCATAAGGAGAACAGTTTTTGGTAAGAAACTATTTTTTTTATATTTTTTTCTTGGTCTCTATTGCAGCCACACGATGACACCATGGTCCGATTCCATTCGTTCCAAAATAAATACAGCGAATAAAAAAATACACTTTTTTACAAAATTTCAGCCCGATAGCTTCAAAACTTAGGGCCTAGTTGGCATAGAAACAGACAGACAGACGCACATCGCCCAATCGATTTCTCTGAAATTGTAATATTTCACATTGATCAAATTAATAGGTATACATATACAAGGTGGCCCATTTAAAGTGAACTAGTGTAAACCCTGCATAACTTTTTTATTTTTAAATATTTTTTTTCTGATATTTGCCAAGAATAAACTAGACACATGGGAGATATATTTACACTACTTTCCAGATAGGTAGGCATTGAGGAAGGGTCGATTTAGGTATAGGGTTTATAAAAGAGTTTATTTTTGAACCATTTCATTCACAAAAGGTACGTATGCGGACAGGTAGAATGGAATTTTGCAAACGATTCATTAACTCAATGTTTAAAAGGTAATTACTGCCAAAATTGTCATTATTAGACAAATTATTTAGAAATTAAGTCGTAAAACTACGTCAGGTAATGAAATGACACCATAATAACAAACAATTTCCATACCGCTGCAGCCACAATGGAGATTTTAACGGACGTTTTCGGCAAAAGAGTCGTTTCCAGAGGATCTGCAATTAGCTGGCCGGCTAGATCTCTAGACTTAACTCCACTAGATTTTTTTTTCTGTGGGGATACACATATCTCCCAAGTGTCTATTTTTTATGGGAAAATTTCAAAAAAAGTTATTCATGGTTTACACTAGTTCACTTTAAATGGGCCACCCTCTATAGTTTTTATACTCAGAGGTGCGTTGCAAACTTCATGACAAAGTAACGGGTATACAAATTGGTGTACTTCAGTATCACACTCTTTTGATAATTTCGTTAATGATGGCAATAGCAAATCAAAAAGGAAAAGTCATATACACACATCAAGATTTCAAAATTACCATTATGTAATTTATATTGTTCGTACCACAATAAACTTTGGATGAAAAATACAAAAAGAAGTTTGTTTGCATTTAATCTGGAAAATCTGGACTTTTTTTCAGTGTTGCAGAGTTATTGGAGTTATTGGCTGATTACACATATCAATCGACAAGAATCTAATAAATATTTAATATATTTATTTCGAAATGAAAAACAAATATCATACCAGAATAATGAGTAAAGGGCACAACAGAACGCTTACACTACGTGCCGAACACCTGTCAAAGATAGTTCTATGGGGTTTGTATGCAAACGCACAGAACGCACGTAACGAAACGGAACATTTCGAAACACTTTCCGAAATGTTGTTTTGAATTAGGTTGGCGTTTTGTTTCGTCTTGTCAGTCGAGTTTCGGGATATATTTTTTTCGTTTTTGTTTAGGTGGAAACAAAATAAGCATTTATTTCCCCACCCATCTACGTCTATTTCTTTTTTATATCTTTCCTAAATTTTACAAAGTGCATAGTTTCAAATTTGACGTTTCGGAACGGAACGTAAGTGGGTATCTAATGAACGCCACGGAAAGAAACGGCACGTAACGTAACGTAAACGTTCTGGTTTGCCTTTAACGTCGCATTGTTGGCAGCAATAAAAGCATTAGTAAGGCAAAAAAAACCCGACCAGTGACACTGAAAAGGAAGGGATCAATCACACATATTGTACAGGTTTTTTAGTACGACTATACAGGGTTACTGGTAAAGCCTTACTGACATCGAGAGTGCAATTTTTGTCCACTGCGATTTTTTCAATGAAAATGTATTCTTATTGTCGTGGAATATGTGGGGAATACTGGGGATTTCCGTACAATTCGAAAACAGTTCCATATTTTTTCTCGGCCATTTTATGTATTTTTTCCGATTCCCCGGTTATTTCATCGTGGAATGTCAAATGACCGGGGAATCGAAAAATAATACATAAAATGACCGAGGAGAATTATGCAACCGGGATTGTAGCTTATGGAATTCCCCAGCATTCCCTATACATATTCCAGGACAATAAGAATACATATTTATTGAAAAAATCGCAGCGGACAAAAATTTCACTCTCGATGTATACTAGGCTTCACTCGGCGTCAGGGTTTCGACTAATTTTATCGGGACTGTAGAGGATTTTCTTTCAATACATTTAATAATAATATAAAATTGAATTGAGTTTTCCGAGAGAAAGTTATTATCTCATGAAAAATGTAATGAGGGCAAGTCTCCTCAATCATCTCTCGCTAGCGCTTATTCTCCTGAATCAATTTCAGTCAAATATTTACATTTCAGGTTAAAGAACCGTCCGTGACAGTAACAGTATTGCATCGGCGTTAATTTTAAAATTATCCAAATCAAGGAAATTTTAATTGAATTTTGTATTGAAAATAAAAATAAACTACCAATAAAAAGCAAGACTAAGGGACAGCTTCCAGAATCTAGATCGGGGGCTAATGTAGGATGCTTTATTGGAGTGCCAAGAAACAAGGCACATAGCCATAGGATTTAGGATTATAGGATTATTAACCCTTTATATCCCAACGTTGTAAATTTACAACACGTTACAAATACTATTATGGCTAAATGTACAATTTTGCTAAACAAAATTGGCGTTACTTGATTTATTATGCCATTCACTGTGTTTTCTCTTTATAAAAAAAAAATTTAATCGAAAAAAAGTGTTTTTGATAAAAATATGCATGAACATGTCTTTGTGGTTTTAAAACAACACCGGGACTTGAGGGTGTCGATTCCATGATACTTTTGTGAAAGACGTGTATCAAAAGTCCACGCCAATAATGAATTGTACACAGTAAATATGTATGGTTATTTACTTAAAAGTGTAGTAATATCCGTAGATGAAACATTTCAGCGATTTCACCCCCTTGAAGCTTTTTGTATAATGGGGGAGGGGGGTTCGATTTGTCAATAATCAATAATAAGATTCATATTATTGAGGAGTCGAAAACCACCACACAATTTGAAATTAAACATTTATCATGCATTTTTATGTTATTTAGAATGGTCATACATTAATGAATCGACACGCTTTGTTCCATAAGAATTATGAATGAACAATAAGAATGTCAGCTTGTGTCCTTTGTATGCATTTTATTGCATTTTTGTCAATTTCCATTTGATCCGGTAGTATTATAAATTAGGAGCAGATATTGGATATTTATAGTATGTAATATAATCCTGTAGGTGCTCCCACCACTGATTTTTCCTCAGCCGAAAAGGTACCTGAGGGTTACTACAACGGGACTACCCCTAAATTGGTCGGGTTGAATTTCGCGCCTGAATTCCTATCTATCTCTATAATAGGCCCGGACGGTGGTGGTGGCCTTTCGAAGAGGATAACGTGCTTCGGTATCCCCCCGACCCCATGCCTCGAAAAGCCCCATTTCGAGGGCATTATAAGACAACTCTAATGCAGTCCGCAGACATGCTGATCCGCACACGCCTTTCGACAGTTACTACAACAATATTCTGAAGGTAACTAGCAAGGATTTTGGGCAAGTATTTGTATCAACATGTCCTTGAATGAGAAATTAAATTACCCTGATTATTCAAAAGGATCCGATAACTCAGGGGCGGCGCATAAGGGCCCGCAGGGCCCGCGTCGCGGGGGGGCCCACGAGATTTAGGAGCCCAAAAGCCACATGAAAGATTTCTCGAACCATAAAAACAGCACGACTGCGAAAAACAACACTTCGACATAGATATTTTTTGTAGAAAAGAAGGGATACACTTTTCTTTCAACAGGTCCCTTGGTTAAATACATTTAATATGTCCTGAAATCTTTGAAAGTTCATGAGACAATCCGGATCCTCAAATTGCTGCGCTATTTGCTGTAACTGCAGCCGCGGTTTGCAATCCGACCCACTCTGTTCCTTGCCCGCAGTATACCATATGGGCAAAAAGATTCTTTCGGTCCCTCTGCAAAAAAACTATTTAAAAAAATGTTAGTTGATAGTACCTTTTCTAAACTTTCGGACAAAATTCCAATCCACATTATCATGAACTGTCGAACACGAACAAAATAGTTTGAGAGTGGTACTAAACTTAGTTCAAACTAGTTAGTACGGCCTGTATATGTCGTTGAAGACTAAAATATTTGATCTTGCTTGCGGTATATACACGGTCATTAGGGCTGTGGTGCAGAGGCCACATTTGGTTTGAAAGGAGTCTTGCCAAGATTGCTGTATTAATTATACTTAATATTAAGTACAATCCTTCTTTAAATTGAAAGATTTAAATTAGAGCACATTTAAATTTAAAGCTGAAAAAAGGGATAAAATTAATAACATGTCGCTTTTTTCAATTGTCTAGCAAGTTACAAACTTAGGCCGCCCACACACGAAGCGGCCGAATCAATTTTTTTGATTCTTCGTTCTGGAAAATTCATACATGTTCTTCGATTTTGACAGAACGAAACGTATAAGAATGTAAAGAGTCAAAGTCGCTCTTAGCAAAGTTATTTTAGTACGACGTTATTAATTTTAGTGGAAACACTGTAACGTCAAAATCATATTTCAAAAGGGGTGGTTTAAGGTCGAGTGACACTTTCTAGTCATCAGTCACAGTCATTTTCCATACAAGTTCAGATTGTCAGTTAATTGATTAACTGGCAATCTGTCAATTTGTATGGGAAATAACGGTGACTGATGACTGAAAAGTTTGGATCGGCCTTCAGGAGTGTTTTCGATTGATTAAGGAGGTTTTCACACTTAGGGCTAGATTACGATTAGATAATCTGTGCAAATTACTTAATTTGAGCTGAGATATTCCATACATTTTTAAATTCACCACACCTCAGATTACGTAATCTGGCCAGATTAAGTACAAGTGTGAAAACCTCCTAATCAATCGAAAGCACAGTGAAATTTCACTGTGCTTTTTTTCTGAGTGTAGGGGGCCCACTCAAGAAGTTGGCGGGAGGGCCCCGAGTGAAGTTGTTCCGCCACTGGATAACTGTACTAGAAATGTATTCATTTTCAAATCTGTCGGAAACATACAAGAAAAGAAAGCTGACTACTTGGAAATAGACGATTTGACCTCAAGTTCACCTCTACTAAGGATAATACAGTATACAGTATCAGTTACCCCAAATATTTAATCATTTTTTAGATCTTTTAGTATAATTACGGTGTACACATATTGGTATAGGGTTATCCTGTAAGGACAAAAACGACCTTTAACACGACTTTAATAATATTACAATTACACTAATATTCAAACACATTTTTTCAGGTTTTTAGCACTTGTTCAGTATTGTTTTTTCGAGATTTTTAGTACCAGTTCAGTACCCAAAAAAAATATTTTCAGTTTTGGCCTCAAATTTCGAATCTGCGATCTTACCTTACCTTAGTCTTATTACGCCAATTATGGACGAGTATTTCCCCAAGAAAACTCATGGTACCATTCTGAATCAATAAGTGTAAAAAAAAAACATTACTGAGTTGCTAAAAACCTGAACAAAACTGGTGTTAAAAAAAAACGTACGTATCTTTTTTCTGTACTTGCCAATAAATAGGCGCGCCGATTAAGTTATAGGAACAAAGTAAAAGATTTACAGAAAAAAAATAACTTTTCCCCCCTTTTGGGAACAAATGATGCAACTTCCGATTATATGCATTGACACTAAATGCGAAGAATATTTCCATTCAAATAAGACCATTGAAAACATTTCGGGAGGAGTCCGGACCCCAAGGAACCTTCCTCTGGCTACGTCCCTGGAAGAAACACGCGAAGAAAATCGGTCGTTAGACAAAGTTGAATCTACAGACAAAACCTGGTTGGCAGTTGATGTCGGTCTGTTCTGTCATGAGAATAAGAATAAAAAAAAGGCTTTAACCTTCCGTTAGACGCAATGCATCTGACAGATGCCTCGCATTCTTTTTTTTCCATAACTTTTCTATTGCGAATTCCACTTTCTAGCTCATAGTAGCTTCGTATACCGAGTAGGAAAACATTTCAGTCTGAATGTGATAATTGTGAGGTCCTTTGGCTTTACGTAGCAGGCTCGAGCATCTATTAGATGCATTGCAAGCACTCGTGTAAGTGATTTGTATTGATATAGGCGCGGCAGTACCTATAGGATAAAAAAAGATTTACTACAGGTTAAAAACTTTTAGTGTTACACTTTTACAGCTTTGTTTTACCATTAAAGTCCATTTTAAAATTTAATTATGCTAAGAAAGCTGTAAAACTGCAATTATGTAAGACAATTTCAAAAAGTCTCATTTTTTAAGACTTTTTTTTCGATAAAATAAATATTATTAACATAGTCGATTTTTTTATTTTGATATTGACTATTGGTATGACAAGGCTTCAAATTTTCAGATAATGAAGAAAAAGATATTCATTACCTTACAACTGGATGACAAAGTTGGCATTACATTTTTTATTGCGACTAACGGAAGGTTAAGTACAACATTCATTATTCCTTGTCTTGCTTCTCTCTCTCTCTGTCTCTCTCCTAGAAAACGGGTGTTCTCTTTGCAGACAGGCCCACTGAGGAAATTTTGGGCTTCTCATACGGCACCTTGTGGCGTATTTTGCCTCTGGATTTGTATCTATCTTCATCCGTATAACTCACTCTTGAAGTTAGGCCGGCGGATCATCTTTTTCGCTGGGAATACGCCGTTTAGGTGCTTGGCTGTTGATCCCGATGTCGCTTGGTCGCACCGAGATCATTGCGGGGATACGCAAAAAAAAAACCTGTTTATGTGAACAATCCTCAAACTCTGGAGCATTTATCGAAGATCGCGTGATTCCGACAAGCATACCATCTACGAGGTTACTGTCTAAGGGTCACCTAGCCTAGTGGCTTTATACCCTGGTCCTTGCGTAAGCGGTTTGGACCTCCAGCTTGTTTACTGACTAGGATCTTGTAGTCAGATGGGGATTTCTCCATCCGGTGAATGCATTCACCTTCAGGAACCCAACCCCGGGGCTGCATCAACAGCTCGATGTCTTGCTTAACAACCGACAGCCCCCTCGAGACCAACGCCAAGATGGGAAGGGACCATGGTCCCCTGGGCTCGCCCATCCCCGAGGTACACTATTCGCTATGGACTTCTCCATAGCAGGTGTGATCCTCCTTCGGCCCCCTATTGGTTAAGCCTTACGGCGAATTCGGGCATGCACACCCCAGGCTCGTTGGACCTGTGACTCCGCGTCTGTGCAGACAACGAAGCGCTGCTTTTCACCTCCAGGCGGCCCCTTCAGTTTACTAGTCAGCAATGCGACTCAGGCAGTGTGGTCATCAATCCACAAACTAGCTAGATATAGGCGCGTAGGCATTTTCCACCAAGGCCGTTCTCCCTAGCTAGCCCCTTCTCGACTCGGGTCATGCGGAGCCGTCACCTCCGAAGCTCACACGACTTCCGTATGATGCACCCCCCCACCGGGGGACATCAAAATCGTGCTAGGCCTTTAGTGCTTCCCTCCCGCAAACTATGGGGGGAGGTAGGCACGCCAAGAGCCACCCGTGCATAACTCAGGAGCACGGGACCGTTAACGCCCGAATGGTCTTTGTACAGATCCTCGCCATGGCGTATCAACTGTACCAGGGGCCCCCTTGCGCTACTAGGTCCGTGGTGTCGTAAGTCACCAAAGATCCCTGTCCGACTACAAACAGCCTTCCAAGCTGAGTGTCACACGGACACAGACCCCCCTGCGGGACGTGATTCCGACAATTGGAAGTAAACAATCGAGGCGACCAAGGCCCGACGTCGGGCTATCGTGCCGTAAAGAAGAAGAAAAGGGGATTTTTAGGCAAGCTATCTGGGCTTTGCATCCAATTTGGATCACAGTCGAGATAAGGAAATTATCGATGAGGACAAACTTCTCTGGAATCATTACATTGTCCTCAGATTGATGCTTTCCAACCATTTATATGATTCAGTATCATTTAATTTTTTTTATCTAGTTGCTCTAGAATTTTTCGGGAATATACTTTTAGGGACATACAGACACGCATTCCAATAAGAAGCGAACTTATTAAAAATATGATCTCCTCAGAACCCCAAGAGACTAGATCATGTATACGAGCGTACAAAACTATTTCAAGTGCGCTTATTCAAAATTTAGTAACGCATCTCTCCAAATGTACACTCATCCATAAAGAACTTTCATAATGTCTGCCAGTTCACATATTTTCCATTACACTAGCAAAAAACCAAAAATCGAATAGTGGTCTCTAGTGGAAAATATTTTATCTACAATCCAGGCGAGATCCTTGCTATATTTGAGTATACATTATGTTTGCAAGGACTCAGTATCAGTTGCGTTCATCTGAGCTCATACGTTCATATCATACGTACGAGTTTATGTAAGAGTATGCATGCATGACTTTTTCTTCTGCTTCTTCTACTACACTATATGAATGGCTTACTTCCACTTTTGCGGTTGTCGCTGTAACTTCACTTGTCTGCCATTGAAGCCAACTAACTCATCATCATATCACAGGGGTTGAACAAAATGACAAAAACTTTTAAGTGTGTAATGAATTATTAATGCGCTCTGTATATATAAATTTCTCTCTGGTTTTACAGACAAAATGTATTTTTGAAAAGTTGAACACGCCATCATCAAGCAAGAGCAAAGTAGCAAGTCCTCGACGTTTGCCGCCAACATACAAGACCAACCATAGAACTCCAGAACCAACAAAAGAGACACTTTTCCGTGTGGATGAAACAAAATGGAGAATATATTCAGTAAAAAGGGGTTTCAGTTAAGAATACTAATTATGAATATAAATGGAGGTGCGGGTAGTGTGTACAGTGTATACTCGTACACGATGTATACTTATGGTGTATGGGAAATAGAATTTATAAATTACGGCAATTTTGCATGACATTATGTTATGCTATGGCTTAAGTTAGAGGAATTAGGAAAATATGATCTTTATTTTTTTTTTCAAGGAGGATACTTAGGTACGTTCGCTTGAATGCTTAAAGATATAAACTTTGTATGTTTTGTATAATTGATGTTTACGTTTTATAATTTTATGGGTATTAAAGAGAACTTTTTTGGGAGATTCCAATATTAGGTAGGCTCTACAAATGCCAGCTTTTTAAATAAAAAAAGGTTTTGTGTAAAGTTCAACTAGAACTGAAAAGTTAAGGCCGTACCTACCTAAGCTGTTAACTTCAATGCCGTGGACTAGTTATATTGCACCACTGGTACTTTTGACAGTGATAAATCAATCAAAAGTCCTTGAATTCGAGAAAGGAACAAACTCTTCTTGGCAATTTTAAATCGGCAAACAACTGAATTTGATATTTGAATAGAGCTGAATAGTCAGTTGATTACTGGTGTATTAAATAGTCGTTAATTTATAATGGAATTCCATTTAAGGCGCGTTTTTTTCATGAAGGTCTGAATAACAACAACACGATCGCGAGTAACATTCCGGTTGGGCGCTAAGACCAGCTCTTCACACAATGTTGTTGTAGATTTGAATTTATTATACATACCCTCCCCACTCCTAACGATTATGATGTTGGAAAAATTGAATGAAATCATGCCCATGCCTCTGAATACGCTTTAGGTATATGAACAAAAATTTTCCCTGTATGCCCTTGGACCTCTTTTTGTGATTTTCTTCCATTTGTTCCTTTGTGATTTTTTTAGGGTCGTATTTTCGAACGGCTGTAACTTCTGAACGCAGACAGCTAGGACTCTGAACATTTTAGCAAAATGTTAAAGGGTATATGTACTAACTTTGTCATGAAGTTTGTAACGTATTGAAAGAAGCATATGACCCCCCCCCCTTGCCAAATTACTAAAACAATCATTTCAGCGTTAAGTGCTCATTGTGTGCTATACCGGCATTTAAAAATGGTGTGCTAGTATAAAAATATTAACAATTCAAGAAATATAATAAATCAGTTATATTGCTTACTTTTTTCAAACCCATGTTAATGTAACGGTCTGGTTCTAGCACATATGTACCAAATTTTTTTTTTTACCTGACAGTTGAAAAAATATTAGTTGTTCGAAATGGGGGGTGCAGAATAACGTTCATCATCAATCTAAAAATACCTTACTATCATTTTTCACCCACTGTAACTGCAAATCTTAATATTTCGCAAATTTTCTTTTGGCCTTGCAACAGCAACAAAATGCTCTATTACCTCCACCCCAAGCCGAAAAAATAACTGTTTTGTGTTGAGAGAAATGTAACCTTCTTTGTGGAACCGAGAGATCAAGTTCATGGTTTCACCTAAATTCAAATAGCAGCACTGGTCTGTAAAAAAAAATTGCCCAGCCTTTAGCCCAGTGTGCGAGTTTTGTTTTAATCCTTCGCGGAAATAAGAACACTTTTTGTAGTTTAGTTTAAATTCATTTATTCACAATACCTTCGCGGAAATAATGATTAACAGAATAATATACTAAACAGTGGTATAGCGGCTAGGCACAACTGCGAGTGTAGATACGTATCTGAGTGTATTTATAATGTCAATTATGCTTATTTGACAATAAAATATGTATTGCAATTGATTTATTGATTATTTGGTATCCGATTGCATTTGCCTGACTAAGGTGTTTACTTGTTCAAGTAAAGTCTGGAATTGGGCGGATGCAATCGGAGACTCTGTGGGTGTGAATGAACTCGGATACGTAACTGCCCCCTTGTTTAAATTAGGATCCTCCTGGATCTTCGTGTTAATATCTATTTTAACTTTATTTTTATTTCTGATATACAATATGATAACTAGGCTTAGGGCTATTATAATTAACAATATTACAAATGTATTTATTCCGTAAGATAAGTTTTTATGAAATTGTAGTTCTTCAATGTGATTGGTGTTTTTTGTGTTTATTATTGTAATTTCGTCTAATGTTAATTTATCCGTAAATCCAGTAAAATTTTGATTTGTGTTATAAGTAAAACGTTGTTTGAATGTATGTTTAGTATTTGAAAAATAATGATTTAGAATTTGGATGGTACAATTGTTTACATGAATTAATGAGTTTTTGTTTAATGTTAATTTTCTTTCATCACAATTTTGACTTACATTTAAATGGATTGCATTTTTTACGATAACAGTTTCTTCGTCTAATTGGATAATTTCGGTTATATTATTTTTGATAAGTTTACAATTATTATAGTATATACAATGTTTGCTTATTTGCATTTCATTGAAGAATTTTGTTTCTTCGTATTTATAACTAATTCCATTATTGCTAAATACAATTTCAATAGGAGAGTCTATCTCTCTATTTAATTTATTTGGAATAGGAAGAATTGCTTTAAGTTGGACTTGAATAAATGAGGTGGGTACTTTAATCGCAAAAGCAAGTAGGTTATTCTTAATTGTTGCTAAGCCTAATTTAATACATTGCATTTTATTTAAATCTATTTGGTATGTTTGTATTTCTTCGTCAGTAAAAATATTTGGGTGTAAAATATGCGTTTTAGCGGATGCTATATTTTCGAGAATATGTTTAACTTTTGACTTTAGTATACTGAATTTAAACATTTGGTCTAAAAATAAATTTGTGTTTCGAGTTGATGAGATAAGATTATTTACGTTACTTAGAATAATTTTTCTGTCGTTTTCAATTACATTTTTCAACATTTTTAGAGTATCGTTAAAATTACTGTTTATTGTAACTTGTCTGTTTAAGTTCGTAATGGCGTTATGTGTATTCGTCTCAATAGTTTTTAAGTGGTCGTCAATGTCTATCCTGTCTTGTTCGTCCATTGTGCCAAAAAGCCATTTGTGAGCAGTGCCCACTAAATTTATGAGTCCTCTTTTATTGCGTTTACTAATTGTCGTTTGATTAGGTAATATAGTTTTAATTTTTGTTTCTAAATGATTTAATTCGCTTAGTAGTAAGTCTTTATGTTCTGTGTCTAGAGCAAAACCACCTTCACTAGAAGCCGGGAAGCAGCAATACATGCACACAAAACGAGCCTATGAACATGTCGTATATACGTTGCACGATGCACTAACACAAGCACAGCGCATGTAAAAAAACCGTGTCTGCTCTGATAAAAATCGCGAAAACATGTGGAAAATTCACTTTTTGTCGGGATTTTGTTCTTTCACTGCATTCTAGACACTTTAATTCACGACACATTCCACTTTTCGCGACGAAAATCGACCGGGAACCAATACTTTTCGTGTAAAGTTTGTCGCGACCCAACCCGATTTGCCTTTACCGCAATGTAAATTTTCGATCTGAACAGGCCTATGATTTGGCGCTTAAGTATATGAACGTGTTCTGCTTCCGGGCTTTGTATAAAGATGGTTTTGGTCTAGAGATAGTATATTTGCTGTCAATGTTTTTGTTATGTTTAGAATTTCGTTAGTGTCAATAATATGTACTATTAGGTCAGTTGTGTTTACTATGGATACTTCATCCAATTGTACCTCAGTATATCCTGTCTGGTCCGTAATTTCGTGGATGTTGAGGAATCCGTTAGTTGTTGTGACCAATAAGAGAACCATGAGTAAAGTTCGAATAATCTGGAGAGAGTAATGAGTTTAATCAGAGTAGATTTAAGTATGTAAATTGATTAAGTAGATTATTGTAACAATTTTTCTTGTGTTATTTCTACTATCATTTTATTCCTAAAGTAGGGCATATCTTCCTGAGAGAACGATAGCTCAGCGTCTCTACCTAAAAACTCTGCAATAGTGCAAGCGAATACTCCACAATCGTAATTGTTCGTTTGCTTCGGAGTGTCTGCCACACTTTCTTTGATGAAGTTTGAAGTAATGCAGGGTTGCTGTTTCTTATTCATATGTTCGTCCAGGAGATATCTTTCAACAGTATTCAGGATATTGGGATTAGGTATACCAAATGAGTCATAATATTTTATACTCTTATCTCTAAAATCTATAATGCACATACACCAATGAGCATTAGTTTCGTTGACTGGAATGATTACTAAATCATATGAGAAAATATCAACCTTTCGGGTCCACCTTTCCACAGCTTCATAACCTAGACGTAGTAGTGTTGGTACGAAAAATGTGTTCATCGTATAGGATTTCGGGAGTTGTCTATCCCCACACTTTTCACTACGTTCGCCTATCAAATTTAGGTAAAAGTTTACGACCTGATCGTTTAGCCAAGAGTTTTCGGATAACGTATTTATATCTCTTCTTGTAATGTTGAGCTTAAATTTCGGCGTTAATATTTCATCAGCCGGTCCACCTATTAGAGCATTTTGAACAATAGTTTTTTGTTCGTCAGTTAGTATGGGTCTTACGTTGGTAACTTTCGCAAATTTTGGTTCTCGTTTTATGTTTGTGGGATGTACATTTCCCAATTTTGCCTTCCTATATTTAGGCTGTTCTTTGTGACGAAGAGCCCTGTAATTTTTAATGAAGCCGGTCGAACGAGTCTCTGAATAATTTTCGCGTTTTTTGTTTAGTTTGTTCAATTTTTTCTCTTTAGTAATTTTGATATTTTCATGAACTTTTTCGAAATCTACTTTTCTAAATTGAATGTCATGGGGTGTATATTTTGTGGTGGAGTGAAACCTATTGTTATATATCTGCACAGCATGCTGGATTATTCTTTTTGGTGCAACTTTCGATTGCTTAAAAATGAGCAACCTGAATTTTTCCGCTAGGGTTTTATGAAATCTTTCCACATCTGCATTTCCTGTGTGACTGTGTGGCTTAGTTATATGTAATGAAACACCTTCAGTTTTAAGAAATTCCTTAATTTGAAAAGCACTGAAATCATTGTCACCTACAAGTTTTTTTGGTTTCCCATTTCGGGTGAAGTGTTCTTCAAGGCATTCAACAATGGTTAATTGGTTTTTGTCCGAAAGATAGTATACAGTTCCGAATTTTGAAAATTTGTCTAAAATAGTTAGGAAATTGTGTTTCATTATTACGTAAATATCAACATGTACTATATCATTAATATCGCTAGGTGTCTCTGTGATTTTGAATTTGGGTTTAATAGGGTTTCGGTCATATTTGACTTCTGAACATATTTCGCACTGGTTTATAACTTTCTGGATCATTTCTAGTAGGTTTGGATAATAAATTTTGTTCTTGATAGTGTTGAAGGTTTCTTGAATACCTGAATGCATACTTTCTCTAGTGTGATATATCGATATTTGTTTAATTAGTTCCTCCTCGGTTTTAATGTCTTGGGCTCGAGTTGTACAACGAATGAATTTGATTGTATTATCATTTGAAAACATTTCCCTAAGCTTTTGTTGAACCTTGTTATACTGGCAATCAGGGATTTCAGAAAATATACCCGTTATACCTTTCTTGATATACCTTCTGAGAATATCATGTAGATTATCGAAATCATATTCTGCCAAATATAGGATTCGTCTTCGGTGAATATATTCAAATTCCCGGATTTTATTATTGGTGAGAATGATCTGTGTTCTATACTTATTCACAATCCCGTCTTCAATGGGAATATGATCTTGTAGTTCCTCCCTTGCCGAGTGAATTGTAGCCATAGTGACATCATCTTCTTCTTCTTCGTTATTGAAAACGCCGAAGTCCGAATAAGAGTTTGTTTTTGCGTCCGAGTCATTTTCTGTTTCGTTCGTATTGTTTGTACCGTTCGAGTAGTGACTTCTGCTTAAAAAGTCGGCTACATAATTTTCTTTTCCCTTCAAATATTCTATACTATACTGGTATTCTCCTAGCTTAAGTAGCCATCGTTGATGTCGAGGCGATAAATCTTTGCCTTTGTATTTGGTCTGTAAGAACTTAATGGGTAAATGATCGGTAAATATTGTAAACTTCTTGCCATACAAATACGGTCTAAAATAATTGACAGACCATATGATAGCTAAGAATTCCTTATCGGTGGTTGTATAATTTTGCTCCGTTCTATTCAAAGTTCGAGAAATGTAGCAAACAGGATGTCCGCTTTGCGACAAAACGGCACCTATAGCATAATTAGAAGCATCAGTTGTTAACTGAAACGATTTAGAGAAATCAGGGAATCTTAAAATTGGTGGTGAACTAACGAGTGTTTTTAGCTTTTCAAAAGCATTAACGTAGTTTGGATCGTGAATATTTATGTCGGCATTCTTTTGAAGATATTTTGTCATTGCTTGAGCGATTTTAGCATAATCTTTAATGAACTTACGGTAATAACCGGTAAGCCCTAAGAAACTTTTCAGTTGTTTTCTCGTTTTAGGCAGCTTTATACTTTGTATAGAATTTACTTTTTCGGGATTTGCCTTTAGACCGTCCTTAGTGATGACATGGCCCAGGAATTCAGTTTCTTTTTTCAAGAAATGGCATTTGTTTACTTGGATTTTAAGCCTGTTTTCTTCAAGAACTTTGAAAATATCTGTAATTGCCTGAATATGCTCTTGAAGAGATGTGCTAAAAATGAGAACGTCGTCTAAATAGACAACACAAGTTCTGTTAATGAAATCTCTTAGAATGTGGTTCATAAGCCGCTGGAATGTCGCAGGGGCATTTTTAAGCCCAAATGGCATTCTAACAAACTCGTATAGACCTTGTGGAGTAACGAAAGCAGTTTTCTCTCTGTCTTCCTTTTTAACTAATATTTGATGATAACCCTTCGCTAAATCGATTGTTGAGAAGTATTGAGCTCTACCCAATTTGTCCAAAATAGAGTCAATATTTGGGAGAGGAAATTTATCATCAATGGTGATATCGTTAAGCTTACGATAATCGATTACAATGCGGTACTTTTGTACGCCTGAGTTATCCCTTTTTTTCGGAATCACTATAAGCGGGCTGGAATATCGGGACTTACTTTTCGTAATAATTCCTTGCTCCTCCATTTCCCTCACCTGTCGTTTTACTTCCTCTTCGTGTTTTGGAGGGTATCTGTACAATTTTGCGGTGATTTGGTGTTCTGTGATTGTTCTGATTTCGTGGAAAATACTTGGTGTACTTGTAAGCTTGTCACCTTCTTGGTAAAATAGTTTTTCAAAACGATTTACAATTGTCACTATAGCATCTTTTTCTTCAGGGTTCAAATGATTAAGTTTAAGGTGTTGTAATAGTTGAGTGTCTGTTCCTTCTAAACAACAAACCTCGTTTGAATATGGACGATTAATAAAGTGGATTGTTTGCCCATTTAACGTTACTGAATAATTTTCTAAATCAATCACTGTGTCGAGATTATTTAACAGATCCATTCCTATTATAAATTGATATTTGCGATTTAAAAGAGATTTAACCTTCCATCTAATTGTTGCTCCTAATGGCAATTTTAGCTCATCGGGAGCTGAAGTGTGGACTTCAAAATTGATGGTGTCTCTTCCGGTTACCGTACTAAAAGTTATCGGTGGTATTTTGATTTGCTCGAAATTTTCGATACGGTCATCTATTATGCTGAATGATGATCCAGTATCAATTAGTGCCACATATTTAACTTTGTTCAAAGTAATAGAAATAAGAGGGAGTTCCTCTGAAGCTAATTGGAGAAAGAAATTGCAATTCACTTCCCTCGGCTGGTTATTATTTGGAAGTTCTTGACTTTCGATATTAACAACTTCCATAGGCTCGACTTTATTGTTGCCAGAATTTTGTTTATTTAAGAAGTTGTTACTTCCATTGTTATTATTATAATAATTATTATTGCGAAATTGGTACGACTTTGGTGGGTTTTGGTTGAAATTTTGATATTGGTAGAAATGTCTGGGTTGTTGGTTTCGAATCAAATTGGAATGTTGATTTCTATTTTGAGTGGATTGTTGAGAATTATTTCAAAACTGGTTACCCATGTTCCTATATTGGTAAGTATCGTTTCTTTGTCCCTTGTATTGTCCAGTATAATTGTTGGTCTGTCGTGTCCGTTCAAAGTTGTTAGTTCTCGTAAAGGTAGTGTTTTTATTTGGTACTGTATGTTTTCTATACTCTCTTCGTATGCAGTCGTCCTCATAAGGACGTTCATTTAAAATTTTAATAATCGTATCTACATCTTTCTCTTTGTATATTTTTTCTAGTAGCACCCCTTGAGTGATATCTTTTATTTTGTTGACTAAAATCGAACTGACATTACTTAAATCTATGTAACATTCACCATCAAAATAAGTTACTAATTCTTCGGTTTTTGTTTTAATCCTATGTATAGTAGAAACAAGTTCACTTACGTTATTAATTTTAATTGTGTTGATCCAATGGTAGATTTCCGCTGGTTGAATATCTGGCTTATATCGTCGTTTTAGGGCCTCCTTGATTTTCACCCAGTCGTCGGTCTCTGCCAGGGAAATTATAGAGTCCTTTGCTTCTCCTACGATTTTTTCATAGTAAATGGCCCTTGTAGCGGCCTTCTGAGTCTCTGCCTCGCTGATTGTATTTAAGAAATACTCGACGTTGTTCACAAAGGCGTTCAGGGAAATTTCGCCCTTTCCGGAGAAGCTCACCAGGTAACGAACTTCTCTTACCTTTTTGTCCACTAATGATGAGGTTGCCTGTTGGTATTGCAGCTGTTGTAGTGCTGCCGTAAGCTGGCTAGCTTGCAGCTCCTGCTGCCCCCGTTGTTGGAGCAAGGCAGTAAGCCTTTGGACCTCCTCTTCTCGCTCCCGAATCTGCTGTTGCAGTATTTGTAGCTGCTCGTCCATGTTTTGTTCGTCTATGCCTCTTATTAGATTAAAATGAAGCTCCCTTCGATTCTTTCTATCGGTCATTCACAACACGAATTATTATAGTTTGTATATTAGAAATTTTTTTTTATATGTGGGTCACTACCCAGCCTCAGGTAGCGATTTCAAGATCTCAAAAGGCTTTATAGCGATCTCCCACTCAACAAAATTTGATTTCC
Organism: Microchrysa polita; assembly: GCA_949715475.1. NCBI lineage: Eukaryota > Metazoa > Arthropoda > Insecta > Diptera > Stratiomyidae > Microchrysa > Microchrysa polita. The sequence continues at coordinate 11,301,571 of OX454421.1, read as the reverse complement.
TTTGTGGAAAATCAAACAATTATTATTCCAGGTGAGTCTTGTCGACTTTGCCGGTTTTTTAGATGATTTCCTTCGCGGAATATCAATATTTTCCGGTATAGGTCTTCTCGACTTCACTGGTTTTCTATTTTAATGGACGATTTCCTTTTCGGAATATCGTTTAGTTTGAGTATTATTTTGGTTAACTGTTTTTACACTTTTTAAGTTGATCACTTTTTTATTTTTATTTAGCACAATTTCCTTCGCGGAAATTTTTACTGTTTCACCGACTGCGCCAGTTTTGTTTTAATCCTTCGCGGAAATAAGAACACTTTTTGTAGTTTAGTTTAAATTCATTTATTCACAATACCTTCGCGGAAATAATGATTAACAGAATAATATACTAAACAGTGGTATAGCGGCTAGGCACAACTGCGAGTGTAGATACGTATCTGAGTGTATTTATAATGTCAATTATGCTTATTTGACAATAAAATATGTATTGCAATTGATTTATTGATTATTTGGTATCCGATTGCATTTGCCTGACTAAGGTGTTTACTTGTTCAAGTAAAGTCTGGAATTGGGCGGATGCAATCGGAGACTCTGTGGGTGTGAATGAACTCGGATACGTAACTTGCGCGGCGAAAACATATTTGAGATCGCGGACGCAGATCGCGTTATGTGTGACGGCTTTAGTGTTATTAGCCCGAAAGAAAGTGAAGGGTATTCAAATTTTCACTGCACCCGAAATTAGCCTCGGATTTTTTTGTTTTCGGGTCGAATTTTCGAATGGCAGTAACTTCTGAACGCCGACTACCAGAACTCAGCAAAATCTGCGCCGCAATATGATCTATATCGTTCCTTAGATCAGCTTTGCATGCAAAATGTTCAAAAAATTGACCCCACTTGCCATTGGTCCCCTTTATTATCTTCTTTGGTTAATATGGCGTCGCATCTTTGAACTTCTGAGATAGTACCTACCTACTCTGAAAATTTCAGTAAAATGTACTCCGAAACATGCTCTAAAAATCGACCATTGGGTCAGCTTTTTACGAATAAATTGCATATTTACTCTTGGTTCCACCTGTGCAAATTTTTGTTGTTGTTAAGTCGCATATTTTAACGGCTATAAGAGACGAAATCGTTGATCGAATGTTTCGTTCGGAAATCTGCTCTTTATAATGATTTCCCGCTTTTTGGGGTCATCAAAACTTACTTTAAGACTTACGACAGAAGACAGCACACAAATAATCCGAACTCGACAACACTTTTCACTACTCAGATTTTAAAAATTTAAAATAGGAAGTGGGACAAAATTCGGAAGCCCAAAACTGTCCTTGAATGTATGCATACACAATTAAAATAAATGTATATGACATTACAAATTCTTCTTTGCCGTTTTCAAACTAAAACCATAAAGAAAACAGTATAGCAGCGGCGCAAAGTTTATAAACTAGTTTTACGAAGACCGTATCGGTACCCGCGAAATTCACGTTAAATTGCAAGACCACACAGCTCGTGCGGATTTACGATACTTATACTTTCCTACCGGTGCGAAAGTCTCAATTCACACTTTGACAGCCAAAATTGACAAGTGTTTAAGCAGCCATCGGTTATAAAGATCCATCGAGACTGACCGCCAAATGGTTCCACGTGCTACCAAGTGGCAGTTGTTATTGCATCCAAACTGACCGCCGTTTGGGTGGCCGTCCAGCTTTGATATTCAATATGGCAACTCAATTAACCGCTTTGACAACCGCTTATCAAATTCAAAGTGACAATTTTGCAACTTTTGTTCGTTCTTTTGTGTGAAATTGAATAATTCTTGAATGGCCGTGTAATAATTCAAACGCGCAGAGTCCGATTTTGATAATTAAATTAAAAACAAAAAATCCAAAATTACATTTTGGTTATGTCATTTTCTGTCTTCATTTGGTAGCTAGTGTAGACGCCAAGTAGCAACCAAATGGCGGTTCGTGATGCCAGTTTATGGACGCGCGTCCATTTAGAAGCCAATTTAGATGCACCTGAAATTTACGGAAATTTGCGAATTAATTATTATTGAGGTACTGAGGGCCGTGATCGTTCGGTCGCCACTCTGTGAAATAGACACTCATAGAGAAACGAGTTTCCAAACTCGGCACGACTCGTCGCAAGTTTATTATTCAGAAGAAGATGATAAGAAATATTCTTATCGTAGAATAATAAACTAACAATGCGACTAGGAAGTGGTATGGCTGACAATCGTATCACACTCCGAATTCAGTTGTCTTTGTAACGTTGATGACTACACACACACGGTAGTCGTCAACGCACCATGCTCCACTAGGAGTTACGGTAATCAAGAGAGACTGAGGGGATACGGAGCAGCTTCTAATGTATGTACCTTAGAGAAAGCATAGTAACCCATGCCATGCGTTAGTCCAGAGTGGCTATGTGATCACACAACCCATATGTGTTTGACTCCAAATTTATTACACTACACTCCACGAAATAATTCAAACGTCAAAATATTGTCAATGCAATTATTAACCCTTCTGTCGCCGCGTACGAGCTATTATGCCTAAGGTGTAGCTGACTTTTCTGTGAAATCAATCTTGTTTTTCGAAGAGGTCTAATTTTGGTTCTAGAAACAGTTTACATACTATGCCTTACGATGATGCGCCGTTTTTTCGTTTCATTAGACGTAGTTTATATTTTGCCGAGAGTTTGAACGCATTTGTGGCCGTCGGTTCCGTTGAAATATATATGGAATGGGGTGGAAAATATTGTTGAACGATATTTTTCATCAAGATTATAGTACCAATGGTCTGTCTAGGTCTATGTGCCAACCGAAGGGTTAATTATCACGTTGGCATTTTTAGGCTTCATGCACACGACGCGAAAACGGCTCGCAAGCTCGACACATCGAAATGCATTGGCTCTTATGGGAAGCTCACAACAGCGAGAGCCGTGCCGCTGTCAAATCACAACTAGCGAGACGTGTTTTCACATATCGTGCAGTGCACCACAATCCGCAAATTCACGGCTCGCGAGCCGTGTTTTGACTGTGCATGGCTCTCGCTTGCTGTCGCTCGTCATGAGCTTCCCATAAGAGCCAATGCGTTTCGATGTGTCGAGCTTGCGAGCCGTTTTCGCGTCGTGTACATGAAGCCTAAAAATGCCAACGTGATAATTAACCCTTCGGTTGGCACATAGACGAATATATTACGCGGATTTATATTCTCAATTGTAAACAAAAATTTGACATTTGAATAAAATTTTTGTTAAAATGTGTGAACTGCGATAGTGTGAGAACGGTGCCATTTTTATTTTCTGATGCCCACTCTGGACTAACGCATGGCATGGGTTGCTATGCTTTCTCTAAGGTATGTACATATATTTGCATTGCTTGACCTAAATTGCTTAATACTATGTCTTACACATAGCACATAGCACTCAGCACATCAAAGAAGGTTCAGCCTTGCCTCGAAAACGAAGATAGGGCCTCAGCGGCCTACGTATTCCAATCGTTGCTGTTTTGGTTTACATTGGGTGGGGTTTCAATACGAAATAGTTGCGTATGTTCCGCAAACATGATTGCCATTGTGATCCCCTAACTGCCATTTTGCGAATCAGAAATCATCTCCAGTTCTTTTCGTTAACATATTTCACAAAGGCAGACAAAGGAAAAGAACCGGAGATTATTCCTGATCCGCAAAATGGCAGTTAGGGGATCAGAATGTTATGATTCTGTAACGTTTTGGAAACCCACCTATTATTTACGAAATGTGCTTTCAGGTTTGAAATTTCTTAGCATCTTAGCATCTAAAGTGACAAAAAAATCATTTTTTTTTTAATTCAAGACATAATAGTATCGCTTTTTAAACTGAAACTGTAAAATTTTGCATTTTACTCGAAAAAGTCTTCAAAATCTGCCGCAACTATTTTTTTTTATAAAATTACAAAATAAATTTATTAATTACTTTGATGTAGTACTGTTCTTAACCCTTCTGTCGGCACATAGGTCTAGCCAGACCTTTGGCACTATATATTGGTCAAAAAAGTATAGAAGATGAAATCGCAGCGACTTCATATTTCATGATATCCTAGAATAATATGTTTAGAAGCATTTTGCAAAAATTTAAAAAAATCGGTTGAAGTTTTGAGCATGTTTTTGATGATTTTCAATTTATAGTGCTTTTTGATACCCAATAGGTCTGGCCAGACCTATAGTTTTTCCCCCCATTTTCGTTTTGAGGTAAAAAGTGAAAATATTAAATTCTCTTAAAAATCTCCTATTTATAATGTTATGAAGTCATTAAAATTTAATTTGTACGATAAACGATAAAATTTTCTGAGATTTGGCTTTAAAAAGCCGTGAAGTTCGCAAATTGGGTACGCCTAATTTTATCCCGTCTTATAACATCACCTAATCAACTGAGATTTGATTCTAGGAAAATCAAAAGAGTTTTATTTCCTTTGTAATGGTATGAACCAAGTATTAGTGACTTACGATGGTGTTTCTTAAGAGATTTAATTGAGATATTTACGGAAAATTTAGAATGAAATGATTTTTGCGGTTGAAAATTCCCTATTTCTATCTATCGATTTTCTCAAATCTGCAGACTAATATCGCGATAAAATCTACCAACAGAGTGCCAAATATTTCCTTAAAGATATTGGACTTGGAAAATTTGATCAAACTTTCTGTACGGATACGCAATGAAAAAAGAGAAGCAAAAATAGAAGAAAAAAAGGGAGAAACATGTTTGTACAAATACCACCTCAAAATATGTCTCCTTAAAAACGCTTCTAGTATATCTACAAAAAAGATTTTAATGCTTTTATTGTTTATAAATGGCTGTAAAGAATGGGTAGAATGATTAAACCGATAAAAATTTAACTTTTTATAAAAAATAAAAAATTTTTCTCAGTAGGTCCAGCCAGACCTATTGGGTATATAATATGCATATTGTAGTAGGTGCCGACAGAAGGGTTAAATATATAAATTACATGCCAATATGGACACCCCTAGTTTCCTACCTTATCAGAGACACATCGACAGGCTTCTGATACCTGAACCATAACTGAGAACAGCTTATGCATGAACCACATTGTTGTCCCAAAACGAACTATTTTCACGTAGAGGGCGCTAAATATGTTATGGGTGGGGTGGATTCTGTAAGAAAATTTTGGAAAAATACGTTAAATTTGAAAAATGTTTTTGTTGTTAAAATCCGTGCCGAATTTCCATTTGGCATTGATTTCAAGAAGAGTTCGCACATTTAAGAAGCTACGGGGAGAAGTTAGATAAGATAATTGACGAATTACACCTTAATCAAAAAAATATTTAAGTGATGCCATGAAGTATAATTTGTAGATAATGGGGAGTTTTAGCAGGTCACAAAAACGACTTGGCAGTGTACGTCTATAAATTGGTAGAGCTCAAGTTATGAATTGGTGTTGAATCGGATTCTTTCGCCTTAAATTAAAACAAAACACACCATTCACGGAATCCCATTTAGACCGAATAAATCAAGTAGGCTTATTGCTATTAATACAAATATGATGATATAACGTTGTCTAAATGCGACCACACACAGAATCCATGGATTCCGTGTCTGGCCGTTCTAATGGAGCCCTCAAGTTTTTATCGTATGGTATGTGCGGCTTGCTAGAACTCTCTATTCTTCTGTGCTACAACGATTTGCGGCACCCTATTTCCATATTTCGTCAAGAATTGACGAAAACAACGATTTGCATTTAAATTAAAAGTTTCATCATAAAATTTAATTTCCTGCTGTCTATCAACAATCAAAACAATCCGGATCGAATAAAAAACATAACCTGACCATCGATTTATGAATACCCACAGAATCATTATTAGCAGTTTTGTTGTTTGCAAAGTTTATTATGTATTGTTATTGTTGCCTTTAATACTGAACTAAGGCAGGAGAGGAGGCTGCCTGCATCTTTGTGATGCATTGATTCCGCAGCACCTGTCTTCGCCATCATCTTGCATGCCGGCTAAATTTCGTCAAGTCATCGTGTCGGTCGCTGTCGCTGCGAATATGCAGTTTTTCGTGAGACCCGTGAGACGCTCGCAGCATGTAAGTTAATTTCTGCAAATCAGCAAGCGCTGGGTAATTGCCTTTTTACTATACCACCTTCGCCTTCGTTCAGTCCAGCCGTAGTCCAGTTCAATGTTGAGCGTTGTCCCTGTCTGCGAACGTATGTACCATCGAATGTGTCGTGCCGTATGATCAGGGTCCGTTTGTGTTGAGTCATCATAATTCAATTGAACGTTACTACGGCTAATCCAGGGTAATTGTACAGTGGAACGATGGAATATTGATTCATCTCTGATTAAACAAACCGTGCACGGTAATCTTATGAAAAGAGGGCTTATTGCATCATTTGTTCGAGATTAATTCTACTCCACAAATATGCGAATTTTATTCGCATGTGCATCTATTTCCAGCCGTTCCAATAAATTGGTAATTGCATTTTACGATTACAAGAGTTCCATTCGATTTGAATTGTTATTTTTAAATTGCACTGTACATAGTCGTAAGTTTAATTATGAAAAGTGAAATTGATTTTCAGCAGAAAAACCAATTTCTTGCGGGTTCGACCTTGTCTGCTGCGGGTTGATTAGTATTGTTGTTATTTAACTTTTGATGATGTTCGCGAAAACATTGCCGGCGAATGACGTGTTTCCGAATGAGGATGTTCTTCCACGAAATGATGGGCGCGTGTTTATTTTTCTTTTGATGATATTCTAGGAAAAAAATGGGCTTGGACTGTTTCATGTAATTATCTGCGGAAATTTAAAAACGTTACTATTTTATGATCTATTGTTTGTTATTGGATTTTTTTTAAATAAGTATGCATTCAATTAGAGTTTGAAATTTTTATATTTTTTTTTTATTTACGTATTTTAAATTTTTATTAACGTATCTATTTTTGGATTGGTCTAATTAAAGGTGGAACAGAATGAAAAGCGCTAGCCTTTCATTCTGGAACGCGTTTATTTAGACCAAATCCAAAAATAGACTTACAGAAAGCATTTGATTAATGCTGTGCACAATTCTTATCTATTGCTTATAAAATATATACATATGTACAAAAAATATTCACTATGCATCAAAATTCTAAAAAAACCCTCGTATTGCGGGCGCAGCCCTCTGTTCGCCCGTATTTTTTATTGAACTCTTGATTTAGAAGAAGTTGATTATGAAAGACGAAAAATGTATGTATCGAGAATTGGAAGATAAAATGCAATTCTAAAATATTTTTCTGCGGTTTTGGTTTTTGCATCGATGTTTTCGACTACTCAATATACGTAGCAATTTGATTTGAATATCGTATTCAAAATAAATCTCTGTCACATGTTAGTAAATTCTATTAAAAGAGGAATTTGCGTATCGTCGTTTCTTTTTGAAATCACAAAAAAAACATCGCCTGCTTACTTCCTGGCTTCTAATAAATCCAAATTGGTTAATTAATGGCTAATTGTTTGATTATATTATCTGGCAGGACATGTGAAACTCAACCGTTAAAATTTCACACAAAAATTAAGAAGCCTTTTGAGCAGGGTCGCGATCTTTCAGAGTTGATTCACTGATTTTGTAAAATTGCGGATTATGTTAACTTTTGCTCAGGGCCGGCTTTAGGGTGGGGCGACCGGGGCGGTCGCCCCGGGCGCCAGGTTTAGGGGCGCTGAAATCCATACTTTTCGTTAAATTCTTTTTGAAAAATTTTATTGTTGCGTAAGAAAATGTTTTTTTTTGTTTTGTTTTTAACTGCTGAATTGAGTACGATGTAAGAGGGGCGCCAGGTTTCGGGGCGCTGAAATCCATTCTTGTCATTAAATTCTTTTTAAAAAATTTATTGTTGCTTAAGAAAATGTTTTTTTTTTTTGTTTTTAACTGCTGAATTGAGTATGATGTAAGAATATTAATGCAAGCTAAAATTAAAATTATTAACTTAATGAATGTTTAAATGTTGGTGGTTCAAAAACGAACCTGTCGTAATGCAAAATAGTCAGGAATAAACCCACGGTCAAAATTATAAAATAAAATGAATTGATGTTTTGAAAAATATGGACTAAACGTAAAATCGATACTGACGTAAATCGGTACCATCAAATTCAATTGTATTTAGAACCATTGCCAAGTACGTTTTGGCAGCGACCAGAGTCTGTAGATGAGGAACGTAGTCATTGGAACTGTCCACCCTTATTCAATCTTCGTCTGCTTCGTAAATTCAAAATTATAAAGATAGTGTAGTCTTTAAAATGATTACTAAAATGAAAAAAAAAAAATTAACATCGAAAAGGATGAATGGAAAATTGCTACCTACTTAATTGGGGTTTGCTATCGCATTCCCATTCAACATTATAAGAAGTACGGAAATTTAATTTTTTGCGAAATAGATGCAAGTTTCGGCGAAATCGGCTCATTTTAACGAATTGATGCAAAATGTTCTGAGCTGTACTTTTCCCACGAAAAGTTATTTCTTTTCAAAAAAAATTATGATAGATAATTTTTTATTTCAGATTGACTTTTTGTCAAAAGATTCATATTAATAAGAATAGATGAATTTCGAAATACATGGAGTTCGCAGAATGACGAACACGATGGCTTGCCAAGCACAAAGCAAGCTGTTTAGTCGGAGGTTGGATGAAAAAAAATTGTTTTCTGCAACGGGGTTTTTTAGGTGGAGCTTTTCTCGTAGTTAAACCAGCCCCGAAATCGAAATTAACTGTTGACTTTGTCGTAAGTATTGTCAAAAACATTTCTCGACAACTGAACTGGTAGTATGATTCAGTTGTCAACTACACTGCTTTCAGCTAATTGAAAAAAAAGATGCAATTGAGTCTGATTTAAAAAAAAAGGAGAGAAGTATCAAGAAATTCGTTTCAATTAATAAAAAATAGACTCAAATTAGAGTTAAGAAGATGGAAGTCAAACAGGATAGGTTTAACGGCGGGGAAATGGAGAAAAATATTTCCGGAGAACGTTCAAGTTGCGCCAATGACAGAGGTGGCGATGAAATTAATAGTATCAACCTCCTAACTGATTTCGTCGCCTCGTGTCTCATTGACGTAACCTGAACATTCTTCACATACCGGACTTAAATGGTTGTCATATCCAGCACAATGGGCAAAAATTCTAGGCCCTCAGTTTATAGAAGCTGTCGTAGAAACTCGACCAACTGAAATGGAAGAATCGTAATTTCCACTTGGCAGTCAAGACAGGCTATTTTCCGCGCGAGCGAAGTCTGCATTATCAACAACGGGCTACCAGGACTGAAAGCATATATATATTCTATACTAACTTAGGTCAAAGGATTTTTTTTTTTGTTACTTCCATTCTATTGCAATTTCTCGGGTATCGAAACTATATAAGGGGGCGCTTCCTTCAAGTTCGCCCCGGGCGCCGTTTCACCTAAAGCCGGCCCTGCTTTTGCTACAACTCTGAAATTCATTTTCAAATTAAAGCATAAGTTAGCCAATAAAAGCAGGAATTTTCCTTACGATTTCTTACTATAATTTATATATAATAATCATTTTATATTTAATTTGAAATAGCCGAAATTTTGAAACCACCCCACCCCTAAATCCTGGATCGCCACTGGTTATAAGATATAAACTTTTGGTGCTTTCGTGGACTTTCACCACAAAAAAAAACCACACCACCGCATCAGTAAGAACTTGACCAATTCTAATGATGGCATTTTTGGGCAAACAAATTAGCGGTCGGTCTCATTTTTTTCGACTGCTGCTCTTCAAAGAACAAAGAACTTTGAAAGAACACAATACGATTTAGTTAATTTATATTACGGGGAATCATTCTCGCGTTCGTATATTGAAATACGATGTTATATCGTACTTCGGTTGTCATTAAATTCAAAAGTCTGTTATTTCTCTCCGAATACGATACCTGAAATAACATTTTGTGCCGGGGTGTTATTTGAATACCGTATTTGGCATAGTATGATATGAGTAAAAACTATAATTGCCTATTTGTGTTTGTCGAAACAAAATTTATCCTTTTCAACCTGTTTTATTTATGGTGTAAGTGTTTTTATACCCTTCACTCGTAGAGTAAAGGGTATATTAACTTTGTCATGAAGTTTGTAACGCATTGAAGGAAGCATCTCCGACCATATAAAAAGTATACATATATGATCAGCCTGATGTGAGGAGTCGATTGGGCGATATCCGTCAGTCTGTCTGTTGCGGCGCGTTTTACTCGGCCAATTTAATTTATGAAGCTGCAATTTTGCACAAATGCAAACCTACAAACCTAAGCCCCCAAATTAGGTTCTTCTAAGAAACATTTTTAGCATCACCAATTTCACCAAACCTTTGATTAAATTATTCCAAGCAAACCTCACCCAAATACTGTTTTATCGGAGCCACGGAACTTATGTGAAAATGGAGAAAACTGCATTACCACTGTTGGGCTAGCACAGGGGCGAACCCAGAAAATATTTTAGGGGGGGCGTTAGGACAAAATATTTATAAATAACCTTAACAGGGGATACACAGGCTCATTCTTGTACATTCGAAGGTATGTACAAGTATGAATGTACATTACCATGTATAGTACGTGGTGGTGGACTTGCCGCGTATCAACGCCATCTAGATATATCATAGCCGTAACTCAGCTGTACAATGACGTCATAGTTTAGCTCTTAAATTTTGGATTTACACGAACAAACAACAAGCAACGGCATTAAAAACAAGAACAATGCAATTTCAGCTCTTAATTTGACGTTTAAGAGTCTACATTGCGGCCTTAATATCTAGACGGCGCGGCGTTGCGCGTAGTCGCAGCGAACTTAGCTGCATACGTACTATACATTCATTGTTGTACATTCCAAGGTATGTACAAGTACGAGTATGAATGTATAGTACGTATGTACGTATATCATATTTTTGGAAATATTTACGTCAACGATATTTTAAAACTTAATTAATAAAATTGTTTATGACTTCGTTTATAGTGTAATATGCGCCTCTGACGTATTACTTTTATGTCGAATTCAACATTCAATTAATTCCAAGGGGGGGGGGGGTGAACCCCTAAAACCCCTATGTAGGTTCGCCCCTGGGCTAGCAAAATGTTGGCAGCAAAATCTTTTTATAGCTGTTGCTGCGAACATGACGTCACTCATTTAAATTGCATTGGACTGCATTATCATTGCTGCTGCTGTTACTGCTGCTGCATCCATCATATTTCCGGCATTAGTATTCATACGGCCTATGCATACTAATGCCGGAAATATGATGGATGCAGCAGAATCCCACTGTGACCCATGGATGTTTGTGTTGCTCCTACGGCAGCCGGTTCTTCGATGTAAATCGTCCCGGAGCTACCCGTTGATAAAACGGCCAAGAGCTGCCAAGACCCCCTTCGATTCAAGAGAAAAAAAAATCTCTTGAATCGCTACAACAACAACAACATACGGCCTATGCAGAATGTAAGCAAACATATACTTTTCCTGCTCTCGTGGGCAGTCGTCACGAGAGCAGGAGAAGTATACCTTTGCTTTGTGTCGTGTACTTTCACTCCTTAATTTATACTCACAACAATTAATGTCAAATACACGGCAATTTTACGTTGTATTGAATTTAATGTTTGTTTACTTTCCATAGTTACGCCATATTTTGCTTGGTTACGCCATCATATGAAAATGTGTAATGATTTTTTCTAGTTTGCATATACAGTAGAATTATTACGTATTTTTATAAGATGGCGTAACCAAGCAAAATATGGCGTAACTATGGAAAGTAAACAAACATTCAATTTAATACAATACACATTGTATTGAAGCTATTGGACAATGGTATGCGTCTATGATGTCTATGTCTATGTCGTGCTCTGTGGCCGTGAACGTTCGGTCGCCACTCTGTGAAATAGACACTCATAGAGAAACGAGTTTCCAAACTCGGCACGACTCGTCGCAAGTTTATTATTCATAATAAGATGATAAGAAATATTCTTATCGTAGAATAATAAACTAACAATGCGACTAGGAAGTGGTATGGCTGACAACCGTATCACACTCCGAATTCAGTTGTCTTTGTAACGTTGATGACTACACACGGTAGTCATCAACGCAACATGCTCCACTAGGAGTTACGGTAATGATGAGAGATGCGTCTATGATAAGACTAATTAGTCGATAGGCGCTAGATATGGGTCCATTCTCTCAAAACTCTTATCGAATGGTTAGTCTTATCGCATAGAGAAGACACACACAATTTTCAGAAAGCTTTTCCATTATATTGAATGAATTTTTTGATTTATTCGCATACTTATGTTATATTTTGCTCATTTACGCAGTTGTATGAAACTGCGCAATGAGTTTTTCAATCTAAGATGATGGCGTAACCAATGCAAAATAAACAAAAATTCAATACAATGGAAAAGCTTTCTGAATATTGTGTGTGTCTTCTCTAGGCAATAAGACTAACCAGCCAACAGGTACTGAATAAGAGTTCTCAGTAACTATTTGCTATTCCTTTTTACAGAATCACCTGCTCAGTATAGAACAGGGGAGAGCATAATATCCAAGGTTCACGAAAAAGACCGTAGTTTTAAATGTTTAGTAACCAATATATTTCTCGGGCGGTTAAAGCCCATTATCAATTTTGCGAGCCAACAGGACCCATCTGTATTACATTAGTAGATCTATCTTAAATAGATCCGTTCGCACACTTAAAGATCTGTCCATATTCATCTTTATGTAGGTAGGCCTTCCAGTTCCCGGCTGTGCCCACTGGCTAACCTCCGTTATTACTGTGGGAAGCCCAACCGCAACAGAAACGGTAGTACAGATAGCTCAAAACCCAAACATCCAAAAAAAAAAAGAAATGTTTGATGCCAAATTGTTGAATACACTGCCCAATATTAGTCCAGTACAATTGGTTCAAAATAGCCCCAAACCTAAACATAAAAAAAAGATATTTTTGATGCGTTGAATACACTGCCTAATATACGCAGTAAAAACTTACACTAATTTGCGCCATGGGTTAAGGGGGAGGGGGTGGCAAAGGGGTGAAAATTCAGTTTCTTGCAAATATATGGAAAACTATGAGTCTGACCTTTAAATGAGATGAGGACAAAACAAACTACATAAAATGACCTTTGTAATGATATGTAACACTCTTGACATTTTCTTAGAAAATTATACCCTAGACCCAAAAGTATTATAGTGAATTTACATTTTTTGAGTTTTACATTTTGCACTGTAACTTTTGATAGAGTAAACCTACTGTCATAAGATCTTGTCCATATATTGACAACAAAATTTTTTTGATTCGTACTAAAAATTGGAGTGCTCCGACCATTCACGCCCCCCTCACTCTTCCTAACATTTTTTAAAAAGGCATGCCTGTAGCTTCTTTTTAAACTGAGCCAGGCAGATCAAATTTGGTGGGGTGCCTAGTCTAAGCTGCATTATGCTCCCCACCAAAAATCCGATCAAAACTAAGGGTACCCTCCATACAAAGTAAACGAAAATTCTAACAAATTTCACATTTTTTCACTTCTAAATTCTATCTAAAATGGATAAATAAAATTTATCTCTTAGAACGTCATTATAACAGTTCATTATAGTCTTCTGAATGTAATGTAATGTAATGTTTTAAGGAGCATAATGGGGGTTAGACTAGGCACCTCACCAAATTCTATCTGCCTGGCTCAATTTGAAAAGAACCTACATGCATGCCTTTTTGAAAAATGTTAGGAGGAGTGAGGGCGGCGTCAATGGTCGGAGCACTTAAATTTTTGGTACAACCCAAATAAATTTTGTTGGTAATAGAATGAACAAGTTTTCTTCACCCTAGGTTCTTTCTATCAAGAGTTACAGTGCGAAATGTAAAACTCAAAAAATGGAAATTCTCTATAATACTTCTGGCTCTAGGGTATAATTTTCCGAGAAAACGTCTAGAGTGTTATATATCATTACAAAGGCAATTTTGTGTATAGTTTGTTTCGTCCTCATAAGATTTTAAGGTCAAATTCATAGTTTTCCAGATATTTGCAAAAAAGTGAATTTTAACCCCTTTGCGAACCCCTCCCCCCTTAACCCATGGCGCAAAATGGTGTAACTTTTTACTGCGTATATAGTCTAGTACAGATAGCTCAAAACCCAAACATAAAAAAAAGAAATTTTTGATGCCAAATTGTTGAATACACCGCCCAATATACGCAGTAAAAAGTTACACCATTTTGCGCCATGGGTTAAGGGGGGAGGGGGTCGCAAAGGGGCTAAAATTCACTTTTTTGCAAATACAAGTAAAGAGATTGCTTGCAACACCAGTTGCAGTGCTTTGTGGCCGTGATCGTTCGGTCTTCACTCTGCAATATAGCCCGTCGCACGTTTGTTATTCAGAAGATGATAAGAAATTTTCTTATCATGGAATAATAAATAAAAATGCGACTAGGAAGTGGTATGGCTGACAACCGTATCACACTCCGAATTCAATTGTAGTTGAAACATTGGGTGAGGTTATAAAACACAACGTTTCGCGCAACGTTTCAAATCAACCGGCCGTTACGGATCAGAAACTTCTCCCTACAAACAGATCCTCTAAGCGCCCCCTTGCGAGGCATAGCTTGATTGATTGGCAGAAATTTACAATCTGCCGTCGAACCGTGCATTTCCGCCCTCATTTCTTTATTAAACTATTTATAATCAAAATAAAATGTATCTGCATCTCGTTTAAAACTGGAAATTTTAATTTTCGAGCAAAACGTATCAGCTGTGATGTGTCAATTGTCACATTTGTCACTTTCCGAGAGATGGCGATGGGAACACCAAGTCTGATCCGGATCTAAGCGTTTACAGAACACAATAGGAAACGTTTCGGAAAACGCGAAACGTTACGCGAACGTTGTGTTTTATAACCTCACCCATTGGGTGAGGTTATAAAACACAACGTTTCGCGCAACGTTTCAAATCAACCGGCCGTTACGGATCAGAAACAACTCCCTACAAACAGATCCCCTAAGCGCCCCCTTGCGAGGCATAGCTTGATTGATTGACAGAAATTTACAATCTGCCGTCGAACTGTGCATTTCCGCCCTCATTTATTTATTAAACTATTTATAATCAATGTAAAATGTATCTGCATCTCGTTTAAAACTGGAAATTTTAATTTTCGAGCAAAACGTATCAGCTGTGATGTGTCAATTGTCACATTTGTCACTTTCCGAGAGATGGCGATGGTAACACCAAGTCTGATCCGGATCTATGCGTTTACAGAACACAATAGGAAACGTTTCGGAAAACGCGAAACGTTACGCGAACGTTGTGTTTTATAACCTCACCCATTGACGACGACTACGCACGGTAGTCGTCAGCGCACCTTGCTCCTCAAGGAGTTTGGGCAAAACATGAGATACTTCTAGTTGCTAGTGTCTAATAAAATTTTAATAGAAAAAAAATCTGGGCAATTTTTAAATGTTTTTGCGGACTGGCAGTAGAGTTAAAGAGAACGATTATAACAGAGGTAAGTAAACCTATTTTATCAAAAAAATACTTTTTTTTTATTCATATTCACTTCCTTTTAGAAGCGCAACTGTATAGCGTTCGTATCAATTACAATGCCTTAATTTCGTGAACAGTGAACAATCAATCTGTGTATTATGACACTTGACAACATTTTCTAATTAAAAATCAATTTATTTTGATGGATTACGTCTCCGAATATATCTTTTTAGTTAGCTTCCGAAATTCTGTTCAATAATAATCTGCAATTTTGCGTGGGTTTGTTTTTATATTGTGACTGCGAAAAATATGCACACATTACTACACGGACAAGATCGATCGACCATGCGGCATGTTCGATAAACATTATGGTCAAAAATTTCAACAGTTGAAAGCGAAACCTCTAAATTATAGTACAATCAAAAAATCTCAATTGAGGGCTCCAAATAGAAATAAATAGAGTAAGGCTGATTTTTGTTGTTTTGGAATTAGTAGAGTGCAAGGAGCCTAAAACTCATTTTTCGAAAAAAAAAAGGTCTCAAAAAGGATTCCTTGATCGGAAGTGGTCTTGCGAGGTGTCAAATCAATCTCCCATTAACATTTTTCTTAGGAAAATAAAAATAAAAATTAAAGGAAGTAGTGGCAGTATTATTAGGATATTCCCGTAAGCTATGGCTTTGGAAAAATATACCGATGATAAATTATGGAGACATGGAGAGCACTACACGCGGTTAATTTATACACGATTTACTGCATTGTGAGCCCTTGAAACAGGAAACAAACATCGAATACGTAATATACTCTATGTTCCCTTTGAAATGACACTCCGCATGCCTACATCCGATCAAGGAATAGCTGGTGTCCTTTTGTCTTTTATTTTTATTTTTCCGAACAATTTTTTCTATTTGAAATGCTAAAATGATTGGGCTAAAGATACAATCCAAAGATCATCAGAAGGTTTCTTTGATTCGATTCTACGAAATCTGTGTACCGATACATTTTTCAGTTGTGTGACAAAAGTATCTTTTTATATTTCGATGACATAAACAGACGAACAAATTTTGATATCTGTTTATTTCTGATACATTGTTAGGATGATGCCCTATTCTATATCACGTTTCGGTCAGTGGCGGGGATACGAAAATCAAAATTTTTTAGAGTTTATGTAGAAAATAATAAATATAACGAATGTACCAATATACAAAATTGATACATCTTTTAATTTAGCTAACAATCCCTGCGCTACGCTATAGCACGATTGGAAAAAATATCCTTTCGTTTGCGTTCTTCAACAGGAATATAATTAAAAAAGATATAACATGCAGGCTATAATTAATAAAAATAATGTCCAAATTACAAAAAAAACATTCAATAATAATAATACCAACTTCTATTAAACAAAAATAATAATTACCTGTAAGACGTCTCATCGACGACGCCTCTGCTATTTGCGGTGCATCGTACCACCATACCAAATCATAATGGATTGATTCGCGACTACTATTCCATCAAAAGCATGTCGCACAAAAGCTGAAAACTTTTTAACACGTTTTTATACAGACGTTGCTATCAATCTGTACCGCGCAAAAATAAAAACTGAGTAGCTGACAAGTAAAAAATCTTTTAAAAGGCAATTTATCATTAAAGCTACAGTCAGACCATGCTAGTACTAGCTACTAGTGCATGCATACAAGAAATCTCCACGGTGACGACGACGTCAACAACGAAACAGTGTCATATAAATGGGTGACTACGCGTTGTTACGACGTTCGTTACCGAGAGTGTGTGCAACTAGACGCGTGAATAGTCACCCTATCTACCTAGGAATTAGTTGTATGCGCGAAATTACCACGGTGACGACGCGACGTCGTAAACAATCAAAAAAGTGTTATGCAATTTTACTAGTAAGTAGTAAAATGTATTTAATAGTGGAATAGGACATGTTCAATTATTCTACTGGGAAGTGAATATACACTACAATTATTTCTCGGTGGATTTCGAATTAACGGCTCATCGGATCCACACGAAACTCAGTGGGAATGTGTATAATGGTAGGGTATTTGCTACGAATGCCTTCGAGATTACGAAATGGTCACAGGGTGTCCGAGACGAGGTGCGAAAGTCGATTATTCTATTTGTCATCGGAAAAGGTTGTATCGGCTCGTATATCGACATGAAATTCAGTGTAAATTTGCAGAATGGTAGGCTATTTGCTACAAACACCTTTGAGATTACGAAATATCAACAGGGTGTCCTAACAAAGGTGCAAAAGCTGATTATAATAGGCAATAAATTTAGTGTGAATATGTAAAATGATAGGGTATTTGCTACGAATACCTTCGAGATTACGAAATGGTAACAGGGTGTCCGAGACGAGGTGCAAAAGTAGATAATAATCAGCAATAAATTTAGTATGAATGTATCGAGTGGTAGGGTATTTTCTACGAATACCTTTGAGAATCAGAAATGTTAACAGAGTGTCCCAAACGAGGTGCAAAAGTAGATCATTTTGTTAATAATGGTTAAATGGATTTACCAGATGACCAGTGTTTGTATATGCCGGTTCATTTTATTTGTCATCGGAAAATGGTGTATATCGACATGAAATTCAGTGTAAATATGTCGACTGGTAGGTTATTTGCTACAAATACCTTTGAGATTGGGAATTGCTAACAGGATGTCCTAAACAAGGTGCAAAAGTAGATAATAATCAGCAATAAATTTAGTATGAATGTGTAGAATGGTAGGATATTTGCTACGAATACCTTTGTAGTCGGGAAATGTTATCAGGGTCTCTCAAACGAGGTGCAAAAGTGGTTGTCATAATCAGCATACCCAACAAACAATGGCTAACAACACAATACAAAAATTCGAAAAACCTGCGGTTACAGAAAACATTCACAAAAAGTGACTGTTTGCTGTGCATTTTCGTCGAAGGGTCGCTACCCCTATTTTTTCTATAGTCTGTATCTGCGACTAGTGTCATTTTAGCATTTCAAATAGAAAAGGCAGAGCCAGGCTACTTTTAGTGTTTTGGAATCAGTAGAGGGCCAGGTGTCTAAAAACTGTTTTTGGTAAAAAAAACATGTTTATCATATTTATTTATAATTGTGACTGGCATATAAAGAAGAAGAAGACATTTGAGAGACCCTGATAACATTTCCCGACTACAAAGGTATTCGTAGCAAATATCCTACCATTCTACACATTCATACTAAATTTATTGCTGATTATTATCTACTTTTGCACCTTGTTTAGGACATCCTGTTAGCAATTCCCAATCTCAAAGGTATTTGTAGCAAATACCCTATCATTTTACATATTCACACTAAATTTATTGCCTATTATAATCAGCTTTTGCACCTTTGTTAGGACACCCTGTTGATATTTCGTAATCTCAAAGGTGTTTGTAGCAAATACCCTACCATTCTACACATTCAAACAAAATTTATTCCCGATTATAATCAGCTTTTGCACCTTTTTTAGGACACCCTGTTGATATTTCGTAATCTCAAAAGTGTTTGTAGCAAATAGCCTACCATTCTGCAAATTTACACTGAATTTCATGTCGATATACGAGCCGATACACCCTTTTCCGATGATAAATAGAATAATCGACTTTCGCACCTCGTCTCGGACACCCTGTTACCATTTCGTAATCTCGAAGGCATTCGTAGCAAATACCCTACCATTTTACACATTCACACTGAATTTCGTGTCGATCGGTTGAGCAGTTAATTCGAAATCCACCGAAAAATAATTTTAGCGTATATTGACTCGCTGGCTGGGTGCTAGTCGAATTGAACATGTCCTATTCCACTAGTATCTAGGAAATGTGTCTGTTGACTAGCTACTAGTCAAATTGCACAACAGTTTGTTGATTGTTTACGACGTCGTCACCGTAGTAATTTCACGTTTGCAACTAACTCCTGTATATAGGGTGACTAGTTGCGCGTCTAGTTGCATCACACTTTCGGTGACGACGTCGTAACAACGCATAGTCACCCATTTACATGACACTGTTTTCGTTGTTTATTACGTGTCGTCGCCTATGGTGATTTCTCGAATGCAACTTTACTAGTACTAGTAGCTCGCCAAATGTGACTGTAGCTTAAGACGCGCACGATATTTTGTGCATTGTAACGATTACGACTAACGACTGTAAAGGTAGGTATAGGCATTATAGCATTTTGTTGGAAGTTAGTTCATTGTCACCTTGAGGGCGTTCAAAAGAAATATGCTCTTGTACGCGTACGTATAGTTTGTTGTGTTGTAGACGATAATGAAATCAAATTATGAATGAAAAGATAAACGATCTTAACGCGTTCATGTTCGCACTGCATTTAAGGTGTGCGATTCTTTAAAAAAAGTTCTTAATACTCTGTACGTTACGTGCAAAAACCTCACCTGAAAATCTATGTCAGTAGCTATGCGGCATGCTCAAGTGCAATAATATGCATTGAAGCGAACTGGAACAAGGCTGTGAACAATTGTGCAATGTTAAATGTCAGAAAAGCGATTATGTTACCATAGCATTCTATTCTCCTGCGCGGATAGCAAAGGTGTAGCCGATTTACTGGGCCGGATTTCTCACATGGGCAACCTGGGCAAATTTTGAGAGCGGCCGAATTTGAAACTTTCCCTATTTTCCATTTACCTAAAGTTCTTACAAAATCTGAAAAAGTCGTTGTCATAGTAACAAAAAAAAATTAACTCCTTAAGAGCTTAAGTGAATGGCAGATTTACATAGATATTCTCATTTTTTACCGTTATCGGGCAATTTACATAGGTATATGTAAAGTTAGGGATTAGCGGACACTATAAGGTTGGAAAACCATGCACTACACCTTTATTATAGTGTAGTTCATGGGTTCCCAACCTTTTTAGACTCAGTAGTTGGTCTGATCAAAATAGCTGAATTAAAAGAGATGCATGGTTTCAAATTCCACATTATTACGAAAGTTTGAATTATTTTTGAAAACGTTCCTGTGCTCAGGGGGCCATAGACAGGCACGTAGCCAGGGGAGGGGTCCATGGGGTCCGGACCCTCCCGAAATGTTTGCAGAAATAATCGAAGTCAGCGTTTTGATAACATAATGTTAAAAAAGATTGACGTCTTCTTAGCTCCGCGATTTATTTAGACATCATTACTCATTCACCTAAATAGCAGTCGATTTCAGAGTTTAATCAATATTTTCAAATTGTTAGCTTAGTTGAAAGTGCCGCTAGTAGTGATGCGGCTGAACATTACTAATTATGTGTAGAAAATTACTATTCGCATTCGGTACAGAATTCTCGTTATTATTTATCCTAATTTGCCTAATAGTTTGGTGTTTTGAACTTTCCGCTGCTGAGGTCCTAAATGTTGCTAAGAAATAATTTTTGAACGCGATGAACAATAGTTAGGCTGAGCATTGCTAGAAAATTCAGAATGCAACATAGTAGAGATTTCCAGCTTACACCTATGGCTAAATTAATGTATTATTCATTTGAAAATGTGCATGGGATAGGGTGGCCAGACATCTCTCTTTAGGTGCATATGTCCTGCTTTTACTCTCTGTGCTCCCCATTACAGCCCAAATACCACGAACTTAAGTTCGAATCCCAGAATTCTTCCCACGATTCCTTAATAAAAAAAACAACCGCAGATAGAAAAACATCCGTTGTAGCCTCGCCACATTCCGAAATATTCCAAATACAACTTTATAACTTTATTTGTGTCAGGGAAACTCGGCATTAATAATAATTTGCCCTATTATTAGTTGGAAACGGTATCGCAACAACGGGAGGGGTAGACCGAGAAATTGTGAAAGGAAAATATGAAAATAAGAACCACACAAGTTTGAGTTCTGCCTGCCAGTGATCTCAATGTTTTTCGTTTACCTGGGAAGATATTAGCTCAACATCAGCCCAGATTTTGTTTGTGCATAAATTCCTTTTTTGTATTTTCCATGCATTTTTCTAAAATCCGGCTGCGCGCCAGGATAAGATCCAAGTTGTGCCACTGGTTGGAGCTCTAATATATATTGTTTCTAACGATGGACCCTAGTGAAATAACCATAAATTTAAATCTTCCTTTCGGTGCTCCTAACAAACCTTGAAAAAACCTTTCCCTTCTTTTTAATTTAGAATCTTTGCTATTAAATACTGAACCGTTCTGACAAAAGATCTCCAGTAACACATATATTACAAAATCACACTGTTCATTTCGAAAAGGACTTCCCCTTAATTTCTTTCGGGACACATGCAATCTTGTAGTAATTCTTAGTGTACTACCCTGTTAAAATGAACATAATAACACAGACCATAATTTCAATTTAAAGGTTGAAATCGTTTTCATCAAATTTATAGAAAAGAAAAAAATAGTACGGGGGGCAATATTTGGACCCCTCCCGAAACAAAATCCTGGCTACGTCCCTGCCATAGAGGATAAATCCGACCCTGATTATAAATATTGAGGTTTTTCAAGTTATGAATAGGTATGTTTGCTTCTATCGGAAGAAATAACCATCTGTTTATCAGTTGATATTTTCTTAAATAAATCAGGTATTTTAGATAGAACCGTGGGAAAATCGCGAAAATAACGCAGTACGGTTTTAATTTAATTTAAATACGACTACTATCTTATTAGTATTGACGATATATAACAATGTATCTACAGTAGACACTCACTTAGGTATATTAACTATATCGTGCAGGGGGATGGTTAATATGAGTAGAACGTTAATATAAGCGAACGTAGTTATTAGTTTTTTTAATGAATTTTTAAAAGTATGAAGGGAATAATTTAAGTATTTTTTGATTGAAAAAAATTATCCAAAGTAGTTTGTTTGTTTGTTTTTTTTTTTTTTTTTGTAATGCTCAAGAACAAGATTCTTTCTTAGTTTACAAATAAACTTGTACATGGCAGCACACAGGAACCTGACAATTATTTTCAAGGCGATGTGTAAATACTAAATACATACACTAAAATACTCAGGACAGTTGTAGAATTCAAATAAAAAATGTTTTTTAAATTCCATGCCAAGGTATGGTGACCATTTTCATCACTAAACTCTTGGAGTCGTTTCAAGTAAATTTACTTCAATTTCCATTCGGTAACGAAGAAGTACATCCAGGAAGAATAGCAGTGCAGCATTACCTAAACGTACCAAATTGGACGAGTAGACGTTAAAGCGTAATAACCTTGTTTACAGAGAGAGTTTCGTAGACCCTTAAATATTCTTCGGAATTCATCTGTTCCTTCGCGTAAAACCATATTGCACTAACTGAAAAAGTTAGAACAAAGCGGTTTCAGCAAAATGAGACCACAGTGTCTCAATATCATACTCCGCAAATTTATTTTCGAAAGGGTCGCATACGCATACGCTCAGGCAACGGACGAATCAAAGTTGATATGCTGCTCAAAGTGTCAAAAAATTACCAAAACGGCTAATTGTTTTTTAAAGCATGTCATCTAAATTCTGCAGTGTTTTAGTGACCCAAAAATTGTAGCATCTATTCTTTACGATGCTTTTAAAATCGTTTGTTTCCCGTGTGCTATTCTGTAAGATAGGAGTAAAAATCCTAGCAATTTCCTTCTTGAATTATTTATTTATTTTAATCCAGCTAATAAAATATTTGTATTTACCATTGCTATTTATTTTCGCTCACTTTGTATAATTTTCTTTATTACCGACCTTGCGACACCAGATTTTTTCGATAAAAATGAGTAGCTCACATTCCCAGATTTAATTTTATCCAAGATTTATTTTTTCTCCAGAAGTTTTGAACATAAATTATTATTTAATAATGTGGTAGTTAATATAAGTTAATATAACATAACAAGGTGCCTAATTTTCGAAGTTCAGGTGTTAATATAAAAGGATGTAAATATAAGTGAGCGTTAATATAAGTGAGTGTCTATTGTATTTGTTTTCTTGGCACACTTTGAAAAAAACTGCAAACTTCACCTATCCCTATCGTGTTGTTCGTACGATGAATATTCGGTTCCGTTTAAATTTAACACTGAAACAGAAATGTTAAACTAATCTTCGACCAATAGTTAAGAAGGACGAAATAAAACCTTATCTTGACACACTTATGGTGTGCTAGTTTTAATAATGCTGATCATCAAGCTACTAATAGCATTTCGAATAAACCATATACAAAATATTACCTCCTATTTTCTATGACTTAAATAAACGATACAAACGATTTAGGGCCGGGTGTACAATCATGGTTTAACTAATGGTTGTCAGTTAAACCGTCGACAATTAAAAAATGCGTACAAAAAGTTAAACTGCCGTTTAAACTACGAATTATCCTAATAGTTGGTTCACACTATATTAAAATCATATTTGGTCTAAACTAAATCAGTCAAATCCGTAGTAGATGGGTTTGAATCGTATGTCACTAAATTCAAAATGTATTGTAGAATACAACACTTGAGTGATTAAAGTTGCATTACAATATGGGACAACTGTTAATTAAATTTAGATTTTAATTAATCTTGTAAACAGTGTGAGTCCCTTATTATTACAAAAAAAAAAAAACAGTCGTTTAACTAAATTTCTCTCAATTGTAAACAACCAATGTTTCTATGGAAACATGTGTACGAATACAGTGGAACTTGCCTAAACGGACACATCTACAACCCGAACATTTCTCTTAACTTTTATTTTCACCAACGTTTTGTTACATATCATGAAAAGAAAATGAAGTTTAAAGGCCTGACACTCCCATGGCCAGAAACGAATGCCACATTTTCTCACTAAACAAGCTAACAAAAAGTTTACGTTTAAAATTTATTGTTGAAGAGTTGTATTTCAAAAAAAGCATTTTAATGTCAATTGAAGAAAATGTAATAATCATAGCATAACATTAACATAAAAAAACACAAAGCAAATTTCGCGAGGGCTGAGATTTGGATACCCTTCACTATAACTTGTGTCCCAAATTGGTCCGATCCTGTACATCATTTTTGTAACTTTGTTTTCTTGATGCGGTTTCAATTCCAGCTCCTCCTTTCTTTACCGTCTGTTCTTATATAACTTGATTGGTACATATCTTTAAAATTGGACGAGTAAAAAGCGTCGCATACGGACATGCCCCAATCGACTCCTCTTGTCTACTGATCATATTTTAGATAGTGTGAGATGCTTCCTTCAATGGGTTATAAGCAGTGGCGTAACGTACGGTGTTCCATGTGTTCAGTGGAACACAGGCCCCAAAGCCAAAGGGGCCCCCAAATCTGAAATCATAACGAAATTTTGTTTGATAGATCCTTGGGTAACTGTTCTTTTAAAAGACATTCATTTTTACTAATATGCCAGGAAAATGCGTAAGTGAGCTACAGAATCTAGGATAGTAGCAAAACATTCAATTTTGGGATGGTGAAGCTTGGGTCTCTATAAGTATTATATGTACTCTGTTTGCACCGGAGAGGCGCAACTTAACTCAACAATCATCAGAACAATCCATAAATTATAAAGGTTTTTGCTCATAATAATCTTGAAAATTAATAAAGGTTCAACTTCAGGCGGAGTGCCTCTCTTGAAGGTTCTTCCGTAAAATTGGGCCAATATTCAGCACCCGCTCTAGGGAGGGGCGGTATTTTGGGTAGCACTTCATAGACGGAAAACTACATGAAAGCTGTAATTAAAACACTAGTAATTAATGCTAATTAGCTCGAGGGCGTTACTGACAAAGGACTGAAACCCTATATAAATTGCAGGAAAAGCAAACAAAACATACGAAGGAAGTCACTGCGTTATTGTATAGTAACCTCAACTAGTCGTTAAGAACCTCAGGAAACAAATAAGATTTCAAGAAGCGAGAGCCTGAAGTGAGCAATCGCCCAGGATTTATCAACAAGATTGGTTTACTTAGAGTCTGCTTCTTGATATACCCTGGTTTCTCATCTCAGTTTATTTCACTCAGTAGTACTCCGTGAGATTACCGAGATTTAGGCACTATTGGGTACCCAAATTGGCATTACTGAAACGCTAGGGACGTATGCTGTCCTTAGAATACCTTTTGGATTTGTCCAGTAATAGAGTGTTTCATCGGCAGAATATTTTTTCCACTAATGACCACAGCCGTCTGGGTTGTGGAATCCTATCTGATCTAATCTAAAATTTAAATAACGTGTTTCATCTAGTAAAGTACATAATTAAATTTTATTTAATGTGTGGCTATCTGACAAAAGCATTATTTGTGCAGTTTTTTTTGTGTTAAATCTTTTTTAGGCGCATTTCTTAACAACTACATCACCAATACGTCCTCTCAATTCGTTCATAAGGCTTTTCATATTTTAATTTCCGCGGGAAAATGGCAGTCTAGATTGAGGTTCTCAAGTTCATCATGATAAAAAGCTTATTATTTTTAGGTGGGATTCAAATAATTCAAAATGTGTCAGAAAAGCATCGTTCCTGGTAAAATGAAGTCGACGCATCCCATGAACAAAAAAAAATCTTAGGGGCGGTAGTTCGTCGTTTTGCCCGAGGCGGCGTGCTAGAGCGGGCGCTCCCAATAATCCAGTATTTGGAGAGTATTTGAATGTCGAATTGATTGCTTAGCTAAGGAAAATATCTTCACAATGTTAAAAAAAATATAGGATGACCTATTGATCGGAATGGTTAACCACAGTTACTAAGATCGTTCAAAAATGTTTAAGTGAGAAAGTGTTTCCTTTTTTAATTGGCACTCAAGAAATCAAGAAACAGATGTCTATCGACAAACTATAGTGAGTCAAAATACGTAAAGTATTTGCCTTGAGGATCTCCACATTGAATTTTTTTTCAGTCGAATTAGTTTTCCTTGCACATGGATGTGATCCACATATCTATTATAGTAATCAGTTTTAGTCTAGGATCAACGACTCTTCCGATATAGGTATGCAAGGGGACTCCTAAAGGCTGTCTTTTCGCAGCGACTTTTAGATTTTGTGATAAATAGATGATCCTATTTAATTATTCTAAATTCAATTTTATCTCAAAAAATGAAAAAAAAATTTTTTTTAATTATGTTCTTTGCTTTTGCTTATAATGAAGACTACTTTAAATGTGGGTTATGTTCTATCAAATTTTCTGGTGAAAAAAAATCGAGCGTGAGGGGCCCCCATTTCGATCTCGAACACACGAAAATTGGGAAACGTTACGCCACTGGTTATAAGCTTCATGACGAAGTTAATTTACCATTTCACTTCGAAAGTGAAGGGTATAAAAATGATGATCTGCCTTTTACAAGAACAACAAAATTCTTAGAAAAATCAGCAAACCCGTCGAAACTGTAAATATACATCGCGCAGGAGGACGGTCGGAGGCAAAATATTTTCATAATTTATACATTTGTGAAATATTCTCATTAGCGGAAAATTTTAGTAGGCGGAAGAAATTCCATCCCCCAATGCGGTGTTCGTCTATGAGAAGTTCGACTGTAACATAAATTGGTTGTCAGCTACACCACGAATCACGTAATAATGATTACGCGATGTATAGGTGGGGACATTTGAGACGTCTTCAGCATCAAAATCACTTATGAAAACTTTGAATCTGCGTCACGTAAATTAAAAATATTAATGGAAACACTTTGAAATTCTTTGGTCACAATTTTACAAGTTCATGTGCGCAGAACGAATCGAAAATGTCCGCGCTACCTTCTTTTTTATTATTTCATGAGCTAAATAGCAGTAAGCGTTGAAATTTGCAAAATAGAACTCGCTCAATCGTAAACAATTAAGGTTACCATGGAAGTTAACAGCAGTTTTTCATCACTTTTTTAACGATGAACTCCTTTATTTGTACTCCTGATTATATTTAACTCGGTTACGCTTTCCGCTTTTTATTCCGTAGCTCGTCTGTACTCCCGGTATCATCACGAAAGCAAAACCTAGAGGTTTCACTAAGGAATAGGTTTCAGATTCGAGAGACTAGGCAAAATGTCCTAAGGAAGAAACAATCTACACAAAATTACCTTCGTAATGAAACGACGCTCCAAACATTTTCTCAGAAAATTATACCCTAGACCCAAAACTATTATAAATAAAATAAATAAATAACAGGCGCGACAATGCAGCATTGGATTAGGCATGATGTGTTAGTGACATCCTATTTCCAAGATCTCATCTGCTTTTTGTTGAGGTAATGAGATCAGCATCACGCTCAGCAGTGTTATTTATCCCCATAAATGGGTACTCGTTTAACATCTGAGTGAGATCATAGTCCGTCACAAGCTCGTGAGTTGGAAAAACACCATGAACCACGGTAAGATTCGAATTCATGACACTGTGCACCGAAGGTGCGCGCACTAACCGCTAGACCAGCCAGACTACAACTACAATACATAGTATGCAGGCACGTAGCCAGGGGAGGGGTCCATGGGGTCCGGACCCCTCCCGAAATGTTTTCAATTATAACGGAATTTTTAGTGATTACAGTATAAAATATCAAAATATTCAGGTGGTAACATACTTTTCTCTAAATTATGTGGGACTGAACATCATAAAAAATATCCGACATGGAAAATTGGTTTAACTGAGGTTTTCTTTTCAAAACTAGATAAATCCGAATATCAATACACACTTCTCTGAACACAAACCTTCAAAATAAATTGCGCGGAATCTATGCAAAAAATGTCTGTTGTCGAATATTATTATTCACTCTGATTTTATTTATTGGACGTATGGACGTGTTTTCATGCGAGCTTCGAACTTTAAACTTTCGGCTGCGAAGGTTTTGAGCATTGCTACAAAAATAGAGAATGCGATAAAATAGTCTTTAAACAGAGCTTTTTTTTTCAAGGAAACAATTTTTTTGAAAATTTTGACTAATATCAATCGTGAAGGTACGTGATGACTTGTGTTTTTTTTATAAAAACAAAAATAATTGCGTGCGATTATCGGCCCTTTGGGTCGAGTGAAAGATAAGCTCCCAAATATTTTGCGCATGGCGATTGGTGGACTAAACTTAGCTCTCGCTCGCCTTAGCTAATCGCGGAGATATAAAAGTACATGAAGCCAGTAGATAAAGAATGAAGTGAGAGTTTGCATCTGTTACTTTTGTTGAAAAACGGAATATATACGCCTGCTTTAATAGTCTGTGCAAGTAATAGTTATGTAGTTAAGCCTTTTTTTGTGACCAAACGCTCAAGTTTTAACGAAGCAAAACAATTTTAAAGATACAAATGGTAAAAATTAGTTTTTCTAATTAGTCTCCCCTACACCACTGTATGCATTTTCGCCACCTCCCTGCAAGCTTTTGGATTTCTTTTTCGTAAAAATCTCGCGGCTTTTCACGGACCCATTCTCGCACAAACAATTTTACTTCTTCATAGCTTTTGAAACTTTTAATGGAACTTTCTCAACTCGTTCAATGCTGTAGAAGATGTGTACAAACTTCCGAGCGCCAGAATTTATACTTAATATTCAGAGGTTTTAGCACTCATCTGTCTGAGATTTTCGGTAGCCTAGCCGCTCATGAATATTTTCCCAATACTACTTACGTTTATGCCCAACTCCCCAGTCATGTAGCGTACACTACCTCGTCGGTATTCCACAATGAGTTTTTCAACGGTGGCGGCGCTTACGTTTTCATCGGTGACACTAGATAGCGCGCATGTGGCAACTTTCCCTCAACTTTTCGGCCTTTTCAAAACATTCATACACATGGGTTTTAGAGAGGCACTCATTCTGGAACTTCTCTAGTACTTTTTGATAAGTTTCCGCGGATTTTATATTTGCTTTGACTAAAAAAGAACAAGATGCGTTCTGCAAGAGGCACTGGTTGGTACATCCTTTTCACTCATAATGGTTATAATTACACTAAAAAGTCAGGTTACGCGGTTCCAGCTATTCTCAACGTTTCATAACATACCAGTCTAATATTTAGTGTATCCACTTTTTCAACAATAAATTTGTCGCACGTCTGAAAATTCCGTTGGACCCCTCCCGAAGCAAAATCCTGGCTACGTCCCTGATAGTATGCAACAAAAATCCGATTTATACGCATGAACATGGACATGAAGATGCATTTTCTTTAATAATATACTTACGTGGGTACATGATTATAATCGACTTCCCATAAAAAACCCTCACACGAATTTCTCATTTTATTCAGACTTTATCTAATGAAGTCCATTCTAAATGTATGTGAATACCTTTAGTTTAGTCCATGGTCTAGGCTCTAGAATTTTTATACGAAACGAATGGGTGGTGGAAACGTATGAAGGCGAGTATTTGTATTTTCAGCTACATATCTATACAAACACAAACTTTTATGTAGCGGTTAGCATCTTTGGCATTTGTAAGAAATTCTTATTCTTTATTATTGGTTTTTCTTATGATGAGATTTATTATTGATTTTTTTACAATGACTCCATTCAATATGCATACTTCAATTTTACATGACGGACGACTAGTACAGTTGATCTATGAGATGAATCCTCGCTTCATTCATGGTGAATTATTTAAAGTTAGGCAGAAGACAGATAAGCACGAATCAATTTTGACCGAACTCTGCGTCTATGGCCTTCGGTCACGGATAATAAATACATATTCTGAGGTTTATTGTATGTTAGTCATTTTAGTTTCGTTGCAATTGATTATAGTGGAGTCCACAATAAAGTTTGTTTTCAATCGATTGACAAGTTTTGGACACCTTATAAAAAGATTATCCATTTTTTATTTGGATTTATTTTTAGGAGAATGGTATAATAACGAATTTAATATTTTCTGGCCGGAAGATTGACAAAAGTATCTTTGAACACTGCGCAACAAATGCTTAGTTTTAGAGTAAAGATTTAAAATGCCACAACTGTTATACAGCGTATCACGCATTGGGTGGTCAATACTGTAAGGGTTGATAGAACAATTTGTTCGAGTAAAAACACCATTAATAGAAGTGGTCAAATTTGACCGTTATCTTCCTATCGATTTTTTTGTGTAAGTCAACGAAAATCACGGGTTGTTTCGTTAAATTAAAATTTCCCACTCGCCTAATAAAAAAATTTCAAATTGAATTGAAAAGTTGAAAAATTTGATTTCAATTTCTGAAATTAAACTGAATATATAAACTGACTTTTCCGCGGTTTTAAATATTAATTCAGATATTCAAACTTTACCGATATTTCAAAATTGATTTTCCATTGAAATTTGAAAGAATAAATTACTGTATAACGGTATTTTCATCTGTGAAAACCGTAAGATTGAATAGTGGCCTTAACGTGTCTGGTTTCTAACGGTACATTACTTTCGATATTTAAGCTTGAAAATTAAAAGAATGAAATTAATTTTTGATTTAAACTAAATTGCAACTTCATAATTTTCAAAATGTTTTCCAAAAAATAAAAGTTTTTGCCTTTTTCCGAATTTTGAATAAATTTGATATTTAAATCTTGTGGAGTTTATAACAAAGCCAAGTTTAGAAAGAGACCATTCCTAGAAAATAGCTTGGGATCGATTCATAATCTCGTGTTGGTATAGTTAGCAGTTGTCGGAATGGAGAAATCGATGAATTGGAGGACATTTGGCTGCAGCGAATGGAGAAGCACGACACTCGTATATTTTAACTGTTGTAATTAGTGATTTATACGCAAAAATGTTATTTTTCTTTAAAAAAAATCTATTATAAAAGAACATTTTTCATTTGAGATTGTTTTTTTCAGCATTAATGAAAATAGAGATATTTGTCCATATGCAGGGAGTCAGGGCCGGATTTAACCTGCATGCCGCCCCTGGGCAGTAGACAAATGGCCGCCCTCTGCCAGTAGAATAGCTTGGAAGTGGTAGGAGTCGCATACATATATATGGTAACGTTAACGGACGTATATTATATTAGCATTTTTTTTTTGTAACCCATGTCTTTCGTTTACATAAAAATATTCTGCTGCCCATAAGGACGTAACCAGAGATCCTTTCAG
Organism: Microchrysa polita; assembly: GCA_949715475.1. Classification (NCBI taxonomy): domain Eukaryota; kingdom Metazoa; phylum Arthropoda; class Insecta; order Diptera; family Stratiomyidae; genus Microchrysa; species Microchrysa polita. The sequence continues at coordinate 11,270,200 of OX454421.1, read as the reverse complement.
AATTTTTTTAAAAAGCCTTGAAGTTCGTATGACATACATCTTATTCAAATTGCGTTCAGAATGTTTTCAAATTACCTACTCACTTTCTGAGGTTTACTGTTTTCTCATTGTACATCTCGTAGTACATATTTCTGAGATGTCCTTTGTCTGATGTAATTAACCTAAGTTCGGATTTCGTGAATTTCGAAAATGCAAGATCGCAATGTTATTCAGCAAAAGTCATTAGGCACCGCTTTTATACGCTTTGCTGATTTTTTGTCGTCTTAAACGATTGTTTGGTAGTGGAATTTTCAATTTTTCTACACTAAAAAATATGACAATTTAAACCTAATGTGAAAAATTAATTTAAACCGATTCGATGGAAACATGATACTTAGAAAATATAAACAGTGATAGTCAATGCAGAGAGATTTGGACCCTTCCCGAAACCAAATCCTGCACTCGTCACTGTTGCTTCTCATCTCAATTTAAAGTGGGGAAAAACTGAATGGATGTGTTACTTTTCTAGAAGGCTTAAAAATGTAAAAAGTGATGCATTTCTTTGCCGAATGGAGAAAAAAAACATTTTCTTCTAAACAAAACAAAAATTCTTCAGGTGCGTCAATGCAGCTAATGACCTACATTGTTTTTTGAGTGTGAAGACGGTACATTCCGGTAAAAAAAAAATAAAAACTACTTAAGCTCTATCTGAAATCTTTTAAAATAGAAGCATGACTGGATCCTATCAAAGAGTTCAGTCAAAACGATATTTTTTTCACGGGATCAACAGGAATATAAAAAAGTGTGTGGTTCGATGAGTTGATTCCTTGGAGGTGGCTTACATTCTCCGAAGGTAGTATTTTAGGAGGCTTGTAATGAAGTCAGGAGCTCTACTCGCCAATGTCATGCTCCACTAGGAGTTACGGTAATCGAGAGCGAGAGTGGTGGTGCGCCTCACGATGTGGACCACCTCTTTCGATGCCCGCTGCACCAGCTAACCTCAGTTTTAGAAGTTCATTGATTGTTACACCCGAAAGCTGCTCTAGGCTTCTAATAAAATTAAACGTAGAGAGTCATACGGGACCATGCCATCAGGGGAGTGCCTAAGCAATTACGCTCTTACCAACCGGTCCATCGGACTGTTTTGACATTCGACATTTTATTGACAGCATCTAATTGTTAAATTATTCGTGCGATGCATGCCCTCACTTTCGGAAACCTAACTCCGGGCCGCAACTCCAGCTGTTTGACTTGGGTAACAAGTCCAGTCACCTCGAGTCCACCATCTTTTTTTTTTTTTTTTTGAGTGATTAGTTGCTTTATTAGTTATAATTTGGTTATAAAATACATACTATATGTTAAAAATGAAAATATAAATAATAATAATGTGTTTAAGAATTATTTGATAAATGCAATATTATAGCAACTCACATAAGCGTAGTGCTTGTGCGTGAGAGCTGCAGCTGTTAATTGTGCAAGATTCTTGTTATTTCGTAAAATTCAATTAATAGTAGAATTCAAGTACTTAAAAAACATGTATACATAAAGAGCTTAGTAGTATTAAAATTCAAAACAAATAATGTATTAGTGGGTGGATAATTGGTTAAAGAATTGTCTGTTTTCTTTAATATAGAGTTTAATCTTTAGCTTATAATTTAAATTATTTAATGCATTTCTAATGTGATAGGGGAGTTTGTTATAGGCTCTAGGTCCAGCTATATATAAATGACGGCATGTTAATTCCTTTTTGTATCTATTTATAAATAGTTCACCTTCAGTATTAGCGCGAGTGTTGTAATTAGATGATGTTTTTGGAAACTCATTTATGTTCTTAAACATATACTTAATTAAATTGAAATTATACAATTGTCTTATAGACATGACATCAAAGTTGGAAAAGGCTTGCGTTGTAGAAGAATACTTCGATTTTTTTAGGCATAATTTGACAATTAATGCTTGTAAATTAGCTAAAGGCATGATGGCATTGCTGAAAGTGCTTCCCCAAATAATAATTGCATATTCAAAAATTGACTGAAATAGTCCAAAATAAACTTTCCTAAGAAACTCGACTGCAAAATATTTCCGAAGGATTAACACCCGATGTATCATTTTCCGCAGTCGATTTACTAGGATAGTTACGTGTGCCGTCCATTTCAGTTTATTATCAATTGTTACCCCAAGATATTTAATTTGATTGACTTCGTGTATAACGCAATTATTTAAAATTAATTGAAAGCTTGGGTGATCATTTTTCTGTGCATTTCCGAATTTAACACAACGGGTTTTCTCCAGGCTTAAAACCAATTTATGTTGACACAACCATTCATGTATTTTGCTCATACTATTATGTGCTAAGGAATACACATCATTCCAGTTTTTCCCTCTAAATAATAAAACCGTATCGTCAGCAAAGGATATAACTTTACAGCTATTTTCATGATTGTATAATTTACATAAATCGTTAAGGTAAATTTTAAAAAGGAGTGGACCCAAAACCGTTCCTTGAGGAATCCCATGTTTAATGATTTTCATGCTACTTTTAGCGTCGTTAATGACGACACATTGATCCCTCTCAGAAAGATATGACTTTAGTAGGTCATATTCTTTGTCTCTCACTCCAATTTCAACTAATTTTCTCAGTAAAGTGGAGTGTTCAACCGTATCAAATGCTTTCTTTAAATCAAGAAAAACCGCAAGGACTACTTCATTTTTATCGAGATTTTCATAGATAAATTTTGTAACATCTGCAATTGCATCGGTTGTGCTAATATTACTTTGAAATCCGTACTGATTCTTGGCAATTAAATCAAAGGTACTTAGGTGCTTGTCAATGCGCTTTTTCAGACATTTTTCAAATATTTTAGAAATATTTGACACTAATGATATCGGTCTATAATTTTCAATATTTTGTTTGCTTCCCTTTTTATGGATTGGGCATACAAGGGATGTTTTTAATTTTTTGGGATATGTCCCACAACTGATACAAGTATTGAAAATGTGACAGAGTACAGTAATTGTTGTCATATTAAAACAACGCATAATTTTGCTGGACATCCCATCCGGGCCACTTGCTTTTGGCTTTAAATTCTTAATTTGAAGTTCGATTTCATCTTCTGAAATAGCATCAAAGGATAATTTTGGGATATTCAGTTGATAATTATGCTGAAATGTAGAAGAAGTATTGACAGAATTCGATAGTTGCTCACCAATTTCTATAAAATAATCGTTCATCTCATTTGCGATAAGTTTTGCATTATTTATTATCATTCCGTCACTATTAACAATCGATTGAATACTATCAATACCTTTCTTACCATAAACTATTTCTTTAGTTAGGTTCCATAACTTTTTAGGGTCACTGCCACACGACTGCACTATACTGGAATAATATGACTTTTTAGCTAACCTAACAAGGTGTGTTACATAATTTCTGATCTTTTTATATTCGGAGGCTAGTTGTACATTCTCAGGATGCTTTCGCACGAATTTTGCCATTTTGTCTCTATTTCTAATAGATACCACTAATCCAGGTGTGATCCATGGCTTAAGATGCTTTTCTTTAGATCTAAATTTAACTGTTTTTGTTGCCTTTACAATAGCAGTATCAATATTTTTCAAGAAATATTGATACTTTGAATCGATGTTAGTTTGTGTGTAGATTCCTTCCCAAGAAATTCGTTCTATTAGTAATTTAAGTTTCTGATAATTAACTACCTTTTTTCCCAACAGATCAATATTCACAAAATTAGTGTCTCGTACTTCAACTGTATTATCGATAATGTTTGCAATTATTGCATAATGATCAGTTATTTCCGTTTGGAAGATTGCTGGACTAAGTACAGAAGTAGAGTCTAACTTTGCAAATATATGGTCCAAACAAGTTTTGGAAGCGGGTCTAGTTATCCCTTTTAATGACTTTAAAAATCCAAATACAGTCATTACATCTAAGTATTCATTAACTATCGATGACTGTTCATTATATAAATTAATGTTTATGTCTCCAACTATGATGTGGTTATCAAAGATAGTATTTTCAGATAAGAAATTGTACAACGACTGAATAAAAAGGTGAGGGTTTAAGCTAGGTGATCTGTATATACTTGTGACATAATAGCATCGAGTACCCGTTTCAATTTTTAATGTGAGTGCATTAGCCTCAGTTATATTAGACTCCAAAATTTGAGCAGAATATTTCTTTTTACAATAAATAATGATACCGTCACACTTATTATTTGATGCTGGTTTCTGCAATGTATCATAGCCATCTATATTATCTGGGTCCTTCAGCAATGGGACTCGGACCGAATGGTCAACAATCCACAAAATACTAGGGGCTCCCCTGTGCTGCTCCAGGCACGTAGCCAGGGGAGGGGTCCATGGGGTCCGGACCCCTCCCGAAATGTTTTCATTTATTTTATTTTTATTTATTTTCATTTTTAGTGATTACAGTATAAAATATCAAAATATTCAGGTGGTAACATATTTTTCTCTAAATTCTGTGGGACTGAACATCATAAAAAATATCCCATATGGAAAATTGGTTTAAGGGAGGATTTCTTTTCAAAACTAGATAAATCTGAATATCAATACACACTTCTCTGAACACAACCCTTCAAAATAAATTGCGCGGAATCTATGCAAAAAATGTCTGCTGTCGAAAATTATTATTCACTCTTGGATGCTTATTCACTTGGAGCTTTAAACTTTTCGCTACGCAGGTTCTGAGCATTGCTACAAAAATTAAGAATGCGATAAAATAGTCTTTAAACAGAGCTTTTTTCAAGGAAACAATTTCTTTCAAAATTTTGTCTAAAATCAATCGTGAAGGCACGTGATGACTTGTGTTTTTTTTATAAACACAAAAATAATTAATTATTATCGGCCCTTTGGGTCGAGTGAAGGATAAGCTCCCAAATATTTTGCACATGGCGATTGTTGGACTAAACGGAAACTTATCTCTCCTCTCGCCTAAGCTAATCGCGGAGATATAAAGGTACATGAAGCCCATATATAAAGAATGAAGTGAGAGTTTGCATCTGTTACTTTTATTGGGAAACGGAATATATACGCCTGCTTTGATAGGCTGTGCAAGTAATAGTTATGTAGTTAAGCCTTTTTTTATGGCCAAACGCTCAAGTTTTAACGAAGCAAAACAATTTTAAAGATACAAATCGTAAAAATTAGTTTTTCTAATTAGTCTCCCCTACACCACTGTATGCATTTTCGCCAGCTCCTAGCAAGCTTTTGGATATCTTTTTCGTAAAAATCTCGCGGCTTTTCACGGACCCATTCTCGCAGAAACAATTTTACTTCTTCATAGCTTTTGAAACTTTCAATGGAACTTTTTCAATTCGTTCAATGCTGTAGAAGATGTGTTCAAACTTCCGAGCGCCTGAATTTATACTTAATATTCAGAAGTTTTAGCACTCATCTGCCTGAGATTTACGGTAGCCTATTCGCTCATGAATATTTTCCCAATACTGCTTGCGTTTATGCCCAACTCCCCAGTCATGTAGCGTACACTACTTCGTCGGTTTTCCACATTGAGTTTTTCAACGGTGGCGGCGCTTACGTTTTCATCGGTGACACTAGGTGGCGCGCATGTGGCAACTTTCCCTCAACTTTTCGGCCTTTTCAAAACATTCATACACATGGGTTTTAGAGAGGCACTCATTCTGGAACTTCTCTAGTACTTTTTGATAAGTTTCCGCGGATTTTATAAATGCTTTGACTAAAAAACAAATAATGATGTGTACTGCAAGAGGCACTGGTACATCCTTTTCACTCATGATGGTTATAATTACACTAAAAAGTCAGGTTACGCGGTTTCAGCTATTGTCAACGTGAAAATTCCGTTGGACCCCTCCCGAAACAAAATCCTGTCTACGTCCCTGTGCTGCTCGGGTCCGTTTTATCACAACTCACTAAAAATCCGTGTACCATGCAACAGAGATATCCTGTGTCTTATGGACACATACTCCCTTGTATTGTACAAAATTGATCAGTGACATCTTTGCCCTTATTAAAAGTAAAGCCGCAATGCTACCTAGGTCACTTCTAGTCTAGCCAAATTACCCGCCACGAGTATAGGTCTTTCGGAATGAATAGCTCCATAGAATTTTGCGTGAAGTAAAAAAACTAAAAGGCGAAGTATCATAACATTTGGCGCCCTGGATTAAGGCGTCACCTAAATAGAATCACTTAGAAAGCAATTAATATCTGTTCCTAATTATGTCAACTGCTCCTTGAGTCAGAGTCCATCTTTCATAGAATGTAAAACTAATAGAAAGCTTCAAAAATGTGCCGCCCCTGAAAATCTGCCGCCCCGGGCAGCTGCCCAGGTTGCCCATATGGGAAATCCAGCCCTGCAGGGAGTTCGCACAATCCCAAACATGATGGCTTAACAAAAACCGAGACCAAAAACTGCCGCCCTTAAAATATTTCATATTCAGTTTAGGGTGTATATAGTTGCCGTCTTCTTAGTAATAAACGTGTGATGGGCCATGCCGAGTTTTGAAACACGTTTCTCTATGAACATCTATGTCACATACTGACAACCGAATTATAACGGCCACAGGGCAGGACGAAATATAACTTCTCGAATACTGATTTTTAGCGGTTTCGGAGTTTCAATTTGAAATCTAATAACATGTGAACATAATTGGCTCAATGCGCCAATGTCTGGTCAATTTGAAGTAGCCGTCAATGAAGAACTTCCTAACAGAATAAGTATAGTGCAATTGGGTCACATATAAAGTAGGGATGTCAAAAACCGGACGGTTAGTCCGAAAACCGGTACGTTCAGAATGGTTAACCGTTTTTTTCGGTTTTTCCTCATTCCAGTTTTTAACCCGGACGGTGTTTGTCCATCCGGTTAAAACCGAAAAAAAAATACTCTCAAAATTCATAAATTTTGTTATATTTTCTTGATTTTTCAGTCTGCAATTCGATTACTTGTTCCTTATGAAATACTCGTTTCAGTCCTTAAACATATTTTCGAACATTCTCCTTATAGCAATTACTCGTTGAACGCTTCGTGAAATACCTCTCCTAATCTTTTCCAATAGTCAAGTACAATTGGTTCAAAATAGCCCCAAACCTAAACATCCAAAAAGAAAAGAAATTGTTGATGCCAAATTGATGAATACACTGCCTAATATACGCAGTAAAAAGTTACACTAATTTGCGCCATGGGTTAAGGGGGGAGGGGGTGTCAAAGGGGTGAAAATTCAGTTTCTAGCAAATATCTGGAAAACTATGAGTCTGACCTTAAAATGAGCTGAGGACAAAACAAACAACATAAAATTACCTTTGTAATGATATGTAACACTCTAGACATTTTCTCAGAAAATTATACCCTAGACCCAAAAGTATTATAGTGAATTTGGATTTTTCGAGTTTTACATTTCGCACTGTAACTCTTGATAGAATAGACCTACTGTCATAAGATCTTGTCCATATATTGATAACAAAATTTATTTGATTCGCACCAAAAATTGGAGTGCTCCGACCATTGACGCCCCTCTCACTCCTCTTAACATTTTTCAAAAAGGCATGCCTGTAGCTTCTTTTTAAACTGAGCCAGGCTGATCAAATTTGGTGGGGTGCCTAGTCTAAGTTCCATTATGCTCCCCACCAAAAATTATTACCATCCGATCAAAACTAAGGGTACCCCCCATACAAAGTGAACGAAAATTCTAACAAATTTCACATTTTTTCATTTCTAAATTCTATCTAAAACGGAAAAATAAAATTTATCTCTTAGAACGTCATTATAACAGTTAATTGTAGTCCTCTGAATATATGTTCAAAATTTTGCATCAAAGCGTACACTACAAGTATCAACAAATTGTGTTTGAAAGTCATTGGTACTAGTTCAAAGGCTAGTTCCGAATAAATCGAGTAACGTGTACTAGCAACCTTCAAACCACATTTTTCGTACTTGTAAGGCACGCTCCTGTACAAACTTTTGAATATACATTTACAAGACTACAATTAACTGTTATAATGACGTTCTAAGAAATAAATTTTATTTTTTCATTTTAGATAGAATTTAGAAGTGAAAAAATGTGAATTTTGGTTTACTTTGTATGGGGAGTACCCTTAGTTTTGATCGGATGGTACAAATTTTTGGTGAGGAGCATAATGGGGCTTAGACTAGGCACCTCACCAAATTTTATCTGCCTGGCTCAATTTGAAAAGAAGCTACAGGCATAGGGATGCCAACTCCCAGTCAACCCAAACCCGGAGATTTAGTGAAAAGATAGGGGGGGGGGGGGGGGGTGGTTGTACAGTAGTTTTTGTATATTTTGGTTTTTGCCTATATTGGTTGTTATTGCAATTACATACTCGTATTTACATAACAGAAAAGTTTCAGTTTGCATACTTATTTATGTATTTACATATTTACATTTTTATATTTTTGTTTCATATTTATATATTTACATATTTACCTATTTACATGTTAACATATATCCTGTTTACTTACACCTATTTAAGATATAAATAAGGTTAGTTCACAAAGTTATCTTTAAAAAAAAAAGTGTGAAAATTTATAAATGCGTTAAAATTGTTGAGTTTAATATTTTTAAAGCGAATTAAAATCAAAGCTTATTGTTTATTGGAATAAAAGTTTTTCAAAATATATCTGAGCCGGAAACACTCTTTATTTTTCATTTCCAATACTGAACTCTCACATATAGAAAAGTTAAACTTCAACGCTTAATAACTAGAGAACCGTTAAGTTTTCGCAAAAAAATAATAACAGATTCGTCCATTTCAGACCAACATTAGTGAAATGCCGCGCCATCAAAATTTGGAGCTACAAACTCTGAAATTTTGCCAAAAATTTATCTAACAGATCGAGAAACGACAGGCTCTGTATAAAAAAGATTACAGAAATACTCCGATGAGAATGTTCAGAAAAAGTTATGGTTGGGAGGATATGAATCAGTTGTTCCGGGATGCAGTCTATCCGTAAGAAAAAAACAACGCTTTTCTTGACAACATTTCAGTCGACACTATAGCTTTTTATCCAAGAGAAAATTTAGCTTCACACAAGTACTGAATTTGAATGTCTATACATAGTGAAGTTAAAACGCAAACTTTATAGGAAATTTAGGATTTTCAGTTTTTTCAATTAATGTAACTAAAAAAACATTATTGCGTTGTTAAAATTGTAAGCTCTAAAATTAGAACTCAAGTTCTAATTTCTGAGCGAGTAATGAATGAATAATGTTTTTTTTTAGTTACATTATTTGAAAAAATTGAAAATCCTAAATTTCCTATAAAGTTTGCGTTTTAACTTCACTATGTATAGACATTCAAATACTTGTTCTTATTTTGAAAATACTGTCGAGGTAAAATTTAGAATTTTTAGTTATATCAATAAATTTAACAGGGATAGCTGTTGTAGTCTCTCTTTATTACCGTAACTCCTAGTGGAGCGTGGTGCGTTGATGACTACCGTGTGTAGTCACCAACGTTACAAAGCCAACTGAATTCCGAGTGTAAATTTGTGTAAATAAACGCAATATCAAAATATATCAGAGTGAAGCTTACTTACAGATTTGCTTTTAAATTTGGAAGATCATATTAGCACGTATTTAATAGTCAATAGTTTAGTTGCTCACAATCAAAACGTATAACGACAGACGTATTTCCTTAACAGAAAAACTTCTTGGAAAGAAAATTAACGGTTCTGCTGAAACATTCCAATATTCGGGCCTAGGAATATATAGACAAGGAGAAAGGAGCTGAAACATCAAAGCACAAGAGCGTACCTGTGTAACTAGAATATGAGAGGGCTTCCATTACATTGCCTCTTTGTATGTCTCTCTCGTTACCTTTATGTCGATGGTGTGAGTTGCAAGTATCTGCTAAAAATCTAGTCAAAAATTTCGCACGTTTCATTTCCTTCTCTATATGTTCTCTGAATGATTTCCACAGAGAAGATAACATGGAAAGTTGGAATTGATGTTGCGAGTAGCAACAATGGGTGAGGTTATAAAACACAACGTTCGCGTAACGTTGCGCGTTTTCCGAAACGTTTCCTATTGTGTTCTGTAAACGCATAGATCCGGATCAGACTTGGTGTTACCATCGCCATCTCTCGGAAAGTGACAAATGTGACAATTGACACATCACAGCTGATACGTTTTGCTCGAAAATTAAAATTTCCAGTTTTAAACGAGATGCAGATACATTTTACATTGATTATAAATAGTTTAATAAATAAATGAGGGCGGAAATGCATGGTTCGACGGCAGATTGTAAATTTCTGTCAATCAATCAAGCTATGCCTCGCAAGGGGGCGCTTAGGGGATCTGTTTGTAGGGAGAAGTTTCTGATCCGTAACGGCCGGTTGATTTGAAACGTTGCGCGAAACGTTGTGTTTTATAACCTCACCCAATGATGCATGGAAAGTTGTAGCAACTATGATGCATGGAAAGTGAGTGCTATATGCGAAGCTATAATGCATCTTAGAATATAGGCATTATGGTGCAGTGGTACAGTACTTTTATGTTCATATTCGAACTTCAGCTTGTGATCGTTCTTTAATTTTATTTTTTTTTTATTTTTAATAATTTGTAGGTACAAATGAAAGTTTTATACGCCAAACCCGGGGATTTTATTTTTGACCCGGAGACCCGGAGACACCTTTCGAAACCCGGAGTCTCCGGGTGAAACCCGGAGGGTTGGCAACCCTATAGGCATGCCTTTTTGAAAAATGTTAGGAGGAGTGAGGGAGGCGTCAATGGTCGGAGCACCTCAATTTTTGGTACAAACCAAATAAATTTTGTTTTTAATAGAATGAACAAGATTTCGTCACCCTAGGTTCTTTCTATCAAGAGTTACAGTCCGAAATGTAAAACTCAAAAAATGTAAATTCTCTATAATACTTTTGGGTCTAGAGTATAATTTTCCGAAAAAACGTCTAGAGTGTTATATATCATTACAAAGGCAATTTTGTGTAGTTTGTTTCGTCCTCAGAAGATTTTAAGGTCAGATTCATAGTTTTCCAGTTATTTGTAAAAAAGTAAATTTTCACCCCTTTGCGACCCCCTCCCCCCTTAACCCATGGCGCAAATTGGTGTAACTTTTTATTGCGTATATTGGGCAGTGTATTCAACAATTTGGCATCAAAAATTTCTTTTTCTTTTGGATGTTTGGGTTTTGAGCTTTTTGTACTAGACTACAAGGCAGATTGTTTATAATTACATTGCGTTTCACGTGTATCTTGGGGAATATATGGTATTCGTGTATAGTGTATTAGTGCATCCGCGTTTCTTCGTGTCGCTGAAAAATGTGGTATTTCTCCCCCTGGCCCCTGTTGCAAATGTTTGGGATTTTTTTTTTCAAAAACTAATAAATTAATGAATTAACTTCTGACAATTTTATTTGATTATCTTTTTTGTTCAAAATGATGTACATGAATTTTGATTTGATTCTGCATACGATACGAACACCAGCCATACGAGTGAGTAAGCATTTTTTTTAAGTAAAATTCTAAACAAATCAATGAAAAGACTTGGTTACCCGGAAAACCGGTACTTTGAGCCCGGTCTAACCGGCTTTGCGAAAGAATCGAAAAAAAAAACGAAAACCGGGCTATGCAGTGGCGAACCTACGTAGGGGTTTTAGGGGTTCAAACCCACTCCGAAATTTCTCGATGTAATATTAGATACAAGTCGGGTTAATACAAAAACAGGACGTTTCCCACAAAAATAGTTCTAACAGACGGAAAATGAGAAAATTGAGCTAGTAACTCAGCATCACAGAGATGGTGCTGCGCTAAGATGCTTTTCGAAAAACTCTTCTAGCATCTAGCACCGCAAAAAATTCTCAGGTTGCTTTTGTTTTGACCAGGCCTGATCGGTGGACAAATTTCGAGTATACGAGTAGTGCTTTCCGGAAGTACGACAACTGCAACTGCTCCCTGATCAGTCAAAATTGCATTCACAGTTTTTTTTTCAATTAGATGAGATTGGTACTGAGAGGAGTCGGCACTTTGAAATAATTGAAGGACTAGCAAGCTCAAGTCATGATAAAATACTATAAAACTCTGGACCTATTTTAATACAATCTACTATATAGAATATTGAAACGCTACTGATGCTTAGTAACCGAACAATACAAAAAATGATTGTGGGACAATAAAAATTTTTTAACCAAAAATAGTTAAGGAAGAACCACCATTTTACGGGTGTAGGGTATAAATATTAATTCAAACTTCAACCTCTTTCATAAAACCCCTCCCGAAATATTTTTCTGCGTACGCCCCTGGGGCTATGGACTGGTTTTTGACATCCCTAATATAAAGTATTCAACTTACCTTAAAAGCTCAAGTTTTACGAATAACCCTAAACCAAAAGTATTGGATTGATTGTCGCAGGGGATGAAAAAATACATATTTCCTCTTTCAAAATTTGAGCCATCTTTAAGGTACATTTTCCTCGACACGACTACACGACAGCGACTCGCTCATTCCATATAAAAACACGTTTTTAAAATGAGAGAGAAACGAGTTTTTGTATAGCTGTCGTGCGGCCGCGTCGAGGACAACGTACCTTAAACTAGTAAAAACTATGCTGTGCCTTGAGCGTATATTTTTATAACTACGAGCAGTTTTTTCCTCAGACATTGAATCATGACCAAATTGCGCATACAGGGTGTCCGGAAACTACCGCATAAGCCAGCGGATTATGACTCCTCATGTGATTTCCAGCATAAAAGTTGCAAAGAGCATACCCCCAGGGTTAACCCTTTAGCTGCCACAGGCATTTGAAGATGTAAAAAAAATAATTTGCTTGCACGACTTACACCTCAATATCTTCAAAGCTAGACTAGCTAAAATAGCGAAATAAGATGATTATTACAGCCAACAAATTTACCTAAACAATAAAACTAACCACACTAAAATCGAATACATAGTTTGATTTTTACAGAGCTTCAAAGTTAAATTTTTGTGATTCTGTCAAGGGGAGGTGCTTATACGATTCCTGTAAAAATTGGCGCATAGTCTTACGATCATATCTTTCTTACATCATTTTATTCTAACTTCATTATTTATAACAGCAGTTTTAATGTCTTAAGTGCAGATAACTAGGATTAATTTTGGCTCTTTTGCTGGAAATCACATGATGAATAATTACAATCCAGTTTTCGGACACCATGTATAGTTCGTCGATTTTAGAGTAGTATAGTGCTAACTTGACAAACATAACTTCCATCGATTTTCAGCCTTTTTTACTGAACAAAATTTTGCGTCGCTATGGCTCTTCCGATTACTATGTAAAATTGTATAAGTAACATCTAAGTACACGAATTAAATTAACGCAGTACCTACAGCGATTTGATCAATTTAATAAAACAATTCTCCTTTGCATTATATGTATAGAGTATAGTGTATTTTGTAATTTGAATTGCTTCCTGGGACGTCAACGTTTCATCTCCTTTTATTCGTCTTGATAACAGGGTCTAAGCGACCAACCAACGCTCACCATCAACTTAGCCTGACAACAACAACATTGAAAATAATGCAACAAACGCGAGCGGTAACAACAAAACAGTTAAAGTAGTAATAAATGGAAAAAAGGCGGCGGCAAGGAAAAGGAAAATTGTAGCAAGGAGCCGATGTTTGTTGCCTGGCTGTCGGGATGTTGAGCAGGCTTACAGGCTCTATGGCAAAGATGAGAGAGAACCCAACGTCGCCATGTGCAGCATGATTAATGATATCGTGTCAATTCAGAGATACTCCGTGGAATTTAGCAGCGTTAATACAATTGCGTATAGATACTGTATAGTATAGTTCAATGTATTATATATACATGGTATGTACAATCCTTATGTATTTATTTCCATTAAGTTGGTTTTTCATTTAAAGACAATTTTACATTAAAATTCACTGCAGGTTTTATTATTATTATTATTATTGAAGCCTTTATCGTTTTTAATGTCACAATTTTTTGTCGCATTATAGAAAAAACTTAGTTCTAAGAAATAAAAGTAATAATAATGAATATGAATTCTTAAAAAATCAATTGCTGTTGCTTAACGACATTGATAATTTCTGATTGTAGTATCTACACTAAATACTAAAGAAATGTGTAGAAAAACTGTGCACTTACAAAAAAATTTAATGACAAAATAAAGTACATTTGAAGGTCAGAATATCTATCATCCATAGCCATAATGTTCATTCTATCCCAGGGTGATCAAGAATTTTTCCAATAATGCGAACCACGATGCATTTCGTATTGAGCGGCACCTTACATGTCGCACCTTAATGATTACAAATTGTGTGCACTTTGACGATTTAATAAATTGCTTCGCATCAATATTATGTGACGTTAACGGATATGTTCGAACCAAACGAATATGAGTACACGGTTATGGTTCTATAACCACAGGTACTTAAGCCGACTGAGATACTCATCGAATGGTTATCAGATAGTAAATAATTACCATTACCACATACGGGGATATGATTGGAAATAGCGTGAATGCATTCGGAAATCGAACAATTTTCAATAAACTGTAGAGTAGTATAGGAGAGATTGTGCTCGTGGGATACTGCATTTCAAAATCGATGCCAAAATTAGGTATGTAATGTCGCTAATTTTAGCTTTTTTTATTACAAAATAACATATATTTTTCAGTAAGTATAATATGTAATAGGAAATAGTCTGCAACTCAACTAATCGCTATAGTCCGAGGAAGTTTTCTGAAAAATATTATTATTTCTTATTTTTCAATGAATAATCGTGCTGGTTATTAGTCCAAAATAGAGAGTTTATTCCAAATTTCATGATAGTGGAAGCGTACTCGTAAAAGCTAGAAATATTTTTTATAAAACATATTCCTTATGTCCACTTTCTTTATAAGTATTATTTCAAATTTCCTCTTTAGGGTAAAACTAGACAAAACGCCCCAGTTGACAAAACGCCTCATGCGTATATTTCAAACGTAGAGCATAGTCTAGACGCGGCAGTGCCAAATTATATCTCCAAAAACTTGTTTTCCGTCACTGCAAGATTCGGTAATTGATATGTGCAGCCATTTCCAGGTCACATAAAATTTTGTGTTTTTTGCATCTGAAGATATTGCGATGAGTACCACATAAATTTTCGTTCACTGGGAAGAGCTGGGAATTTCGGGAAAACAAGCAAAATGTTGAAATAAAAACTAAATAACCTTTAAGATTGTAGGATACATACACATTTTTATAAAGCGTTGTTGCAAATTCAAGGTGGGGCATTTTATACACCAAACTTGACAAAACGCCCCAACGTGCTAAGTGTAATATGCCCCACTTTTATTATAAGGAAAAATTT
The DNA here is from genome assembly GCA_949715475.1 of Microchrysa polita. NCBI lineage: Eukaryota > Metazoa > Arthropoda > Insecta > Diptera > Stratiomyidae > Microchrysa > Microchrysa polita. The sequence continues at coordinate 11,254,886 of OX454421.1, read as the reverse complement.
AAAAATTAATTTAATTTTAACAAAAAACTTTAAAAAACTATGAGTAAAATGCAAAATAAGTATTTTGATCGAAGAAATATGAAAAACAATTCAAAACTAAAACGTTAAACAAAAAACTCAAATTCTACCCTTAGCAACGGGCACATCTATAATTAGAAGAAAATATTTGAGACATTTGTTTCAACTTATATTTCGTACTCCTACATTTAATTGAATGCAAAAACTTTTTATTTTGCAATATGTGTGACTATTGAACGCATCTATTTAAAAAGAAGTGTGGTTTATTGGTGGGGCATTTTGTAACACGTTCTGGGGCATATTACCTATATCTCATTTACAAAACGCCCCATCGTTGGCTCAAGGGAAACGAAGGATTAGCGTTAGTTGCATATTTTTTTCCAAAATATTGCCAAGTTAATTTTATTACCAACATTTTAAACTACCATCCTGTCAAATATCTTAATGAAATCTATTAAGGCTTCCGATTTACATTCATTTGAAAAAAAGTGGGGCATATTGAATAGTTTTACTCTATAGGATTAATAATGCAGTCATACATTGCGGAATTTTAATTGGAGAAATTATTTAGACTTAAAAAAAAAATATTTAAATTGTACGCCTATAAATTGTCTCCAACTGATTTTCCCAAAAGCTTAACACACTCCCATATCTCCAATTTCCTCTACACCATTGTTCAGAAACGAAACGAATGTACAGTACAGCTTACATATGAGTCCATACCACCAGGGGTGTATACGAATTCACCTTTCAAATCGATTTTAAATATGAACGTGTTGCCTCTAAGTAGGTGGTAGAAAATGATATATTCGATGGTCATTAAGGCGCATAACTATGTAGTTCATAACAGTGTGCGATTGGATGGAAAAATGCCAGCTGTTTCGAGCAATGTTGTTTTTTTTTTCTTTGATTGATTAAATATCAATTTTTGTTCGGTTGCCATCAATTATATCGCGATATTTCCAATATTATAGATTGCAAGTGATCAAGAGCGCCGTTAAAGACAAAAATTTCAATTGATCGTTATTTTAGACATTGGTATATGGTGGATGTTAGCTGCATCTTTTACCGCCTATGGTTAGCGTTTAGGTACATCTAATTGTCGAATGTGTCTAGGAATGTAGATTCAGTTGGTCAATTCGGGAAGCCGTGATAAACTGTATAGACAATATTGGCGAATTATTTCGATGATTGCCTGTGAAAACATTAATAAAGAATTTTTTTATTTTAATTGAATTTATTTCAAGAGTTTGGTAATCGAAAACGTACGTAATCTAGGAAATCAGAGCCAATCCTACTACAAACGACATACAAGTATACTCAATTCCAAATGAGAATCTTTCCATTGGGTTAGTAATAAGTACAATTTTGGATGCGTATTTTATTAATAATGTATCAGTATTTTTGTAGAAACGCTGTACTATCGCATCATAACTAAAAATTATTGTCAAGAAGCCGTGTTATATTGTACCTAATCAAAATTTAAATTGCAAAGTAGTACCTGGCTTATTACAAGTGGAATGAATAGCTACACGTCGAAAAACTCACTCTCTTGCAAAATATAAAGTAGGTGGTGCTCGAATCCCTCTTTAAAAGGCTACAACAACAAAAATATACCAAACGTCCTCCTTCAGGATGTGTGTTGATGATGGGAATAAAGGCAACGACATGCACAAATCCACACATTCATTTCGTTTGGAGTAGACAAAAATTACAGCCACTTCTTCGGAATCCATATTGAATAAACTTCTCACCCTCATCGCCCATGCGAAGCATAAAAGCAATGTCAGTGTATGTTGATATGAGTCTACTTTATACACCTACATATGGGAATTCCATATAAGAGGGTGGCATTTCATTGGGGATTACAATATAAGCAAAGTCATGTGTATGTTCTTCAATAAGGGACTTAAATATAAGACTGTAAGAGGGTTGTGTGCAACGAAGGCCATTTAGGAAATTGCAACTTGGATTCGTCAGTATAAGATGGATTCCAGTAGAAAAATGGATGGACAACTATGTAAAACCTTTTTTATTCATTTTTATTTGGTTGTCCAATACAATCACAGTCCTACGTTCGAAAGTTAAAGCCGCGTGCAAATGCAAAGAGGCGACAAACGGGTCCAGTTTGATAACTCTAAGAGTTCAAGAGGGATAATCATACTTTTGTGTTTTGCAATCGCATTTTTCTTATAACTCGGGATGGCCATCTTTTTGAAACTTGGGTCATGTTTATATCAGCCTAAATTATAAATATGACGAACGCATTCAGCGAATCAGAAAAGGAACAGTAACGTCTCCTTTGTCGGAATGCCTCTATTCTTAGCCGAAGTAAATTTCATTTTGTTACGACCCCAAAATACCCTGGTTCAACATTTCTGCTGAAGTTAAGAAACTGTAAATGTCTAAATGACTAAAAATAATCGAATTTCACTTAAGGTTAAATCTGCTATTCCTGTATCTTTCAAAATTTTCAGAATTTTCGCTACAAAAATTGAGTGTGAGAATTCTGAGAGCATTAAAATTTAGTGGGATTATTTTTGTGCAAAATTCATTATTTTCTAGAATATTTGATTATTCTATAAGGTAGACCAAACAAAATTAGGCCTATCAATGCTTAACACACATATTTTTTTTTATATGTACCTTTTTACTTGCTTTTCACGTGCCAAATGTCCGTGTGTCGGTTCCGACGCGATTTACTCAGCCAGTTTTAAACCTTTCGATCTGATATTTTGCACACATGCTTGTTTTCTTTGCAGGCTGTTTGTATGTTTGAATCGCTGAAATTGTACGATGGGTTCATGGGGCTACCATGCAAACACGAACCCCCATCCCCTCCCATTTGATTTTTTTAAGGAAAACTTTTTTATTTGTGCGCTAAGTTCAACCAAATTTCACATGTTTTTTTCTATTACCACAAACATATGTGAAAGTCCATGAAATCGATCCATAAGGTCTTGGGCCTGCCTTACAGCGCCAGCTCTAGCACGTATACCGCCCTGGGCAAGATGACAAAATTCCACCCTAAATTTTGTTGAATTAAAAAAATACCGGCGTACAGAGGGCTGCGCCCGCAATACGAGGGTTTTTTTAGAACTTTAATGCATAGTGAATACTTTTTATACATATATTTTATAAGCAATAAATAAAAATTGTGCAAAATATTAATGAAATGCTTCCTGTTAATCTATTTTTGGATTGGTCTAAATAAACGCGTTCCAGAATTTCTGTTCCACCTTTAATTAGACCAATCCAAAAATAGATTTACTATTTACCCAGTTTTTACAGGCTGTCCGGAAACTGTCGCATAAACGCACCGGATCGTGATTCCTCATATGATTTCAAGCAAAAAAGTTGTACGAACATACACCCCTAGCTTAACTCTTTAGCTGCCACAGGCATTTGAAAATTTTTGAAAAAATCATTTTCTTGCACAACTTAAAGCTCAATATCTTCAAAGCTAGACCAGCTAGAGTAGTGAAACAAAATGAATATTACAGCCAATAAATTTATATAAAATAAAACTAACCACACTGAAAGCCAATAAGAGGTTTGGTTTTTACAGAGCTTCAAAGTCCAATTTGTGTGATTTGACCCAAAAACAATCTATTTTTTCATCTCAATTTTCTCCAACTTCTTCCAAGGAGAGGTGCTTGTACGATTCTTTTAAAAATTGGCGCATAGTCTAATAATCTTTTCTTTCTCACATTATTTTATTCTAGCTCCATGATTTCTAACAGTTTTGATACGTTAAGTATAGGAAACTAGGGTTAATTTTAGTTCGAATTCAATACAATTATTCAATTCACACTGCTCCTAAAGATCTGCAATAGGTAAAATCTATTCAAAGTATGTCTAAATCGAGCTAAAATTAACCCTAGTTTTCTACACTTAACGTATAAAAACTGTAAGAAATCATAAAGCTAGAATAAAATAATGTAAGAATGAAATGATTGTTAGACTATACGCCAATTTTTAAAAGAATCGTACAAGCACGTACAGAGCTCACGCATTCGTAGACATATTCCCTATGTAATTTTCTAAAATCCCGTAGCAGAATTTTCATATTTCAAAACCTAAGAGGAGCTACACACGAACAAATTGAAATTTTACAAATTTACTGTTATTTACTTTTCCTTAGCAAAAGTCAACTGTCTAAATATTTAACGTATATACATACTTACCAATTTTTGTGCATATTGTTTCATATCGATACCTATAACGGTTTAAAAAAACGGAGGTCGAAAAGGAAGTTTAACTTTAAACGCCAATACCTTTTTTACCGTTACTTGTAACTAGGAAATTTTGATATGAGAATGAGATGTACTCGTTTAGATCTTTGATTTAAATACCCATACGTCAATCTCCGAGAAAAACTAAAAAAGTCGACTTTTTTCAAACGTTCGGGACACCGTTTTCTTCTTCCTACCATCTAAGGTATTTGTGCCAAAGACTGTAACTATTCTACACATTCCTACCAAATTTCATGACAATCGATTGAGCCGTTCGCGAGTTATTTAGTGAACAGACAGACGGACGGACGGACAAAATCGATTTCATAAGGTTTTTTTTTAAAAAAAAAAACTAGGGGGCTTCGCCCCCTGCTCGCTACGCTCGCCAACCCTCGGGGTGCCGAGGCTAATTTCGGGCGCGAAATTTGCATACCCTTCGCTCTCCTTGGGCTAAAAGTTTTTTCAGGCGTACCTATGACTTGTATTTAATCCCCCTCCTCATTCTTTTTCTTCCGTCTTGACAAAAGTTTTGGGCTTGGTTGAATTAAGTGGGCAAATAAAAATATTTACTCAGAAAATTTTATTGGGGTTGCGGGAGCATGACTCCACAGTACGATTCCATTCGTTTTTAACTTTTTTGTTGCTTTGGTAAAGACACATTAATTCAAGGTTTTGTGAAATTGGTGCAAAAAATGTTTCTAAGAAGAACCAAAATGGGGTTTGTATGGCCACCCCATGACCCCATGGTCAAATTTGATCAATTCTTAGATATGTTATGTGTCATCAAGAGAAACACATTTGTGTGAAATTTGGTTGAAATTGGTGCACAAATAAAAAAGTTTTTCTTAGAAGAACCTAATTTGGGAGGTTAGGTTTGTATGGCAGCCCCATGACCCCATTATCCAATTTGTTGAACCCTTAGATGTGTTTTGTGTCATCAAAAGAAAAAGTTTGTGTAACTTGGTTGCAATCGATGCCCAAACAAAAAAGTTTTTCTCAGAAGAACCTAATTTGGGGGGTTGGGTTTGTATGGCAGCCCCATGACGCCATGGTCCGATTTGATCGATTCTCACATATGTTATCTGTCATCAATAGAGATACATTTGTGTGGAATTTGGTTGAAATTGGTGCACAAATAAAAAAAGTTTTTCTTAGAAGAACCTAATTTGGGGGGTTAGGTTTGTATGGCAGCCCCATGACCCCATGGTCCGATTATACCGATTCAAACATACAAACTGCCTGCAGCAAAGAAGCATTTGTGCAAAATTTCAGCTTCATAGCTTTAAATTGGCCGAGTAAAACGCGTAGCAACAGGCGGACAGACGGACATCGCCCAATCGACTCCCCATGTTATGCTGATCATATATGTATACTTATTATATGGTCGGAGATGCTTCCTTCAATGCGTTACAAACTTCATGACAAAGTTAATATACCCTTCGTTGACTCTACGAGCGAAGGGTATGAAAATGTAAAAAAAACCCTAAAAATTCATGTACCTAATACGTCGGCTTCATTTTATCAGGCAGGATGTTTCATTTGCCCGACTAAACGTTCACAGGATAGGCACCGAAAATTCAGCCTGGTTTCTTTCCAGCCAACAGAAATCCACAGGTCAGGGATTTCCCTCAATGCCCAGCCTAGGATGATTAGTAAAAAAAAATAACCAGTACCAATGTAACCTTTTATCAAGATAAACTTTTAAATGTTAAAAAAATGTATAAAACTGTTGATCCTAGAATGGTTAGAGCTTACGTGAGAGAGATTTAAAACAATTTGTGTCAAATGGCCTTACAAATTCTCATCGAAATCGAAAAAAAAACAGTTAGATATTTAAAATTACATACTTTTGACAATAATTTTACTGTAAAACTGAAGTTTGTCGGTTAGATCTACTCCGGTCTGAACTAAGAAAAATATTTTGTCGATGAAATACTGCATTACTATGGAATGCATTCTAAGAGTCTAAGATGCCAGTTTGAGAAGGACACACCTCATAGTACAGAACTATGAGATTTACCTATTCGAAATATGCCCAAATGCACAACACCCACTAAAACACTATGGTTTAGGCCAATATTACATTTTTGGAAATAGTTGGGAATTAAATAACGACGTATGTATTTCGGTCTCTTTTATGTCGCACACACATGAAGAATCTGAATCCATTTTTTTGGATTCTTCGTTCTGTCAAAATAAAAAAAATGTATGATTAACTGAACGAAGAATCCAAAAAAAATGTGTGTGCGGCTTTAGAATGATTGGCTGATTTGGTGTCACGCATTGATGTAAGTTTTCTTGGTTGATATAGCCCTGGAACTTATAGCAGTCCTCTGTTAGTTGCCATTTCTCCACCACTCCACTTGTTATCACAATTTGCTGGTGTTTTTGTTTATATTTTTTTATATATTGTTTTTAGCATTATTGTAAATTTTTCTTCTACAAAGTACTTGGCAATATAATATGCCACACCAAAAATTTGACGCCCTTGGCGACCGCTCGGCTTGCCCCTTCTAGAGCGGGCACTGCTGCCTTACTAACATTATCACGCAATTTTGTTCTTCTGAAACAATTTTTTCCTGCACGAATTTCAATCAAACCTTATAATAGGTTCATTTTTTACTACATCCCGTGTAGGTTTGGTAAACGAAACTTCATAAAAAAAAAATGACAGGTGGGTCAGCTGGCATTTTTTTTATATGGATTTTCGTTACCCAAAGCTACACGGGATAACCAAAAAAAACACACCTAATGTGTTTTTCGAAACAACGAAAAATATCAAAGAATGGATGAAATCGTACTATATACCCATAGAGATACCATTGAACCCTACTTGCCACAAATAAGGTATGCACTCTCAAAAATTTGTGTGCACTTTTTCCGACCAACTTAACACAAATATTGTTTTATTGAAATCATGTAACTTTCGGGAAACGGAAGAAAAATAATGGGGGGATTGGGATTAAGAACAACTCAAAGGGACGCCCGAGAAACTATCCGCCCGAGGAAAGTGAAGAGTTTCCAAATTTCGACCTCGCCCGAAATAAGCCATGGTATTTTTTGAATAAAATAGATCTTCGATTCGATTTTCACGGAAATTGAATTTATTTGAATTTAAAGTTTATTGAGTTTTGACAACAATTTCTTTCATTCATATCTCAGAAATTCAATATTTTATTATACTATATATTCCACGCACGATATGATGCGAAGAATTGACCCAGTGCGTCAACAACAAAAGATAAAAAAAGAACAAGGATAAAAGAAAAAGATAGCAAAAATTAAATTGTGACTATCGGCCCTTTAACTTTCGCCCTCTCCAAACCTTCCAGAAATAGTTAATTGCATATCTACTATAGCCTGCAAGTCAGCTCCACTCATCACTATTTTATCTACCACAGCCTGCCGTTTTCCCACTTGATAACGTGTTAATGCCAGGAGTAATTAAAAGGATCCATGTCTAATCCCATGGGCTTGACCATAGTCCGTTCATCATGGGGTAAATAAATGTTAAAATTGCTTCAGTATTAGCACCTTACAGATGTGTATATATATATGTGTACATACATAATTTTCTTACATAGGCGTAAGCGTACGATATATATACATACATAATGTAGGTATGTATGTATTTTGCAAAGTATTGCACAATAGTCCATAAGGCAATACGTTAACTTTTCATTCCGATTACAGAGTTATTTCCTTACCGGAAAGTCCAAAACTTTTCCAAGAATGAAAGGGAATAACGTAATTATAGGGTGTTGATACAATGCGTCAGATTTTTTCAGGGAGAACCAAAAACCGTTCAAGTAAAGATTGATTGAATTTTCATGCCACCTCCTACTATATCACATATAGGGTTCCACGGCTCCAGGCTTCATATATGATATCTTGAACAGAGAAACCATTTTTCTATGAGATTTTGACAATTTGGAGTGTTTCTTTATAGAACAGAAACCGATTTTTTGCTTAAAAAACATAAGTCGGCAAATGTTATATATGGGTGAGGTTATAAAACACAACGTTCGCGTAACGTTTCGCGTTTTCCGAAACGTTTCCTATTGTGTTCTGTAAACGCATAGATCCGGATCAGACTTGGTGTTCCCATCGCCATCTCTCGGAAAGTGACAAATGTGACAATTGACACATCACAGCTGATACGTTTTGCTCGAAAATTAAAATTTCCAGTTTTAAACGAGATGCAGAAACATTTTATTTTGATTATAAATAGTTTAATAAATAAATGAGGGCGGAAATGCACGGTTCGACGGCAGATTGTAAATTTCTGTCAATCAATCAAGCTATGCCTCGCAAGGGGGCGCTTAGAGGATCTGTTTGTAGGGAGAAGTTTCTGATCCGTAACGGCCGGTTGATTTGAAACGTTGCGCGAAACGTTGCGCAACGTTGTGTTTTATAACCTCACCCTATATCTACAGATATTTTAAAATATCTATGTAGGTACGAGTGTATACTGGACGTTTTGTATGCCGGGCGATGCCTACCATTTTTGTCAGCGTCGGGCTTTAATAAAAAGGTATAAGCAGGTCAATTGTCAGTCACGCATGTACGAATGTAATCTAGGAGGGTGGGTACAAATTTTAAATACATGTGACCGAGACCGTTTTCAAATTTCTGACAGGTTTTCAAGATGTTTTCTTATACTATGGCCGGCACGAACGGACTGAAATGTTATAGGCTGACCTGTCACGCATCAAAAAGGTATCAACGTGAAGTTTTCAGAAATTTTACAAATGGTTGTTAAGGTGCTAACGATGGTGGATTTACACTTTATTGGGAGTGCGTTCCGGAATTAACTATAGTCGTAGCTGTAGTCATCGCATGACTATTGTCGTAGTTATAAGCGTTGTGAGAGGGCTCTCAGGAGAACATAACATGGAAATGTCACAACAGCCGTTGAATTCAAAAATATGTTTACAAAAAACAATTTATAACTCGATGGCATTCATAATTAGTGTTTAAATTCATCGAAATCAATCTGTGCAATTTGTTTATTAACTTAAGTGTCGATTGAAAAGCAAACATTGCCTAAATAGTAATTAATAATCGCAACATTTGATAATAACATCAACAGCCGACCCGACATAACCTCACATACTTGAACTTGCCAACGGACATTTTCCATAGCTATCGATGGATCATCTCGAGAGTGCGAGTGAAAATTGCTATCAACGACAGTGGACCATTTGAAATTTGAAACGTCAAAAGTTGACTCGGAGAGATAGCTATTTGTGACTATTGGTATTTTGGAACAACGGAAAGTCAATGTTAGTAACTATTTTCACTCAGATCGTATATGTGGAACGTACTCTGGATGGTATTTTTAAGGGATCTGAAATTTTAAAAATATTCAAGACATAAGTTATCCCGTGCCCCAAGGGCTCCATTAGACTACTTCTTATCATTATCATATTTCTATTATAATATCCTGAAGCTTACTCGGTTCCATTTTCTTTTTCTTTTTTCATTATTTTAACTTTACCTTCTTACACTCGCTTCGAACCAGGCACCTATCGTTTGATCCCCTAACTGCTATTTCGCGGATCAGAAATTATCTCCAGTTCTTTTCGGTAACATATTACACAAAGGCAGAAAAAGGAAAACATCCGGAGATTGTTCCTGATCCGCAAATTGGCAGTTAATGGATCAGAATGGCAAACATGTTTGCGGAACATACGCAACTGTTCCGTTTTGGAACCTAACCCATTAATGACGAGAAAGTGATTTTTCGAGTGGGCGACAAATTTACGGTAAACTATCAATTTTGAATGATAGATATAGTTTTCGCACCATTTTTGTGTTTTTTCAAAAAAAAAAACCATAAAACTAAAATTGTTTGCTGGGTTGGGTAGAGTTAAATTTGAATAGGCGCAGAGGTTGCGCGAAAGTTTAAGTTTTAATATTGTTTTAGTAGGTTGTATCAGTGTCGTATAGATAGAATGTTTTCAGGCCTGGATTCGGCTGGAGGGGCTGAAGCCCCGTGATTTTAGGGGCTCCCGATTAGGTGGAAACAAACGAAATTAATCGTTAAATTTTTATTAGTTTTTATTATTTAAAACTTTTGTATGGAGTATTGCTGAACCTTGTGAAGCATTTCGGAATAAGTGGGAATATTAATATATAGACGATTGGACGACAGTTTGGAGTTATATTCGTCTAAAAATGCAGCTTTTTCTTGCTACGGAAACTCTAACCACAATAATTTTCAAAATAACTAAATAAATTGATATCACAAGGACTGGTCCTTTCCTTTGAGGGACTTTATAGCCCGAGCTAATCCCCAGAAATTCAAAATTAGCCCACCGAAATTGCATATAGATCATTATATTCAGTGGCGTAACGTAACACGGGCTCGCAAGCCAAACTCATATAGAAATTTTCTTGGATCTCTCAGTGTCTAACTCTGTGCGCACGGGAGAGGCGCTACTTTCCACTTAACTTAAGTTTGCATTAAAACAATTATCAGAACAATCCATAAATTATAAAGGTTTTTGCTCATAAAATTATGGAAAATAAATAATATGGTTCAACTTCAGGCGGAGTGCCTCTCCTGTGGGTTCTTGCGTAAAATTGATCCATAGTTATTGAAGTGATTGCTACGCTGGGGAAAATATGTTTATATTGTTGAAAAAAAGGATAAAGGATGACCTATTGATCGAAATTTTTTAACTAGGACTCAAGAAATCAATAAACAGATGCCTGCCGTTAAACTAGTGAGTCCAGATAATACATCCCTCGCTTCCCCTATTTACATAAAGTATTTGTCTTTGGAGAATCTCTACCATGAATTTATTTTCAGTCGATTTAGTTTAACTTGGATATGAATGTGATCCTCAGATCTAGTGTAATCAGTTTAATTCTAGGATCAAGGATTTTTATGAGAAAGGTTATAGTAGGGGCACTCCTCAAAGTGGTCGTTTCGCTGCGTTTCTTGGATTTTGTGATAAATAGATCTTAAACAAGGTCTACCGTATAATTATTGAAGTTTCAATTTTGTCTGAAAAAATTAAAAATATGGAAATTATTCTTTGTTTTCGCTCAAAATTTGGACTGCTTTAAATGTGGGTTATGTTCTGTAAATTTTCCTGATAAGAAAAATTTCGATTTCGAACAGAGAAAATTGGGAGACGTTACGCCACTGATAGATAATATTCTTGTCATGTAAGTGGTTGTACTTGTTCAAAGTTTTTCAAAGATATACCCCCATAGAACCACATTTTTCATAAAGATCAATGGATACCGAAATCAGGCCTTGTGTTAAAACTATGCAACTATGATTTCAGCGAATTTTCGCATAAGAACTATACGGCAGGAAATTTTAACGGTAAAAACGGTACGAAGAACAATCTTTGTTCGTTGAATATCCACATTGCCTCTGCCCCTCTCAGGCATGTGTTGTCCACAATTTTGATATTTCGTACCGCACGGTTCACCGAACCCCAATAAATGTGGTATGTGGGGCAAAGGATATCGACGAACCTAAATCTCTGAAACTAAATTCTATTTATGCTTTTATGGGGGCTCCGTTAACCCATTAACGACGAGACCCTAAAATCTTACCGATTGAGCTGAAATTTTCCACGTCGGCTTAAAATGGCTAAAAACGCATTTTGTAGAAAATTTTTTTTTCCCCGGATGCCGGGTTCAGGCTCCCGGCACTGTTACATATATGTAACATCAGGCACTCGAAGTACTCGAGGGTGTTACATATATGTAACATCAGGCATGAGACGGGGAAAGTGTATTCAAAGTATATTTTTGATTTTTTTTTTCAAAAAGAAAACATTTTAGTCAATTTTTTTTATAAAGCGAAAAATATATGAAAGCCGATATTTTACTTGAATTTTGGAATGTAGATAATGCAACAATAACGTGAAATAATACGAAATGTGTGCGAAAATTGAGCAGCCTTACAAAAATATTATGTCAAATATTGTATTATTTTATTTTATTATATGTGTTTTTGCATGTAGAGTTGTTGTTGTTTTATTGAGAAGTTTCTTGAACACCCACAGAACTAATAGATTTGACAGTTTGTGAATAGGAAAAAAGTTTATAGAACTACAGTAGTTAACAATACAGATTTTGAGGATTATGGAAGATTTGCCAGTAAATTATAAAATTATTGTTTAAATTTTTATGTCAATTTATCCATCCGCTAAATTTGTCTATAAAAAGGACTAAATAAAGAACCTATATGTAATTCCTCCTTGTATATAATTTGGTCTACTTTAGAAACCATTTCTTCTTTCGTAGCTCAAAATATATCCTTTTAAATATTATATTAGCGGAATTAAATAGAATAACTACTCCTTGGCCTCATGAAAATAAAGCCTTGACTCCTTGCTTCGGATACCCTTGAATCCGGCTATCATTTTGATCCACAAAAGACAACTATTGTATCCATATTGCGGATTTCTAGAGCAATTCTAATTCCTACTCTTAATATTTTTGGTATGTTATGCCAAATATGGCCGCTCAATTTGCCAGTCACAAAGCCACAAGGGTCTAGACTAGAAAATCATGTGACATGACTAATTTTAAGGAAAAACCTAAACAATAGCATTTTTTTCTTTTAAATTTTATCATTTATGAAGACTATTTATGCTATTTTCCTAGATAAAAATGTCTTGGTAAAATCCGAAATTTTCGTTAATCCGGATTTTTTTTTTTTGATAATTTATCCGGATTATCGCGTCAATAGTGTAAAAAATCCATAAAATAAAAAAAACACTAAAAAAGTACATACTCATACACCTCGTATACGAAGAGTGCACTTTCCCCATATCAGGACGGATATATGTAACAGTGTTATAAAAGTACTTATAAAACGTAAACTACGGGCAATATTTATTTCATTTATTTTTTGTATTCTTTCAAAAAGACCATGTAATGACATACGATTAATTTTCTCCCAATATTTTCCATACAATTAAATATAAAAATAAAATTCCTCTACTACTTTTGCCATCGTGACGATTTTCGTCAACATCGAAAAAACCATCAGAAAGAAACCTTTATAACTTCCACAATAGTCAATCAAATTCAGCTTAATTGATTTCTACGCATTGCTAATAGTTGCCAGTACAGGATAAAATACTTTTTAGTGCCGAATTGATATCCTATTCCTTTAGCAGCCGTTTGAAACGAAGGATGTCTTACTGTTACATATATGTAACATCAGGCATTAATGGGTTAAAGTATCAGCCCCGGGCTCCAACTCCAAGAAAACTAAAACCGGTCTGCATTTTTTTCGAACATGGAACTCTTTTCTCGGTAGGTTTAGTGCGTAGAGATGACACTGTATCTCTGAGCTCGCAATGGCCAAAATCTGCCAAGTCCTCCGCGATTCATAAGAAAAAAATATTATGAATGGCTACTGCAACTGCAACATCCGTCTGTCTTTACCATAAACCGTCAAAAAATAATCCTAATTACAGAGACCGTACACTCAGAAAAAAATCGTTATAAAATCAAATCAAAAATAATAGCTATGACTCAAAAATTTTCAAATATGAATTGGCTCCATGTCAAATCAAAATTGAATATCACTTTATTTTCAAAGTGATTTCACTTTAATTTAACCCTGGAATACTAACATGACTGGTTAGGGCGTTATTACTAACAACACTTAGTTTCGACGTGTTCATATTTTCCTACGATCTTTTTCGAATCTTTTACCCAGTTTCGGGTCATACATTTTTTCAGCCGATAAGTGATTATTTTTCAGTGCCCCAGACAAAATAAAAAAATAAAATAAATAACAGGCGCGACAATCCAACATTGGACTAAGGCCGCAGGATGTGTTAGTGACATCCCATTTCCAAGATCTTATCTGCTTTTTGGTTGAGGTAATGAGATCAGCATCACGCTCAGCAGTGTTATTTATCCCAATAAATGGGTACTCGTTTAACATCTGAGTGAGATCATAGTCCGTCACAAGCTCGTGAGTTCGAAAAACACCATGGAACACGGTGAGATTAGAACTTATGAGCCTGTGCACCGAAGGTGCGCGCACTAACCGCTAGACCAGCCAGACTACGGACAAAATTAGTAGACCAAAATACGCCCTTAGCTCTAAAATACACGTGGGTTTCATAGGCGAACTATTCGGATATTCGTATTTTGAAGCTCCATTTCATGATTGGTGTGTGTCAATTTAATCTGCACCATTTCGTTACTTATGAAAAGGCCAAAACATTCAGATGGAGTTGTGCGGTTTGTTGTTTTAGCAGTTGGTCCTGGTCGTATGTGAATAATGTTTCGAGAATGGATTTTGGAGGAACATGCCTGCGCCTCGGATGTCCAATAGTAGTCAGATTTTCTAAAACATTGGTAAAATTACCGCATTAGACCACAAGCAGAATGTGGCCACTCACATCAACGTACAACAACTAACTGAGGAAAGCACTATAAAACTATTTGTTTCTAAAGTGATTTATTGATGTATTCCAATTTTGTTTTTAATATGTTTCACTTCAAATGGAAGTAGTGATTTTTTCTCAGTGTATGAGCTTCTGGCTATATGATTTGGAGCCGATGAAATATGTAGCTTTTTTGGGATAATGATAGTCAGTGTGTAAAGTGGATATTTCATTATGAAAATGAAATTTTGCAAAAAATAATTGCATTAAAAAAAATATTTAAAAAAATGTTGATCCAATTTCTTATAGACGATACAGATACAAACAAATCCTGGTGTAGATTAAAATGAATTCTGTCAAAACCCTGGATACTAGATCGAAACATATGTCAATAAATATAAATTCAAAATGCATGGTGTAATGCATCATCTTGCATTATTCAAATTAGAGTTCAATATGGTTCATTTGTTAATCAAATTTAGGTTTTAGCAGCGCCCGCTCTAGGGGGGGGCGAGCCGGGCGGTCGCCCGGGGCGCCAAATTCTAGGGGCGGCTTTTTGGCAATCACTCGAATAAAAAAAAAACGAATGAAAGAAATTTAACTTCAACATCAATTTAGTAGAAAGCAAAACGTAGAAACTACAGATGAAATAAAATGAGTTAAAACAAAATGTCGCAAGGTAGGAAACATAGTGGCACCGAAGCATTTTACAACCGATATATTCATTTTTTCGAGACGGCAGATTAAGGTTTTTTTAGGTAATTATAAAAACATGTTGAACATTTCTTTAATTTATCAAAAAAGTCCACAATTGATACGAGGTGCTTAGAGAAAGTTTCCTAAATGTTCCGCTTATGATGCTAGCACCTATTCGGCTTTCGAAAAGCAAAATGGTACAATTCGCTTAGTTATACAGGGTGTCCCGCAACTGGTTAGCCATAGACCAATGGTAGACTCTACAGGATGTTTTAGGAAAAATGTCGCCAACATTATTTCTCTAGCTTTTACCGTTAAGGAGTAATTGCCTTTTTTGTGATTCTTGTAAAAAAAACACGACTTTTTTTGAAAAACTCCTATTTTCTAGCTTCCACTTTAGCCAAATCAATATTTTTCATATTCATATTTCATATTTTCCAATAAAAGGACATATCGAACGTTTCGAACGGTTTCGTATCTTCCGAAATACGACGTTTTGAACTTTGCAGAAATGTCAAAATCAATTTTTAATGTCAAAATTAAACCCGAATTTCGTAACGGGACATTGTAGTGGCAAATCTGCAAAGTTGACAAAAGTTGGCGTAGTATCTTAGCTTTCGAACGGCGTATAAGAATAAAGCACAGAGTCATCCAGTTTTTTAATAATATGTATAAATGAAAAAAAAAAAACATAGTCTGCAAATGTACCAAACCGACTTCAATCTTGAAAAGGAAGTAAAATCACATCAAGCATAGACTTGGTTGTTATGCATTATGGAAAAATACTTTTCGCTACTGTTGTAGGTGCTAATTATAACGGTAAGTATAAACAAATTTGTTTTATGTCTTGAATTATTTGTACGAAGGTTAGCTGTGTACACATTAATATTGTGAGAGTATTTTTAATTTTCATCGTCTAAAGAAGGATAAACATTTTAATTTGTCAGGTATTAATTAGTGTCCTTTTATGTCCTTTTTCAGAGTTTTCCGATCCAATTTTTCCTTAGCAAATATAATGATAGAATCTTAGATTCTAAAAATGAAAAAGGAAGTGGCAACTTGAATTATTCGCGTAGTTATGGCTTTGGAAAGATACAGATGATTACGGGAAACATGAACATTTTCCATTCAAACGCGATTTATTCCGTTTAGGGTCCTTGAAATAGGAATCAAACACCGGATATGTAATGTACTCGGCGTCCCCTTTGATATGATACCCCGCATGCCGACCTCCAGTCAAGGATTAAATAGTGTCCTTTTTTGTCCTTTTTGGGACCTTTCCGATCAAATTTATTTTAGTAAAATGAGTTTTAGACTCCTGGGACCCCACTGATTCAAGACCAAGAAAAAATAGCCTTACTGTATTTTTTCTATTGGAAATGCTTATATGACTGAACTATTTCTAAGTAAAAGCAAGATTTCTTCCACTTACGGACTATTTTTTTTTCCCTTTTACACATATTATTCACAAACTGGATGATTCTGTGATTTATTCTTATATGCCGTTCGAAAGCTAAGATACTACGCCAACTTTTGTCAGCTTTGCAGATTTGCCACTACAATGTACCGTTACTAAATTCGGGTTTAATTTTGACATTAAAAATTGAAATTGACATTTCTGCAAAATTCAAAACGTCGTATCTCGGAAGATACGAAACCGTTCGAAACGTTCGATATGTCCTTTTATTGAAAATTATGTGTACTTTCAGAAGAATATGAAAAACACTGATTTGGCTAAAGTGGAAGCTAGAAAATTTGAGTTTTTCGAAGAAAGTCGTGTTTTTTGACAAGAATCACAAAAAAGGCGATTACTTCTTAACGGTAAAAGCTAGAGAAATAATTTTGGCGACATTTTTTCTAAAACATCCTGTAGAGTCTACCATTGGTCTATGGCTAACCAGTTGCGGGACACCCTGTATAATAAAAAAGTTCCTCCCCAAAAAAAAAAAATATTTTTTCATTGCAGAATGATGTGATAAATTGGTGTTCCTATTGAAAAGTTAGTTCCTTTTCTTCAAAGGATTCTAATTAGACCTACTTATCCATAATTCCTATTAAAGGGAAGGGCAACCAAATTTTTAAATAAACGACATTATAGCATATTGAGAAATAAGGAATTGTACAAACACTCGAGACAAAGCATTTTCGATTACAATAATTCAACTTCATTTCACCTGATCTTTACGTGGATGATTTCCTTCAGTTTCAATAGCATTGATTTGGCTATTCCCTATTGTCTTCAAGTTCCGTTTCCTCTTTCAACATTGAACTTGTGATTGATAGCATCAAGTGAACAGAAGAGATTAATCACTCAATTTGCCCACATTTTTTCATCATTCGTCGTTAGGTATTTGTTGCGACTTGTGTCAAAACGCATAAATTATAGCTTATTGCAGAAGAAGATTAGGCAATACTAGTGTTAAATATTCAATTTTCAAAATTAAATGCCAAAAAACATTTTACAACTTATTCAGTCGCAGAGAAATTAAAACAAGCTTTTCTCAAGTCGTTGGAAGATAAACACCGATAAATTGTAATTCACAATCCTCCCACAAAGCAAATTAGAAAAATGTTGAAAGGGAAGACTCAGAAAACTCGATTTTAATGGGTTGCAATTTCCCATCCTTGCTCATCGAATTTGACATTTTCGACATTGGGATTGGGTTTGAGTAAGAAAGGTAGGTACGATGGAGCCACCGATAGTATTCCTCTCTAATATGTTTCCTAACATGCTAATATCGCGATTGGGATAGGTTCCCCGATATAACAAGCTATGATTTTATTCTCTAATAATAATGAAAACCGCTAAAGAAATCCTTTCGAGAAGAGATCCAGCTAATTTAAGTTTATCTGTTCTGTTTATTTGCGCAGGGTGTAAAGAAGTTATCGAATACTACTCCAAAAGGTTAGTGTAATGCGAATGAACATCAATCTTTGGCACAAAATTTTCCAGAGCCGTTTTTTCTAAAATGTTTTGAGTGTTTTAGTGGAATATTGGTAAGCTTTTATATTGGAACTCCGAACAAACTCTTCACAAAGCCACCTGAACTGTGGTGAATTTTTGTTTCCACTATACATATGCTTACTCGGCTACTGAACTCAGTGTGGGTAGAGATTCTATTATCTGAAGTACTGCAGCGTTGGTTTGAATCCCATTGTGACCATGAATTTTGTGTTGTTTTTATAAAAATGTGCCTACGGGAGCCGGTTCCAAAATGTTAATCGTTTCGGAGCTACTCGCTGTCATAGGCGACCAAAAGCTGCAAAAATCACAGATAAAAATTCTGCAGATACATATAACTTTCATAGTTGTAAGTTTCATAGTTTCAGAGAAAATTGAATTTGAGTTCGAAACTGGCGAGTGGCCCGATTTGTGTGAAGCCGAGTGTAGTACCTAAGGGGCGCCCGGGGCGCCGTAAGTGCTAGAGCGGGCGCTGGTTTTAGTAAAACCTGTCGAAAGTGTGAATTATCCTTAAAGGAGATTCAGAATATCGACAAGATTCACTAAAAGCTAGAACTAGTTAACAGTTGTACCATACAGTACTGCAATTTGAATACTGCAAGTACATTCTACGATGCATTTTAAATTTATTGACATACGATATAATTTAGTCGTTTTAGTAAATCCTGTCAGTAGTGTGAATCCCAGCTCTGTGGGTCATTTGGTTGAGTTGCACTCTACGATACTAGTAATCTAGAGGCCCGGAGATCGAATCTCGGCGTGTTCCAGGAAATATATAGTGCTTGCAACATTATATACACTCCTTTATATGCAAGGTAACGTTGACTCGAAGTAGCCTATAAACGGCTGAGTGAACGCACCGTGCCCCACAAGGCCACAAGGGGTTACGGTACACAGAAGAAGACGTTATATACTTGGGAGCAAAAAAATCGATCCCTCCTAAATGCTTCCGTTCTAAATACGATTACCCAAAAAATAATAAACAGTCTGTTTTTGTTTTTAACTCAGTAAAATCAATAAAAACAAACAAAAAGTGACAATTAAAAACGTCTGATGAAACGTATCTTTTCGTATTATTAAACTGTGTTACAATTTTTCCAAGCCCAACGTTTGGGGTGGCTCGACTTCTTTGCTCCCAAGTGTATATGCGTGAGAAACCATTTAAATATGCCTTAGCTGTCATGTGCACTATTTCTGAGATCTTTCAACAATTTTTTGCTTACTGGATTTTTTTTTCGCAGAATTTTCCGTTACTTACTTTAGTTTCTACCAATAGATCACAAATTGCCGCTTTTCAGTTCAAATTGTTTTAAGCCATATTATTATCATTATGAAGACACAATACTTTTTACGTACATCTACGCATACAGAGTGGGCAAAAAGTCCCTTTCCTATCCTATTTATATATGTAATAACTTTTAAATAAAGTGAATAAAACTAAAACAAATAATCGCAAAATTAGATTTAATTTATGTACCTACATATTTTATTTACATTAGGTGTGGAAAATTATATCCAATAAGTGTACACGTGTGCACCATTAGAATTCACGAAAGCTTGGGCTGTTTTCACGACATTTTGCATAACGTTTTGGAATGTGACCGGTGTGATCTGCGCAATTTCCGCTCGAATGGTCTCTTTTAACTTCGGTAAAGTCTGTGACTTGTTGACGTAAACCTTCCCTTTGAGGGAGCCCCATAGAAACTCGAGAAGTCAGAAGTGTGAAATATAAAAAAGTCTGGAGCGGTTAGATCAGGCGAAAATAGCCACTGTTTTATGTTACCATTTTTCGAGATGATGCGATTTGAAAAGTGATGTTGCAACAAGTTCATTGTCTTATCTAATGTAAATAAAATACATCAATTAAATCTAATTTTGAGAATATTTTTTCTGGTTTTAATCACTTTATTTAAAAGTTATTACATATATAAATAGGAAAGGGACTTTTGCCCACCCTGTATTAATTATACCTCTGGCGAATTCGCGTAGCCTACAGTGAGATAAAAGGCATATAAACATCAAAATTTCGGCATATGTCCGAACCGTCAAAATCATTCTTTAGTAAGACGAAGAATATCTGAACTGAAAAAAAAAAAAACAAAATGGAACACACCATACATAGAGTAAATTCAATTCGCTGCTTGTCTTATTTTTTCTATTCGCCATAATCGCGCAAGGCATCCCAATTCGAGGCTTATTGTCTGTCTGTCTCTGTGTACTATGCTTTTCGAAAAAGGAGATGAAGAGTGTAACACTTTGATTGACAGATGTATTAGATTGGGGGTAAAGAAAGAAATCTCCTTTTATACTTTGTCAGATTTGTTGAAGTTGCAATATAAGTAGAATTTACGACGACGAAGACGTCGACCAACCAGTATTTGTGCCATATACGAGTTGTACTGTATATATTAGGTATATAGTGCAGAGTATTTTGAAAACCATTGCTATAGGGTTTCCTGGGTAGTGTGTAATACTCTGCGATCCATTTGATTAATGATGTGACCGTGGGACATAAATACCAAAAAAGGCCTATAGACTTGAAATTGTTTTTGGGCTACACATTGGGAAACTCAAGAGCAAAAGAGCAGTTTGAAAAAAATTGGAAAAAAGTAGAGATGAAGGCGAAACGAACAATGGAGAAAAAAAACTCCAATTTCAGAATTGTCCGTCAAAGTGAAATAGCAATCGAATGAAAGGAGTATTGTTCGTGAAATGTGAAATTTCTTTGATGAGATGTACCAAAGTTAAAAGCACGAGTATCCTGAACCTTGTGTCGTTGTGATGGCATTGATGTGCATTCTTTCGTCAAAAAGAGATCACCGAGCAACGTGATTAATTGTTATTGTTTTATTGGAATGCAATGCACATATATGCCTAAGTTTTTGCTCATTATGCGATATCATATCTATATGGGCGTAGTGCGACAGGACGATGTATCGTGATAGTCATTGACCGGAAACATAAATAATCATGCTTTTTATATCAACATCTTTAGTATCAATTTATAAAAAAAATATTTCTCGCATGTATAGGTATAACCACTTTTGGATAAAAATATTACATTGTGTATCGATATTTAATAAAATCTCTGCATTGAACACGCTGAACCAGGCGCGCACAGAGGATTTACGGGGCCCGGGGCATATAAATAAAAGTGGCCCCTTTGAGAAAAGAACATTTGTCCTTGGAAACTCTATAAATGTTGTTCCTGCTACAGGATGCTGGTACCTGAGAGAGCGGCATTAGGGTAGATAGATAGGGCGCTCGTCTTCGAATCATAGGTTCGCGGGATCGAATCTCATTGTAGGCGCAGGTAATTTTCTATGCTTAAACATCACTAACACCTATAGAATTCAATGCTGCGCTGCGTGAACATTTTTATTAAAAAAAAAACAATTGATGAAATCATTAATATAATAAACGTTACAACAAGAACTCTATTCTCAATGTAAGAATGCAAAGAGCCAAAGTAGCTCTTAGCAAAGTTATTTTAAGTACTATGTTCTTAATTTTAGTAGAAAACTGTAACGTCGAAATCATGTTTCAAAATACTTGGTTCAAGATCGGTCCACACTTTTCAGTCATCAGTCACAGTCACAGTTATTTTTTCATACAAATTGACAGATTGTCAGTCAATCAATTAATTTGTATGGAAAATAACTGTGACTGATGACTGAAAAGAGTGGATCGACCTTCAAGAATGCTTTCGATTGATTTCACTCTACTTTTTTTCTCAGTGTAGGGGGCTCACTCAGGAAGTTGGCGGGAGGGCCCAGAGTGAAGTTGTTCCGTCACTGCTGATGGCATTGCGAAAATCGAAATTCTTGTCTCTTCATAAACGTTACTAAGACCGAGTGTGCACTGATCCATAGGAGAACGACAGTCTAAAACCAAACCAGTAGAAAACGTTGAGAAATTTAGCTAGTTCGAGAGCATAGTTACAGATAAGACTACAATGAGTTAACAACAATCAGAGAGAGACTTGAATAAATATGAATTTATGGAAACTAAATAAGAAATAGTCATTTAAAGGGGCTTCCATCGTTTTCAGTTTCTTGGTTAACACTTTCTCTATAAAACACATATATAGTTCGAGGACACTCAGATTTTAAGGGAATTCCGATTAATTAGAGTGTGCTGTTGATCTCAACACCTAAAATATATCAAGATCAGTGCCAATTTTAGATTTAGCAATTTTAATTGAAAAAAGTAGGTGAAGGGAAATCCTTTAGGGTCCTAGAAATGCTTTGAATAACGCAAAACAAGATAAATAGAGACTTAAATAAAATTTATCTGACATCAATTCGTGTAATAATTTTGCAGACGTATGCGCACTACGAGACCACTGTCCCTGCGGGGCCCTCTCTAACTCGGGGCCCGGGGCAAATTGTCCCTTTTGCCCCACCCTCTGTGCGCGCCTGCGCTGAACCATCTCAACAATATGCTTCCTACATCAACTATGATTTTTTAAGTTTGCCTCTTTGTATGTAGCATCTGTTCACCTTTCAACTAAATTTGTTACAACCGATGCAAAACAGTATTAATCAACTCTATTGGAATTTTTCTGAAGTCTGTGGGGCACCATAAAGTTATTTTCATGATATTGAAGCATATATGTACACACATTATAGTGTACCCTTGTGAGGTCTACTCTGTTGTTATTTTGCTTATCGTATATTCATCAATGTCTAAGGCGATAGATTCGATCAATAAATAAAACAGCAGACACCTGATGCCTACCTATATGCTATATATTCTGTATTACTTTCCAAAACTGTCAAAATAAGGCACTAGTCCGAGTTAGGAATTTGACTTTTCCGTTTGTTTCAAAAGCTCTATGATAAGTATAAGGACAGGGAGAACATCTCTTTGAAGGCTATGATTGAATTCCATTTTCTCTAATCTGCGATTAAATTTTTTTCTTGTTAGCGAAAAAAAATTTATGAATAATAAATCAATCGTTGTTTTTCACATGAAAATTAAAATTACAACATCACCCTGTTCTTGGGTGACGCACAGTAAACATGGTATAAACTAGTTAACTCCAACGAATTAACCTAATGAATCTTTTTTTCTGAATAACTCGACATCGATACGTTTAGAAAGGAACATATCATCCTCTGCTTGATAGACAGATTTACATACTCATATATACGAGTACGATACGGTTGCCGACTGAAAGCATACGGTATTTGAAAATGAAAATATGCGTTGAATAATTAAAAATTACTAGTGTCAAAATTCCATTCGGTAGCCAAAAACGGCCGAAAATGATGTGTGTGCTTTGCAATCGAATTTGATGTTTGTTTAGTAAGTATGTTTTTCTATGGTTCCTTTCATTTTACATACATACGTATAGCTAAGTTAACCACAATGTGGTCATCATTGAAAGGTCGAATTTGCAATATGGTAGCGGATACAAGATGAGGAAATTAATCATAAGATTGGAAAACGATATATTTGAATGTTAAGGAATCTAATAATTGATTATTGAATTGTAGAGAAATAATTAATTTCTGGATGAATTGATCAAACTTAGTAGTATGTACCTGGCTACTGCCCGCAGTATTTAGGTGGCTTTCGAAATATCATAAAATTACGTTTTTTTCGTAGAGTTTTGTGACGGTGGTGCATGTAGTTTTCATTTTTACTTAGTCGTTAGGTATACTTTTTTTTAATAATATTCTTGATTTGGTAAATTTCATGTTATGATGAGCATTATTAATTTCTGCAGGAGGTTGGCACGTGTTCTTACATGGACTCTGCATTGGTGGTGGATTTTGCCTTTGATTGCTTTGGGTAGTCAAGCAAGTGTGCGCTTGTTTGCATCATCAATACCTGCTGGCTCGTACCTATTTAAATACACTCAATTTTATAACAAATGACTGCATGCAAGCAGGGCCGGCCTTAGCAATGTAGTGGCCCTGGGCCAAATCGATTATGGTGGCCCCTACCAACACCCAAACAAAATTTTAGCGATAAACAATTGGAAATTCAGATTCTTTCGTTCAAATGTGTCTGACCCAGGACGGGTTATACTGGAAGGGGTATAATAGTTTAGCTATAAAAAAGTTTTTTTAAAGAAATTCTGTTATATCTTCGATTTTGGGTTTATTTTAAATTTTACCAAAGTAATTTGGCATTCTAAAGAACATTTTTATTTGAAAATTGATACAAAAAAACAATTAACGATTTTGCAAGATTTTATAGATTCAAACGTGATTTTAAGCACGAAACATGCTAAAGAAAATCAATCTTACGAAGATGCATTGGAAAGTAGATAGAAAACAATGATAAATATTATTCGGAATGTTAAGCTGTATCCACCTTCGATACAAATTGACAGTTCGCCAAAAAACTGGGATCGCAAGCTGCTAATTAGCAGCATCCAACAGGCTTTCGAACTGCAAGCAGTAAACTCACATAATCAAATTTTCATTTTGCAGGATTCCTTAAACTTAATTCTCAGAATAAAATTTTATGCGCATTTAAATAATAATTATTAGGTTATTCAAACAACTGCCAGTTGCCACCGCTAGCTGAGAAAGTGGGCGTAAAAAATCCTCGAGAATTTCAAAATTCGACTGAAAATATCGATAGTTTTAATTTAGGACATGGCCACCGCCAAGTTGCTTTAAAAATACATTGCCATACGTCACAAAATCAACGAATTAATTAAAAGGAAAGTTTTCAGACGCTGAATTGCAAAATCAACGTTCAGATACTATCCGAAATTTCACACTGAACTATCTGCTGTTCAAAATGAATAAAACGCCTTGTCTGGAAAAACTATCTCCTCGTTAATTTTTCTCTATGCAAAAAACAAATCCTAATTACAGATGGAAAGCGAGGGGTTTCCGGAAAGGTTTCCACGTCTCTGATTCTGGGACGTTTTATACTCGGGGACATTCGAACATAATTTTATTTTTTGGTAACCATATGATTTCGTTTGCATGCACCGCGATTTTTTTTGTACACGCTCTTGACCTGCCAAATTGGCGCGCGGAGCGTTGCGCCCTAGGCGGCTGTCTACTTTCACCTATTGACGCGCCGGCCCTTGTCTGACCTAGACGTAGCTTAGGCTAGGACCGAGATCAACACACTATTGCCAAATTATATTCTGATGATTTTTTTTTGTAAATAAACAAATTTTTAATTTTTCGAGATTACAGTGGCAAATGGCAACGCACTCAATGCCAAAATTAGACATCGTACATAGAATTAGAATTAATCAAGGGAACTCGGTGAGAAGATATTCCAAAATTTACTGTAAATAATTCTACAAACCACTGTAAAAACCGCAATAGGTGAAGTGAAAGAAAACCCGTGTTGGAACCCCAAAATGGATCGCTGAGCCTCTTGTATATACCTACATGAGCTTCTCATTCATTAAACCCAATTTCCTAGTACGTTTAGAATATGTGTTTTATGATTCGAGCACGTTTTTTGAATTATATCAACGTTAAATTTTTATTTATCTCATTTTTAAATTTAGTGTTTTATATTTCGGGCCAAATAACATTGAATTAAGAAAATTTAATTTGTAAATCAATTTCCTTACAAAATTACTCAAAATCGATGTCTTTCCATTCTAAATAAACTAACGATTGAAAATTTTTAAAATTTTAGTAATATTTTGAGAAAGGGTGATTTGTATCACAGAGAAAAACATCGTTATAAAATCAAAAATAATAGCTATGATTCAAACATTTTCAAATATGATTTGGCTCCATATACGTTTACGTTTAATTCAAAAATGTTTCATTTTGAATCAATAGTGGAAATATTAAAGTGATTCTTGTACTTTTAAAATTGCTGCATGTCAAATCAAAATTGAATATCACTTTATTTTCAAAGTGATTTCACTTTATTTTAAAAGTGTTTCACTTTAAATTTAAAATGTTTTGATTGTAAAATTAAAAAAAGTGAAAAAATATTTTTTCCCTTCTTTCTATTTTTTTATTAATTTTTTTTAGTTTTTTTTTATTTTTTTTTTTATTTTTTTTTTATTTTTTTTATTTATTTATTTTTACCATATTTTAAAAACTTTATTTTCTCACCTCTCGTTTCGTAGGCCTACTTCCTACACCTAAGCTATCAGAGATTACTAGCACTGAACAAAATAGTGGCGGGCTTATGTACATGTGACGGACACAGCCTTTAAAATGAAACAACTTTAAAACAAAGCTGAATACATTTAAATCGATGTTTCAGTCAATTTTGAACAGATCATTAAAGTTAATCATATTAAATTTAATATAAAACTATTTGTTTTTAAAATGATTTATTGATGTGATCCAAGCCCAGCAAGGTTATTAATCCCCATAAATGGATACTTGTTTACAATCTGAGCGACATCATAGTCCGTCACGTAGGTCGTGAGTTCCAAAAACACCATAAAATGAATTCGTTCACGGTGAGTCTGGAATCCATGACCCTCTGCATCAATCCAACCACAAGCCAGGCTACTCTAAAATTTGCTAAGAATATTTCTGCGACCGGAAATTTCAGCTCCTAAGAAAATCATCATGTTAAAAAAATTTTGGGCTTGCCCCCCCTTGACCGAAATCCTGGCTACGCCCATGGCAATACTTTTTTACTTTCTGTAAATAAAATGCTTACATAAAGTCAAACCTCGATAGCACAAACCTCTATCATGCGGCTTTTTGATGTGTCGAAATATTTCTTGGGTCCCTTGAAATTTCCATATAAATTTTTGCGTAATTCCAATTTCGGTCGGTTAGCAAAATTTTCCGAAATCTCGAAGCAATTTGTCAACCCCAAAACGTGTTCTGACCTCGATAAGCCACATCAACCACGATTTTTTTTTCAAGTAACCTTACAACATGCTGATTTCTAATAATTGTGACTTCAATTAGTCGAATTTTGCAACAATTGCTGGCCCGGATGTAAGCCGAGAAAAGACTACACGGGCATGAAAAACACAAACGTAAACATTATGTAAAATTTGTTTCATTGTTTTCGATTAGTCGAATTTTCCATATCTCGAACTAGTTTTCTGGTCCCTTGGCACTTCGAGATATCGAGGTTCGACTGAGCCACAACTTTTTTTAAACAATACAGGTTATCAGCCAATTCTGAGTTTAACTTCATTCGTATAGGAAGCGGAAACCGCCAGTAACCGTACCGCCGGAAATCAAAGCAATACTTCATTGAATGGTTTCGACGATTCTAAGAAACATTTTTACATATACCAATTTCACAAAACCATGAATTAATGTGCCTTTATCAAAGCAACAAAAAAAGGCCACAACAAATGGAATCATACTATGGGGCCATGCTCTCGTATTCCCCAATAAAATTTTCAGAGTGAATATTTTTATTTGCCCACTTATTCCAACCAAACCCCACATAAACATTGTTTTGTCGACGCAAAGAAATTTTTATGAAGACGAGAAAACATGATTAGGTACTATCAATTGTAGCGATACCGCTTAACGCATTTTAAAGATTAATGTCGCATCTTTAAAATTCATTAAGAGGTGTCGCCACAATTAATAGCAATTTTATTGGGGTTTTTTTTTGCGATTTTGACCTGTTTCGCAATTAAATTTTAGTGGGAAGCACCCCAAATCTACATCCTGAAAATGATTTATTTGATCTAAATTAATCGAACCAAAAACTACCCACTAGATTAAATTCTCTGGTGGCAAACTTCAAAATGTATCATAGGATATTCTTGCATTATTCAAATTGCAGTTCTATATGGTACAACTGGTAATTAAATCCAGGATTTAGTAAATCCTGTAAATAGTCGGAATCACCTATAAGATTTGTAGTCGTAGCTCGTAGATCTACTCGTATGTTTCCATTGGCGTAGCCCGGATCTCGTTCAAGGGAGAGAGACCAAAGTTTTTCAACATCATGATCCTTGCCAGGAATTTTCTCAGGGAGTAAAGTTTATGTAATGGTAATCTATGACAACAATTAAGATTTCCCTTCAGTTTAAATTATCGTTTCCAAAAATTGTTGTTGTTTTTATTGTTGTTAGAAAATTTGTTTACAATTTCAAGGAAGGGCAATCTAGAATGCCCTTTTCCACCTTTCAGCGATAAATAGCATCTGCATGAGTTTAGCCTTTTACTCCTGATCATCATAAATGTTATTATCATTAAATTTATGAATAGTTACGACAGTTTAAATTCAGGGTATTTTAAATAATTGTATCCCCGAAAGAAATGACGGACGTAACGTTTTTGTTGGTAAAGCGCAGTATAGACCTCGGGCGGAATGAAAATGAAATTTTTGTCCGCTGCGATTTTTTCAATGAAAATGCATGCTAACTGTCGTGGAACATGTCGGAAATGATGGGGAATTCCATAAGCTACAATCCGAATATGAAATCGAAAAATAATCCATAAAATGTCCGTGAAAAATGTTGGAAACATATTCGGATTGTAGCTTATGGAATTCCCCATCATTACCGACATGTTCCACGACAGTAAGCATGCATTTTCTTTCATTGAGAAAATCGCAGCGGACAAAAATTTCATTTTCATTCCGCCCGAGGTCTATTCAGGCCTTAAGAAGGAACAGTGGTCGATCAAACATCATGGAAACCATGAAGCGGTTCTTGAAAACCAATACTTTCAGCAAAATGGAGTCCAACGTCGCTTCGTTTCTCGCTGGGGTTTCTTGAAATTTAGGAAAATTGAGCACTGACGAAAAAACAACGTTAGCATGTCAATTTTAAGTATGAAGCGAAGAGGGCACTTTCCTTTCCACTTTCCAGATTTAGGGCAAGAAAATTTTGCGTCAACTGGAGGATGATTCAAATGGACCCATTCCAATTTCTAGCTCTTCATTCATATATGTCTACACGAGCACTCACTTCTATAACATGTGTAATTGCAAACATATACATACTTTAGCTGGTGATTTGAAATTATATCATGCTTAATGTATACAGTATACAAGCAGACAATTCTAGATGTGAGAAACAGCTCGGGTCAATTTGATTCATCCCCCATGCCGATGTTTACTTGTTTCCAGTCTGTTTTCTTATTTGGAATTTGGTTTATTAATGTAATTTATTTTTATACCCTTCGCTCATAGAGTGAAAGGGTATACAGGCGAACTTCCCATAAGCGGACACCATTGGGGATTGAGATTTTGTCCGCTTAATGGAAGTGTCCGCTTAAGAGAATATTTTACAAAGGTATGACATTTTATAAAACTAATTTGGACTGCGCTACGAATCCATTCAAAACCACGATGCCTCATTTCAACCGTGTTTTTCTAATACAATTTTTTTCGAGATCGAGAACACTATTTTTTCGTGAATTCTAAAATGATTTGTTCTTGCAGTTTTTCTTCAAAAGGTAAAGTTTTTTTTTTTTCAAAGTTTAAAAGAATAGAAAACTGCACGATTAAATCCCGCGACATAAATTGAACTCTTGAATCTCTAAGAAATTTCACCTACACGGAGAGATAAAAAAGATTTGTACAGCGATCTCCGGAAAGTGAATTTTGCCTTACGCAAAAGACCGATTTTCCGGTAATTTTAAACATGTTTGCTCGAAATACAATTCTGTAATGCGAGAATTTCGAATTTTATTTGTGGAACTGTCTGTTTATTAGAGAATTGCTTGTTCAGAAAGGGTATAAAAGCACTGTCCGTGTCCGGTTATGAGAGTGTCCGGCTATTGGAAGTTATTTTTCTAGTAAAATATAAAGAAAAACGTTGGGGAAAATAAAAGTGTCCATTTATGAGAAATGTCCGGTTATTAGAAGTGTCGGTTTAGGGAAGTTCGACTGTATTAACTTTGTCATGAAGTTTGTTCTGACCATATAAAAAGTATACATATATGATCAGCATGACTTGGGGAGTCGATTGGGCGATGTCCGTCTTTCTGTTTGTCTGTTGCGACGCGTTCGAACGATGGGGTCATGGGGCTGCTAAAAACCTAATCCCTTAAATTAGGTTCTTTCAAGAAAAACTTTTTTATTTGGGCATTGCTTTCAACCAAACCTCATAAAAATCTATTTCTACTAATCTCACAAAATATATGTAAAATTGAATGGAATCCAATAATGGAGTCATGGGGCTGCCATACAAACCCAACCCCCAAAATTAGGTTCTTCAAAGAACAACTTTTTTATTTGTCCACAAATTTCAGCCAAACCTCATACAAATGTGTGTCTATTAATGCCACAAAACATACGTTAAAATGGCTGTAAAGGAGCCATGGGGTCATGGGGCTGCCGTACAAACCCTCCCCCATTTTAGTTATTCTAAGAAATATTTTTTGCATCACTAATTTCATCAAATCTTTTATTAATGTGTCTTTATCGTTACAACAAAAAATGTAAAATCAAATGGAATTGTACTATGGGACCATATTCCCGCTTCTCCCCAATAGAGTTTTCTAAGAGAATTTTGCTTATTTCCCAATTATTTCCCAATTATCCAAGCAAACCTCACTCAAATACTATTATATCAGCGCAACGGAACTTATGTAAAACGGAGGAAGAAGAATGGAAGGGGGAGAATTAAACTTTTAGCCCTAGGAGAGCGAAGGTTATCAAAATTTCGGCCGCGCCCAAAATTAGCCTCGTTATTTCTATTTTCGAAAAGGCCGCCTCTATATTTCTCCGTATAAAAGGAATAAATTTCGGATCCAGTGTTTTAAGAAATCACAATGGGGAAACAAGTCCGGACAAGCAAACAAATTAGGGCATAACTCAGCGCTACTCCACTTTCGAAACAACTAATTTAGTTTCAAAATGATGTGTATTTGGGTGAATGTTTGTACTGATGTCCTGACAGAAAGCCTGTAGAAAAGGGGTAGCAAGCGTAACATAGTTTTCTTCTCAGTACCGTATAGCCCTATGTGGGGCCATGGTGCGTTAACTCAGTCGTTTATAGGCAATTTCGAGTCAACGTTACATTGGATATCATTTCAGAGGGTATAATGTTGCAAGCACAATATATTTCCTATCCGCACATATGTACAGAAATTTTGGACCACGCGGAGATTCGTCTCCGGATCTCTAGATTACTATAGCATCGTAGAGTGCGACTCAACCAAGTGAGCCACAAAGCGTGTCATTGTCGAAAAAGTCAATATCCATTTACGGCAGCTGATTGTCAAATGAAGTTAGACCAGTCACAATGACAATGACAATGACTGCGGACCATTTTGCTTCAACATTAATCACTAATGGAGGAAATTCAAGGATATTTATTTTACAAGGTTTTAGACTTTTTTTATAATTTTTTTTCACGAGACAAGTGGACAACTTATGGAAAACCATGGTTGGAAACATCAGAAGAAAGCACAACATTCTACCTCGCTGACCGCCTCGCATTGAAATAACTTAAACCTAGGTTTTGTTGAAGCACGCATAAAAAAGTTCGGTGTAACACGCGCAAAAGTTCTGTCGAACTACGCTCAAAAGATTAACGAACCGTCAGCAGATTGAATACACTGAACAACGCAAATTATACGATAAAGATCAATTCCCTTGGTTTTCTTTTGCATGGTACGGCGAACACCGCGCCAAGTTGGGCCAGCTTTAGGAAAACCTACAATATAATACATCATCAAGTAACTCAGTACCGACTTATGTCCATTTTTTATGACCACTCTGATAACTTTGACAAAATGTTAGTACCTATATGGGTGAAAAGTTTACCGTAGTAAGTACAAAGACTAAGGTATAGGCATACACGCTCTGTGGCTCACTTGGTTGAGCCGCACTTTACGATGCTAGTAATCTAGAGGTCCGGAGATCGCATCTCGGCGTGGTTGTGGAAATATATAGTGGTTTCAACATTCATTCAACTCCTCTTTATGCAATGTAACGTTGACTCGAAGTAGTCTATAAACGGCTGAGTGAACGCACCATGCCCCACAAGGGGTTACGGTACAGAGAAGAATACAGACAACATCGGCATTGCTTTAGGTTCTCCAAAACAGGACAGACACACCTAACTTTGAGAATATGAGCGTCTATCTTTGTGAGATGAGAATTCATTGGATGCGGTTTTGCCGGAATTATTTTAACCTTTTTTTAACAAAGGATTAAGGTTGTTCATTAATACTACAGTAGAGTGTCGATCATCTGAATGCCCATTAACCAAACCAAGTAACGAAAGTACTTTATTTACAAATAATATTTTTCAATTAATCCCAACTAAATACCCCTTTTTCAGAAGTAGTCGTCGTAGTATCTCGCGGACTTCTTACGGGTCTCTCACGGACCTTCTTCGGTCCGCGGACCACCTGTTGGGGAACAGTGAGCTAGACCAAATAAGGGCATTACTGACTCAGTGCTATGGATTAAGCAAGCGCGGGGTTCGTATAGCAAATGTCAAGCGCGAGGTCCTCTTGATGTGCATCAGGTGTTGTTGTTTGGTGTACGCTTCAACATTTTGGTTTATGGGTCAGGCAAGTGGTTGCGTTTTAAACTAGAAATTTTTTATTGAAATAATCGACCATCATGTCTTTATTGATGTACGCAACTTTATTTAAAGAAAAATACACCTTGAGGTGCACCAAAAAAGATAAATGACCTAAATTGTTTTATGAAAAGACGAAGATTTTATTGAAAGTGTATATTGCGTTTGTTTTTAACTCATACTTTTTTTATAAATTCATAATGATTAATAATTATTTTTGGGTTATGTGATGAAGAACGTGATGAAGAAGTCCTTAATTGATAGACTCGTATGTTAACATTTTTAAGATTCCGTAAATTTTTTTGACTAAATATGACCAAAATTGCTCAAAGCTCAACTATATAATCAAAAAGGAATAATTCAGAAAATTGGTTTTGGAAAAGACCTTTTGGAATAAAATAGACTCATAAGGTGTATTAGGTTTACTATTTCCACTACTATAGAAATTTTCCTATAATAGCATTTGGATAATTTATTATTTTATTTTAATGCATGCATTTTCTAACTTTCAAAGTAGATCAATCAAGGCATTCAGGTAACTCGTAATAGTAGTAGTCCTCCAAAGTGAATGACGATATTTTATTTCTTATCAAAAAAGACAAAAAAAAATTGAATTAAGTTTTAATCGTGATTCTAATCAAGTAAATATGCCATTTCAATAAAAAGCCGGAAAATATATTGAAAGGCGCGTACAAATTTTACATACATACGTACGGAACTCCAAACTAAATCCTATTGAACAGCCCACACAATTAGCAAGCCCGAACACACTTTGAATTTATCCATTATGCACTTACCTCTTATTTCGACAGAATAATTAATTGTTTTCCAGTAGGAAGTGCATTTAAAATGGAGCAATTTTATCTGTAGCGCGAACCCAGCCCAACCTTCTGGCAAGCATGCATTCATGCATACGATATCATACAAACTAACATGTTGTCGTCATGCATAATTGAAAGGCAGCTGCTGCTCCTGCAACTGCGTGCACCAATGCATCAAGTATCCGTATCTTATGTGCATATAGAGAAAGCAACCGAATAGCCAATATAATGCCAAAGAAGTATCCCCGTATAATCCCTTTTTTGCTTTTGGTATCAAATTTCTTTTCTTTCTCTCTATTTGAGTGAAAAACCAAAATCCATTATATTTTCCTCTAAGTTGAAAAAGACAGTTTCTTCGTTTTCGTTTCCTTTTTGCCGTTCATTTGCCATACATAGTTGAGATCGTCGCCATATTTTTTTTTCCTGTTTGTCTCAAAGAAACGAAGAAAGAAAATTCTGTATATGTAGAGAATAAGGGAAAAAGGACATTATGTATATTTTCCTATTGCATACATAGTAATACTACATACGTCCATGTGGCACGTTTGTGTCGACGAGAAAAAACCACCCAAAATACAAAACCATGAAAGCATTTCGAGATGGGAAAATGTGTATGATGGACGGGAATGTATTGAAAAAGAAAGGACTATGGCCTTAGCGCGACACACAGTGCCAACAGCAACAACAACTACAAAGTTGCCCAAGAAACAACAATAACAAGCCGTCAGTAAAATGAACGACAATAACAAGGATGTGAACGTTCACCGAGCGCGCGTTGGTTGTGGAAATTTCTCTTCTCCTTTCACGTCAAAAACATTTTTACAGGATGACGAGCAACCATTAATTTCATTTCGACTCATGCTTTCTCGAAGCGGAGGCTTTGTGTTACAGAAGGACGACAGCGACAACGATGACGACGACGCAACGATGACGGCGGCAAACGATTAAGGATATGGGGACCCTTCACTATGGGTACATATACGCATTCGTGCTGATATCTTTTACTACTTATGTGTTTCTGCACATAATGTTTGAGGCACGAATATCTATTTACTCGGCATAGTACGTAAGTAGAGTTTCAATCGTCTTTCCCATTTATTGTTTTCGGTTTTTTTTTGTCGTTAAACATTTACATTTACTGATGCTATTCAAACAAAAAAAACACAATTTTCTATTATCGTTTTGCTAAATGTTTTCTTCTTAAATGAAAAATCAAAGGAAGCAAAAAAATGCAAAACAATCGTATTCACTTTCATTCCTTTTTTTAGTACACTTGTGGTCTTCTAATATTCTTAAATACCCGTCAAAGTTATCAACAAAGAATATTTTGTTATTCCTCTTCGACTTTTTCTAGAAAAGCAAAAAAAAAATGAAGTGAATAGGTATTGTACTACACAACTTTACAAAATAGTTCAATTAATTTCTGTCATTATTAAACGTCATCTCATTAATCGATGCTGCGCTTCTTGTTTCGCCAATCGAACAAAACCAGATTTCCGTCGTAGCCGAAAGACCTCCCTCGAAAAACTTGATTCTCCCAGATAGATTTGTTGGGATATTTTTAAGGTGCTATTAGAACATTTCAATTTTTAAAAATTATTAAAGTTGATCGACAATTTCGTTAAATTGTTAGAGTTTGAAGTCAGTAGTCAGTTTAATAATTTAATGATTAATTTTAGTTTTTTAATTTTTCAATCTCGCCTAAGTACCTATACTATGGATATAGTAGGTATGTAACTTGTTCGATTGAATTATGAGAGAATATCTACCAATAGCCCACCTTAGGCTTAAATGAGATGGGTACACCGCCCAATAAAGTTAGCTGTTGTATGGCTACCATTACGTTTCTTTCAAAAATAAAATTGACTTTCCATGCCACCCACCAGTACTACAGTACTCGAGCGTCGAGCTTTTGTTCGAGCCAGACAATCGATGTATCTTCCATTCATTGGACTCCGACGTGTACATCGAATCAATGAATTTTTGACTATGCGACGCGACGTAGGTACCTATCATTAATTAAATGAGCAGATAATGTTGTACCCAATGTTGTCACTTCATCGTGACCATCAAATGAATTAAAATTCATAATTTATGATCCTGCCATGTCATTCGTATGTTGATTTGGAGGCCACCATATAAGCGCAAAGTTGCCGGCAACTGTGCTACGAGCTACGGTAACGATGATTGTATGTTGCCAGATGATACGTTATCTGACTAAACAGCTACCGGATTTTAAGAGACATAACTTACCACCAAC
This sequence comes from Microchrysa polita, assembly GCA_949715475.1. NCBI lineage: Eukaryota > Metazoa > Arthropoda > Insecta > Diptera > Stratiomyidae > Microchrysa > Microchrysa polita. The sequence goes on along the minus strand of OX454421.1, from coordinate 11,219,087 downwards.
TCTCGTTATCCACCGAGACCGTGGAAGTAAGTAAGGCTTTGTTCAAAATTGTAGTCAAGTCGTTATAATAGTATTGGAATGCTGTTTTTTTCGAGAAGCTTTTTATTAAGTGGATTTATTTGATTTCCCAACAAAAAAAAAACAAAAACCCTTAAAAGTATGAGGGGTAGTTTTTAGCTTTATTGTCGATATTTTAAGTAGCTTGTTACAAGCTCGGCGATGGTATCCTTTGACAATCTTTACGATTATAATGCCGGCCCCATCCTGTCCGGGGCTGGGCCAGCCCTAGGGGTGGGCGGTCGCCCAGGGCCACCATTTTCAAGTTGCCACCACGCCATGGAACCTTTTCTTTTCGGGGCCACTATTCGGAAAATGCCTCACTTTCTAGGGGCCTTCACGCAACACGATAAACAAAACATACTTGATGCAAAATCAATGGAATAGCTGGGCGATGTTGTCAAATAAAAATGAGGTTGCAAACACGCTTGATGTTTCAAAGCTTATCGGAAATTTTGAAATGTCGTGGAACCAGGCAGCAACAGCAGCAGCGGCCCAATGCAATTTAAATGGGTGGCCAACATGACGGTACCCAGTGGCGATCCTACGTGTAGGAGTTTTAGGGGTTCAAATCCCCTCTGAAAAATGTTTATGTGTTAATAGAAAAGGAGGCCACCTGTCACCACCGTAGTTTTAACAGGAACATTTTTCGTTCGCTATGCAAGGAATTTCTGAAGCAATCTGATTAATAACGAGCACTGGACTTACCATTATAGGGATTGCACTGGCCACTGCCTTAAGTTTTCTGCTATTCTGAACAGCTTTCAAATTGTAATTTGCTAATTGCGACCCTGCCCTCCTCAGCGGGGATAGATGGGAGTGTATAGTATCTTTTAGAAGATGGAACAACTGAAATTGGTAAAATCAAATTGCATTTAGGTTTGCCAATTTTTCAACTAACTTGTGACATTGAGTCTGAAAGTCACAGTTAATTTGTAATTAAGTCCTTCGGTCGTTTATAATAGTAATTAATGGAGCGGAATGAAGCGGTGTGATTATAGCACATAATCAAATATTAAAAAAAAAGTGTTGCAATAGAAATTGAAGAGAGTTTATGTTTGAAAATACTTAGACCCTGGTTGTAATTTGGGGAAACCGGAACTTGGATATATAACTTTATATAATTTTGTTGCGGCCGCTCATTAATCTATTAATCTATATATATAAAAGAAAGTCGTGTTAGTTACACCATTTATAACTCGAGAACGGCTGAACTGATTTTCATGATTTTTGGTTCGTTGGATTTGGTTCCGGCCGGAATAACATAATAACTATTGAAACATTCAAAAAATTCACAATGAGCCAAAATTCACAATAGGTTTGTTTTTTGGCCTTTTCTGCCTATATTTCTTGATTGTATCAGCCGATTCCAGTAAATTTTCTCCACAGGATTGGTGTTTAGCCCAATTGAAGGAACAACTATCGATGCATATGAGAAATTCACAATGAGCGGAAGTTTGAAGACAAACATACTTTTCCTATATTTCTTGAGTGAATTTCGGAGTTTTAGTAAGTTTACTACATCAACATGGTATACGCAAGGTTCCAGTTCAAATGCAGCATATTCAGAAAATTCACAATGGGTAATAATTCACAATAATTTGTTTGCATAGTTTTGTCCTTATTTTTCGATCGTTTAGAGTTGCAACCGAATAGCGGATATTGAAACACGAAAAATATTCACAATGGCGAAATTATAAAAACAGTTCCTTTTCGAATAGTTCATAAATGAATTACTGGATTTTAAATACTTTTGTCTATATATCCCGAACGAACTGTAAGATTAAAGCAAATCTCCACCACAATATAGGTATCAAAACATTTGGAAAATTCACAATAAACAGAATTCTAAAAACAGCCCGTTTTCGCATAATTTCGGTAAATTTGTAACGTCAAATCTGTCTCTACTCCAAACAATAGAATAAAAAAATTCACAATGGAAAAATGTTCAAGACAGCTGCTTTTCAAGTTTCACCACTATATTGGAGCCTACACCAAATAGTTGAATAGCTACGTAAATGTGCAACAAAAATGTTAAATGAGCCAATCTTGAAGATATCTTTTTTTGAGCATATGTACCTTTGGCTATATGTATCTCCTCCACTGGATAGGATCCAATACACCAGCTATTCAAATATGCATAAAATTCACATTGCTAATCTGTACCATTTTTTTTAAGTTTTCCCCATGGTTTTTCTACCTCCAAAAACCGAAAAACCACTGGAACATGCTGAATCTCCTAAACCCAAACGGTCGAGAAAAATGCTTAAAGCAGTTCTTTATCCACTTTGAACGGATTAGGATATTTCAGGAAATTTGATTCACCGTATTTGGAGATTTAGATGCTTCGAAAAAATTTAAAGGACTGGTACTGGAAAAAGGGTATGTTGCTACCCATACTACCCAATACCTATCCATTGAAACGTGGTAGAAATTACGATTACTAACCAAAATTGTGAAAATAATTCCTTCACATATCTTAGTCCGCTTCTAAACAGATAAGAGGATTTCAGTAAGAAAAGTCTCATCGGATATATCTATACCCAGAACAGCCTCCTCATCCTAAATTGTCGAAAAATAAAGGGCAGACGGTTTGCTTCCACTCCGCCTTTTTTTGTGCTTAATGACATTGATCCACAATGGCATAGTCCATTTGCGCCTACTTTTGTCAATATCTCTTGAACGGATCTACGTGGTTCGGTAAATTCGACGCCTTAATGGTTTCCACTTAGAATAGCTGTAGCTGAACGTAGGCGGCTGGGACTGTGAAATTTTCATTAAAATTACCTCTGCGACCTAATCTACCACCTCCATCGATTTTTGGTCAAAAAAATAATTTTAAAAATTTCGGAAAATATGACACCGTTTGCCCTTACTCCTTGCATTGCAGTTTGTCTTGGGTCGCATCTTAGAACGGCTTTATCTTCTGAACGGAGGCGACTGGGACTGTGAAATCTTTATTGTTGGATTAGGCTTTCACCGGAATAGCAGAATAACTATTCAAACTTGCGAAAAATTCACAATGAGCAAAAATTCACAATGAGTTCTTTTTCGCTTACTTCTGCCTATATTTCTTGAACGTATCAACGGATTTCAGGTTACTTTTCCCCACCGGATTGGTCTCTCACTGGAGTAACAGAACAAATATTGACACATGTGAAACATTTACAATGTGGAAAATTATGAAGATAGTTCTTTTCACATATTTCTTTGAGTATTTCTTGAACGAATAACTGGATTTCAGTAAATTGATGCCAACGGATTAGTCTACACGAAGCTAGGGAAAATTTACAATGAGCAACAATTCACAATGATTTTTTCCACAAACTTTTCTTTCTTTCTTGAACGTCTAATCGGATTTTTTTAAATTTTTTCGACCGAGTTGGTTTCCTCTATGAATAACTGTTGAAACATGCCAACAAAATCACAATGAGCAAAATTCTAATGCCAGTCCTCTTTCACAAAATGTCTTTCTGTATTTCTGGAAAGAATTTCCGGCTGGAAAGGATCTTTGTGAATTTTACGCATATCTCAATAGTTATTCTGGTGTTTTTGAAATACATACATTGCTGTAAATTTTCCCAAATCAAGATATGTGCTTAAAATGGCTGCCTTCAAAATTTGCTTATTTTGAATTAAGTCGCTATATAGGTATGGATTAGCGTATTTTTGTAAATTTTCCACTTGGATTTTTCTTGGCCTGAAATAGCTACTGAAAAATGGAGAATCACCAGCATGGATGAGCACAATTTTGAAAGCTATGCTCTTTTCTTATCCTTTGGTCACTTTGAATGGATCCCGGAATTTTAAATCCACCGTATTTGTCCCCTTGCTGAATACGATTAGAACTTGGGAATAATTGGAAGAAAACTTTGTTAAAAGTAATATTTTCCCATTTCACATGGTTTTCGAGCGATTTTGCATTTGCATTCGTACTGTATATAGGTACAATGTACCAAAATATATGAAGGAAAGTCGTGTTAGCTACACTCTATGAAATTTTTACTCTTATAATAGAAGGAAACTTTGTTTCCTTATAATATAACAAGCTGGCCCGGCGAACTTCGTATCGCCTCAACTTTTAAATGCTACGAATGTCTGAGTGCGGCAAAAGTACTGAACTCCGCGAATGTGTTGAGGAGATACAGGCATAGTGAAAGAAAATTGAGCCAAAATATGTCCATCGAACGGCATGATCTTGAACAATTTTCTTAGGCTATGCCTGTATCTCCTCAACACATTCGCGGAGTTCAGTACTTTTGCCGCACTCAGACATTCGTAGCATTTAAAAGTTGAGGCGATACGAAGTTCGCCGGGCCAGCTTTTGTTTTCTATAAAAGAAAGAGGCTATGACTTTTCTACTTACAAACGAGTACATACCTATGGCCCATTCTCTCGTAGATCTTATAGAATGGTTAGTCTTATCGCCCAGAGAAGACACACACAATATTCAAAAAACTTCTCCATTATATTGAATTGATTTTTTGTTAATTTTGCATAGTTATGTCATCTTTTGCTTATTTACGCTGTTGGATGAAAGTGCGCAATGATTTTCTCAACCTAAGATGATGGCTTAAACAAGCAAAATATGGCGTAGCTATGCAAAATAAACAAAAATTCCATTCAATACAATGGAAAAGCTTTCTAAATATGGTGTGTGTCTTCTCTACGTGATAAGACTAATCAGCCGACACGTACTGAATAGCTATCAGAAACCCGGCCTATGAGTTGCAAAACAAAAAAATTATAATCCTTAAATCTTTTAAATTGATTTCCTGTTTTCATTGGCAATCTCAGCGACTTAGTCGGCCTTAGCTGCTGTAGGATATTCACCCGCGCAGGAATCCCTTCCAATGTCTTTTCTAAAACCCCTCCCGAAATATTTTTCTGCGTACGCCTCTGACGTCACCCATTTAAATTGCATTGGACTGCATTATCGTTGCTACTGCTGTTGAAAGTCGTAAAAAATCGGTCGAGTCACTGTATCATTGCTTTTCCGTCGTCAAACATTCGAACTACCATCATTGAAGAGGGAAAGCAGTATTACAGCGACTTGACCGATTTTTGATGACATTCAACTCCGAGATGAAAAAAAGGAACTGTGCGAAAGACATAAAACAGATCAGAAAAGTGTTTAGGGCCACAATTTTGGGCGCAAATAGTCCGAGAATTAAATTTTTCTTTCAACTAAAGCTCAACAAAATAATAAAATTTGGCTTTGATTTAACTAATGAGGATACGTATTTCTTAGAAACAGCTAACTGTCAGTGGCTCCCAATTTTTGCTGTAAACGTAAAAGGAGTTTTATGAAACATTTCCAACGCTGACCAGTCGCAGAATTTTAAAGCATTGCTATTTCGGCCTATACCTCCAAAGCATGCCTGTTTTAATTGGCATGCCAATTTGAAGAAATAAAAACGAGCCAGTAAAAATGTTTATGAAACCCACCACTAAAAAAAGGGTCGACCTTTGTAAAACTTTTATAAGGGGATAATTTTCATTTGCCATTCCCAGCTCTCGGGCTTGCAGTTTCGCCTTACTGTAATATATATAACGGTGATTATCAAATGCCTATTCTGAAAAACATTGGCAATGCTCAGACTTCCACTGATCCAACGTGTTTAAAAAACATTCAGGCCAACAATGTCAGACATTGGGGTGCTACATAGTTTGAGTATTAGTAGGGGTCACCATCATCGATTTTGCCCAGGGCTACCAGAATGCTAAGGCCGGCCCTGATCCGGAGTTTGCCAAACCGTGCGGTACAAAAGATCAATAAGTTGTGGGCAACACATACGCTTGGAAGAGACAGAGACGATGCGGGAATTCCACAAACAAATAAAGAAATGGCAGCACACATTTTGCCACAGTATCATTTCACTTCAAACCATGTTAGTAGCAGTTAACCAACTCAATCCTTCGTTAAAAAAGTTAAAATGTAAAACCACATCCAATGAATTATTATCTGACAAAGTTAGGCGCCTTTAACTCTCAAAGTTAGGTGTGTCTTTCCTGTTCTTAAGAACCCAAAGAAATGCCTATGTTACTGCCTGTGCCTATATTTGAATTTTGGTAGTTACTACGGTAAACTATTCACCCATATACATTTTGCCATAAGTTGTCCTCTTTGTTGTCGTACAAATAATTAACGTCTAACACGTTGTAAAAAAATAGCGAAATTCCCTTCATTAACCCATTAACGACGAGACCCTAAAATCTTACCGATTGAGCTGAAATTTTCCACGTCGGCTAAAAATGGCTAAAAACACATTTTGTAGAAAACATATTTTCCCCCGGAATCCGGGTTCAGGCTCCCGGCACTGTTACATATATGTAACATCAGGCACTCGAGGTACTCGAGGGTGTTACATATATGTAACATCAGGCATGATACGGGGAAAGTGTGCTCAAAGTATATTTTTAAATTTTTTTCAAAAAGAAAACATTTTAGTAAATTTTTTTAATAAAGCGAAAAATAGGCATGTTCTGCTATCCGCTCTCATAGGGGGAACTTTTGTGCGAAAAATGAACAGCCTTACAAAAATATTACGTCAAATATTGTATTATTTTATTTTATTATTTATGTGTTTTTGCAGGTGGAATTGTTGTTGTTTTATTGAGAAGTTTGTTGAACACCCACAGAACTAATAGATTTTACAGTTTGTGAATAGGAACAAAGTTTATAGAAGTACAGTAGTTAACAATACAGATTTTGAGGATTATGGAAGATTTGCCAGTAAATTATAAAATTATTGTTTCAATTTTTGTCAATTTGTCCATCCGCCCAATTTGTCTAAAAGGACTAAATATATAGCCTATAATTTCTCCCTTTTCTATAATTTGGTCTACATTAGAAACCATTTCTTCTTTCGTAGCTGAAAATATATCCTTTTAAATATTATATTAGCAGAATTAAATAGAATAACTAATCCTTGGCCTCATGAAAATAAAGCCTTGACTCCTTGCTTCGGATACCCTTGAATCCGGCTATCATTTTAATCCACATAGGACAACTATTGTATCCATACTCCGGATTTCTAGAGCAATTTTAATTCCGACTCTCAATATTTTTGGTATGTTTGCCAAATATGGCCGCTCAATTTGCCAGTCAAGAAGACACAAGGGTCTAGAAAATTATGTGACATGACTAATTTTAAGGATAACCCTAAATAATAGAATTTTTTTTATTAAATTTTACCATTTATGAAGACTATTTATGCTATTTTCCTAGATAAAAATGTCTTGTTAAAATCCGGAAATTTTCGTTAATCCGGATTTTTTGGGAATCCGGACTTCTTTTTTTTTATAATTAATCCGGACTACCGCATCAAGAGTTTAAAAAATCCATGAAATAAAAAAAACACTAAAAAAGTACTTATTCATATACCTCTTATACGAGGAGTGCATTTTCCCCATATCAGGACGGATGTTACATATATGTACACTCTAAAAAATTTTACTCCAATAATAGGAGGAAACTTTTTTTCCTTCTATTATAGTAGTAAATTTACACCACTATATGAACGAGAGTAATTTTACGCTCTACGGTGTAAATATTTACTACAAAATTGGTGTAAATTTGCACACATAAATAAGTAAACTTACTCTTAGACTTAAGTAAATTTAAATCAGAAATAAGCAAATTTGCACGAAAAAAATGTAAATTTACACCGGCAAATATGTAAATTTACATCCGGGTTTATAATAATATTTACGGCAGCCCGTTCTTCGGTGTAAATCGTCCTGGAGCTACCCGTTATTGCAACGGCCAAGAGCTGCCACACCCCCTTCGGTTCAAGAGCAAAAAAGCGCTACAACACAACAATAATATGATGCTCACACGAACGCACTTCGGACGGAACAGACTAACTGCACACAGAACAAGTCACTTGTGATATACAGGAAAATGCAATAATGCACAAAAGTCAGTTTTACAGAAATGTAGGTGTATTTTTACACCAAAATTGGTAAATATACACTGAAAATGTGAAGTTACACAAAAATAAAGTAATGACACATCTTCACACCAAATGTGGTGTAAAATTACACTGAGATAGAGTAATATTGAAAAATCTGTTTAATATTACACTATTCTGTGGGTATACTAGAAATTTTGTTGAAAAATAAACGTTTACTGTAATTTTGCGAGAAAAAAGGTGTAAATTTCAACGAGTTTTCGATGTAAAATTCAACCTTGTTTTTACAGTGTAACAGTGTTATAGAAGTACTTATAAAACGTAAACTACGGACAATATTTATTTCATTTATTTTTTGTATTGTTTCAAAAAGGCCATGTAATAGCATACCATTAATTTTCTCCTAATTTTTTTCATACAATTAAATATAAAAATAAAATTCATCTACTACTTTTGCCATCGTGACGATTTTCATCAACATCGAAAAAACCATCAGAAAGAAACCTCTATAACTTCCACAATAGTAAATCAAATTGAGCTAATTTGATTTCTACGTCAATACGTCAATATTGTCTAGTACAGGATAAGACACTTTTTAGTGCCGAATTGATATCCTATTTCTTTAGCAGCCGTTTGAAATGAAGGATGTCTTACTGTTACATATATGTAACATCAGGCATTAATGGGTTAAGAAATATGGTGGTCCTGGTCCGTAGTGATTCATGTTCAAGCAAAGTGACCCGCAGTCATTTGCGAGTTGGGAAACACTGTTCTTGATCAATAAATTAAATTATCCAGGCGAGGCCTTAGCTGTAGGCTTTTTTCAACCCTTCTGTCGGCCCCTACTACAATATGCATATTCCATACCCAATAGGTCTGGCTGGACCTACTGAGCAATTTTTTTTATTTTTTAGAAAAAGTGAATTTCTTATCCGTCATTCTGCCAACTCTAAACTAGCATTTGGAACCAATAAAAGCATTTATATCATTTTTGTAGATTTACTGGAAACATTTTTAAGTTGTCATATTTTGGGGTGGTATTAGTACAAACATGTTTTCCTATTATTTTCTTCTTTTTCTGCTTTTCTATTTTCATGGCGTATCTAGTTGTTAGTTTGATGGCATTTTCTAATTCCAATATCTTTGCTAAAATATTTGGCGCTTTGTTGGTAGAATTTACCATGATATTAGTTTGCAGATTTCAGGAAATAGCTGGAGAGAAATAGGCAATTTTCAAAAGCAAAAATCATTTCATTCTAAATTTTTCGTAAATTTCTTGGTCAAATCTATTTAGAAATATGTTCGCAAGTCACTCATACTTAGGCCCGTATTTATGAACATTCCTTAACTCAAGGATTCAAATTAAATAAATTAAATGTCATTTCCCATGTTTTTTCATAGAAATCACTTATATTCACGAGTCAATGCATCCTTGATTTAAGAAGAAACTCCAAGGAGACCTTGAAATTTTCTATAGTCAACCTCACTTGAAGTCAAGGTAGCTACCCACCTTCCTTGAAATATAATATTTCAAGTCTATTGAAAACTTAAGGTCTCCTTGAGTTTCGCCTTAAATCAAGGATGCATTGACTCCTGAATATATAAATGATTTCTATGAAAGAGTATGGGAAATGACATTTAATTTATTGAATTTCGGCATCCTTGACTCAAGGTCTCCTGGAGTTAAAGAATGTTCATAAATACTGGCCTTAGTCCTTACTATTGCATTGCAAGGGAAATAAAACGAATTTAAATTTCCTAGAATCAAATCTCAGTTGATTAGGTGACGTTTTAAAACATGATAAAATTAGGCTAACCCATTTTCTGAACTTCACGGCTTCTTAAAGGAAAATCTCAGAATTGTTTATTGTTTATAGTACAAATAGAATTTTAATGATATTATTACATTATAAATAGTATAATTTAAAAAAAATTATATTTATACTTTTTACCTGCAGAGAAAAACGGGGTGAAAAACTGTAGGTCTGGCCAGACCTATTGGGGTATCAAAAAGCACTATAAATTGAATTTGGTCAAAAGCATGCTCAAAACTTCAAACGATTTTTACGATTTTTTGCAAAATGCTTCTAAACATATTATTTTAGGATATCAGGAAATACATATGAAGTCGCTGCGATTGCATCATCTATACTTTTTTGACCGAAATATAGTGCCAAAGGTCTGGCCAGACCTTTGTGCCGACTTGGGTTTGAGATCCAGAGTAGGTACTGAGTTAGTCAATGCTTCGAATACACGAAAAAAAAACTTTAATTCGATTAGCCATCTCTTATCAGCTCCACTAAATATAACCATATAAAAACACTATTGAATTTTCTTTGAATTTCCCTATTATATTCGCAACTTCTCAAGATATACCGCGACGCCCGCCCTGCCGCCTCTCGTGCTTCCCCTTTATCAAGTATAATACACAAACATAAAAGCATTTCTGTATGGATATACGCCAGTAGCCGCATAGCATTTTGCAATATTGAAACGGGAGAAAATTGAAGCCCTTTTTGCATACTTATCCATTTCCATATTACTATAACTTTTGCTAACATGCCTACACGAAATCTGTCAAGTATAAGAATAAACGAAGAACAGTCGACTGGAAATTTGCGATAGGTGGTTGAGATTGATCATTTATAACTGTCATGAGAGTTACTCAGGCACAGCCGAGCCGTGGTGATATGACAGTTCAGTGAATATATACGTATAGTGAAACCCCAGAAACAGAGGAGCTAGAGTTAGAGATACCACCGTCTTGTATCGTTCGTAAGCCGGTTATTAAAGATAAAATATTCAAATCAACAGTGAGACGAGGACAACGAGTACTTATCTCACGTATATGCGAAAAATATGTATCTTTCCATAATAATCACAAAACGAGAAAATAAAAGATGGAAAATGCTCTGGGGAATTTCATTTTTGAAGTAAGATACATATTTGAAGAAAAATAATATAGATTGGACATCCTTGTGTGTGATCTGGAAAAATATTTGAAAAGAATAATGTATAGAGTCGAATGCATTTTTAAGGATGACGTCTCTAGGGATCGATTTGAATATTTTGAACAAAATATTTTCAAATATTTTGACTTTTATCGAGTTTTCTTTTGAGCAGTTTACATTTAAATAACAAATGTTATGGTTGTCACTAAAATTAGCCATACTGTTTCTGCTTAAAGCAAAATATTTTTGATATGTTAATGCCTGTCTAATTGATTTAATGCAGTATCTATGCATTTTTATACAGCCATCCTTTTTTATTTTGAAATTGTTCCATATTTTCGCCAGGATATGACGTCGTAAATGAAGACTCATTATACCCGTCGCTATGTGAAAGGGTATATTAACTTTGTCATGAAGTTTGCAACGCACAGAAGGAAGCACCTCCGACTATATAAAGTATATATATTATTGATCAGCGTGACGAGAGAAATCGATTGAGCCATGTCCGTCTGTCTGTCTGTCCGTCTGTTGCAACGCAAACTAGTCCCTCAGTTTTGAAGCTATCGGGCTGAAAATTTGTACACAAGTTTCTTTTTAGTGTACGCTGTATATATGTCGGAACGAATGGAATCGGACCATGGGGTCATAGGGCTGCCCCTGAAAATTAAACTTCATCCAAATGTGTTCCTAGTAAACCCACAAAAAATATCTAGGAGCAGACGAAATGGGAACACTACGTCATAGGGCTGTCATACAAACCAACCGCTGGAAATTAGGTTCTTGCATGAACAACTTTTTTCTTTGTGAATCAATCTTAACCAAACTTCACCCCAATGTGTGGCTAGTATAAGCTGACCAGACGTACAGCATTTTGCTGTAGAGTACAGCATTAGTAAATGAACAGCATTTCCAACGCCACACCAAAGAAACATAAATGACTGCATAATAACTTCCTCGGTGAGGCCTGTAGTCAGTCTGTTAGGTGTTATTAGCACGGTAATCTCACTTTCATGTGGCAAACGTTCATTTTCGATAATTTCGGAACTCTTTGTTCTGAAATTTAATGTACCTAAATGTAAGCGCCAGGTAGCTCCACAACCTAGGGACTACATTTACTTTCTCTTTCTCCATATTTTAGGGTCCCCCTGTCTGCGTTCGACAGTTACAGCTGCCCAAACCGCACTTTCGTCTTTTTTAATCGAAAACTCTATAAAATTTGTCCAATAAATTTGAAAATTGGCAGACTTGTGAAAATTTCAAGGCTCTACCTCACACTTGTAGCTGTAGAGCTATACTTGGCGCTCACCGCTCACATTGTCTCAAAATTTCAAGGTCCTACCTATCTGTGTTCGGGATTCCAATCGTATCAATCGAAAATTGTCCCTAATTCGGAAACTTTGGAGCGGAAAATTTTGAAATTTAACAGCCATGTATAGAGGACCACACTGCCCGTATTAGGTAAAACTTTCAAGCATCTATAGGTGCCAAGGTTCAGAAGTAACAGCCATGTAGGTAAAGATGCGATTTGAATTTTTCACAAAACGATGGAAAAATTACTGTACTCCATCCGATTCCCCTATCAACCTCTTTAGGAAAAAGAAAATGCCAACTGAAGGAAAATGCAAACTGCAAGGATTTCCCCTATATTTCGACTAAATCCTATAAAGTAGCGATAAATCCCCAGAGGGTCGCCATCCGTTTAAGAATTGTCTACGCAATGTGGTATTAATTTACCTATTGTAAAATAATAAACAAAACGAAATAAATAGGTAGGTTACAAGGAGGTGTAATTTTCGTACTTCAAATAAACAGTTTCATGATTTTTGTCTCAGGGTCACGAATAGTCATAGATAGGGAAAGGGCCATCATCATCCCTACAATGCTGCTTAGTTTCGAACACTGAAATTCAAAAGTTGAAAAATCACTGAGTATCGACTGTCTAGAAAGCGGAAATCGAATCCGTATTGAAACAAATTGGATTATAAATTGTCCTTTCGTGAAATATGGTTTTAAAAAAACCGACAATTTAAGCTGACAAAAACTCCTAATCTTTGTCGTACATTTGAATTAAATACCTATTCCTAACCCTAAACAAATTCCGGGTTCATTGTGTTAAACAATTGTTGGGCTTGCCCTTTTTAAACGAGATCCTGGCTACACTTCTTCCATGCCTGTTATAACTTTGCGTATTAGAACATTCATTTGCACTTCACATGCTGATGATGTTTTGTCAATGGGAACATTTAGAAGTTGGGAGATCTTTTCTGGGTCCTGTTTAGTACCAACAGCACCTTGCAAGGACGTAGCCAGGATTTAGCTGGGCTTCAGAAGTTATGACATTATGAGAATCTTGTTGTTAATTGTAGACACTAGTTTCGGCGTTGCCCCAATGCATAATATGCCTCCTGTCCCACTGTTCCTGTGTCGAATTCAATTTTATCGCTTGACGAGGCTGGATGAGCACGATAGGACGCACGAATACTTAATTGCTCCGCTATCATCGGAAGCAGACAGTGCCACGTCTACAACGCCAAAGACTTCTTTTCTGTACAATTATTATAGAAGGGCTCGTGGGCCATGGTATATGCACGAAGCAGCAACTATGGAACTATGGAAAGTACGATCGAGTATTCGGTGCACGCGTCGTGCTGCTTTTGCATTCCCTTCGCACAGCTCAAAAAAAAATACTTCATTCTTACAGGGAAATATTTTATTTCAAATTGTGTAGCCTGTATGAGGTCTTACGAAATTTGTTGAAGTTTTCATTATGAAAGACCATCCCAATTTTGGGTCACCAGATTTTTATGTGTTTCAAATTGCTTATTATGTAGTCACAACTTTCGTCCAGATGACACAATTTATCTGACTGCAAGCTTAATTTCGGCAGAGTTTTAGGAATGAATAAATTATAAATACTGTGCGAAGTTAAGGACTCCTGGACCCCTCCGCTGGCTACGTCCCTTGATTTCCCAAGGTTCACCACACATTTCCCAGAATAAAGGCTACTATTCTTGCTGTATTTCGTTTAGGAAAATATCACTTATGAAACGATGGAGAATATGTGGTCGTTTTATGGCATCCATCATGGTGGTAGCCTCGTGACATACAGTTGACGCCGCTTAACCCTTAAATGCATGGGGTCTGAACCCATGATTGAAACTGACCTCCCCTTATGTAAAATCGGTCACTGAACACGGAATCGGCCTTTATTTTCCCAGGAAATAGCCCGTTTTCCCAGAAAAGCGAAAATAGTAGAATTTGCATTGTGTACCAAATATGGTACGCCATGCATTCAGGCCATATGTTGTAAATGAAAGACATTTTTCAAAGTTTATTTAATCTGCGTCTTACTTTAATAGGGACAGTGCAAAAAAGAAAGGATAATGATTATTGAGAGTTTTGATTGAAATTATAGTGGAAACTCGATATAATGAACTCCTTTTCATTAAAGGAAAAATGGCAATTTCTATAGGAAATCGGGAATGTTCAGTCTCTTAAAAGGGAGCTCGCGTAGGTGCGTTATTAGTTTCCTATTCCTTATTGAAATTTGTATCGATGCCTATTTGTGGCATATCCTGGAAGTTGATGGAAAGTGGAGTAGGTCTTACTACCCCAACATCCCCTTCAAACCTAAATTTAGCCATGTCGTTTGATACAATGTCGCGAAAAACTTCAAATGTGGGTCAAGTGGTAGCTGTTGGATGTCCTTATAAAATATTAAAATTTACGCCAGATCCGACTCATATACATATGTACCCCTTCCGAAACACGGAATTGATTCTTTAGGGCTTTGCGTGCCGTCTAGTCCTGTACATGGGTATAGAGTATACACTCATCATGTTATTAGCGCGATTAGAACCCGTTCTCGTTATAAAATAAATCTTTTATATAATAGTTCGTTATAAACATGTTCCACTGTTAAACGTATATCTCGAGACTTCTTTTGACTTATCATAGCTAATGAGATTCCTTTCTTGAAAAGTATATGGATTAGATTGACTTTGCTAGGATATGAGTATGGAAATCAACTGCTGCCTGCTTTATAACCCAAATTTGTGCAGGTTCCAGGACATGTCCACAAGAATTACATCCATGTAATTTTTTAGTAGTCTGGCTGGTCTAGCGGTTAGTGCGCGCACCTTCGGTGCACAGGCTCATGAGTTCGAGTCTCACCGTGTTCCATGGTGTTTTTCGAACTCACGAGCTTGTGACGGACTATGATCTCACTCAGATGTTAAACGAGTACCCATTTATGGGGATAAATAACACTGCTGAGCGTGATGCTGATCTCATTACCTCAACAAAAAGCAGATAAGATCTTGGAAATAGGATGTCACTAACACATCCTGCGGCCTTAGTCCAATGCTGGATTGTCGCGCCTGTTATTTATTTTTTTTTAATTTTTTGTTTATCGAATGTAGTCTTCCATATGAAATGGTTGACCCTAGAAGCACATTTTCTCAGGATCCTGATCGTGGACTTACAAGACAATACTTGTCATAATCAAATGGTATAAGAAATTGGATATCAAGGCGCAGCTGCTTGAGTCCTGGTGAAAGTCCAATTATCTTACTAAGATGTCAAGTACGGAAGCTCGGGTTTTTAGTGTGGCGGTTAGTGGCGCGTCCTAAGGACAAAACAAAAGATGTGACCATTTTTCCAGCATAGCTAGCCAGCTAAAAACACAGGGATTATAAGAAACAGCTACAGAAACGCTAAGCCCTGACCGGTGTGCTAAAGAAAACAAAATGACAAAAGCGATCCTTCTAGATCAACTATGACAGCTCCGTTTCCTTGGATTCTGATTAACCTAGCTTTCATAAAAATGGCAGTAAATGTCCTGGAAAAATGGATTGATGACATAATTTGTATGAAAATTTAGGTTATTTGGACCTGTTCGGGGCCCAATAAAACGCACCATCATGTTGAAAAAGCTGATAATTAAAATTTTATGAACATATCCTACCCTACCCAAGACTAAAGGAGACTAATTTCATCAGCTAAGAACGATCGGAATATATGTATAGATATTTCTGGATATGCCCCAATGCATGGTGTACCATATATGGTACGTTGCAAAATTGGTGCAAACAATACCTTTAGTGACTTGTTTTGGTCAAAATCTCAAAAGAACCTAAAGAACACATTCCAATTTACTCACCAGTATTTTTTCTTTTCCAAATAACGGTAAATTTCGCCAATCTTTTGAGCTCTAAAAATAGCTTTTAAAATTTCACAAAAAATAACGTTCGTCCACTTTGACGACGCACAGACAATTCAAGGAAAGCTTCGGGAAGCCAAAATTTAATTTATGTGAATCCTTGTTTTGTCTACTTTGGGAAAAAGAAACAAAAAAATTAAAAATTTATTAATAGCTAGACTTTTACAGGAATCTAGCCATGTACCATATATGGTACGCTATGCATTTAAGGGTTAATGCGATCACATCGGGACCTTGCTGTTTTGATAACATTAAGCGAATGATAACAAATAATAAAACAGTACGATTGTGGCTTTGCCTGAAAACCGAATTCCGGAATGTGTACTGCATTGGCCATCGGGAATCTGGTCACCTTAGGCTAGTAAATCCTCAGAAGATATTTAGGAATGGATGTAATCGGAACATTACATCCAGTGGCGCAACCAGGATCTTGTCTTGGAGGGGGCTAAAGTCATCCATATTTATGAGCATATGTCATGTTTTCGATTTTGACGGATTTTCATCCGCCAATCGATCCCGCAATCATCGCCTTGCAGAATACCGTTAGAGAGAATTTGTTTCTATAATTTTGGCTTAATTGGTGAGTTCCTTGCAGAAAGTGTGAAATCACCCTGAATCGGAATTGTTTAAGAATTGTTGATAAATTAAAATTTGTTCAACACTTATAAATTCAAGGGAGTATTGACAGAAATGGCCCACCGGAAACAAAGCAGAAATTTGTGAATACTTGGTACTACACGAGATAAATATGAATTAATAGTTAACCGAAGTTGGACTAATCGTTCTAAGGTCTTCAGGGAACCTTATCTTTTGAGGAGTGAAATAGACAGTGAGCCTATTGATTTCGCAATGTCACTCATTATGTTACGCTTTTATTCAGCTCATTTTATACTATAAAATTTTAGTAGAGCAATAGTAATGTTTTTGCGAAATGTCATACAGAAATCTGTTTTATCGATGCCTTCTACTTTTCGCATAAACTATGTGCAGCAAGCTACCTAATTCAGCACAAGTAAAATAAATTTTTCGCCAAGAGATCTATACATCTTTTTTGAAGCGTAAAATCTTCAAACTGCAATTGCACTGAAAAATATAAATATTCAGTTGATTTGCATTACAATGTTTCCGTTGAAAAATATTTATAGCTCGGTAAAAATAAATTAAAGAAGCAGAAACCAGCGCGTTTGTTACTTATTTCACGAAGATGTTTGTAAAATTCTGATAATGATTTTGCAACTGGCCTAGACAATCGACATTGGTGAAGAGCCTACACTCTAAGAACACGAAGAGAAGTTTTACAAAATCTGCAGCTAAATGCCTGGCCTCTATTTCATGTTCCTTTCAAAATTTCAGTTTCTGGGAGGGGCTTTAGCCCCCATAGCCCCTCCTGTGGTTGCGCCACTGATTACATCATAGGGCTGTCATACAAACCAACTACCAAATATTAGGTCTTTGTAAGAACAACTTTTTTCTTTTTGAATCTTAACCAAAATACATCCAAGTGTGTTCCTGGATTAACCCCAACGTATCCAGAAACAGATGGAATCGCAACACGTCATATAGGGCTGCGGTAGAAATTTTTAACACAAAAGGAGCTTAAGTTTCATTCAAATGTGACGGGTATTCAAATTTCGGCCGCGCCCGAAATTAGCCTCGGTCTCGTTGTCTTTTCAGACGAAAAAAAATACACGGTATGGATTCAGTTACAGTTATTATCTCCATGTTCCATGATATTCAGAAGGATGAGCGAGCAGTAATTATTATGGATAGTTTCCGTGACCAAGCCGGGAGTGTCACTGCGCGCGGGGAGAGCTATTTCCTAATGAGACTTACTAGCTGCCAGCAAGGACGTAGCCAGGGGAGGCATCCATGGGATTCGGACCAATCCCGAAATGTTTTCACAAATAATCGAAACTTTCTTGATAACATGGAATTAAAAATAAGACTGTGTTAGGCATTTTTACTTATTCACTTAAATGGCAATCGATTTAACAATTGAATGGATTTTTTGTTTAAAGTCGTAATATAGCCGTAATACCGAAAATCAATACTAACTGTACTGATGCCCTATTTTCGATAGTTTTCTTTTAACTACTTATACTTTGTGTAGAAAATGAATACTAAACCAGAATTATTTATTCATTATTATTATTATTTATTGGAAATATTTACCAGTTTTCCTCAGAGCTTGGTGCTTTAAATTCTGCACTGCTGGGATCCTGAGTGTTGCTAAGAAATTGACGAATGCGATAAATTGTTCTATAGCTGGTGCTTCCACTTCCACCCCCTGACTGCTACTGCATAGAAAAAATTGTATATAAAAATTGCATCTTTTGGGGGTCAGGGTACATTCCATTTTGCTTCCACTTCCGATCTCAACAAGTAATTTATTTGCCTACATCTATGTACATTTAATGATATTCTACATTAATAAGTACGCATGAGCTTTGAGCTTTTCGCTTCATGATTCCTGATTATTCTTCAATCTTTACCACAGATTAAAGTCCTATGCAAGGGAACATAGCGTTTATTTTTTGTGAAAATTATCGCAAAAAAAAAGTTTGGCGTTACAATTGAGCTCACAGTTTTCTTTCTTTCTTTATTTCTTTCTTCGACTGCAAATATCAAAATCGCATCAAAAAAATATTTTTTTATTGAAAATTTAGAGAAATCTCAAAATTGATTTTTCTTTGAAAATTTTGACAAACTTTTCATAACGGTACTTGGAGAACTGTTAAATCTGCAAAGTTAAGAAAAGTAGTTTAGTAGGCTTAGACTTTCCAACGGTTGAAGAGGTATCAGCAAGAAAGAAGTATCAAAATAACAAAAAAATGTATTTCTCTTCACTCGGATTCGGATATAAAGCTGAAGCTTAGCTGTTGCGCGAGAAAATCTCCTAGAAACTCGATAGTTTTAATTTCAGTTGGAGGAATTTGTTTTTTTTTTTATTTAAAAGATCATTGTCCATTAATTGATTTCAAGATTTCAATTTTTAATTTATTTAGAAATAAAAAATTAGAAGTTTCTTGTAATGTGTGCGCAATCAACACCAGTACATACCTGCACGGTCGAGCGTTATGGTGGTGAACGTCTTCATGGCAAATCAAATCTCCATAGAATTGTCCGGCTAAAATTCAAGTGGTCGTCTTGTGCACAGATAGACAACAGACACAAAACCTGATGAGTGTGTCCATCAGTGGCGTGGCGTGACTTTGGACTAGAGGGAAGCAGTCTCAAAAGTATGACTCTTCAAGTATCCCCCAGACATGAGAATGAAATCTTAATTTATAGAATAAAAATGACTGCAAACTAAACAAAAAATATTCTGAAGTCTTAGGAAGACGTAAGTTTTGTCTATAGTTTTTTTTTTATTACATTATTCGTTATTCAAGTATCAACATACATACGAGTACTTACTATGAACTCCGAAAATGTATTTCACCAGAAAGATGTCGAAAAGTTATTAGAACGCATGCTGACACGCTCTCTCTCTATTACGATACATTTTGAAAATCAATATTCTTCCAAACAATTTACTCGTTTTCCTAAAAAAAAAATAGCTTTTCCACGTACCAGAAATTACATACACGCATACCTACAAGCATCAAATTGAATTTTTATACTAAACTTTAAATTAAAACAAAACTCGACATCGCTTCGCTATACAAATTGTCTCCAATTGAAATCGAAAAATTGGTATCAGATAACTTAGTTTTGCCACGAACTGTACACATCAGTCGGATTTTTTTTCAATAAAGTGCTGAATTAAGATCGAGTGTGAAATTTTTCCCGCTGCGATTTTATCAATAAAAATTAATACTTACTGTCATGGAATATGTCACAAACGGTGGGGAATTCCATAAGCTACAATCCAAGACCGGTTCCAAAACTCTCCTCGGCCATTTTATGTATTTTTTTCGATTTCCCGGTCATTTGACATTTCACGATGAAATAACCGGGGAATCGGAAAAAAAAAAATACATATGGCATACATGGCCGAGAAAAATTATGGAACTGTTTTCGGGCTTAGGGAATTCCCCAACATTCCCCACATATTCCACGACATTAAGAATACATTTTCATTGAAAAAAACTCGGAGCGGACAAAAACTTCACTCTCGATGTCAGTACTAGGCTTAAGCAATTTAAAATCCACCTCCAACGGCGAATTCATTCTCGCACTAACTTTCCTCCTCCACCCAATCCTCGGGTAAATTTGTTCTACAAGTAGTGCAGTCATATTATCATTTCAAATAGAAAAAAATAGAGTAAGGCTAATTTTTGTGGGGCTCCCAGGAATCTACAACTGATTTTTCTAAAAAAAATTTGATCAGAAAGGTCCCAAAAAGGACAAAAAAGGATACTCTTTAATCCTTGACCGGATGCGGGGTATCTTATCAAAGTGGATGTCGAGTACATTACATATCCGGTGTTCGTTTCCTGTTTCAAGGACCCTCAACGGAATAAATCGAGCTTAAATGGAAAATTTTCGCGTTTCCCGTTCCAAGGCCATAACTACGAGAGTAATTCAAGTTGTGCCTACTTTTATCACTTTCCAGAATCTATAATAGATTCTGCCATTAAATTTGCTAACAAAAAAGTTGATCGGAAAGCTCTGAAAAAGGACATAAAAGGACACTAATTGCACACCTTAGGCGAACGTGGGCATGTGGCAAAGAGGATATCATAAGTACATTCCATATCCGGCATTTGTTACTTGTTCCAAGGACCCTCAAAGGAGAAAATTGGGCTCAACTTTTGTGTTTCCCGTATCTGTATCTTTCTAAAGCCGTAATTTTCATTTAAGCCCGACTTATTCCATTTAGTGCCCTTGAGACAGGAAACAAGCACCGGATATGCAATGCACTCGACGTCCTTCTTTGATATGACACCCCACATGCCCACGTTCCATCAAGGTGTGAAATTACTGTCCTTTTATGTCCTTTTTCAGAGCTTTCGGATCAACTTTTTTCTTGGCAAATTTAATCGTAGAATCTCCAGCTATTATAGATTCTGAAAAGAGATAAAAGTAGGCACAACTTGAATTATTCTCGTAGTAATGGCTTTGGAAAGATAGACGGAAAACACGAAAATTTTCCATTTAAGCTCGATTTATTCAGTTGAAGGTCCTTGAAACAGGAAACAAACACCGGATATGTAATGTACTCGACGTCCCCTTTGATATGATACCCCGCATGCCGAACTCCGGTCAAGAATTAAAGAGTATCCTTTTTTGTCCTTTTTGGGACCTTTCCGATCAAAATTTTTTTTAGCAAAACCAGTTGTAGATTCCTGGGAGCCTACTGATTCAAAAACAACAAAAATCAGCCTTACTCTATTTTTTTCTATTTGGAGGCCTGAATTGGGATATTTTGACTGCACTATTTCGCTCTGCTTCTGTCTCGCCGTGGCTAGCGATTGTGAACAATCTCGCTGTGGATTTTTTTTTATGAAACAGGTGGGTTGGTGTATTGGGTTTGTTTTAGAGGGCGCATGCTAAAGCAAATTTATACGGTGCGCAGGGTTGCGTATGATTTTATATGTATTGTAAAAATCGTATGTGCAAGAAAAAACAATGTCACGCTTTCTTGCTTTTTTTTTATTATGAATTATGAAGGGAAGCATTGCTTCCTTTGCATCCAAAGACGCCACGCCACTGGTGTCCATATTTCGTACATATAGACACACAAAAAACTTTAGGAAAAAATACCAAAAATTTAGGAAATTCAGGGAAAAAATATTCGCGCCAATTGGGATTCGAACCTCCGACCTTCAGTCACAATTTTTATATAAATTGTCAGTTCCCATAGAGCTGTTAACAGTGGCGCAACTAGGATATTGTCCTGGAGGGGGCTCAGGCCATCCATATTACTGGATATTTGAGTTTTACTTTTCAAGTTAGATAATGGTAGTTTCGAGTAATGACACTGGATGATAGTACTTGAGCTCCCATTGAAGAGCATATTATCGAAGCATTTTTTATCGTAATCGATGACTCCTTCTTTTTTTATAAATCACGTATAAGCCGAATTAGTTGAACACCTAGAAATCTATATGTACTTTCAAATTATTTTCGAAGCGTAAAATTCTCTACAACTTCAATTTAAATACAACTTGTTCGTTGATATGCCTCGCATAGACTTCAGCTGTAAAATATTTATAGCACGGTTAACAATTATTTTCGAAGCAGGCAATTTTTTCTTGCAAAACATTTTGGAAAAAGCCACCTCACCCCTACGTGTTTGCTTTCCTCTTTTTTACACGAAGATATTTCTAAAATTCTGGTAAGGATATTCAAACATTGAAAGTCCACCGGAATCTATGCTCCAAGAACAAGAGTTCATATTTGTATAAAATCAGCAACAAAATGCACTACTTCATATTTCGATTTTCAATTTATTCTGTCCAAATTTCTGGGTCTGGGAGGGGCTTTAGCCCCCTTAACCCCTCCCGTGGTTGCGCCACTGGCTGGTAAGCTGCCACACTAAAAATACTACATATGTACATGCACCGCAGTTGATGTACAGAATGGAACGATAAGTCAAGATTTCTACAATTAGGATTATAAAGAATGCGTGTAAGAAAAAATGGTTTTTAGAAGGAATAAACAAAAAAACTACAAATGTATTTTATTGCAGACGTACACTAAGAAAAAATCGTAGTAAAATAAAAAAAAATGTACGAATTTGTATATTCTATTTCTCCTTCGAATTTTTTCTGAGTGTATGCAGACGTGTGCAAATAGAACTGAAAACCCAATTTTTGCCTTTGAGTTCCAGTTTTCCGTTGGTTTTCTACTATTGCAATAGGAATGCGCGATCAAAGATTCACACAAAAAAAAACATGCCAAATGCAAGTGCATATACCATGTATCTAATCCTTTCGAAATTGAAGATTTACCGCTCATCCTTCAAATAAGCAGTAGCTAAGAGTCTGTAAGTCAAGGATTTGTGACGCCAATTTAGCTGTGTCATCGTGCCACCCTCCCGCTTTGTCCACGCGAAACAAACAAACACCGTGCCGGCTATTTACTTTTATGACCGTTTCCAATTCATCACGATTGTCTTATCAGCCGCACCCAACGGCAAATGCAAATTCAATGAAAAGGTCCTTTTGACGATTTTTGCAAATGCACACGCACACTCTTTCATATGCGCACTCGACTCAATTCATCAAATAGGTATGGATCATTCGCACCATAAAAGAGTCGCTTCTGAGGCGGACAAATATAATGGGATTAGCATCTTGCAAAGAAAGGGTTTCAAAAAGGGTTACAGTGAGTGTTGCAGATTTTGAAAAATTATCCGGGATTTTTGCCAATAGAATTGCAATTGATTGTTTCTTGTAAATTTACATGCTGTTATACGAGCGGCATATTTGTTCTGTGATATTCTTGTGCTATTGTTTGTAGTTTTGAAGTTAGTAGGGGTCCTGCTTTTAGACGATTCCCTCGTTGCAAATTCAGGAATCACTATAGGCGTAACCTTGAAGTTGCCGCTTGACGGGTATATGCCTATAAAAAAGGAAATATATTTAATTCTGAAGTTTGAACATTCTTAGTGAATTTTAAATTTTAAATTTTCAGTATTTAATTTCTAACCACTGGAAAACCAAACAAAGCGGTAACAATATGTAAGTAGAAAATAAGACAGACAATTCTTGATACGGCCGACGTAAATTTTGTCATCCTCATGTTTAAATAGAAACTTAAGGAAACCGGAATAAAATATTTGACGATTTCGATTTTATTTTCGTTAAAGAGGAACTAAAAATTAGCTTGATTGGATATAGATTCATATACCGTATATATTTCCTTTTTATGTTAATATTACGCATTAGAAAGTGTTGACTCCAACAATATTAATTGTATAATTATGGACATGATAATAGCTTTCTGCACTCCAAATTGAAAGAAATGTATTTGCATAACAAAATTTCTGTACCTACACTGAGAGAAAAACAGAGTGTCGTCGATCGAAAACACGCTTAAAATAACTCTTTTTTAAACAAGATTTTGACGTTAATTTTAGAACGTCGAAGTTAAATTACTCTTTTTAACTCTTCGCGCATTTAAAATAAGAATATCGCTAGACATTGAAAAACACAATAGTCTTGTGGGTGGTCGACTTAAGAGTGATCAGAGTAGCTTTAATCGCCTTTAGTGTAGAATATGAACTTTCTAATATTAAGATTTATTCATTGATTTCAATATTTGGTTTTACTTTCAGTGTATTTTGGAGTAATAATTTATCTTAAATTAAAGTATTATTTCATAGAAAAAAGAATTTCACAATTAATTATTGTCCAAATGCTAGTTTTTTTATTTTCTAAAAATTACGAAATGGGTATATCTTCTAGTCTAGAATTATGTTGCGTTTTAACATGCTTATGTCCAAAAATTGCATATTAAATGAGCATAAAATAAAAATATATTATAATCTTATTAATTAAATTAAATGAGTAGTGAAATTATTGCGGCACCATTGACCATTATAATTTATTTAATAAAATGTATCGCTATTGTAGCTATATCCATTTCACTTTCAAATAATCCCAACTTGAATTTATAACCCTTCGTCCATATTGGCAACTTGAAAAAAAATACAAACCGATTCTTTAATCCTTTCAAAATTGAAGATTTACAACACTTATCCTTTCAAATGACCAGTAGCTAAAAGTCTATAAGTCAAGGATTTGTGCCGCCAATTTGACTTCGTCAAACTATTGTATCGTCATTGTCGTCGAAAACAAACAAACACGAAGTCGGCAATTTACTTTTATGACAATACGATTGTTATTCAGATAACGCCCCTCGGCAAATTTGAATGCAAAAATCCTTTCTGATGTTCGTCAATGCACGTTCTTTTGTCAAATGCCGAAATATGCAAAATTTGTAAAGTGTTGAGGATGAAGATCTATCGGCTTCTGTGTCGGAAAGTGTTTAATGGGATTATAGGAGGTATCTGAAAACGGGTTAAAAGAATTGATTTTTCGATTTTATAGTTTAAACATGGAAACAAAATTTTGACTACCTTTGCAGAGCACCATGCTGTTAGAGGTAAATTCATAGAAACGATTTTCTACTATTAGAGTTTTCTAATGTAAGGTGAGTCGCTTCTAAGCATTCCCTGGGGGTACTTCTGGACCCTGTAGGTATTCTTTTCGGAATATGCTGGACTTTTTGCCGATTTCAATTATACGTATAATACGTATGTATTATACTTATTTACTCTTCTTTGAAAATTCCGCCAATGTTTTTAATATTATCATAAACAGACATCAACATCAACTATGCCGCCGTTATATCTACTGTTCTTGTCCCTCGGGAATAAAATTGGAATTCCTTAAATATTTTTCAGTATTTTAAAATAAACATATTGTGCGGTGTGCTTATGCGGTCGTTTCCGGACAATTATTTAACGTTAAGGTCGCAAGACAACGGCGTCACCTCCAAAAATGCTTTTTACCTTTTAGTCGATTACGTTTTATTTTTAATACGTATTTCGGCAGATGCCATCTTCAGTAGATTTATGCATAAATAAAATAAAAATAAATATCTTCAGTAGATTTATGCATAAATCAATTAAAAATATAACTTCATCGGCTAAAAGGAGCAAAGCTTGTTTTTTTAATATAAAAACAGTCGGTGCAAGCAAGCCAAAGAAACTGGGAAACACAAAACTTTTTACTTGTTGTCCAATTTTCGTCAAAACCTACATTAATACGATTCTATCGAAAGTAGAAATCAAATCATAAGAACTGACGGAATGGCTTTTCTTCTCTTTAATTTTATATTTGATATGAATATTCCAAAACAGAGGCGTGCAGAAGAATATTTCCGACGGCGCTTTACCTGTGTTGTGATCATGTTGTACAACCAACCTCGCTCGAATGATAATTGCAAGGAAAAATGTTGTCGCTAAAAAGTTCGCAATTTCTACCTGTTTGTCTATTCGCAATATTGAAGCTCTTCCAGGAAAGTTAACGGAACTTAACACCATTGTGTCTGAAATAGATAAATTAAAAGATGAAATAATGCTTTCAGAACTGCCCTTTCTGAAAAATAATTACATTTTTTCTAACAATATTTTCGGGGATGCCAAACTCAGGGCCGGATTTCCCATATGGGCAACTGCTCAGGGAGGCAAATTTTCAAAGGGGCGGCATATTTCTAAAACTTGCATACTTATCCTTGATTCTTTGAAAAACGTATTTTAAGATCTCAAGAGGCAGACAATAAATTAAACTATACAAAAGTTGTCGCTTTGGTGACAGATTTGCAAATTTTGCCGCGCTATTGAACTCTACTCTCTACAAGTTACTTTTCACTTATTTTACAATTTATCGATTGATCCTTGATTTTCAAATTTCTCTAAATTTGTGGCTACAAAAATTCATCAAACTTTTAAGTATAGAAAAATACAATTTTTGCGATATCGGGCTTTGTATATTTTGCAATTCAAATTGGTCACAAAATAAGGAACTGAGACCTAAAGGAAACGCATGTCGCACCGAAGAGCGCATAGATTTGGCATTAGACCCAATTCACAATAAATTCGCTATTGCCATATTGAACCACTTATTGGGTAGCTGAAGGGTTACGAATTTAACATATAAAGCAATATACTTTATTTGACAACTCCTTGCAATTTTATGAGTGAATCTATCAATGTTTTTGGGAAAATTAATAATATCTCTGGACAATTTATAACACACAAGCTGACAGACTTTGTAAATTTAAAATATAGAAGAGTAGGGGCCAGGGACGTAGCTAAGGGGGGTATGGGGGTGTCTTCTCTGCGTAACATTTTCAATTTTCATATGCAGTCTGAAAATTTGATCTCAGCGGAATTATGTAAGATTGCGATTTTCGGCATTTAAGGATATAAACATTTGAAAGTTGCAATATTAAAAGTATGTAATTGAATGTACATACTTATTGACAGAGGTATTCGGCATAAAAACAAATAAAACTAATGTTTAAATTGAAAAATTTAACAGAAAATTTAGAAGCGCAGGACTTTAACATTATTGACTACATGAAACTTATTCGCAGTACAATAAAGTCTTTTAAAGACATTAACCACGACAGCGAAATCAATGCGCTAGTGCAAAGCTCCATGATTTTCACAAGAAAATTAGATATTGACTCTGAATCGGACTACAAAAAACAATACCGAACTCGTCGCGCTCCGAAAAAATGGGCGAACCGCATCTTAAACTACAGCCGAAGTAGACTGCAACATTTTACCGATAAGAGTTCAAAGTCCTTCTCGACGCTTTTATCTCAAAGTCCACAGAAGAATTGGAAAAATAGCCAAACTGCTCCAAACATTTCAAGGCATATTTCAAATTCCGGCCGATAGGAAAAATTGCACGATAATCTCAGTAACAGCGGTTATCAAAACTAATTTTTGTATTTGAAAAGAGATCCCTGAAAGCCTTCATGCTGAAATTTAAATTCATCTTGGTAATTGCTCCGAGTGTCAACATTTTGGGGAGATACCGAGAGAGGCTTTCAAACTAAGGTCTAAGGACCGAAAGCTTACAAGATTATTCAGCTTATTTTGACATGTCCAGTAACATCAGCTTCGAGCGAACGATCATTTAGTAAATTAGGATTAATAATCAATCATTTACGACTGTTAATGGGGATGAACGTTTAGACAATTTGATGCTAATGTTTTCTGCGAAGGATATTCTCGATAAAATGGATTTACATCGAATTGTGGAGCGATTGTCCAAAATTAAGTTTCGGCAGGTCACAACTTAACTGGTCGAATCAAATTTCTATATACTCATTCAATCCTTCGTGTTTCTGTTTTTGTATTTTTCGATGTTTACATGAACGCTAAAAAAATATTTTATAACTATAATTGGTGAATTTTCAAATGTAGTCGGCAAATTTTACTTTTCACCTCCCAACAAATGTTTGCTCGGTACGTCCCTGGGAGGGACTACTTCATTTCATAATTTTTTAGGGAACAAACTCATAGTAAGAGAGAGCATTGAACATCAATTGGGAATTGACCCAACCCTCATAAGCTATCAGCGAAAAATAAAATCCAGCGTTGGCATTTTTTCACATCTTGCTCGAATAGGTAGTTGACTGGAACACCATCAGGGTCTCATACCGAATTAAATTGGAACGGGCACCAGTAGTCACAGGAATATCCTCTATCCGTACTAATTTATTTATAACTAGCTGAGAGAGCTCGCTTCGCTCGCTCTCTTATCTAGTGCTCGCTACGCTCGCGTTGTTCGCTTCGCTCACAACTTGACACTAATTTAACCTTATGAACGATTTTGAATGCCAATCAACCTGTTAATTATAATTTATTGTAATCAACGTATCTATGATGAAACTAAAGTGGATATGTAAACAAAGCAATAAATAAATTTGCGTCGCGCCACTACTTCTTTAGGGGTCAAGGCAACAACATCATACTCAACCCCCTGACTGACTGATCAGACTGCACTTCCCCTTCAAAAATATTGGGAGTGTTATTATTAGCGTGAGTTATTTCGAAAATCATTAATTAGTATTACTGATTCCAAGATAGTAAATGAAAGAAATACTCGATGCTGATCGACCGATAGATTGTCGTTTGGGAGGCATACATCCAGGTTGACGGTTATCGTTGACCACCCTCTGTACTGTTCGGAGAAAAGGGTCAGATAACCCTTTAGACAATTTTGTGGCAAGTCCGGCGACACCTCAATCGTGTCACTCCGCCAAAGGATTGCGGAGATACCGTCGGATTTCTGAAGTAGTACGAAGTTGATTGTAAAATTGCTGTGACAACATATAGGATGTATGTACGTAAAAACGTAGTCACCTTGAATGCAATTTATCGGAAATATCGACGGACTTCCGACCACCCTGTGCTCTAATTGGGGAAGAGGGTCCAATTACTCTTTAGGCAATTTTATGGCGAGTCCGGCGACACCTCAATCGTGTCACTCCGCCAAAGGATTGCGAAGATATCGACGGATTTCCGAAGTAGTACGAAGTTGATTGTGAAATGGCTGTGACAATATCCAGGATGTAAAGGGTGTTTTTTTAAGACTGATACAACTTAAAACTGTTAAAAATAATACAAAAAATCAAATTTTAATAAAAAAACTTGTTTTATTCTTTTCAGTATACTCTGGCAAATCATCATGAATAAACTCACTTCTGAACAACGCTACCAAATTGTTGAAATTTACTTCCAAAGTCAGTCGTCGATTCGCGCAACGGTCAATGGAGATCGTTACCGGACCATGATCAATGATTTTCTGTTTGAAAATATGGATGAAATTGATCCAGACGACATGTGGTTTCAACAGGATGGCGCTACGTGCCATACGGCGACCGAAACCATCGACTTATTGAAATCGAAATTTGGTGATAAGTTGATTTCGAGAAATGGACCTGTCAATTGGCCTCCAAGGTCGTGCGATTTGACACCTCTCGATTATTTTTTGTGGGGCTACGTGAAGTCACTGGTTTACGCTGATAAACCAGCAACAATTGACACCCTGGAAGCCAACATTGTTCGTGTTATTCGTGACATACGGCCAGCAGTGCTCGAAAAAGTAGCCCACAATTGGACGTCCAGAATCCGCTTCGCCAAGAACAGCCGCGGTGGCCATATGCCCGAAATCATTTTTAAATCATAATGCCACATATTTATCTTTCGAATAAAAATCGAATTGTTATTAATATGTCATTTTTTGTGTTATTTTTTATAATTTGAAGTTGTATCGGGCTTAAAAAAACACCCATTACATAAAAACGTAGTCACCTTGAGTACAATTTATCGGAGATATCGACGGATTTCCGACCACCCTGTGCTCTAATTGGGGAAGAGGGTCCAATTATCCTTTAAACAATTTTGTGGCGAGTCCGGCGACACCTCGATAGTGTCGCTCCAAAGGATTGCGGAACTTCGATATTTATTTTTGGTCCATAAACCTTCTCCAACGGATAAAACAAAAAAAGGATCATCCAAATCGGTCCAGTGGTTTAGACGTTTACTATGGTAACAGACACAAATACACATTCATTTTTATATATATAGATAGAAGATAGATAGAAGATTATGGCTCCATTATACTACGTCATTTCATCATATTTCTATCATATCCTTAAGCCGGTTCGATTTCATTTAAAATTTAAAGCGAATGAATCGAGTAGGCTTAATCACTTACTGTTCAAAATACTAAATTAACGATAAAAAGAAGAGGGGGCACTTCGGGGCATGAAATATAGTTTACGACCGATTCCCATACCTAGCAAGGATATATACAAAATTTCATAAAAATCGGTCCAGCCGTTTTGAAGGAGTTTGGAAACAAACTTTTTGAGGAGAATTTTATATATTAGAGTATCATATCCTTAAGCCGGTTCGATTTCATTTAGTACACGTATAAACATTTAAAGCGTTTGAATCGAGTAGGTTTAATCACTTACTGTACAAAATAGTAAAATAACGATAAAAAGAAGAGGAGGCCACTTCGGGGCATGAAATATAATTTACGACGGATTACCATACCTAGCAAGGATATATACAAAATTTCATAAAAATCGGTCCAGCCGTTTCGAAGGAGTTTGGAAACAAACTTTTTGAGGAGAATTTTATATATTAGAGTATCATATCCTTAAGCCGGTTCGATTTCATTTAGTACACGTATAAAAATTTAAAGCGAATGAATCGAGTAGGTTTAATCACTTACTGTACAAAATAGTAAAATAACAATAAAAAGAAAAGGAGGGCACTTCGGGGCATGAAATATAGTTTACGACCGATTACCGGAGCAAGGATTACCTAGCAAGGATATATACAAAATTTCATAAAAATCGGTCCAGCCGTTTCGAAAAGATCATATCCTTAAGCCGGTATGATTTCATTTAGTACACGTATAAAAATTTAAAGCGAATGAATCGAGTAGGTTTAATCATTTACTCTCACACAAAATGGAATTTCGATATTTACCACCACTTGCTTTGATATTTTCAAAAAATTTTTGGTCCATAAACCTACTCCAATGTAAGGCGGATAAAACAAATAAAGAATCATCCAAATCGGTCCAGTGGTTTGGAAGTTTACTGGCAACAGACACAAATACACGTCCATTTTTATATATATAGATTGACGTTCCTACCACCAGCTCCGATTGTTTATTACTCACTAAAATTTAAAAACTAAAAGGGGCGTATGTTGAACAATGGGGGCCATGAAGACGCAGAGTACAAAAGTTAGACATATCCCCCTAAAGGGCCGCCTGGCCACGCTACATAAGCCAAAATTTAAGTGCGTGGCGATATTGTGGTTCGATATTGCAGGCTCAGCGAAATAGGACCTTACTCTTCACTGTACATCTTCTAGAAAACATGTCTTTTTGACCTGCAGACAGGCCAAACATTTTTTGACGGCGCTACCTTTTTTTCCACTTTGACCCGTTGGAGAAGGAAAAGAGTTTACCTAAAATATTGTGACAATACTGCATTTTTCGCCTAGAGGAAATGAATGGATATATTAAACATATACATATACACGTTACGCCACACATACGTTAAGCCTTCTTTGTGAATGCGACTGGTCTAATTCAAGGGTTAACTATAGTGCAACTAGTTGCGAGTCCGTCCCTGGCCAAACTGACGAGAAATTTTAATTTGTTGTCATATAGATTTCCCTCGAGAAAATTCCTGGCTGCGATGATGTTGAGTAAAATTTTGAGCCTGCATTTTATTGAATGATCGTCACTCTCTTTTGCACGGGATACACGAGAAACGATTCTAGCTTTTAGTTTTACAGAGGGAAAATTTTGAAAAACGAACCACCTTTTATTTTTTTCTTATTTTTATTCGCACCAAAATATGTAGAAAGCTTTCAAAATGTAAGTGTTATATTCAGCTCTGAAAGTGAAAACCAGAAAACCGTCGAATTAAATTGTACCCATCAAATAAAACAACTTTTCCGTACAATGAAAATATTCAAACTTTATTGACTATTGGTTGTTGTTTTGCGTTCACTTCTCCTCCGTTATATGCTATTTTTATTTTATTCTGTAAATATAATTTTAATTTATGTCTACGCCTATTTGTTTATTATTTATTACAACTATATTTTCGGGCCTTTTAAACATGACACACCAGAATAGAGTCAATTTTCCACAAACATCATATCCTTTTCTTCAAGCTTACATTTTTAGTATACAATACATACAGAGATTTATGTTCTTTTTCTAATAACATAGTCATATAAGAGCTAAATTTTTAATTTTTAATTATCTTAATTTTTGAGTTAAAAATAGATTAGTATTATATTTTTTTACATTACATATCTTACAATATATTGTCTATCAGGTCGGCATTTAGCTTATTATAAATAGTCTACGAAATAATAATTTTTTTTTCTTTTTACATGCATTGTCACAAAAAAACTTTATATTATTGAATTTAAATTTGGATTAATGGAAAAACATAAAATACATTTAAGATTGATTCATTTTAATTGGAACTTTTTTTTTCTTGTATGACTTTAGAAGTAGAAATTTGAAAAATTTAGGTACGGCAATAAAAAATGTTAATCACTGGTGAAAATAAATCTATGTGTGTGTCATTTATCAGTTTTGAAGACCCCCTTTTCCTTTTCATATTATATAAATAGTATTGACTTTTGCACGCGTCCTTAAAAGATTAATATACATAAATCAATGGAACATTCAAGGAACGCACTTACGTCACTTAAACACTAGTTCACTGCATTCTCCGAATTGACTTTGGATCAGATGATATACAGAATGAAGGTATGGTATGTATAATTCATTAAAATAATGGATTCTTAGGACCTCCTGTCAAGTCAACTTAGTTTGATTTTAACCCGATTTAGATACAGATGCAGTCGGGTACCTATCTTGTAATCAAAATCAGTTTCTCCAAAATCAATACGTGTTGATTTATTAAACGAACAATACGAACCTTTTTATTTGTAATTCTGATTTGAAAATAATCAAATCAAAAATTACACGAAAGATCTAAAATTTGGTTTGTATTATAAAAATA
The DNA here is from genome assembly GCA_949715475.1 of Microchrysa polita. Classification (NCBI taxonomy): domain Eukaryota; kingdom Metazoa; phylum Arthropoda; class Insecta; order Diptera; family Stratiomyidae; genus Microchrysa; species Microchrysa polita. Next base: position 11,185,890 of record OX454421.1, on the reverse strand, counting down.
AGATTGGGGAAATAGGATATAGGATTTGGGACTGATTGTGATGATAGAAGTAAAAAGTATGGCACAGTCAATTTTATTCATTCCCATATCATCTGATTCTCAAAAAACATTGTATTATACACAATAAAAAATCATAAAATTTAAACAAACAATATACACTAAAAATAACAATTCAAATGAAACAAAACCTTAATTTTTAGGATTCGTATTAATTATTATTATTATTATTAATTTCACTTACAAATTTAAAATCACATTACTATCATACATATAAATTTTTGTTCGTCTTTAATTTTGTTTGCAATCATCGTCTGTCGACTCAATATACGAAATTCCGAAAATTCTTATCAAAATTATTCAACAGGACTCGTTAACTGAATGGGGAATTTTTGGGGGAATATTATTTATTTCATTAGGCTATATGATTACAAGTCACCTACAACGGCGTTAGTCCATAGTCCTGTTTAATGTTCATCGTATTCATGGTTTGATGATGGATACCTGGTATTGACATTGGTCCATTATTATTGTTGTTATTAGGTGGTCGATTGTTTTGTGATTGCTGATGATGTTGTTGTGATTGATGTTGCGTGGGTGGTTGTGTCGAGTACGTTTGATTCAGAACATTGGCCAAATCAGCAGCTGCTGGAATGTAGGGTGGATTACCGAGTGATGAATTAACGTCACCCATACTTTCTAAACTATCTGAACGAATGCACTGTAATGAGAAGAGAAGATGGGGAATGTTTTTAAAAATGTATAAAGGAAAGATCAGAATAAAAACAAACAAAATTTCTAAAATGTTACTAGACAAAAAAATTGTTTGCACCTGCAATGAAAATCGTAGTGAGAAGTAAAGTTTACATACGTGAAGTAATTAAAGCGTGAATGACAAGGGCATCATATAGAAATATAGTTTTTTCAGTGAAAAAGCTTTAGATGGGCCATTTTCCTTTAGAAATGTATGAAGCTCTAAGTGCACTAGTCAGTGGCGTAACGTACAGTGTTCCAAGTGTTTCGTGGTAGACGGGCCCCTAACCATCAGGAGCCCCTAGCGTAGTTACGTAGAGTAGCAAATTTGTTGGGGTAATGGCAGTGGCGTAACGTTTTTCAGTTTTTTTTTTTGTGTTCGAACCCAAAACGGAGGGCTTTTCTTTATACAGTTGAAGAAATCTTCAACAGCGGCAATGCAATCGAAAAACTTTCTAATTCTGGCTTTGGAAACCTTAGGCATTCAGTAGCTCAGTGGGTTGAAAAGACACTCTCTGGGTTTGAGTCCCACTGTAACCAAAGAAGTTTGCGTTGTCTTTGTAAAGAATTGGTTCTACGGCAGCCAGTTCTGCAGCTACCCATTGTTACAACGGCCAAGAGCTACCAAAACGCCCTTTGGTTCACAAAGAAAAAATACCTACTGCAACAACAAAAAGGAACTTTCTAATCGCGCTAACTGCAAACTTTCTACTCATAGGTAGTTGTAGTAGTAAAACAAACAATCAAAATCAATTTGAAATCGAAATACGTCAATTCGATCCGAAAATTCATCAAAATAATTTGGAAATTAGTCAAATTCATATGAAATTTTGTCAGTTTGAACGGCACTTCGGCAATATTATTTGGAAATTCAATTTGTAATGGAATTCGTCAACTTGATATGAAAATTCGAAACTTTGACCTGGAAATTCGTCTATTTGGCATGGAAATTCGACAATAACATTTGAAAATTCGTAAATTTGAAATGAAATTCATCAACATGATTTGAAATGATGAAAATCGTCAAATTGATCTGAAAATTCGTCAAATTGACATATGGAAATTGATGAACATGCTTTGGAAATTAATCAATTTCGAACGTGGAAGGCATAAATTGGCGGTATTATTTTGGTATTTCTGATTTTACGACTAAAGAGAGGCCTGAGGCCCGTGTTCCAATGAACACATTGAACACAGTATGTGACGCCACTGGTCATCGGAATTTATAAGCTGTTAAACAAATTGGAAGAGTACTTCTTTGCCACGAAGCTGTTTTAAGCGAGAGTTTTAAGGGCTATTTTAGTGCTGTGGTGAGGTGGGAGGCCGCGGAAAGTGCAAGGTCCAGGGTCCCGGCTTGGCACCTCCTGAAGCTGCTATTGTCTGTTAATTTTGCCCGCCCCTGATTAAATTTGGGATATTCTAAGCGGAACTTTTGTTAAAAAATTGATGAGTCGAAGACCAAAACTTGGAACTTTGTTGGGGGTTGGGACTTAGACTTACGTATATTTCCCTTAAAAACTGTTATTGGTTAGTTTTACAGCTACTACAGCTACTGGTGGTAAACCTTACTCTCCTATCTTGTGGCATAGATAAGGGGAGGATCAACAGAATCCGTCTTAGGTCGATCCTGACGCAAAGAGTATTAATTTAATTTCAGCGGAGAATTAAGTAAAAGAAAAAAAAATATTCCTAAAATTTTAGATGGTCAAATGGTTGGTAACTCTTGTATGATTCGAAGGCAATGCGACTAGCAGTTTCAACTGCGTAATTTACATGATGTTGAAAATTTATCATCATTAATGAGGGGTGAAAAAGCGATATTTAGGGCGGAATTCATAGCCCTCACTTATTTTTAAGGGAACCCTTAAGGGACTGACGCTATACATAGTCACTCAATAAGCAAACGCTTGAGGGTTTCCTAAAAGGTTCCCTTATTCGTTAAGGTACGTATCTAGTAACCTTAAATGAATTCATATATTTGTTGACATATCCTTATTCAAACACTTTGAATTTTTTTTTTAATTTTGAATTTTTAACTACTTTATATTTTATTTGTCACTTTTAATATATATGCCCAATAAGTAAATCGTTTTATTAAACGAGGCAATGCCCTAATAAGTGATGTCTATGAATACGATGCTCACTTATATAGAGAAAACTCTTATTCCTTAAGGAATTCCTTATTACTTAAGTGGGGACTATGAATTCCGCCCTTAAAATTGAATTTTGAAGCAATGAAATATGAGTTCGTGAACCCCACACAAATTTGAATGCACCAGCATTTTCAGACTTTGTACTTTTGTAAAAAAAAATTCTTTTGCACAATGTGTTGCGGTCTTATGTTTTGTGAAAAAAAAATTCTCCAATATTTATACAAAAACTATAGTCAGTGGAAAAATTCAGGTTATTCACTTGTTTAAAATCTAGTCTCAGATCCCCTCCGAAAAGCTATCTACGCCACTGCTCCCATCAAGGAAGAGGATTCAAATCGCTATAAAAATAATAGCCATAGCGGACAAATATGTTCGTTTCGAAAATGTTGGCTAATAGTATAATTTTATATTGTGTAGGGGCCCCTACTTCCCAATACCCCAATATGTATGTGCTATATATCTCACCGATCCCGGTCCAAATAGATTCTGAAGATACAGGGCAAGTAAGCAATTTCAATTTTTAGCGATAAAGCCTAATACTGACCTCGAGAGTAAAATTTTTCGCCGCTGCGATTTTTTCAATGAAAATGTATTCTTACTGTCGTGTTATATGTGGGGAATGCTGGGGAATTCCATAAGCTACAGTCCGAAAACAGTTCCATAATTTTTCTCGGCCATTTTATGTATTTTTTCCGATTCCCCGGTTATTTCATCGTGAAATGTCAAATGACCGGGGAAATGAAAAATAATACATAAAATGGCCGAGGAGAATTTTGGAACCGGTCTCGGATTGTAGCTTATGGAATTCCCCACCGTTTGTGACATATTCCACGACAGTAAGTATCCATTTTTATTGATAAAATCCCTGGGCAAAAAATTTCACTTTCGATCTTAATTCAGCCCTTAACCGGTAAATTTAAATAGTCAAATAGTTTTATCAACTCTTACCTCATTTTGCACAGCCTGCTGTTTCTTATTGCTACTTGTCCTTTTTGGTTTTTTCGCTGCCGTCGTACTACCGTCGCCATTTTTCTTACGAACATTCTTTGTGTTGGGCAATTTATTATCTTTTTTCCATTTCATTCGACGATTTTGAAACCAAATTTTTATTTGTCGTTCCGATAAAACTAGCGTATGGGCAATTTCGATTCTTCGCCGTCGCGTCAAGTACCGATTGTAGTGAAATTCCTTTTCTAATTCGAGTATTTGATGACGTGTATAGGCGGTTCGTTGTCGTTTCGGTTCCATACCGGGTTGATATTGTCCGTGGGCTGTACATGAAAAAAAAAACCATAATTAGTAAGAATAAATATTTTCTGCTCGTAAAGAAAGTGTTACTATTCTAGTATTAAAATTTTTGGGAAGTGGAATACCTATACCACCTCCCCACAGTCCCAACGGTTTGCTTATTGTTATGGAAATTTTGTTTTTAGTTTATGCTGCTGTGAAACAATGGACACCGCTAATATGTCAGAGTTAAGTAGAAATTTAGAACATGGCGCCCGCTTCATTTTGAGCCGATAACTCATACATCTTATCTAGTGCCCGTCGGCAGGTTAGTCTTATTGTGTATACAAAACGCACACCATAACTTTTTTTTTGTACATACAGTAGAATCATTACGCATATTCATACGATGGTGTAACTAAGCAAAATATGACGTAACTATGCAAAATAAACAAACATGTAATTCAATACAATGTACAATCTTTCGAGCAATGGTGTGCGTCTTGTCTATACGATAAGACTAACCAGCCCAAGGCCACTAAATATAGATGTACGAGTTATCTGCCCTTAGTACCGCGGCACGAGCTTGATAACAAAAAAAACTTTAAGGAACTTTTACTATGAAGCTTTAAGCAAACAACGCAACACACTCAAAATGCGAAACACACTCATTCATAATTTTGAAAATGTGTTGACTCGAGGAAAAAATCCTCTATCTACTGTGCATAAATAACCCTCTATAGGTTTTTTCTTTCTCATTTAAAGTTCCTAAGTGTTCTTCAATATTTACAGCAGAAAATGATGGCGAATTATTGAGGAAAGCGATGCAATAATTCCTCGGTCGGAGAATCGTAATAATACATACAGTGCGCGCGTCGTTTAGCACAACGACATTATAGCTCAACTTTGACTTCAAACGACGGCCGCTGTAAGGGTGAATGTCAATTGGAAGCCAAAAAAAAAAGCCAGGAGCGGTGCTACTAATATTTACACAAACGTGAAAAATCATCCCACACCATTAGTTTTGTATTATAAAAACTAGCTCATTCATTGATTCATTCACAATAAAATAAATGACAAAAACACAGCATTGCAACGAAAAAAAAGCAAATGCCATTTTGGAAATATACAGCGTACAATAAAATAAAATCCTGAAAAAAAACAAATATTTCACAAAAAGAAAACGAATAAATAAATATAAAAAACACGCTTGACACGAATCGATGGAAAAATCACTCAGGCTGAATGAACTGTCAACGAATTGAAAAGTCCATTAATTTAACTCCAGTTCTTCGTTTTCTTTTTCTCTTCTTTCCCTCATTCTTTTATTTCATTTCTTATTTCACTCTTCATTCGGTCTGAAAGACGGCTGCCAATATAATATTGTAAAACTCGTATAGATATGCGGGCATAGTGTGTATTGCATGTCCTGTGGCTGTGTGTGTGTGTACGTCCTGCCCACTGGCTTTAGTTCGCCTCCTGCACCAACTTTCTCGGTGAAAGAAAATGCAAAAAGAAAAATCGTTTTTCAAAATGTCTGACAACTGACGGTACCGTGTCAGTGCACTATGATTATTGTGTAACAAAAGAAAATGTTGGCCAATCGAGGGATGAAAAAAAAAAACAAAAATAAAAAACACCAACAAGAAAGATGTCGAAGAAATAGATTTGCTAATGTCATCAGTGTGTTCTTTGGAATTGAATTGAAAAAAAAACCTGAAGACACATTTTGATCGACAGATACTTTAAGGATGAAAGTGAAGTATTGTAGAAAGGTAGGATGAACGTGTAAGGAATTATAGGGGAAGTTCTGATGATGATGATTCGTTGAAAACTCATGATAGATGTGAAAATTGATTTTTCATGTGTAAATAAAATTCATATCCAAGCCCTATGGATTGAAATGATTCACTACTCGAAAATCTTAAATGTACCTACTGTCCTGCCCAGCTCCATATCTGCATCTTGAATCCAGACAAGTTTGTACCTAACTCGAACTTTTTAATTTTTAAATTTAATTTCAAACATCAATTTTCAAACTTTGAATCATATTCCTTATTGAGATCCTATCTGTTTTTCAAGCATATCAATCTTTCGTTTAAAGAAATCACTGCAATTTCTCCCAATTTCGATTCTTGTGGATACAGTAGTTTCAAGACAAATGACTCCTTATTTATCTCAAACTTCATTGCGCAATTTTTACTTCCAAACTTTACCACTTTTACAATTTCTCTTATTTTCGCGAATATAGCCAGCCGCCTACGTACGTTTACAATTTCATCTGTCACATTGATAGATTAGAAACACACAGCTCCCAGACGCGCGTATAACAATTACATCTGCAACTATACACACTTTTCCAAAGAGAAAAAGATCCATAGTCCATCCATTCATCTATAGATATTCAACCCTTTTTGCGTTATTCTTCATCCTTCATCCTATACAATATGATTGGGACATTTGTCCCGGACATGTCCAAAAGTTTAATTGACTTCCTCGAGGCTACTTTGTACAGTATCTTATTATTAAACTCTCTTTATAATTAATTGTTTTCGCGTTGCAAAAGTATATATTGTTCAAAATTACAGTTTCAAAGTTTGACTTTGAGCGAAAGATGGGCAGACATTGAAGATTGAAATAGACACATCCTTTGGAGGAAAAGGAATATGACAAACAATTATCCTTGAAAAACGTCAGAGTTACAAAAAAACGGGAAGAAGTGCGCCAGATGTGAACTAGAGAGAGGAATTGAAGGATTGGGTTGGGAATATTAATTGCACCAAAAAGGTGGGAAGGCGGCGCGCGTGGAGTGCAGTAATATCATCGAAGGTCAATTTTTCTTACAAGAAAAGTCCGACGAATATGATAATAATTAATGTAAAGACACAGCTCGAGTAATAACTGCCGAAAGCTGTTTTGGGGGGTTTATATGTGACCTTGAAAATATGTGAACGTTTATTCCGAATCATGGCGTTTAATATGTAGATGCGTGGCACGTGAAGAGTTCTTTAACACTTTCAATACAGTTTGAGTCATCGAACAAAAACTAAAACTAAAGATGAAAATATTGAACCGTTTCACAAAATGTATTGTCAAGGATAAAAATTTGAAGAATATACATACAAAATGTTGTTATTTTATTATCAAGGATTTCATAAAGTGTTGTAACTGTCTTAAATCTTACTCTACTATTAAAATAACACTTATTTGACCAAAAACAACGGGACAACAATGGGAATCAAATTAACAAAAATGCAAATGTTACTCAGTAGGATTGGTTATGAAATCACCGCAATGAAATTTTCGTCCTATACATAAACATACACTTTCCACATAAATAAAACGTAACAAAAATGTTGTACAAAAATAATGTGAACGGTATAAAAATTTGAACAAATGTTTGCAAAGTTTAGGTGATTTCAAAAGTTGGAGAATCTTGTACACATTTTTTTGGAAAATGGTTTTTTTTTACAAAATATTGCGGCAGATTTGAGAATATTTTTGCGAAGAAAGGCATACAAATTGTTGCGTACAATTTCGTGGAAAAAAATTATTTGTAGCAAAAATAATGAATAAGGAAATATAAAAGGAAATGCAAATAATCGCATAATACACTAGATATGGGACTTGCATAGGGGCCAAAATATTTTCTATGGTGTCTTGATTTTGTAGCTTCGATGACATTTCTCATACGAATTTAATATGGAAAATTAATTATAAAGAAATTTATGAACATGCGTAGCTCAATGCTGCAACTTTGTAGTGGGGCGTTGGGAAAAAGGGGGCAATGAACACGAAATTTTAAAATTAATAGATGCTAAAAATAATCAGCAACATTGCATAACTACACACTAGTAGCATCAAAAGCACCTAAAGAATCTTGACTGAAATAAAATGACCTTTTTGCAGTTTGCCCAATAAAACCGTTAATTGTTCAAATTTAATTAAAAATAATCAGAGGTAGGTAACACTTGATACACAAAGCCTTCTATTCGATGTGGAATGACGCACTACTGTTCAAATTCCTAAAATTTGGTATTCCCCCATTTTTTTTATCAAACTGATAAATTCCTTCTTGTCGGACAGAACCTTTTCGGTCCAAATAGGCATATCACATTCGGCAACCAAATATACTCATACATGAGTCCCACAGGCATCCTGCCTCAGTCCCATTAAATTTAATAGATTCTAGACTAGGCTTAATTATAAAAATAAATAACAGGCGCGACAGTTCAACATTGGACTAAGGCCGCAGATGTGTTAGTGACATCCTATTTCCAAGATCTTAACTGGTTTTTGATTGAGGTGTTGAGATCAAGAGCAGTGTTACTTATCCCCATAAATGGGTACTCGTTTAACATCTGAGTGAGCTCATAGTCCCACACATGGGGTCGTGAGCTCGAAAAACACCATGGTTCGCGGTGAGACTCGAACGCACGACCCTGTGCACCGAAGGTGTGCGCACTAACCACAACACCAACTACACTGCAGGCTTAATTATACCCGTCACTATTTGAAAGGATATATTAACCTTGTCATGATGTTTACAACGCACAGAAGGAAGCAGATAAGACTATGAAAAATATATATATATTTATCAGTGTGACGCGAGAAATCGATTGAGTGATATCCGTCTGGCTGTCTGCCCGTCCGCCTGTTTCTCAGCTTTGAAGCTATCGGGCTGAAACTTTTTATACAAGTTTATTTTTAGTGTACGCTATATATATGCTGGAACGAGTGGAATCGGATTATGGCGTCATGAGGCAGCCATATAACCAACCCAAAATTAGGTTCTTCTAAAAAAAACTTTTTTCTTGACGAAACGATCTTTACCAATCTTCATCGAAGCTTGCTCCCAGTAGAGCCTCAAAACATACCAGGAACAGATGGAAACGAAACCCTACGTCATAGGGCTGTCATACAAACCCACGCTGAAAATTAGGGCTGTCATACAAACCAACCCCTCAAAATTAGGTTCTTCTAAGAAAACCTTTTTCTTAAAGAACTGATCTTAGCGAATATTCATCCAAGCTAGCTCCTTCTTAAGCATCAGCACATCCATAGGATCAAATGGAATCCAATATTTTTATGTTTTTCTCTTTCTTATGTATAAGTGCAGTCAAAATATCCCATTTCAGGCCTCCAAATAGAAAAAAATAGAGTTTGTGTTTTTTTGTTTGATTTTTTTTGTGGTTTTTGAATCAACGAGCTCCCAGAAATCTAAAACTCATTTTGCTAAAAAAAATTTTGATAGGAAAGGTCCCAAAACGGACAAAAAAGGATACTCTTTAATCCTTGATCGGAGGTCAGCATGTGGGGTATCAGATCAAAGGGGACGTCGAGTACATTACATATCCGGTGTTTGTTTCCTATTTCAAGGACACTAAATGGAATAATTCGGGCTCGAACGAAAAATTACGGCTTTGGAAAGATACACATACGAGAAACACGAAAATTTTCCATTGGGTCCCAATTTTCTCCTGTGAGGGTCCTTGAAACAAGTAATAAATACCGGATATGGAATGTACTCGACGTCTTCTTTGATATGACACCCCGCATGCCCACGTTCGATCATATGTCCTTTTTGAGAGCTTTCCGATAATTTTTTTTCTTAGCAAATTTAATGATGAATCTTTAGCTATTATAAATTCGGAAAAGTGAGAAACGTAGTGACAACTTGAATTATTTTCGTAGTTATGGCTTTGGAAAGATACACGGAAAACACAATAATTTTTCATTTAATCTCCATTTATTCCGTTGAGGGTCCTTGAAACAGGAAACAAACACCGGATATGTAATGTACTCGACGTCCCCTTTGATCTGATACCCCATATGCTGACCTCCGATCAAGGATTAAAGAGTATCCTTTTTTGTCCTTTTTGGGACCTTTCCGATCAAATTTTTTTTTTAGCAAAATGAGTTTTAGATTCCTGGGCGCCCATTGATTTAAAAACCACAAGAATTAGCCTTACTCTATTTTTTTCTATTTGAAATGCTAATATGACTGCACTATATAGTTAATTTCAATTTTGCGGTTAGCCGAACCGATACACGATAAAAGCTTTTCCTACGAAAAGCTCATTGTAGAAAACAAAGTTCATTCATCGAACCTCGAACCGACTAAACACCTTACTTGATGTCTGGCAAGTTATTGTGCTCGTGATTTTAACGAAAACCTTGCATTTAGAAATGTCTCTTCTGAAAAAAATCGATCTGAGATGAAAAATGTATTTTCCATAATTGATTTTTATGAGAAACATTTTCGTGGAAAATTATAAATTAGACAATTTTGCATCTATTCGCAATATGAGCAATTTCCGACAAAATTCGAATCTATTTCGTAAAAACGAAATTCCCGTACCTCTAATTATAACTATAATAAGGTAATTTAGGTTTTTTCTCCGAAACATTTTTCTTTAGTTGTTTATGCCTAAGTTTCTGAAACTTAATGAAGGATCGTTTAACATACTAAAGTACAACATAGAGTTAAGGCGGTTGCTGGTATCCGAATTAAGTTAATAGTAGTATGCGATATGAATAATGAATTAATAAATTATGAATTATTAACATTATAGTTTAAGAAACATATTTTCACACTAGCAAAACTTACGAGAAAAATTGATGTGATTTCACATCTCGTAAGCATCATGAACAAATTTAAATTTTTTTTTGCAAAAGGAATCAGTTTTTTTATTAATAATAATTTATTATCTGAAATATACTCTGAATTGCTAAAATTAAATTTGGCATGTCAACCGTTTCCAATATTTTCTTCCGAAAGGCCACTAACATTATTATAATACAGATAATAATTTAAGAAACATATGCATCTTTCATGGGAAGATTTAAACGAAATTGTTGTAAAAATTATGCCCGCGCAAAATTTGTTTTAGATTTATCAGTAGTCGACAAATAAGTTATTTTATTCACGCCTAATAAATGTTTCTTGACGAATCCGCTTAGGGCGAAATCCGCTTTCGCCTAGGAGGCAACAGCGGCTTGTACCCGCCCTGATGATAAAAACTGTGATAAGCTCCTAAAAATTTTCTTAATTTTTTCATGCAAATTTTGTATTTTGTGTGAACATATGTATGTGTGTGGTAGGTAATGTAATGTGGTAGACAAATATTATTTTATTATGGTGACTGAAACGCATGTCTATCGCATAATGTACAAGTCAGAAGAGATTTGCAAAATACTCCACACAAGTTTATTGATTGCTTCGGTAATAGTTTTTGCTGACTTTTGAATGATTGGCTAATTTAATAAATTTATTTTAAAGAAGCAGGCATCAATAGAAATTATTTACAAAAATTTGCTCTGGTAATGAGCCTAGCCTAAAAGCATGTCTGTCAAACATTTTAAAAACATTTTTTTAAACAACATGTTGATAATATGAGTCCAATAAAATCGAAATCTAAAATATTACCAACAACTCTTTCTATTAAAAAAAATAAAGGTATACGTATACAGTACACATTTATCAGTTCCTACTCAAAGTGTGCGGTCATGCTCGTCGTTTGATATTTAATCCATTCTGATAAATAAGACTGCTACCTTATTTTATAATATTAGAATTAGAGGAATGGGAATCACTAACATGCCGAAAATCTAAAACAAAAGTCTTGAAATGATCTATACAAGTACATTAAATCTTCGAGATAACCCATAGTTCATAGTAACTTAACTTCAGCGTTCTCCGTTTGACTATACTCAACGATCCGTGGAGAAAAAAATACTCTTGATTTCTTAAGAAGTATGTCTGTCATTCATTGGTAATCTTATCTACTGTTTTACCACGACTTGGCACATTAATTCAACTTGTCACTGCGGTACGGATGGAGTAAGGTTTTCTACTTGTTTAGGTCTTTATGTTAGCTATCAATTCACCTGGCTACCTTTCTTATTAGAATAATCCTCGTACGTGTATGTCGCATTTAAAAGCGACACGCGGACAACTATACTATGCGCATGGTGTATGTATGCCCATGGTTTTAGCTGGGACCTCCTATGTAACTATGGATGTTAGAGCCTATAGCAGAAGCCAAACCCAAACCTATTACAGACCTTCAATGAGAGTATAGTCGGCAGTATATATACATTAGCCATCGCATGTTCTAGAAAATAAATTTGATCTTATCGGTGTGGCAGTGGACGGAAACATTTTTTTTAACTAAGTAAAATGCACGTACAACATAACCTAACCTACCATTGAATACGTATAGAAATAACCTCGAATGTGGCACCAGGAAACACTTTGCCAGAGCTATGTCTCTGGTCTATGCGTGTGGATAAAAGCAAGAAAATGTCAATCCGGTTAGTTGTACGGGTGTTCCTGCATTTCAAAATGTCAAGTCATTTTCGTCTTTCAGACGCGCAGCTTGCGCATAGGGATGGAGTTAATAGGATGATATTCGTGCAAATAGGATTCAGCATAAAGGGAATATGACAACGGAATCCTTTTTACTATGGTATAACTTTAAACGCCATTTCCAGTTTAATTAGATGAAAAGTTTACCAAAATGAATGAGCAATGATGGCCTTTAACCTAAGATGGAGTCTTATCTATCATATAGTAGCGATTTCACAAGCGATCCTTATGAAATTTCACTTACCTACTATAAAAGCTCGTCACTAGTGAATTGTATTTGTTCGACAATATCTAACTTTGTTGCGATCTCCCCGCATGCAATAAACAACTCTCCAATGAGTCACACTTGCAAACCATCAGACAAAAACGACAAAGAGTCCCATCGAAAACAAACTCCATCTTAGTCTCCGAGATTTATTTTTGACTACACACTTTTTTTCTCACTGTTACATGCATTACACTTTTTACTGATCACTTTTGATCGTATTCGCGTCTCAGCCAGGCTTAGGCTTCCATAAAAGAAATTGGTAGTCTGATAGCCGCGTATATCGGCTTACAATCAGATCATTTCTGAACGATTTCCAATTTATAACGATTGAACATGTTGCGCGCTCATGAACTGAAGATACCGATCGTGCCTACCAGAAATTGTGTGGTCTTTGGCATCTTTCAATATTTCCATCTGTCGATCGACCCGATCGATCGATTTTCCATCAACTTATTACCCTGCCGCAAACAGCTTGCGGCTATCCGCTCGTGAGTTTGTACCTTGATCGTAGACGTTAAGGTTTTTGTGGACAAAACCAAGAGAAGGTATTCCAAAACCGGTACCACACACTGGTTTCAAAATGTTATAAACTTCATGTCTGGAATATTGTCCATTTTGGTATTGGACAGGTTGATAGTATGTATGATGCTCGTCGTGGCTGATATTTTTTTTGTTGTCATGCATTTGAAGAAAATGAAAACGTGTCTGAGGGGCTAAGAAAAAAGCTAGTAATTTTTGCTACCAAAGAAGCGTCTTGACTTTTGTGCAAATTATGAGGGTATATGTAATAGAATTTCAAAGTTATCGCCGTGATCGCAATGGTTTTCCGGAGAGTTAGATTGCTTAGGTGCTGGTTATAATGAACGCCAATGAAAATAAATTATAGAATGGAGATCAATTAGTTAAAACAAGTTCTTAACAAATATCTTTAAAGATTAGAGATAAAAATATCATTTTCAAAGCAAAAATTAAGACCGGCCTGCAGCGGTACTACGAAATTGGAACCTCGGAAACACCTCGCTCATAGGCGTAGCGTGTAGGCAGCATTTCGTTTAGGAGGAGGGGGGGGGGGCAAACTCAAACTTTTTTTCAACCACATGATCATAGCCTAGAATGTTCCAACCTTCAAGCGGGCGCGCGGGCGGTAATTTACCGCCCTTATCAAATAAACACGCACAGCTTTTCCCCCGTTGGCCGAATCGAGGTGAGAGAAGTATGTATTCTTAAGTCATACTGTTATAGATACAATACAATAAAATTTTGGGTAAATTTTAACTTCCATACCTTTCCATCAAACGTTCGGGGATTGTATATTTTGGTATATAGTTGTACTCAAAATGTGCGTGCTCTGTGTAATATCACTGAAGTTACATGTCTCACTAAAACTGCTGAACTTGTTTTGTTGTTCACCAGATAAAACTTTTTATGATGATAACTGATTTGGGACATGCTCTTCTTTCAATTTACCATAATTATGAGAATTTAAGTTGTACGGTTGATCGAAAATGGAGGGGAAAAGACGAGGGCGGTAAACTACCGCCGCGCACCCGGTAATGTCACAAAAAATGCGCGCCCGCTTGAAGGTTAAGAAAGGACAATCGAGAATCGCCTTCATCCCTCTTTAACAAAATTGATGCTATCCCATTCGCCTGCGATTTCTGTGTTTAGACCTTAGCTAGTCTACATATACATACTCAGTGCATTTTTTGTCCTTTGGACGTCATATTCTACTTGTGATTTGAAAGAAATTGATAGATTTTTCTTCTTAAACGAAGTGTCATTATACTTAATGTGATTAGGAATTATTGGCTTACACATTAAATTAGTTGCTTGTTAACGAAAGTTATCAATTTCTAACCAAAATAACGTTTAGTGAAATATTTCTCTTTGCTACGCTCCTGACTTCGCTATTGGTCGGTTTGATGTCTGCTACGGATTTTCTGGATCAGGCATCTCCAACATACGGCCCGCGAGTGAATTCGGGGAAGAGGTCATAGGCGGCTCATTTACGCAAAATTTTGGATAAAATTTTCATGAAAAAAAAAACAAATTGTACAAATTACATCACAAAGTTGCAAGTCAGAGATATTTTTTCTCTACAGAAAAAGTCTTTAAAATATTGGTTGCTTCTCGAAAATTATACCATTGCTTGATGGATAATGATTTTTGCCGGGATCTCAATATTTCGCGCTGAATTGCATGTGTGAGTCCATTTCATTACCATACCTAATAGGTATATTCTTACCAAAATTGGGCAAATTCAAGTGGTTGTCTTGAGCACAGAAAGACTACAGGCGCAAAGACCAAATGAGTGTGCCTATCTGCAGGCGAACTCATTCACAAAGTTTTGGGAGAAAATCACCTCGATGTCACAAGGTCAGCACACTACGTACTGATCTACAGACGCTAAGGCCGGGCGCAGACTAAAGGCGTATTGGAGCGTAACGTAGCGTAAAATCTGTCGCCCAATACAACGCTTGTATTGCACTGAAAAAATTGGGCTATCTAAAATTAAGAAACTCTTTTCTCATTTGCAAAATTCCCGTATTTAGACATTATCACTGAAAAAATTGGGCTACCTAAAATTAAGAAACTCTTTTCTCATTTGCAAAATTCCCGAATTTCGACAAAATTTCTCAAAATGTGACAATTTCTTCTTGAATTGATCATATTTTCAAGACCTTCTTTTGAGAAATAGGAAGTAGATTCAAGTCTAAACCATTTTTCTCAATTCAAGTAAACAAATGCTTTTTTTACATTTTCCATGCAAAGCTCGTGGAAAAGCTTTATTTTAGCTTTAGCTTATATTGGAGCGTTGTAGTAGATTAGTCAGTAGTGTCGGTGGGTAGCGCGTTTGACTGGGAAGAATGGGGTTATGTGTTCGATGTTGGTTGGATGCAAGTTTCTTTTTTTATTTTTGTTAAGATTCTCTTGTCTTTTTCATAAGACAAGTTTGCTTGATTCAAAGTTACTTTTCTTTAAAGCGCTGCTAATGGCATTTCACTTGGATCAGTGTGACTAATTCTCAAATGAATAGAAATATTTCTTGGCTTTTTTTATTGTCTTTTTTTCTTGATTTGAGCCATATTTTCTTTACTTTAGCAGGCGATTTGGTTCAGTGTACGAATAGCTCCGAATGTATGGAACGCTCCTGGCCGGAAATCTACACTCAGAAAAATGGGCCCCGTAAATTTAAAAGTATTTGTACCATTATTTTAATTGGACGGCAATTTACAAGATTTCTTCACAAAAGTAAACATAGATGCAATGATTAATATAACTGGAAAAATCCTATTGAGATATTTTGTATGGAATGAAATGTGTCCCGTATATCCAATGGGACATCAGATTATATTTCAATCAGTTTGTCTCATTAAATTTACAAGATCTGATATGATTAACTAATAATAGGATGGATCCCATTTGTTTTATATGACGTCCTATTGCAATAATGAGATAGGCCTTTTAGTTGAAATGTATTTTGCAAGATAACCAACATCATGCTCCGTAGCCGAGATCGTTCGGTTACCTACCCGTGACTTGGTAAGTTTTAAAGAGTTCTAGCAAATCGGATGTTCAATACTCGGCCTGGCCAAATATCGTGATTCTTAAAAAAATCCACAATGACGAAGCGTGTAAGGTATAATAATATGGGAAAATAAAAAAAGTATAGTTCGATAAGATTACGAGTCGAGTGAAACGATTTTTTTTATTACATAGGGTTGATCCTATTAATTCAATAAGATATATCCTATTGGAAAATAACTAGACCATGTGGTTATTTTAAAATGAGTCAACTATTAAAACAAACGGATATTTATCGAGTTGATGTAGGTTCAGGTTCAGTACTCAATTATGGGGATAAATAACTCGGAGGTGTATGCTGTTGATCTCAACACATCTACAAAAGAAACCTATAAGATCATGTACATATGATGTCGCTTTGAAAAATCTGCGGTCCAGACTCGGTCGGCGGTCGAGTAAGCAATTTATTTTTTATAACGATGCAATCCTATAAGATCAATCCTATACGTGCGCCTAGATCACTAGGATTTAAGCATTTCATTACTCTGATTTCATTTATAAATATACCTCCTGAAACTTGCAATCATACACAAAAAAACTATATACGAGTAGATCTCAATTCTCTTCATTAATATTACATTAATTTGTCATATATTCAATCAATATGTAGAACACTCTCATTGTTGTCTGATATAGCTAAGCGCCATTCATCTCCAAAGATATACTGAACTCAATCGATCGTATACTTGATTAATTAAATTTAATTTGCTCTATGATTAATTGATTTTCACTATAGTGTCACACCATCAAAAACCACCTTCTCATCTCTCACACGTTGTTATTGAATGAATTACTATCAAAATCACAAAATTCACAGTGTTCATATATAATATATAGTATAAACGACTCCTACTTAGCGCTGTATAGATGAGTACATAAATAGCGTGTAGTAAGTTGTCCAAACATTAATCTCTCTCTCTACTAGATCATTAAAAATCAACATTAATTAATCAAAACACGAAAAAGCCCGGAAGTCAATTCGATAAATCTATTTTGTCGGCTTTTGTAAATTGTTGTAGTGTAATGCATGGAATATTGGAGTACAGATAGATACGCGCATTTTCATTGAAAGTGAATAGCGCTAAGTAAATCCACTACAACAACATTCGGGTGTACCTAGTGAGGATGAAACATCAATTTTTTTCAAGGAGTCTGATCCATGTATACGAATATGCGAGATAATGTATGAGTAAAATAGGGAGTGCTCTTGAAAGTTTCGGTTTCGGTAGCCTATAACATCGAAAAAACAACTATACACACACCACACGCCAAACAATAATCAAAAAACTATTGTAATGAAATTCGTGATAAATCATTTAATTCCTTGCAAGAACTATACATACATGTGGAAAAAATAAGATGTGTTGGTATACGTATACTTGTGTTTGTAAATGCTCCCTGTATGGAATATAAATACCAAGTCCTCCAGCTGACTTGTATATTACAATAGGTAGAATTATTGGAATGCAGAAAAATGTGGTAGTCATCGTCATCATCATGATCAGATCACCATTCTTACACGAGTTGGATTCTTTTCAAGATTGTGTTATCTTTGTATACCAAACAGCTGTAGATTGGTGCGCTTAAGCATGGATACAAACGTATACCGGAGGCATCGATTGCAGAAAGAAAAACAAACAGGACTGTTTTTTCTAATACCTACATAGATATGGATGACCAAGTATCACCTTGGTACATTTTCGATATATTTATCTATAAAATACATTTTCCTATAGACATCAGATATTGTTGTCTGATAGTTGCCTTAGGAGTATATGTGTATCAAACGCTTGAATATTACTATTATACTAGTAGTATAACGTTAGGTCTCTTGGTTAAGCAAGAGGTGAGTCGATCCCTTCATTCCCAGGATGACTTGCTGTTTCTCTCCTAACGAACAGCCGGACATGGTTTTCCATATTGTAATGGATAAAACGTCATGTTTATTTGTTGTTTCTTTCTTACAGTATGTAATACAAATTAAGTTAGATTGTGGAGATGCATATAACTTTGGAGAAAGAAATGTACACTTTCTTTTATGTTATTTCTAATAATGGATGAGAATCCTAAATACGCAAATACCGAAAGTACGTATTATATGAAAAAATTATGAAATTAATTGATTAAAAAACTACAATATTAATTAATTCACACTTTTCTATTCACAAAGATTAGATATCTCATATGAATGTAGTTTTTTTCTTATAACTTATTCCGCACAAAATAATAATTTGTTGTATTGAAGATCAATACAAATGACTTGCAGTGAATCGGATCTAAGAAATGGCCGGTTTGGAAGTATGTACCTATTATATGCAGGTTAACGACTGTTATTGCTATTGGCTATATTGTTTAGTTCTATATCCTATTTAAGGATGTCTTTTGGGAAAAAAAATCAATAGTTATATCTATAGGTAAGGGCATTATAAGCGTCTCATGGCCTTTTAAAATTATAAGCGATCACAGTTATTCCACATAATATAAACATAAGGGATAATAAAAAGACAAACAAATTCACAAGAAATTTCCTGATATTTCAACCCGTTATTTCTCTGTAAAGACAAATCTAAATTTCCCGTCTGTCATAACTATAGACGCACTTGGAACAAATATGGGAAATACTGATTAAAAAGCGGAAATTGAGGAAAGTAATAACGGGAAAGATCATTTTGGAATAAAATAGACTGAGGAATAGTTTTTTCATTTTTCACAAAATCATTTTAACGGTTTTTCGTTTTTTTTTTGCTTGTTAACCCCTAAGCATCGAAAATCCCTGCTTTTACATAAAAAAAAACTCTTCGAAATCGCGTTTTTTATAAATTGTACGTAATAATGTTTCTCCAAGGTTTGCTATCTAATTTGGATATTTCCAAATTCTATCTATAGATGGGAGGTCCCCTCCCTGACATTTGTACCATTGGAACCAATTTTAAGTACGACGACTGTTGAGAGATGATGCAATCTCTTGCTTCAAAACCCGTTAAGTGTCCTATCTTCTGCATAAAATGGAAGCTGTTTATCGTCAGGACCATCTCATGCAATTTTTCCTATGCTGGAAATGACGAAATCAACTGTTGTGTAGGTAGACTATCCTGGCTAATACTTTTAATGAGCACTTCCCGGATTCCCATAGATTTTAATACAAACTTCGGTCAGAGTTCCTTAATAGTATTGACCAGGGTTGTTTATGTATTTAAAAGTTGTTGTAACCACCTCTTATACAGTGGAAATTTCTCTGGAATATCCTGACCATAAACTGTTTTCGTTTTAATACAGAAGACATGACACATAACGGAATTTGTAACAAGAGATTGCATCATCTCCCACCAATCATTGCACTTCAAGGTTTTAATGTAACGAATGTTACGGAGGTGGCCCCTCCTTCATCAAAATTCGACAGGAAATCTTTAAGAAACATTATTACGTAAAAAAAATAATATTTCAAATAGTTTTCTATGTAAAAGAAAAGGCTATCGATACTGAGAGGTAAATAAGCAAAAACCCCAAAAACCGTTATAATTACTCATTGAGAAATAAACAAAATAATCCCTCGGAGTCAATTATATTTAAAAAAGTTTTTTCCGTTATTAACTTCCTCAATTTCCGCTTTCTGATCAGTTTTTTCCATACAGGTGGGGCTATAGTTATTGACATACGGGAAATTTAGATTTTCCTTCACAGAGAAATAACGGTTTGAAATTTAAGGAAACTTCTATCCAATTTATGTCTTTTTAATATCCCTTATATTTATAGTATGTGGAATAACTGTGCTCTCTTTCAATTTTAAAGGATCAGTCTGTTTTATAGTGCGGCTATAGTTTTGACAAGCAGTGTATGTGTATACAGAATTTTGTATTTTTTATAAATATTTGGACGAGAACAATTTGGCAATAGTTAAACTCGATTTTTGACGTAATTACCGATTTCGGTTTTCATTATTTTTAATTCATTTAATCTTTCTTAACGATATTTATCATATAACACACATTTTGTATATGAAGAATAATTAATATTATTTAATATGTATGAGCCAGTGTCAAAGAGACAGCAATACGAAATTTATACGTATTGACTATTCAACGTCTCGTCCAGAATTTAGGCAAAACATACCAAATAGTACCCAGACCCATATATAATTTCCAGCATCCGAAAAATAAACTAATCTCTAAATGATGATGCGATAAATTTCATGCAAACATCTAGTCAATATAAATTTTCTACAAATATCTCTACATGACACAGAATTCGCTCCAATCGACAAAGCCAATAAAGCTTCTTTACAATCACTTTGTCGTGTCGCACGAATACACAACATGTTCTTAGATAATACTTTGAACGAGCATTTGTAGTGATAAAGCGGTTGAATAACAGAATACATAAAAATATGAAGCAGAATAATGTGTCCTCGGTAGTATAGTGGTAAGTATCCCCGCCTGTCACGCGGGAGACCGGGGTTCGATTCCCCGCCGGGGAGGCTTTTTTTATTTTATTTTTTATTCTTGTAGAAAACACACACACATCTTATCAACATCAACGATATAAAAATGTGAAATTAGGTATATGTATATATAATATAGGTATATATACCTATAATGCCCCCGAAATATACATATGTTTTTGTCATGCCAATGTGCTTGTTTTTTCGTCGATAATAATAAATTTGCTACAAATGTTAAACATTTTTTGGTAAGAGATACATGTTAAAAAATCAATGAAATCTTGCATTTTCCGAATTGAATTTAATCTGGCTTTGCGTGTAGAAAATATGCTTCTAATCAGGGACGTACCGAGCAAACATTTGGGGGGGGTGAATAGTAAATTTTGCCGACTACATTTGAAAATTCACCAATTACATATATGTATAGAGGTACGGAAATTTCATTTTAACGAAATAGATGCGAATTTCGGCCAAAAATGCTAATTTATGCGAAATGTTCCAATTATTAATTTGGACTTTTTCTACAAAAAAGTTTTTTTTTTGTCAATCTCAATTATTGAAGATAATTTCTCATCACAGTTTTTTTTCAGAGGTTTTCCGTTAATAAGAATAGAAAAATTGTTAAGACCAGAGAGTTCGCTACCGAGAAAGCACTTTAGTTGGAGGTTTGATGAATGAACTTATTTTCTGCAATGCGATTTTTTAGGGAGAGTTTTTTTCGTGGTTCGGTGGGCCCTAAAATTGAAATGAACTTTGCAAAGATAAACACGTAACGATATTAGCGGCAAATGCCTTAGCAGTTTCTCGTTTTACTGTTATCGTAACTCCTTGAGTAGTGGTCTTGTCGACTAGTATATGTGTGTTGTCTAAATTCGGAGTATGATGCAGTTCGCAGACACACTTCAAACTGAATAATAAATTCGCGACGTTTTTTTGCAACGCGAGTGAGTTTTGAAAAGTCGTTTAACTGTGAATCTACAGAATTTCTAGAGTTATAGAAAATTACAATAACGACAAGAAAATTTACAAAACTAGGTTTTTAAGCAAATTTCAGCGAAGTTTCTAATATCCAATATTAGTTTATGTGGAATTCCTGTTTTTATTTCCGAAATTTCCGTACCTCTAATTATAATATAATATAAATACATGAACATGTGAAAATCGAAAAATACAAAGACAGAAACACGAAGGATTGTATGAATATATAGATATGTGATTCAACCAGTTAAGTTGTGACCCGTTGTAACTTAATTTTGTACCATCGCTACAAAATTCGATGTAAATCCATCTTATCGACAATATCCTTTCGCAGAAAACATTAGCATCAAATTGTCTGAACGTTCATCCCCCATTAACGTTCTTAAATTATTGATTATAAATCTTAATTTACTAAATGATCGTTCGCTAGAAGCTGATGTCACTGGACATGTAAAAATAAGCTGAAAAAATCTTGCAAGCTTTCGATCCTTAGTTTGAAAGCCTATCTCGCTATCTCCCCAAAATGTTGACACTCGGAGCAGTTATCAAGAAGAATCTGAATTTCAGCATGACGGCATTCAGGGATCTCCTTTGAAATATAAAAATATGAAATATGTCTTGAAATGGTTGGAGCATTTTGCCTTTTTTTTCCAATTCTTCTGTGGACTTTCAGATAAAAACGTCAAGAAAGATTTTGAACTCTTTTCGGTAAAATGTTGCAAAGTCTATTTGGGCTGCAGTTTGAGATGATTCGTCGAATTTTTTAGAAGCGCGACTAGTTTGGTGTTGTTTTTGAAGTCCGATTCAGGGTCAAAATCTAATATTCTTGCGAAAATCATGGAGCTTGCACTAACGCATTGATTTCGCTGTCTTAGTTAATATCTTTAAAAGACTTTATTGTATATATATATTACGAATGAGTTTCATGGCGTCAATAATGTTAAGGTCCTGAGCTTGCAGATTATCAGTTATATTTTTCAATTTAAACATTAGATTTATGTTTTTATGCCGAATACCTCTGTTAATAAGTATGTACATTCAATTACATACTTTCAATATTGCAACTTTCAAATGATTACATAATTATATCCTTAAACATCGACAGGTATTCTTTTGTAAATTTATGAATGCCGCAAATCGCAATCCTACTTATTTCTACTGAGGTCGAATTTGCCGACTGCAGATGAAAATTGAAAAAGTTAGGGGGGTGAGACACCCCCCCCCCCATACCCCCCCTTAGCTACGTCCCTGCTTCTAATATATCAAAATACAACATTACGCGTATTTGTACCATAAAACTTGATTCCAAAAAAAAAAACGAAAAGAAAATGCTTCAAATCAGGTGCCCAGTGGCGCAACCACGGGAGGGGCTAAGGGGGCTAAAGCCCCTCCCAGACCCAGAAATTGGGAACGGAAAAATTTCAAAATGAAATATGAAGCAATGCGTTTCCTTGAATATTTTAAGAAAAGTGTGAATTTTTTTTCTTGGGGCATAGGTTATCAGCTTCGATGGTCTGTGAAAGTTTCAGTACCCTTACCAGAATTTTTTACATATCACTCAGCAAAAATGCAGAATATAATCGAGCAGATCTCAGGGATTTCTTTTTTGCAAAAGGAATATCTTCAACATGTGTACATATATGTTCCGGAAAAACCTGGCTTCTTCGGTAATCATTTTTACATCGAGCTTTAAGTATTCAAGAGCTGAGACATGTGTTGTTCGCACATGAACTAGAATTTTAAATTTCAATTGTAATTGAAGCTATGAAAGATTTTCTTCTGCTGGGTGGCTTGGTCTACGTGATTAACAAAAAAAGTAATCGATAAAACATATTTCTGACCATAATTTCGTAAAATATTTGAAGCCTAACGTTGTACAAATATAATCTAGTACAAAATTAACCATAATCCAACTTGCGGAGGGAAACTCAAATTTCCACTAATGTTGATGGACATAGCCCCCTCCAGGACAAGATCCTGGTTGCGCCACTGGGTGTCTATCCATGAAGTCTGTAAGTTCAGCAACTAAAGTTGCTGTTAGTCGCCATGAGTCATTAGTTGGGGGCACATCGCGCGTTTGCGGTCGAGCAATATTTAAAGTGCGACGAATTTTGTACTCACTTCGACGATTAAGTCATGGGCCTTTCACGCAACTTATCTGGTCATGGGTGCTTTTCAATGTTCTGGCGTTGTTGCTGACGATGCTGGTCCAGGAGGTCTATTGACTGTTGTCCCTTCTTGCCTGAATCTTTGCACCCACGACCAGATAAGTTGCGTGCTCGGCCCATCACTTAATCGTCGAATATCGAAGTGAGTACAAAAAGCGCGGCGCGCACGGACCAGTGATTCGCCGCACTTTAAATATTGCTCGACCGCAAACGCGCGATGTGTCCCCGACCAGTGACTCATGGCGACTAACAAATCAGAAAATCGTGCGCTTTGAATGATACCCTTCCCGCGTACCTCACCCCGCTAGTACTTCGATGATGCGATGCGACTTGAAGTTGAAAAATTGCCGCTGGACACCCTATATAAAAAAGATTTGTGGTATAAAAGAAAACAATCAACTGCAAGAACCATGGAAATCAGTGGCGTTACCACGGGAGGGGCTAAAGTTCCTCCCAGACCCAGAAATTGTGGAAGAAAAAGTTGTAAAATGAAATCAGGTAGAATATGAATTGCGTGTTCATGGGCAAGGTAAATCACACGTTTCGATGGTTTGTAAAAGTTTTGAAGATCCTTACTAAAATTATAGAAAAAAAACTTCGACAAAAAAGTAAAAGGCAAATGCGTATGTCTCATAAGAGTTTAGCGAAAATATTCCGACTACTTTTTTTTCCATATCGAGTGAAATTTTTGACAGCAAATAAAGTTGTTGAAGATTTTACGCTTCACAAACAAAGTGTTAAATGTTTGTTTCTTCTTACTTGTAGTTAGGTGGCGTGATTTATATAAAAACCGAAGAGAACCCAATAGGTAATATCTCTGTACAAAATTTTGTCAAAATATTTACGCCAAAATGTTGTATTTTTATGTATATCTCAATGTTATAATATCATTCATAACATAACGATCAGCCGAGATATCAATTAGTTCTTTGTTCGATAGAATCCTGTCAGTGCTTTCACTGCTTCTGGAATCTGGGAAGATAAAATTTCTTCGGGTCATTAGAACGATATTGGCTACATTTTGTTCCACTTTTTGTTTGTGCCTAAATTTCAAATTTTCTCGTGTAGGATCAGACACTCATACATTCTGATCTAATTGTAGTGGGCCATTTGCTTCAACACCCCGCACCACCCTTTGACTGGACTCGTAGAACCTTTTGAGATAACCTTCCTATATTTCGACTATTGAACAACTGGAGTAATACAACAACAATCCAATCAATTGAATTCCAAGTTGAAACTATAGGAACCAATTTATACTAACGATATTTTAAGGAGCAATAATTACGGAATTGGAAACGCAGTGCTGGAATAAGTGATTGAAAATTATCATGAAAAATTTTTAGCATGCTGCTCCTTTGTTTACCATCGAGCCAAGATCCTTGAACTACTATTTTCACGACTCTACTCCTCGTAAAGATTTTCACCAGAAATAAGTGATGGTCTTAGCTCCCTCCAGGACAAAATCCTTGTTGCGCCACTGCAGGTGCCCATACATTGATACGCTTTCCGTAATAAAATAATCCCAAATTTCGGTAATTGAATTGTCTCTTCATTTGATGTGAAAAGTTTTCCCGGATTCCTTGCACTTTTGTAAACTGCATGATTTTCTGGCGGAAAGTGTCTTAATATATGGGGAGCTTTAAAAAATGTTTGAAATTTGAACAATTCAAATAAAACAAATTAACGCGGATCACGTAGGTACACTGAGAAAAAAATCACCACTTACATTTGAAGTGAAAAATATTAAAAACAAAATTGGAATACATCAATAAATCATTTTAAAAACAAATATTACATTTAAAGGATTCACTTTAATGATCTGTTCAAAATTAACTGAAACATCGATTTGAATATATTCATTTTGTATTAAATTTGTTTCATTTTGAAGGCTGTGTCCGTCACATGTACATAAGCCCGCCGCTATTTTGTTCAGTGCTATCTGAGATTGCTTAGGTGTACGAAGTAGGACTACGAAACGTAGGTACCCGGTTCGATTCCCAGTAGAAGCAAAGTAAGAAAATAAAGTTTTTAAAATATTGTAAAAATCAAAATAAATAAAAAAAATGACAGGAAAAAAAATAAAAAAAATTAAGGGAAAAAATATTTTTTCACTTTTACAATCAAAACACTTTAAATTTAAAGTGAAATCACTTTGAAAATGAAGTGATATTCAATTTTGATTTGACATGCAGCAATTTTAAAAGTACAAGAATCACTTTAATATTTCCATTATTGATTCAAAATAAAAAATTTTTGAATTAAACGTAAACGAATATGGAACCAAATCATATTTGAAAATTTTTGAATCATAGCTATTATTTTTTCTGAGTGTATACATTGTGTGTGCACATAGCAGCTCTTGACTAAGGCATGCAATGGGTTACTATGATTTCTTTAAGCTTGTGACTAACTAAGGGAGCACAAGGGCTGCTTTGTTTATTATGATTGATTTCAAAGGGATGCTTCAGATAATAAGAAGGTACATTAATTTGCTTCCTGGAACGATTATATTGAACAGGCTTGAAGTGCCGATCCATAGGGACACTTTTTACGCTTCATCCAGTCCTGATTATACGTCACAAATCGTTATATCGTACTTATATATAATGTAAGAATTCACAAATAAGAGTCCATTTTGTAATAATTTTTCAGTTCTAATCACTTCATTCATCAAAAGTTATTGGACATATAAATAGGTAACGGACTTTTTGCTCATCCTTTAATTTATAGAAAAAATAATAAAAAAGGAAAACAAAAAGGGCTTATATTATATCTTTCGAAATATAACCCTAGTTGAGTTTTTTTCCATTCTTAAAATATTTTCTTATCTCATATTTGAACATATCGACTTTATAATACGAGAAGCTAGACTTCTATAGTACAATCAAATGGGAAATGCGAAAAATTTATACCTAAAAAATATGTTCATAATGACCGAAAACATATAATTTGGGGCTATTTTCATGATTTCGTATGAAAACAGCCCCAAAACATTTCAATTCCCATACAAATTGACACATTGAAAGTACTCTATTTTGCGTGTTTTCTATCAAACCTTGATTGTTTTTTCAAATGAAAACGTGTAAGCACCCAGGTCTCAGCATATTTCGGCTAACTCGGATATTTTAACTGACACCCGAAACAATTATTCAGTTTCGTGTGTTTGCCAATGTTCTCAATTTCTCCATGATAAGGGAATAGACGGTCAGTTTGAAGTGACAAAATATATGTTGCAAATGTCTATCGATGACTGCACCAGCATATTTTTATACTTAGAACGATTTATAGGCAAAATAATATTGTCGGTTGTCATATGAAATTACAAACAGTGCACTGTGAATACTTTTCGATGATTTCTGAAAACGTACGGCGAAATCAATCCGTTTTCGTCCACTCTGAACATAATATAAGTTTTCTTCTGTGTACAAACGAAATTTTGAACACGACTTTTTGCCTTTAATCAAAGTCCTTTCTTGTGTTAGGTAAAAAGTGAAAATCTTCAAACGTAAAAAAGGTGTTACCATAATACTCCTAAATTGATTTCAAAATCTATTTATCCTTCTTTCTTAAACAAACAATAAGTGTTAAAACGACAATCACTATTGAACTATGCAATCTTAATTCTTTTCTAGAAAATCGTTCTTCCAAGTTATACACTATACATATATTTACTCATTAATTATATTCATTGAAAAAGCCTGCAATTATGTTGTCAAACGATTAGCTTCATAAAAGTCATCATTCATCGTCAGTACATACTCGTATAGAAACGGGCTAGATTGTACTCCTATAAGCGAGCAATAGACTTAATAACATGCCTGAGTACGCAATAATCCAATTAGTCACGTTATGCTAATTGCAATTCCATACCAATATTGTGTAATGCTTAAGAGTTAAGACTATGTACTTTATGCTATTCAAAATGGATTGGTTAATTAAAAGTTTAGAAAGGGGGAAATTGGGTTGTAAAAATGTCAAACTTTGTCAACGTTATGTACATATATGAGCTTACAGATTTTTTTTGTGTATATTTCAAAAAATTGTAGCATTGCTTGAAAATGGGTGACTGTCATCTGTATCAGCTTGTTATGAAACGCACTATAGTTGAAGTTTGAAAAGGAAGGATAACCATTTAAGAAAACAGTGTTACATATTTATTATGCCAATATCCCATATAATGGTGCAACATTTTAACAAGCTTGATCTTAAAAGCAATTTTAACCAAGTTTTCCACTTAGTAGATATGCCATAAACTTCTTCCCTATATAACTATAATCTTGTTAACATTAACCCTATCCATACAGTCATCGCGCCATCAATGCCAATCATCAGTACAGGAAATTGCCTCTTGTCTTCTTCTTTCGCTTGAAATGCCGATACCAATACCAGTATAATGAATGACTTTCGTGATAAATGACACCTCATCTATTTTCGATGCTTGGAGCGAATTTGAACGCCTCTTTAATGATTATCCGTTGTCAAACTTCCTTTGTCGACTATGTACATATATACTTTTGGTATAATATTGAGGCACCTATCATTCGAAAATACGTCAAGGACGTTCAATAAACTTTTCGACGATGTAGTGAATAAGATACTCACGGGCTCACAGCACGGCCAATTATCGTGTCAATCGAAAAATGTCGTCGAATTCAGTGACATTTCGCATTTCGGTGCTATGGGTGTCTCTATAAAATGGATACCAAAAATTTAATGACATTCTGCCAAGTGTTTCTTATCAACACGAAAACTTCGTTTTTGCTTATTATAATATCATCAGAGAAGACGTCTTCCTTGCAATACATCATTTTGTCATTATCGCACCTCTGACGAGATTCCAAATTCACTCTGTATGGATTTAAGCTGGCACGTTATATCTATGAGTATCTTTGTAATTCAAGATTGCGGTGACGAGTTCTATAAGGTTGGTTCGCCTGTTTATTGTGGTGGCGGTGTTGGAATGGAGGAATCAAGTAGCCGCATATCGAGGATGAGTTGACGCTTTTATATTCTTTAAAATGACACTTGAATTGCTATTTAATATCGATTTATTCAATCGAATTATTTTTGAATTTTTCTTTATGCTTACAGTTTTATTGTTGTCATCTTACGAAAGACTTTTGTTAAGAGTTGATGATAATCTTGATGGAAGAATTATTATGAGCACGCGGTTGCTTCTTGTATTGAACCTATGATGTACATATGTATGTATAGTTATAATTGCTTTTTGCTTTTGACATTTTTATGTCTTGACTCTGGCACATAAATCGAAAATCGTCACGAAAATTGCAACGAAAAAGCGTTACGTTTTTGGCATTACAGGTGAGTTTTGGGTGCCATTCAAGGTTCAACGGAAGTTGGGCTAGGTGGTACCCTGTGAGTGTTGGGTGCCATTCAAGGTTCAACAGAGGTTGGGCTTGGGTTCAATTTACGTTCAACTTGAGTTCAACTTGAGTTCAACTTGGGTTCATCTTGGGTTCAACTTGGGTTCAACTTGAATTCAACTCGAATTCAACTCGAATTCAACTCGAATTCGACTCGAATTCAACTTGAATTCAACTTTCAACTTAGGTTCAACTCACGTTCAACTTTCGTTCAACTTTTGTTGAACGACCCAAAAAGTGTAACTTTTAACTTAGGTTCAACTCATGTTCAACTTTCGTTCAACTTTTGTTGAACGACCCAAAAAGTGTTACTTTCAACTAAGGTTCAACTCACGTTCAACTTTTGTTGAACGACCCAAAAAGTGTTCCTTTCAACTTAGGTTCAACTCACGTTCAACTTTTGTTGAACGACCCAAAAAGTGTTACTTTCAACTTAGGTTCAACTCACGTTCGACTTTCGTTCAACTTTTGTTGAACGACCCAAAAAGTGTTACTTTCAACTTGGGTTCAACTTGGGTTCAACTTGAATTCAACTCGAATTCAACTCGAATTCAACTCGCATTCAACTTGAACTCAACTTTCAACTTAGGTTCAACTCACGTTCAACTTTCGTTCAACTTTTGTTGAACGACCCAAAAAGTGTTACTTTCAACTTAGGTTCAACTCACGTTCAACTTTTGTTGAACGACCCAAAAAGTGTTACTTTCAACTTAGGTTTAACTCACGTTCAACTTTTGTTGAACGACCCAAAAAGTGTTGCTTTCAACTTAGGTTCAACTCACGTTCAACTTTCGTTGAACGACCCAAAAAGTGTAACTTTCAACTTAGGTTGTATAAATCATTTCGAGGTTGCATCAGTACTGTACATTAGCATTTGTTGAAAACATGAAAATGTCCCACTGAGTTGCGGACTTGTACGCAAGCTGTTTTTTGTTCAGTGTAGACGTCAAAGTTGTGTAGCTAGTTTCAGACACATAGAGGCGCCAAATTGCTTTGGGGGAGTAAGTAAAGCTGGGCTTCTTTTTTAATTTTCTTAACTATCTTTTAAATCACTTTAAATTTGTAAAAAAAAAATCAAAACTATAAATTGATTAATATTTTCTCCATCTTTTCACATTTTTGATATAAATTCTTTTACATCTCAGGGAAATAAATATACTGAAGCAGGTCGATTCATATTTTTTAGTTAACAGTCACAGTTATGAATCTTCCATACAAGTTGACCGACTGTCAGTCAATCAATTAGCTGACAATCTGTCAACTTGTATAGAAAATGACTGCATGACTGTGACTGATGACTGAAAAGTGTAGATCGACCTTTAAGGTTAATTTCGAAAGTGTGTAGCCCCATAACTGCTAGGTTTGTACAAACTTAATATTCTTAATACTCATATACTGGGTATGCCGCACTGGTGTGGCATACATCGCCATGCTAGAGTCTAAAGTTTGTTATCAGAAAAACGCCACCCGCATTTTTTTTCTTTACGGGGTAATTACATTCCTTATTTCATTTCTTGTCCACGAGCAAAACTGTAATTTTAAAATGTTTTGATTCGTTTAAATTAACGGTTCTCAACGGGTAATCCGCGGACCACTGGTGATCCCTGATGCAACCCCAGGTGGCCCGCCAAGCATTTGCTGTGGTTCTCCTATACATCATATTATCCGATACATTCGGAGTTTCAACGGAAACACAAAGATATTTAAAACAATCTCCCGGCCTGTGTTATGCTATGGCTCCAAAGCATAAATTAAAAACATCAGAGTTTTCTGGGTTTATTTAAATGGATGACGCCACTCAGTAAGTGGTAAAAACTATACGAGGAGCTATGAAAGTATTGGAAATCGCAAATCTATTTCATTCCATTGTACAAGGTACATACAACGAATCGCTTCCCAAACAGGCGACGAACGCAAAATAATTGCATGATTCAAGAAAACGAGGACAACCTAGAGCTCGATAGGAAGTAGCAACGATCAGCGCCTGCTCTAAAGAGAGCCAAGCCGGGCGATCGACCATAGGACGGCATTTCGACCAGCACTTCATAAAAATAAAAACTAAACTCATGTTTGGAGGAAAAATTAAAATACTAGTAAATTAATGATAACAAACCAGTGGGTAGTTTTTCCATTGAATTGCTGGTAACAAGGGACTCCAACTTTATAATTTTCAGGATTAAAGGTACGAAGCAAAATGGCACCAACGATTTTTGATTCGGTTCAGGTTAAAAACATCTTATGTTAATAATTTTTTTTTATATTCAGAATCCCTTTTTTAGTAGAAAAACAAAGCAAGCGGCTTGTTATTGTCTGTGTCTTTAACTAATCTCAAAAAGCCTCAGCTCAGCAAACTAAATAAATTTTCAAGCAACCGGAGTCTCAACAACGCATATGTGGTTTACTTGGAGTCTCCCAAGCAGCACAAAATAACCTTGGTTGGATTTACAACCCGATTTTTGGTTATATTATAGTTGAAAAATCAACGATATGGGTTATTGTTACTAATGTGAGCATTTTGTTGCAGTCTAAACATAGATATTTGCTGCAAAATTAACTAGATGGTTTCATTTGGGACGATTTTTTCTCCCGAAAACCTTAATGTTTTCTTTCTAACATTATTGTTTATAATTTGACTCAATTGTTGCTCTTTGAACAACTTTGTCATAAAATAACATAATTGTTACAGATACAACATGGTTTAAAGTATAACACAATTGTTAGAATTTGAACCGAAAGTATCTTTTTGATATTTGCAAATATATTGGATACAAAGCTTCCCAGCGCTAACTGAAACAAATATCATAAAAAGGATTATGTTAAGGGAATTTTTGACATAAGAAAAAAAGTGAAATAAATCATAGCATGATCGTGAATCAATCTTGCGACCGTCATGTATTGCGTGTCAAGTACCTCAGATTTAGGGAACATGATAAGTATTTCCCTTCTGGCGCAATGGCAATGGTGACAGACTAGCACGCAAGAGGACCAGGTTCGAATCCAGTTTGAAGCAAATGGATAAAAAGGTAAATTGTCTTGGATAAAAAATTATAAAATATTAATTATCTCAGATATAATAATAAAAAGTGTCTAAGATAAAAATAAAATTGCCAATTCTAAAAAAGAAAAGTGTAAAATTTTTATTTTTTTAGCATACAAAATTGTAGTTATATTCACAACGATTTTACAACAATAATGTCTGAAAGACAACGATATTACAACAATAATGTTACGTTTATAGCCAGGCAAAAACCTCTTTTTTACGGTTTAGCAAACGTTTGTAAAACGTTTTTACAACCATTTTCCTAACAATATTGTCATATAACCATGGTTGTATTTTGGTTATATAACCGTTTTCCAACTCGTTTGTGCTACTTGGGCTGCTTGGCATAGCCTGGTTCCCACTTGGTAGAGGCATATTTCGTTGTCTCTCAGTTTCATCTTATTTAGAAGTAACCATAGTGAACTTACCAATGCTAAGGTACTATGGAGTGAGACTTGTATTTTGCAATCCAAAATCACGTTATGACCGGACTATATCTGACAAAAAGTAAAAAGTGGTGTTAGTTAAATCTATCAGGCGGAGTTCTTAACGAGACCAGCACCAAGACGTCCTCTCAATTCGTTGGTAGGATGTTTAATGCTGTAAATCCCCCGGAAAATTCTTGCAGAATGATTGATGCAATTTTGTATTTTCTAATAAAAGTTATTATTTGTTTATTTGAACTTTTATTCAAAAATCGTGAATCGCTTTTGGAGGAAATACAAAACTGCATCATTCAGTGCAAAAGTTAAATTTCAGTCTAAATTGATATTGACGTTGTGAGTCTTCGAAATACTGGAAACATTGACCCCTTTATAGAAAAAGTGTTTTTTTTTTCAAACTTATCTGAATAAATTTTTAGCAATCAGCAGACGATAAGCATTGAATCATCCCAGAGCTCATGAGACTCATGAGCATAGCCAGGAGCCTTCAGAAGCAGCTAGCCCAAATTTTTATCAACTTCATGATCTTAGCCCAGATATTTTAAAGGGGTTGGAGAATGCTATTTAAATCCACAACAAAAATAAAGATTTGAATTGCCGATCCCTCTCCAGATTATATTCAACCCGCGTGCAGTTCGCAGCTTGATTTTTCTCAATACTTTTCCATGTTAAGACCCTCGCAAAAACCACACCTTAGGGTCTCACTATATACGAGAAAGATTTCAAATTTGAATGATAGGTCAACCGCGGTATTTTAGGATTTGATATCAAAGCATATTAAATAACGACACCTGAGCCTGAAATGTACGAGCATAAATTTAGTCTTCGATATTGCAGATACGATACGAAAACAGGAGAGAGACTGTCTCCTGTTTTCGACGCTTAACATTAACACATTTGCAAAATCTATTATTTTGTGTCAATTTACATTGATGAATAAAGATAGTTAACCCAAGCAACAATTCGTTTGCTTTAAAGAAGCACTCCATACTGTAGCAATCATATAGTGGGTACCACGAAATTCATTTATCGTGTGACATCGCTTAAAGTAATATTTTGATCCGATAAAACATCCTTAAAGTATTTCCCGGAAAGCTTATATCATCATTATGGAATAAATTTAAAGATGGTGGTATAAAACTTCGATAAAAGTGTCTCTAAACGTTAACATTAAATCGTACTCCTTTAAATACTCCACTCTTGTGTTTATTGGATGATACAGCACACACATGCAATGGTCTCTCTAAGTTAACTCACACATATGCATTAAATTCTTCTATAGCACAGTCGGTGTCATTTTTATAGTGTGACATTCGTATGGTCATCCAATAAATTGTTCACCGTAGTTTTATAGAAGGATGGACTTTGTGATTTAATGAATTGACACTTATGAAGTGCTCTGGAATACCACGTTTCTTGAATTGAATTCATTGAAATATTGTTTGAAACCAACATTTCCTCACTCCTTGTTAGCTTATGAATCAATTAAGATAATCTCAGCGCCGAAAATGTCTGCATTTTATTGATGAATGTGTGGATTTATTCAACTTCAACTGATTGACATATAAAGAAGAAGGTGCAATGGAGAAGAGTCGATAAAGAAGTGTTGAGCACTTGTAGTGTTTACGAGCAATGTTATCTATATGTGAGGTTGGCCGAGTGGTTAGGGCGTCGGACTTGCGTACGACAGTCGCTGGTTCGACGCTGGCTGCGGGAATTATTATTTTTTTCTCTTTTTTTTTGCAATCGCGAGAAAATGACAGAAAATGATGACATAACACATGATGTATGTCTATGATCTCACTCAGATGTTAAACGAGTACCCATTTATGGGGATAAATAACACTGCTGAGCGTGATGCTGATCTCATTACCTCATCAAAAAAAAAGCAGATAAGATCTTGGAAATAGGATGTCACTAACACATCCTGCGGCCTTAGTCCAATGTTGGATTGTCGCGCCTGTTATTTATTTTTTATTTTATTTATGTCTTTCTCGAAGCGTAATTCAGTGCTACAATGAGGTTCTATTGGATCAAAAAACGGCGCCAGTTGCCATTATTGGACAGTGTTTATACCCTGTAAAGTGCCCCTATTGTCGTTAGAAGAGAATATTTTACGAAGTATTATAGGGATGAAATTGTTACTTATTGTTAAAAAATTGGGACTAAAATTTTCAGCCATCTCTGGCTGAAACACACCGAAATATAGGAATTTACGAGAAACAATGAACAGCAGCTAGGGCAGTTGTCATCTCCACAAAGAAAAACGAAAACCATTCGCTCAGACTAGGTAAAGTTATACCCGGAGACACAGTCTTTTGCGGGTGATCTCTGTCAACGAACTCATTCTGGATGACTATGTCTTAAAAGCGTTATACCGTTTAGCCATTTTCTACCTTTAACCACATTGTGACAATATCAGTCGGTCCGATGGAACAACTTTGATTTTATCAAGTAGTCCTTCATGTACAAAAGTTTAGGAACCACTGGTTTAAATTTAATAGGAACACCATCTTTTAGAAGTACACAAAATAATTCATTAAAATGATAACTTTATTATTCAAGTTTTTTCAAGTTTTTGATACCATCCGAGGAACACCCGTTTGAATGTTGCGAAAGTTTAAAAATAATTTCTTACTATCAAAATCAAACCTATATTTCCTAACGGTATGTTCAACGGGCATATCTGCAAAGTTTAGTTCCTAAAGGGGGGGTAGAGGCGATATTGAAATAATACACGCCACGCGTACAGTGATCCTGAATATTAATTTCAGATATTTCAATAAAGGACATAAAAGGACACGAATTCAGCTTTTACCGAATTTAGCTTTATCATATATCAAAGGGGACATCGAGTACATTCCCTTTTTGATTTTTTTCTTCTATAGTTACAACAACCGAGGACAGAGAAAACTTGCTTAAAAAGGACCAGCGTGTCTCAAGTTAGCTGTTTTTTTTTCAATCTCAGGGCCATTATTTTGCAAATTGTTAATGTGAAAGTCAACTGTTCACTCCTCTAATTACATCGCTTTAGATGCATGTGAATATCAATCCAATTTTCTTGAAAAGTCAAAGCTTAAAACATCTTGATCTATTTCCATGGGTTTAATTTTGGTATAAAAAGTAGATTTTAACATTTTCGCAAGATGCGAGCGATTGTAGATCAGAAGACACGAAGAGCTTCGAAATCGGTTGTTTAACCTTATTTGTAAGAATCTTTTAATAATCCTGTTGTGTAGCTATACGATGCCTAATTTAAACATCGTTCTTCGTGCAATTTTTATTTATCTTTTCTTCTTTCATACTCCTAAAACACTGAGAATTAAGTCCAATACATATGTGTTGTGTTCTCCCTATTATAGTTGTGTCGATAAATTTTCCACTCATAGTATGGGGGTGCTAATATAATTATGTAAAACTGAGACTGGAACTACTCAGCCTAACATGAACTTTTTGCACGCTTAATATTCTTCAATCTGAAATTATGTTTTTTTTTCTGAACTTGTCCGAAAACGGATAAGTGCAAAAAAACGGATAAGTGCATTTTTTCTTGCTGCCAGAGACGATTGCACTTATCCGTTCTCGACTGTATATGTCGAATCGGTTGCGAGACACGCTGTATAGAGTTCTACTGTGCGTTTGTGCTCGTTATGTTTCTACTCCTCCTTACCGATTTGGCTAAAGAAAGGTATGTTAGGTATGTGTTGTAGTACATGGGGCTAACGTAGGCATCCAAACACCAAAAGTATAGTTTCTTGTAAAAAAGCTTTTTATTTATGAACCAATTTTAACCAAACCTCAGATATAGGGGTATATAAAAAACTGCATAAAAGAACATTGGGTCATGTAGCCATTATAGAAATCAAACCTACAAAAGCAGTTCATCCAAGAAACTTTTTTCCCTTTATGAACCAATCATAACCAAGTCACAGCATATATTTATAAACGTTTGAAATCGTCCCGTGCGGTTACGGAGCTTCCATAGAAACTCCACTTCTGAAAGTAAATTTTCCCAAGAAAAAGCTTTTTATGGACTAACCGTAAGTAAAACTCACATAAATATGTTTTCATCAAAAAAAAAGGCCAGAAACGGCCAAAATGTCACCATGAAGGCATAAGTAGGTATAGTGCTACCGTAGAAATCTCATCCCAAAAATATAATCTTCTAAAAAAGCCTGTTCGGAGCCACTTTTATTGTCGAACCGTGAATTTACAAAAAGATTTTAATGCGATCTTTATAAATTTATTTTACTTTTACAAAAGTCACAATTGTGTTTAAAAATATTTACCAAAAAAGTCAATAAATAACAACAAATAACAAAACCTGAATTTCAAATCTCCTTCAAATTTGACACTCATAGGTTACACTGCTTTGACGAAACCCCGAAACAATACGGATTGCGACATGTTTAAATTTTCTAATCGTCTCCATCAAATCACTCTTGTCACACCTTAACGTTTTCTACATCATAAAAAATATTCATGTCACAAATATGTATCTCCGAAATAAAATAAAAATAGATACGGAGAACAACTAAACCAGCCATATTCAAAAATGTATAGGTACAAAACTTTGATTTGATAGCTTTTGACATGAACATGAAAATTAATTAGATATTATCGAATTTTAAAGTTCAAGTAGCTTCATTGGATCACAAATCAAAAAATGGACGCAAAAAAAAGAATCCGAAGATAAACATGATTTTCGGCGGTAAAGTTTTTTCTAAACTGGAATAAGAGTGTGTATATCTATTGCTGGTAATCGTCTCTCAATATATTCATCGTGTCCATAGTGTGCGGTCTATGTTGATGAGATGAGATTGCGTAATAGTTAAATTTAGTGTCTGCCTGTCTGTCGGCACGGTATGCAACTTAAAAAAAAAAATACATATACACATAGTTTCAGCATGTTTTGTATTTTTCTACGTCTGAACTTATGGTATGGGACAGGCAAGTACTGATAAATCTTCCCACGCACGCATTGTACTCGTACAATGTCTGCTTTGCGATATATTGTCTCATTGACAAGGCGAAAAATTAAAAGTGAGATGATGACATAATTTTTGAAAACGGATATAGTCTTTATGTACACGTATATCTTGTTCCAGAGGGTTAGTCGAACTGGAATGAACAGTAGCAGAAAGCGAATGATTTCGATAACAAAGGCAAATTGCCTCAAGCTAAGAATTGGTATCGAGGTATGTTTATACTTTTTTTAAACAATTAAATATTTAAAATTATCTTGAGCTAATCTTTCGACAAGTCTTTGAAAATTTAAAAATATTGTAGTATGAAGTATGATTCATCATTCTTGAAATCAATACAAAAACAAATTTCGAAAAGATGACTTTGAAATTAGGTCTATAGATCTATAGAGCTTGTGTACATTTACAGTGAGACTTTTTGGAAAAAAATGTTAAATTCAAATGACAAATCAAAACAGTCCCTCAAATTATAAAACCGACCAGCAAAACCACAACAATAAAATACGCACGATTGTATAGAAGCCAGTGGCGCAACCACGGTAGGGGCTAAGGGGGCTTAAGCCCCTCCCAGACCCAGAAATTGGGAAAGAACAAATTGCAAAATTAAATATGAAGCAATGCATTTCGTTTGCAAATTTCGTAAAAAATATAAAAGCGTGGTTTTGGAAAATAGGCTCCTTGCCAGTGTCGATGGTCTGTGAAGGTTACAACATCGTTATCAGAATTTTAGAAACATGGTTGTGCAAAAACAGACACACTGGTCTGAAGCAACATTTGTAAAAGAAAAAAATTCTTCAAAATGAATGCTCGCAAAAAATTAACTGGATTCAGTTGTTGCATCCTTCGATCTTATATCACCACAGTCGCTATCGTATCAATTCACATGCAAAATCAACTGGTTTTTTGCAAAATAGAGTCCTCTATTTGGCCTGAGAAGAGGTTCCCTGCAGCCACTAGCCCAACTTTGATCCGGTTTTGGTTTGTCACTAAATTCCCACTTTTTCTATACATTTAGTGTTAAGCGTGTTATTGCTTGAACATGTGACGCTATGAATAATTTCACTTTAAAAAAAAACGTCAATGTAACGGCACTAATGTATAATGCTATGAAAAACAAACAACTTCCCCCAACTTGCGGCAGCAACATCAAATATACAGTAATGTAGATGAACTTAGCCCCCTCCAGGACAAAATCCTGGTTGCGCCACTGATAGAAGCTATAGCTACCCAATTATATATATACCTATTTAACTATTTAAAATAAATTGAAGCTTACTCCACCTACATTTAGTTGTCCCTCAAAATAGATGTATACCTTTCATATCAATTAGTGACATAAATTTATTCTTAATTAACACTATTCGACTTTAATTTATTTCAATTCGACAAGCAATTTGAAATTCTAAATGCTGTGTGGTTTTAAAGAAAAAATGATATGAACGCAAATCATAGCGTTGATTTGATTAATTGACATGAAAGTTCGATATAGCCAAAGGTACAGCATATTCTGTGCATTTTCATCTAAAACTTCGATTCAGTTCGTTCGGTAAGGCAAAATGATGTGTATAGAAAAATGATAAAGTTATCTGATTAAAATCAACAATCTTATGATACATTCGAATATAAGATTTTCGTTTTATCCCTTGATTATAAGGCTTTCCACACACGGCGGAATAGTCTGTCGTGATCAGGGCCGGATTTACCCTCTGTAGCGCCCCTAGGCACATGGGCGTAGCCAGGGGGGGCAGGGAGGGGCGGTCGCCCCTCCCTGGTCGATGAAGATGGTGAAAAAATCCTTATCGATGTAGTAAAAAAAAATCGCTGCAACAACATTTTCAAAAATTGCATTTTTCAGCACTCCAAGTGTTGCCGAAGAACTCATGATCGGGACAGTTTGCAGTCAGGAGGCGCATACAAATAGATTACAGCGAGTGGCCTCTCGTAACTGACGGAGGCTGCGTACCAGCACACACATTTCACTTCTGAGTGTGCTACTGTGGCTGCGGGGATCCCATATTTCATTTCATGGCTTCTGAGCTGGAGTACACAATTTCAACCGTTAGGTCCCTTTGGGAAGTTAGTGGAATTCAACTTATTTCCATCTGAAAGGGTAATAAATGGTATACAGTTTTGCTAGCCCCGGAATCGACTACGCATCATCATATTTTTCCCTTTTTTCGTGACAATTCTCATTATTTGGAGCTGAGTTTTCGTACAGCACTTACCGTGCCGACGTACTTGCCGGGTACATTGCGGCTAGACGAAGTAAGCAGGGTAAGTTGGATTTTTTGAAATTGGTGTCGTCGAAACGACGAAGGATGAACTTTGTGTAACTTTAAGAACTCCAGTATTTCTTACGTATGGTTGTCGATTCGACGATAAGTCTGTGTCCATACAACTAGCTCATAACAAATATGTTTATTTTTGAAATGTGGGACCTATTTTTTCAAAAATTATGGAAAAAATATTTACTAGGACAAAAATAGGACAAATCAGGAAAATGGCTAAAAATTCTTCCTCATTTTAGGAAGATTGCATTTCGAACTCATAAAAATCGGCTCCCTTCATGGCACTCAATGTCAAAATTAGACATCGTACATAGAATTAGAATTAATCAAGGGAACTCGGGGAGAAGATATTCCAAAATTTACTATAAATAATTCTACAATCCACTGTAAAAACCGCAATAGGTGAAGTGAAAGAAAACCCGTGTTGGGACCCCAAAATGGATCGCTGTGCCTTTTGTATATACATGAGCTTTTCATTAATTAAACCCAATTTCCTAGTACGTTTAGAATATGTGTTTTATGATTCGCGCACATTTTTTTAATTATATCAACGTGAAGTTTTTATTTATCTCATTTTTAAATTTAGTGTTTAATATATCGGGCGAAATAACATTGAATTAAGAAAATTTAATTTGTAAATCAATTTCCGTACAAAATTACTCAAAATCGATGTCCTTTCCATTCTAAATAAACTGACGATTGAAAATTTGTCAAATTTTATAAATATTTTGAGAAAGGGTGATTTGTATGAAGCGTCAAAGTTGAGGGTCGTCAAATCGACGAAGCATGACCTTTCCGTACTAAAAATAAGCATGACCTTCCAGGGTTATAGGTTCTCCCGCTACAGCCCACTAACGTAACGCTTAGTGAAATTGAAGTCAATCGAAAGGTCTCGACTCCGAAACAATGGATATTAAGTTCTTTTTCTCTTAGTCACAACCGCAGCCCCACGATATTGTCGTTTTCAATAGTTAATGAAACCAGCCCTAAATTGCAGTTTCCGATGGGAGGAGGTGGTGTATATACCAGGAGAAAGAAAGTGGATCCAGGGAACGATTCCCAAAGCTATAGTGATGAACTGGCAGGCTGAAGCATAGGGAGCCATTTTTAACGCTCCGTGCACAGATAAAAAATAGTAATTCAGTGATCAGACTTTATTCCAATTTTAGAAGTGTTTGCTTAATTCCAAACGTAGTGAAACAATTTGGGAGAAAAGGATCAATCGATTAATCGTTGGATTGTAAAAATAAGGATCAATGTCGGTAGGGCGGCAAAAGTCGAAACGCCTACTGACATCAGATATGTAAGTACGCCACTGATCAAAGGAACGATCTTTGCAGAGTTTAATTTATTTTTTTCTAATTTATGTAGGCTGCCTCCTGAAATATCGAAATCTTTATATTTTACAGAGCATTAATTGAATGGAAGTTACAGAGATATGACGCCCTTTAAAATTTGCCGCCCGGACAGTTGCCCAGGTTACCAATATGGGAAATCCGGCCCTGGTAGTGATCTGACAAAAGAGTCGCCTAGTGTTGCCAACTTGAAAATATTGCACAATATTGATGGTAAATAGTGACATGCTACACTGAAGTCTGGAGAGTAAACCCATTTCTTCTTTAATTCAATGTTTCAACCTAAATTTCTAACCATCTAGGGACGCGGGAGCGTCCCGCACCGCAAAGAAAAACGAAGAAATTTGAACAAATAAAAAGTGAGAAGCGACTAAGACTATGTTTACACGACGGAACAAGTACGGGTTTTCGGACCTCTGTAGCTCGGACCCTGGTTGGTCCTGAGTCTTCAAATTCGGTAAGCGTTGTCGCTCGCGCCGTCTTACAAAGTGTAGAAAATTTCAAGATGATACGATAAGAAACACCGGAGATATAAAAGTTTGAAAATCGCATTTTTTCAAAAATCTTGTTCTCGTTGTTCTCATCGTTCTCGTTGTTCTTGTTGTTCTTGTCGTTCATTGACAGGGCTACAGCCTTGCAGAGGGCATCTCGGGATTTGGTCTCTTTTCCCATTGATAGAGTCTGTCGTGAAGGTGTGCATAGGCTATCGTTTGCTCCGATCCGTGAAGTAGAAAAAAAGATACAGCGGAAAATGTGAAAAAATACATAGAGTTTCTCGCTTAAGTCTTTTTATATGTTTTAAAGGAAGCATTTTGCAAAAGCCGGGGATAGGCCCGAAAAAAGCCTAGAAAAGAATCGTATAGTATAGTATAGTATAATTGGTAGGACCGAACAATCTTTTGTATCCAAAATTTTCAGTTTTAGATCGTCTGCAAGAGCGGGGGCGGGTCAAAGTTCCTGTTTTGGTTCGTCTCATATATACGAGTACGTACATATTAGTTTAATATTGGATGAGCATAGGCACTGTTTCATTCATCCCGATGATCCTAAAGCTTCCACCAAATCAGCGCGGTAGCGGTACGCGGTACACACAACACACACACCACAAGAATTGACAAGTACTCCGTGGCAGTGGCGGCCCGTGCCTCCTTGCACAAGATGGGCACCTTCACGGAATAAGAATCTTTTGGAAACACCTAAAATTAACGACATTTCACATAAATTTCGCATTGTATTAAATGGAACCATCAATTTCCGCTTCAAT
The DNA here is from genome assembly GCA_949715475.1 of Microchrysa polita. NCBI lineage: Eukaryota > Metazoa > Arthropoda > Insecta > Diptera > Stratiomyidae > Microchrysa > Microchrysa polita. The sequence continues at coordinate 11,143,190 of OX454421.1, read as the reverse complement.
TTCACGGTTTTGCAAGAATTTTTTAGATCAAGCTATTATTTTTTAATTTAGAATCATTTTATTTTTAAATGCAGTGCCCTAGTATATAATTATTAGACTATAAAATAGATTTGCGGGAACATGCAAATTAATGTTGTGCGCCTTTAGCATTTTCAATGCGAATGTACATAGTCTAAAACAAATCAAAAATGCTAAAAGTGCACAACAATAATGTTCATGTTCCCGAAAGTTTATTTCACATTCTAATACATATTACAATGAACACTTCAAATTCATTAATCTAATAATCATCATTACACCAGAAATATCCCAAATCCTCCCGTGAAACATGTTTTCCTACATAGCATTGAGCAATCGTTGGTTTCTTATTCATTTTGACTAGCTCATGGTAACCCCAAAAATTGTACTTTTAAATTGTCTACGTCATCATCATTCTCATTCTTTTTACACTGATTCCATTCGAGCTGCTATAGGCCGGCCTACCTTGTCGGTATTGAATTCGATGCCACCGCTTCCAAAAGTTTCGTAAATTTCCAATGATTTGTTGTTGTAATTTGGTCACCGGCGCAAGTGGCCTACATTTGGACCATTTGTTTTGTCTTTATGTCGATGGTAAGTAGATTGTCAACAATACCTAAAGGTTTGAATATGCGAGTGTAATATTGCATACACATAGGCAGTTTCGATTTTGATCGAACAAAAATAGCCTAAAAGCAGCTTAATTTGTTGATTAATACAAACACCGGAAATGTTTTTGTGCAGTGGCTCCCAAACAGTAATTGATAGATCTGATCAATTCGCGAGAGACTTGCTAGTACTGGGAAAAAACTATTAATGTGAATGATGTTCACCTAATAGTCAAAGGTAAAATTTTGTTGTACATACATTTATACTGATGTTAAAAGATTTGAATACATAATAAGTGTATTTACATATTTACAGGGTAGGCCGTGCCCACCTTGCCCACTATGACGAGCCGCCACTGCTCCGTGGTGTACCGCGGCGGAAACTATTTCATACATTCTGACACGTACCGCTACCGTTCTGCGCTGGTTTGGTGGAAGCTTAAATATGGCGCTGGGACACCAAATCGGTTTTGTCAAGACGGTGTATTCTGTTGTGTTCAAACCAGAGTTACGTGATGATGGCATATGGAAAATCGATTTTTCTAGGAATTCTGATGAGTTAATTTGAACAAAATTTGGCATGTAGATTTATTCTTGTAATTCCACCCGGTTTGATCCTGTTGTGGTAGGCAAAAAGGTACTGTTAGTTATATAGTGAATTTCATAGCTATCCCTGATTCTTGGTCATGAAACCACTTTATTGTTGTAAAAGCAATGCTCGTCAGGACTCAACAGGTTTTCGGGACCTTTGATGAGGGATAAAAGGATATTTTCACATGTACATGTCTTTCTCTATGTGTCTTAGGCGCAATGTGGAACTTAGGAAATATGGATGTTATTTGAATCACATATTGAGTACCCAGTGAGGCTTAATGGTTACATTAAAAATTAAGATTTAAGATTAGGATGAATGTGACAGAGATGAAGTAAAGGTTTAGACTCAATTTAGGGCTAAGGTTAAAGTCAAAATCAAGTTTAGGGTAACGGATAGGGTTAAAGTTATTGTTACATCGCAGTAAACGTTATTATTAGGGTTAAATGTAAGGATAGGGTGTGGGTTAAGGTTGAGTCTGAGTTTGAGGTTTAGGTATAGGCCAGTGTTATGGTCAAAGTTAGGGTTATCATTAAGTTTAATGTTATGTATAAAGATACCAAGGTTAGCGAGGTTACTAGGGCTACCAAGGCCATCGGGGTTACCAAGGATACTAAGGGTTTGCAAGATCACCAAATTAGTCAAGTGTACTATGGTTACTAAGATTACCAAGGCGAGCAAGGTTACCAAGGAGACCAAGGAGACGAAGGTTAGCAAGGGGTTTATCATTCTTATAATTATTGTTCTCAAACAAATTCGTGACAATAGGGCAATGAACATCGTCTTCATAATATATTTACGAATTTTGTAAATCGAAAACTGCAAAAAGATATGATATCTCACAAAAACAACTGTGTTGTAAAAGGTGTCCGCCAAAGAAAAAGTCATCAGCCGCAAAAAGGATTGATATAAATACATTCCCGCCAAAATACTCGCATCTCGTCTCAATGATGGTGGTAGAGCAAATTTTTTTCAACGCTATTTGGCGGGGAGCTTGAATAAGGTTAATAACAAAATAAAATCAATGTTAAGAAATTTATGAAAGAACTTTTATCGTATAGAAAAAAAAAGGAGTTCCATACGAAGGAAAGCTAAATAAGGTTCTAAAACGCATTTTTATTTTCTATAAGACTGGAAGCTTTAAAATTATCAACAAAAGAACATAGCAGCAAATAGTACCCTCGTTCAGCTCCCCGCCAATAAGCGTTGAAAAAAATTTGCTCCACCACCATCATTGACACAAGATGCGAGTATTTTGGCGGGAATGTATTTATATCAATCCTTTTTGCGGCTGATGACTTTTTCTTTGGCGGACACCTTTTACAACACAGTTGTTTTTGTGAGATATTATACTTTACCGCTCCGCCTATACTACAGTATTCGAGATGTACCAAATAAAAAAAAAAGATTTAGTAATTTCTCCTGGCTAAACAGTCTATTTTCTGTCTAACTTTAGCTGCAAAACGGCTAAATTGGCAACACTGCACCGATACAATCTGTGGAAGCTGGTATTCCCGTGTGCATTTTACATAACATTCTCCAGAAATCAATCAGATCCTATATGGACATTCGTGTGTCGTTTCTATCTTAACCTGAAATTTTAACGAATCACTGACAATTTATCAATTCAGGTGTACGAGCTACGCGTATCTAAATGGTAGATCATCGCAGACAGCAAGCACACTGTATACCCAAGTGATTTTTGATTTTGAAAAGCAGAGTTCAAGAAAAATCAAATTGAATGTCACAATATTGAATGTCCGCATCCCATGAGATCGTTATGGTTATTTCAATTTCATGGTGCGGTATTGTAGTAGATTTGGAGTGTTTGATAGATTGGTGGGAGTTCAGAATTATTTTTGGCAAAGGTATAAATGCATCGATTTTCAAATAAAAAACCCTCTCTCTCTGAAATGCGAAAGAAAAATAATTTTTTACACTTTATAATACTAAAGGGCTTTTCACATAATGAAAATTAGTCCTCTACTGAGCTATTCGAAATCGCATACATATATGCGATTAATAAAATTCTGTGTCCAGAACAAAACATTAGTGTCATCAAGCAGCTTGTACAAAATTTATTTCGGCATTCAGGGGTTGAATTCATTGTTGCAATTTCCATATAAGTTTTGGGTAATTGGGTAATTGCACATTAAATAGGTATTAGGGGCCAGTTTCTCATATGATGGTCTTATCGTATAGAGAAGACGCAGACAATTTTTAAGAAACTTTTACATTATATTGAATTGAATTTTGTTTATTTCGTCATATTTTGCTTGGTTATGCCATCATCTAAAATATAAAAAATCATTGCGCAATATCATAGAATGACTTAACCAAGCAAAATATGTGGAAATCTTCCTCAAAGCTCTATGATATTTCAGACATCGAACGGAATAGATCGTCAATGGTTCAGCTACACTCTTCAGTCTTCACAAAAGATAGCATTGAGTTTGTCTGTAACCTCACTCTTGGCATTGACGGGTGTCCTGAACGGGGTTGGTCTTTTTTATTTTATTACATTTTACCACCATTTAAACATGCAGACCACTCACAGACTCTGGTTTTATACTTAAGGTAGATTTAAGCATTACAATAGTTTCCCCGGCCAATTTACCTAACAGTAAAACCAATTTTCACAGCCGCGCGTTGCTTTTGAAAATCGAACAACACGAAATGGGAAAAGCAGAAAAACTAAAAAAAAATCACTGGCGAATCAATACAGTCACAGCGATACAACTTCGCACACTAACTGAGGAAACGTGTCCCTAACAGATACCTCGCTCTAGCCTCATTCCAGTCCTACAGGCCTACAGTGACATCAAGAAATGAAAAGGGTGTCATATCTCCTTTTAACCTCGGTGTAAGATAATGATGGAAGGCTACTTATACAAGGCGAATAACAGTTCGCTGTTGTGTTAGACTGTATATGACAGCAAGTGAAACTCTCTTCATAGAGTCCAATAAAACGCATGTACATATATACGAGCCAGGAGAAATGTGTGAAATTTAGTATAACCAGTGACAACTCTTTCTCACACAAAAACAAAATTTGTTCGGACTTTTTCTTTTTTTTTCTGTTTCTCGGTATGAAAAAAAATAACTGATCTATTGAAGGAGTTAGCTAAAACACTACCTCAGAGCCAAAGACGCTGCAGCTGCCAATAATTAAAAAAAAAAACTAAACTAAGGGCGGAATTCATAGTCCCCACTTAAGTAAAATAATAAGGATTCCCTTAAGGAATAAAGGGTTTCTCTGTATAAGTGACCCCCCCTTAAGGGAGCTTCGTTTTCATAGACATCACTTATTAGGGCGTTGCCTCATTAAATAAACGATTCACTTTTTTGGCATATCTATTGAAAGTGACAAATAAAGTAGAAAAAAAAACATCAAGTAGTTAAAAATTAAAGTTTTTTTAAAAATTTCAAAGTGTTTGAATAAGGATATGTCAACAAATATATGAGTTCATATAAGGTTATCAGATATGAACCTTAACGAATAAGGGAACCCTTTAGGAAACCCTTAAGCGTTTGCTTATTGAGTGGCTATGAATAGCGTCAGTCCCTTAAGGGTTCCCTTTAGTATAAGTGAGGACTATGAATTCCGCCCTTAGTTTATTAAATTTCATTAGTGTAAAATTCAGGGTGGCACACGGAAACCTGACGATTTTAAAAACGTCATTTAAAATCGAATTCAAGCTACAAATTTTCTTTATTAATCCCTAAAATACTTAGGACAGATGCGAAATTTAGGTGACAACCTTTACAAAAAATATATTGCTTCAAAATGTTGTCCGTTTTCATCACTAGACTTTTGGAGTCGTTTTCGGCAATTTTCGCTCACTTCACCCCGCATAGAAACTTCACTTCGCTCGATCTCTTCGTGAATAGATTCAGTTGTCTCAACGTATGCGTGGTTTATTTTCATCAAAGGAATTCATAGAAAATAAAGTCAAACCTGGTTATGTCGAGAAACCGATTGGGACGTCGAAAAATCTTGATAAGACCCTGTCGGGAAGAAATTTACTGAGGACTGGTATTGAGGCTGTAGCAGTGGGTATTGTGGTTTCATTTTGCTGAAACCACCATGTTTGAAGTTTTCACGGTCAATGCAATATGGATGGCGAAACTCTCACTGTAATTATTACGGTTTCATGCATTATATGCATAAACACGTTGTTCAATGATCCACTGGACCATCTTAACAAGCTTAAACACTTTTAACCAAGGAATGGAATGCTGACCGCGCTGCTATCCTTCCTGGATGATAGTCACGTCGACGGTGCTGAATGGAAATGCTGGTAGATCTGCTGAAAAGATTTTAGGGCAACTTCCACAAAAACGACAACCTAAAATCTAAATGTTAGTAATGAAAATGGGCACCATTTTTGAATGCTAGGAGCATGCAATTTTTTAAAAGGGTGTAATCTAAATTCCGAAACTGCCCTGAGTGTTTTAAAGGCAAAAGATGTGTAGCATGAAATTCTTATTTTTTACGACTTTTTAAAAATCTTCAGGTTTCCGTGTGCCACGCTGTATAATGTTTGAGAAACCAAAAGCAAGTCAAAAGAGGAAATTCAGCTTTCGTCATGCTTAATTAAAAAAAAAAAAATTAGCTCACTCTATTATATTCTGCAATTGAATTTGGTGGGAATATACAAAATATCAGTAGTTCGGAAGCCGGAGTTTTGAATTTCTTGGAATCACTTTACGTTCTTTAAATGCTTATAACACACAACACAAATAATTCGCGGCAAATATTGTAAGTTTGGAATCGTTCTTATCTTCAGATAGAAAGTTCTGAGATGCTATAGATATTTCCGGTCTTTAGGGGAAAAAAGTACGCTAAATGGCGTACATTTGCTTGGAGTTATTATTTTTTTAGAATTTGGGGCAACTGATATATTATTATATTATCATTTTTATTATTATCGCCAATGAGAACAATATAAAGTACCTACGCATTATGCATTTATGCCTCGGACTAGCTAATGCTACTCCTATTCCGATTTCTAAGTTCCAGGATAAAAAAAAACATTCAAGTTCAAGGTTAGAAAAACCGGTTTTTAAAAAAAAAGGATTTCGTTTTGATAAAATTCCTTTTATGTACCTAATAGCGAGTAACATTTATTGGGATTATTTCGAAAATAAGTTTTAAAATGTCACCTCACCGCAGTGTTGCCAATTTAGCCGAAAACTGGACTGTTTAGCCGGGAAAAATTACTAATTCCGGGCGGCCGGACTTTCAGGCGGAATTTATTTTATTCGGCCGTTTTTCTGGCTAACCAGTGAGAATCTTACCCAGAACAAAGATAATTTGATTGGAATGGTAGCGATTTGTATAGTGTATGTAATAAGACTAAGAGTTCTGAGTTAATTTCTGCCTAAAGCATAAGATGTGTTTACGGGTAGGGATAGTGCTCTAATGAAGACCGTGTAATGCTTGAAATAGAATGGATGCAGCAACAACAGCAGTGGCCCAATGCAATTTCAAATGATTGGCAGCGAAAGCTACAAATAGCTTTTGCTGCTATAAATAGCTTTTGCTGCCAATATGACGTCACTTATTTAAATTGTATTGGACTGCACTATCGTTGCTGCTGCTGTTGCTGCATCCATTCTATTTCCAGCATAATATTCATTCAAATGCTAACCCGAAGCTGCTAATCTGAATGTTAGCAGTTGATTTCATTTTTAATTCACTTTTCAAAATTTCCCCTCGATGTATGCAATTGTTTTTCCAATGACTAAATAAATAACAGACGCGACAATCCAGCATTGGGCTAAGGCCGCAGGATGTGTTAGTGACATCCTATTTCCAAGATCTTATCTGCTTTTTGTTGAGGTAATGAGATCAGCATCACACTCAGCAGTGTTATTTATCTCTCTCGTACTCGTTTAACATCTGAGTGAGATCATAGTCCGTCACAAGCTCGTGAGTTCGAAAAACACCATGATCCAGGGTGAGATTCGAACTCATGACCCTGTGCACCGAAGGTGCGCGCACTAGCGGTTAGACCAGCCAGACTAGTTAAAATGAAATTTGTTTCTTAAGCATAGCCTCCATGTACAATTATTTTGGTTTGAAAATCCATATTCAAACTGTCGTTCACCAAATTTTCAATTTGAAAAAATTATGATTCAGGCATGACAAATTTAATTAGAAAAAAGCGTTTAAAATTTTGAGTTTTTAAAGTCCAAGCAGGACGTTCGTATAACAAAAATGTAGAATGAATGTACATGAATGCTTCCCTCGATGATTTTTCGGCGAGTCTGATTCAGCAAACCTATGTTATTATTTTGAATATTTTTAGCCGTTATTTCGCTGTTTTTCTGGGTATACATTTTCTAGCCGAAGTTTTAGCCTTTTTTTGAAATATATAACCGGTTTTCCTGCTACAGTTGGCACCACTTCGCCCCTCACTTTGTTACATTTCTCGAACTTGTGCATACTGCACATGGAGCTGCCCAAAAGTAGCTACATAATACTTTAATTTAATCCACTTGATAAATGTAATGCATCGCTTCACCTGTATCTCAGACCGCCCGATAACACCTCTAAAAGGGTCCATAAGCACATAAATTAATGATTTCGGCATCGGATATATCGGACACACAACATGAGCTTGATGCATCTAAAGGCAAAACAAAGTGACACTTGAAAGATAACAAAGCAACCTCATTTGTATGACCCAAAACATATACCGGAGCGGTCTGGTAAAAGTGTTTTTTGTTGTCCTCAACCGCAGTCTATTTATAATCCAATACGGCACACCATTATACGAGTACCCACACACAGAGCCCGAAGCCCATCATAGAGCCCGAATATATTTGCCGTGAAAATTAAATAAATTGGTTGAATTCATGAGGTAACAATGGTTTGTTTACATCCATCAAGTTTCATGTCACTTTTCACATTCTCATGCCTATTTAGTGTTCATCATCGGTCTCATTATCAGCGCGTCTTCGTCACGTCATGTCGCGTCAATTTGTGTGTGACCGACTCTGACTGTATGACTTGTCTTGTCCCGGGTACTCGATCTTCAATGAGCCCAAATAGACGATAAATTGAGAGGCAATTTTTCAAGTATTGCGCATTTTTCACTGCATAATCTGTATATTGTCTGCGTGCAATGTATGTAGTGAATTATGTGTATACATTTTTGATGGTCTTCAAATAACAATCGCGCGAGCCCAAAACAGCCCCGCCAACATTTCAAGACTTTTATCTTTTACAAATTCATTGTTCCGAAACATCAATTTGATTGATGTCTTGGCAATTTGTAACCTATCCAACTTAAAAGCTCATCGAAATACCTTATTGATGGGTCATAGAGGGACCAAAAGACATTATATTGCCATTGGCGGAGTCTTTTGTACAAATGTTGTTGTATATGTATACGCGACCTTAATTATCCTGAAAAATCAATATATCAGAAGAAAAACCCTTCGACGACGACAACGACTATGCCTCACACATCATGCCGAGTGAAAAATGGAAAATTTCTGGATGGACAAGGGCATCCTTGATTTGTCGTCGGTCGTTGTTTCGAATACAGATTACGGGTCGCATCTAAAGTAGCCATTACATGAAATTTTGTGTTTTCAACAAAGTCGAACAACAACAGAATTGTATGCCGAGGAAAAATCACCAAAAAATATGCGTGTTGGACATTGGCCAAATGCCTGGCGTGCAGTGATTTGCAAAATGGATTTTCGATTTTTTCTTTATCAGTGGAATGTGTCGGCAAATTCCCTTTTTTTGTTATGCCTTTTGTCTTTGTTTTTTGTTTTTTTTTTTTCGTGGCAAAATGCACGAGACACAAATAAAAGGGAACAAAATCTAATTAAATTTTAGACACTTACCGACACCGGCTACGTGAATTTTCTTCATCCAAGGATAGATGATCCTTTCGCCGTCTGTCGTTTCGCCATTTTCACCGTCGCCATGCTCCGAATCGGAATCGCCATCATCATCCATATCGTTGCCGTGCGAACCCATTTCGTCCGGCGATCGATCCAGCATGAGTCGATCTTCTTCGAGCAGGTCATCCTGCAATGAATAACCGTGGATGAAAGTTTCGTACCAACCCATTATGATTATACTTACGTTTTCTGAGCAGGTATCGTCGCAACGCAATCTCATTCCTAGTTCTTGTAACTGTTGCCCCGCTGGCACAGCTTCTTCTATTCGCCTTTCTAATTTTAAACCTGTAAGGAAAGAAGCGGGTAGAAATTTATTTATTATTCTGCTATCGCTGTGCGTTACGCACTTTTAATTTTAAAACAAAAATATATAATTATACAAAATTGAGTCTTCTGTAGGAGTATATAGAAATTTTATTCAGACGCAGTTATACACGTGGAGTACGCATCACGGGTGGTTGAACTAAAAAGTTATCCATAACCACAGTGAAAAAGACTTCTTTCTTCATCAATATTTGAGACGCCCTTTCTATAATCATACATCAATAAGCTGGCGTTACAATATTGAGCAGATTGGAATCAAGTGCGTAGGGCATAAAAAAAAAGATTACGCGAAACGTTTTGATAGGCAACCGTTAATTTGAAACAAATATCTAAGCCACTTGAGTAAAATTAGAGAGATTAGATTCTGGTATATAGACGTACAAGTAATTATACATTATTACGAGGTGTGTTTACTTAGTAGGGTGTCCATGTCCAATCGAGTGGTTGTTATTAGGTCTACAGTTCGAATTATTCCATGCTTGTAATTAGCACAATAAAATCGGAGATCCCTCATGCTTTAATATTTTGTAAGTGTATCCAATAAGACAATAAGCACTGTACTTCAAAGTTCAAACTAGACTTTCTAAGGTCGTAGATATGAATTGAAGGTGTAATATTAATATAGACGGAAAGATTCATCTGTTCTTCATTGGAATGCGATTCGGATTGATCTATCGCTAATATATGGAATACTAAATCGTAACAGCTTAACGGGCTATTAGCGGCTATAGCGGGTTAAGAAACGTGCTTATGCCCTAGTGCAGACGTGTCAAACTCGCGGCCCGCGGGCCGCATGTAGCCCTCCTCGCGTCCATGTCGAAGCAGCACAATCTGTATCAACACAAAATGGTAAAATTGGTAAGATGAAGATATCCAGCCGTTGAACTGAAGTCTACAAAAATTACTAAAACTCGTCAGTGGCTTATGCAAGATTATTTTAATATTTTTTCTCCAAATACTGCGAGTACCAACAATTTGAGGCTGGTTATTTGATTTTATAAGACAGCTAATCTTTTTTTGTACAGGACAATACTACTCTTCATGAAACTGTCCTGTCCGGAAATGCGGAAAAAATGGCTGGCTTTACCGAACATGAATTGAGATTTACTTGGAAAAATCTCTTGGAATTTGTGACTAAATCACCTGGACGTGAAATTTCAACATAATAATTAGAGCCCAAGTGCCTGATTTTTAGACCTGTACTTATCCAGCTGTATATTGGTGCATGACTTTGTTTAAAACCATAAAAACAACTTTTTGTCACTTTTAGCTACCTCTCTGCTGAAATTATTTTTTCTTACTAGTTTGCCTTTCAATGTTATTTTGGGCGACTTGGATGACTGGTGCTAAATTTTTTTAATCATCTGTCCAAAATTTGGCGCAAGACATGTAATTAACAAAAAGTTATTACTTGAAGATCAATCATATTTCCACGTTTTCGCTTCCTGTCTTATTTTTTTACTGTTCTGTACATTTTCGAAAGGACTATCACGGATAATCTTGAAGCCACTAAAGTGATCCAGACTCTCTTCCATATTTTAAAAGTAATATTCTGTAATAAACTTTCGTAATACGATTGCATAAAAGTTTTAAGATTTTCCTCCTGCGGCCCACCTAAACCTGAGGAGAGTCTTTTTTGGCCCGCTCCAGGTTTTGAGTTTGACACCCCTGCCCTAGTGTGTCGCGGACTATAATACTATTTTTAAATAATTTTTTTTTTCGGTTTTTAAGAGCCGGGTGGTCGCCCAGGCCGCCAAATTGTTGGGGGTGGCAATTAGGCTTGCTCTTTGGCGCCGGAACAGGGGGCAGCGGGGGCAACTGCCCCGTCAATATTTTGGCTAAAGGGGCAATTAGTACTACATATATTGCACTATATTAAAAATTAAGAATAACTCATTTTAAATTTTTATACATAGGTACAATGTACATATTCAATTTATTATTCTAGTAGTTTTTTTTTCCATAATGGAATATCTGGTTTGCAGAAAGTTGCATACGTGCATCTAGTGCATGTACGAGTATACTACGAGTAGCATGATAATTCCATTTTCATTTCTTCTTCCTTAACAAGAGTACCTCGAATGAACAACAAGGCCAACGATAGCGAAACTATTGACCGTTGATCAACGAAAACGAGGAAATTTTTCATTCTCCTTGTCAGAAAACCGTGCCGATGGTAGAGAATCTCACAGTAAGATTGGGCTGCTAAGCTCGATTTCGATATTGTTGATCTTCGCTCACAGTTAACTCTTTTGAAGAGTATGCCGGGAGCTTCACCTACATGTTGCGCCCAAATTGCTGATGACTTTCGAAGGTTAGTCTCATACTGAAGACTATTCTATAGGTGGTTTCTGATCACTGTTGTTCTCTAATATTTTAAATAATTACTTTTTGGTATCGTTTCACAGGATATTAAAATGCTAGAGGCAGCGCCGGTTCTAAGTATTATGGCGCCCTGTGTCCTGTGTGTTGAAAGCCGTTTCTTCAATTTTAGCTATATCCGTAGTTACAGTCAAAGTGAGCCAACCCCTCAGTATGAGCTATTCTTTTAACATACATATTTCCTCAAATGAATTCTAGAGATATTCATTTTTAGATTGTCGTCGTTTAAGAAAAAGGGGACTTTCCACTTTCCTGAGCCTTTCTAGTCTAGAAATGAGTATTTCCCAAAAGTATTAATAGCGTAGTCAATTGGTGATTTCAGATTGCAAAGTGTCGTGGAGAATTTTTTTGTTGTTTCTAATGTTTTATTGGAGTACTGAGCTTGAATCCGGAGCTTGCCACCAAAATTTCGTTGCAAATCAGGATTGAAACCGCGAAAAACTCCAAAAATTTTCGTTTGTTTTTTGGGCTTAAAGCTTCGAAAGAGTACATACATTTCTCCGATAACCTGTCCTTGAACATGTTAGAAAAAACATTTTGCAATCTACTAGGTTTATCACGTGCTAACTAGACTATCAGCGCAATATATCTAATGAAGAGCTTATACTGAGGGGTGGCTCACTTTCACTGGCGCTTGGCTTGTGGCAAGTACTAGCACCCTCAGCTTTGTAAAGAAATTTGCGATTAAATATTCTCTAAATAAGGTTTCAAAACCCAAACTTTCCATTTGAAAACATAAGAATCAAAATTTGCACATTTTGTAGTTTCGCATTTTTGTATTTTCAAATCCGATTTTTCAACAATTTTTATGTTTTTAAACCGAAACTTTCGAAATTTTGGGTTTGAGACCCAATGTAGAGGTTATTATAATGGAAGTCCCAACTATCAAAATTTAAAAATTAAAATCGCCCAAAAATTCAACAAAAAATTCAAATTTTTACCTCATTTTTTTCAAATCGAGATTTCCGAAATTTTTGAAAATGTTAATTTAAAATATAAAAGCGCAAAGTTTTCAAAACTTCCAATTAAAGAATATTCAAAATTACAAAATTTTGATTAATTAAGATTAATCCAAAATTGAAATTGTTTGTTTGTCTCACTTAATGAGGCGCACTGTTCAAATGCACATTCTGCACATATTGTAGAGCCGGTCCTGGCTAGAGGTCCGGTATATGGTAACCACTTAATTTAATATTAATTTGAGAAAAAAAATCTTGACTAACATCTCTTAGATGGTAAGGACTGGTCCTTATCTTACATTACATTGGAGATTATTCCAGTAATGCAGTATTTCGTCGGAAGAATATTAAGTTGTAGCCAGTGGCACAATCATTTTTTCTTGTTATCAGTTTTAAATCACTCTTTTCCAGCACTGCAATCGGTGAGTTTATAAAACAGAAATATATCGGGAACCGAAACACATGGAAATTTCTTTTGATAAACAAAAATTTACCTACAGTTTATTTTCGAAGCATGAAATATTCCACAACTTCAATTTAAAATAACAGTTTTTATTCGATATGTCCCACGCATGCTTCAGCCATAAACTATTTAAGGTTCGGTAAAAAAATATTGGCCCATTCTCTCGTAGATCTTATAGAATGGTTAATCTTATCGGCTAGAGAAGACACACACAATATTCAAAAAGCTTCTCCATTATATTGAATTGATTTTTTGTTAATTTTGCATAGTTATGTTATCTTTTGCTTATTTACGCTGTTGGATGAAAGTGCGCAATGATTTTCTCAATCTAAGATGATGGCTTAACCAAGCCAAATATGGCGTAGCTATGCAAAATAAACAAAAATTCCATTCAATAAAATGGAAAAGCTTTCTGAAAACGGTTTGTGTCTTCTCTACGCGATAAGACTAATCAGCTGACAGGTACTGAATAAGAGCTATCAGAAACCCGGCCATTATGAAGGCAAGCAGATTCATTTTTGCAAAGCTTTTATTTTGCAGAGCTTTTTTTTTCAAAAGTTACCTCAAAACTTCACGTTTACATTCTTCTTTTATGCGCAAAGATGAAAATTCTGGCAAGGTTTCGATGCTCCGAGAACAGGAACTCATAATTATTATAAAATCTGCACCGAAATTTTCTTCATATTTTAATTTAATTTTTCCTTTCCTAATTCCTAGGTCAGTGAGGGCTTAAGTTCCCTTAGCCCCTCCCCACTGGTTGTAGCACAACAACAAAATGATCTAATACAACTTAAACCGGAGGTATAAATCTAGGTACATTTAAAAAATCAGTATCGAGCTCCTATAGTAAAAGAATTGTTAAAAGTAGTAGGTATTGTATAAAATCTGTAAATCTCATTTTTGTTGGTATCTGACAGAAACTGCACAGCGCTCTAAGGATGGGCAAGCCGGGCGGTCGCTCAGGATGCCAAATTTTGGGGGCGGCTTTTTGGCCACCACTCGAATAAAAAAAAGTTACAAAAAGCCGAAAGGAGAAATTCAATATCAACATCGATTTAGTGGAAAGGAAAGCATCGAAACTATACAGATGAAATAAATAGGGCGAACTAAAATGTCGGGAGGCAGGAAACAAATTGACACCCACAAAAAGCCAGACGCGCACAGAGGGTGGGCAAAAGGGGCAATTTGCCCCGGGCCCCGTGTTGGAGAGGGCCCCGCAGGGACAGTGGTCTCGTAGTCCGCATACGTCTACAAAATTATTACACGAATTGATGTCAGATAAATTTTATTTATCTTGTTTTGCGTTCTTCAAGGCATTTCTAAGACCCTATAGGATTTCCCTTAACCTACTTTTTTCAATTAAAATTGCTAAATCTAAAATTGGCACTGATCTTGATATATTTTAGGTGTTGAGATCAACAGCACACTTTGCCGGATTTTTTTGTATTAATCGGTATTCTCTTAAAATCTGAGTGTCCTCGAATTTTATGTGTTTTATAGAGAAAGTGTTAACCAAGAAACTGGAAGGAATGGAAGCCCTTTAAATGACTATTTCTTATTTAGTTTCCATAAATTTATATTTATTCCAGTCTCTCTCTGATTGTTGTTTACTCATTCTAGTCTTATCTGTAACTATGCTCTCGAACTAGCAAAATTTCTCAACGTTTTCTACTGGTTTGGTTTTAGACTTTTGTTCTCCTATGGATCAGTGCACACTCGGTCTTAGTAACTTTTATAAAGAGACAAGAATTTCGATTTTCGCAATGCCATCAGCAGTGACGGAACAACTTCACTCTGGGCCCTTCCGCCAACTTCTTGAGTGGGCCCCCTACACTGAGAAAAAAAGTAGAGTGAAATCAATCGAAAACACTCTTGAAGGTCGATCCACTCTTTTCAGTCATCAGTCACAGGCATTTTCCATACAAGTTAATTGATTGATTGACAATCTGTCAATTTGTATAAGAAATTACTGTGACTGCGACTGATGACTAAAAAATCTGGATCGATCTTAAACCAAGTATTTTGAAACATGATTTTGACGTTACAGTTTTTCTACTAAAATTAAGAACATCGTACTTAAAATAACTTTGCTAAGAGCTACTTAGGCTCTTTGCATTCTTACATTGAGAATAGCGTTCTTGTTGTAACGTGTATTAAATTGATGATTTCATCAATTGATTTTTTTTTAATAAAAATGCTCACACAGCGCACCATTGACCTCTATAGGTGTTAGTGATTTTTAAGCATAGAAAATTACCTGCGCCTACAATGAGATTCGATCCCGCGAACCTATGATTCGAAGACGAGCGCCCTATCTATCTACTCTAATGCCGCTCTCTCAGCATCCTTGCATCCTGTAGTAGGAACAACATTTATAGAGTTTCCAAGGACAAATTTTCTTTTTCTCAAAGGGGCCACTTTTATTTATATGCCCCGGGCCCCGTAAATCCTTTGTGCGCGCCTGCAAAAAGCATTTTATATTTTTTCAGAGACGGCGAAATAAGGTTTTTATTTTAGATAATAATTTGTTCACAGTGACCGAAAACATATAATTTGGCGAAATTTTCATGTTTTCGAATGAAAATAGACCCAAAACATTTTAATTTCCATACAAAATGAAACATTGAAAATACGGTATTTTGCGTGTTTTCTATGAAACCTTGATTTTTTTTTAAATGAAAACATGTAAGCACCCAGGACTCAAACCTAAACATTATTCAGCACATTTCGGCTCACGCCGATATTTTAACTGACATCCGACCAAATTGTTCAGTTTCGTGCATTGGCCAATGTTCTTAATTTCTCCATGAGAAGAGAATGGACGGTCATTTTGAAGTGACGAAATATGTTGCCAATGCCATACCACATTTTTATACTTAGAACGATTTATAGGAAAAATAATATTGTCAGTTGTCAAATGAAATTACAAATAGTGCACTATGAACACTTTTCGGTGATTTCTGAAAACGTACGCCGAAATCAATCCGTTTTCGCCTACTCTGAACATAATATTAGGAAGTAATTGTTTAATTAATTTATTAAAATTCGCGATAAAAATTCTTTTTTGTCAATTGTTTAGTTAATTTGCTGTTGATTGCTGCATATTGAATCCTAAAAGTTGCCTTGATTTTACTTTCAAAAAGCGAATTGTTTGCGAAGTAATGTGGTAATTAGGTTCTTATTAAAAAAAAAATAAAGCCATTGACGGGCTATGCCCCAATTTTGCAATTTAAAATTGTATTCCTCTTCTCTCTACTAGATACAGAATTAAGGTTGTAATTGAGTCTGCTTGCATGATCCCTAATTCTTGCTGAAGTGAAGGTATGCGACATGTCCCAATTAGATTTTCGAAAAAAAAATTTTGATTTGGGTCACTCCCTATATATTTACGCCCAAAGAAATTCATATGAAATGAGAAATAAGGAATCGCATAAACACTCACAAAACTCCTGTGATGAATTTGATAACCATACACCGTTAATTTCACATTTTTTTTTTTGAGTAGTTTCCGATAACTTTCAACCACTTTTCGCGTAAATTCTTCAATTCGCCCGATTTTTTCGCGAATTCCTTCAGTTGGTAGCATTTGCATTGATTCTTTCAGCATGGAGAGGACAAATTTCGATGGAGATAGTTTGAGTCTTAGCAAGGTGAGGCATTTTACCCTGCCAGAACCGCAGAGTTCTCCCTAATTTTTTCTTCTAATATGTTAAGATGCGGGGTTTAGCTAGGTTTTCCCAACTTATAGCTATAGCTCTGAATTTATTCTTTAAGAATTCTCCGCATTCATAAAAACAAGCCACAAACGTTGAAATCATTCGGGAATTCGTCCGCGGAGAGATCTAAATAGATACTTGAAGTTTATCTGCTGCGCAGTGTTTAAAGAAGTTATCGAAAACTACCACAACAATTTCCAGAGTAAAATTTTCGAAAATGTGTTTGGTGTTTTAGTCGAAACAATATTTTCAGATTAATTTTCGATGTCTTCGACGTTTACGAAACCGACGTGTAGATTTTAAAGCCGTCAGGTTCCCGCATGCCATCTCTATACTTTTTGAAGATGACGAAAAAAAAATTGAAACAAATTCTTCTGCTGAACTGTGCTGAATATCTCTTAAGAATCTGAATAATAGCGGGAGAGGTTTCTACTATATACTATTTGGGCCTTCCGTAGCTCAGTAGGATTATATTCTCTGAATGACTGAAGCGTTGGTTCGAGTCCCACAGTGACCAGGAATTTTTGTGTTGTTTATATAAATAATTTAAAATGGATGACCAAGAGCGTCACGAATTATAATGTATATTTGTATGTATACATATATACACAAAATTTGCTTAATTATTCCTATTATTTCTAACATCTAACACAAAACCATAAAAAACGTGATCTGAACCAAATGGGATGTACATATATAGTGCATGAACTGTTTATAATGAACTTTCTCATATAAACTCTCAATTTCCAGAATTACATCGATGGGAATATCAATCTGAAAATCACTTTAAACTGCAAGCTATTATCTTGCGAAACTCGCAGTTCTAGTCTATAGCCAGACTGCCAGACAATCGTGTGAGAGCCATTCGCGAATCGCGCATTAACAATAAATATACAATCAGCGAGCTAACATCGGTATCTTTAGGAAGAATTACAACCATGAAGGTCATGCAATTTAAGCTTAACGACTTTTTGCGGAATCGCTGAATATTTGGCAATTGCTGCGAGTCTATGGCGAATAAACTCAAATGAAACAGAAAGCAAATCAGAATTTCCTGAATTTTGTTTCATGTTATGTTATCCACTTGACAGTCCAGAAACATAGATACTAAGTTTCTTTGTGTATATAGTTAATATCGTATGTGGGCAAGAGATGTACATGTACCCATGGATGGAGCACAGATAGTTCACATCCATTCTTGTATCTATAGGATTGTAGGCGCGCTTACATCCGACATCCGTGGCTTCAAAAACGATATGCCATCATTCTATTTTTGAGCCAAAGTTAGATACAAAAAAAAAGATCAGGAAGAAAATATAAAAATAAAACAGAAAAAGAGGCAAACGTTTCATTGAAATTGAGCTGATCAATCGTCACCGATATCGTAAGTTGCCTGTCATTGTCATCGAACGAATGGTTGGCATCGACATTATCGGAACTGTTAGCGTAATGCCGCTTCAAGATAGGTACAATAGGTATGGATATTGAATTTTGTGCTTGCTCATATAGACAAGACCTCCAATAGAGCACATAATCGGATATTTCTGTGTTTTGTTCATGTTGTCTGCAGTTTTAGGTATTTTATTTGAATGTATGTCTTCACTTTTATACTTATTTTTTTTTTTAACTTGAGCGTAGGTGTAGAAAATATATGACGAATTGAGAATGTTAATCGTATATTTATTGACCTTTGATGAGAAAGATACAAATTACGTTTTAGTCGAGTCAATTTGAATATTTCCATCGGAAAAAAATGCAGCCTGGCTGCATTTTAGTATTGGTGTATGTTAGAGTAGGTATAGTAAATACCCAAAATCGCAAACACCAGAGGGATACCTGTGCGAACTGATAGGTCCCCAACTAACCTTTCTAGTCTTTATATATATATAGTCCTTTATATTTCCTTTCTTTTTTAGTTTTTATTTATTAATTCAAAAACTGTTGATTCTACAAAAAAATACATTTTAGTTCAAATTAAACTAGGTATATCAAATTTCCTCTGTTTTTTTCTACAGGCCAAACGGATCCCGAGATAGGTACGTCCTATCGAAAATTGCATATTTTAGCCAAATCCAACCAATTTCACAACTTTTCATACGCAAACATTTACCCCAGATCCTATGTAGTTTTCTCCTTTCAAGGCATTCAAATTACCAGGAATAGAGCTAGAATAAAATGGCATAAGAAAGATATTGCGTTTTACAATTATGCACCAACTTTGTAAATAATCGTCCAAGCATCTAACCTTAGCAGAAGTTGCAAGAAAATTGATAAGAAAAAAAATCGTTTTAGGGCGAAATAACAAAAAAATTAACTTGACGGTTTGTAGAAACTAAATCGCTTATTTGATTTTATACCCTTCGCTTATAGAGTGAAAGAGTATATTAACTTTGTCATTAAGTGTGTAACACATTGAAGGAAGCATATCCGACCATATAAAAAGTATGGATAGGTATAATGATCACCATGACTTGAGGAGTCGATTTCGCGATGTCCGTCTGTCTGTCTGTCCGTCTGTTGCGACGCGTTTTACTCGGCCAATTTAAGAGTTACGAAGCTGAAATTTTGCACAAATGTTTCTTCTTGCTGCAGGCAGTTTGTATGTTTGAATTGGGCAAATCGGACAATGGGGTTATGGGGATATCATACAAACCTAACCCCCGAAATTAGGTTCTTCTAAGGAAAACTTTTTTATTTGTGTACCAATATTAACTACATTTCACACAAATGTATTTCTATTGATGACACAAAACATATGTAAAAATGGATCAAATCGGACCATGGGGTCATGGGGCTGCCATACAAAACCAACCCCCCATTTTGGTTTTTCTAAGAAACATTTTTTACACCAATTTCACAAAACCGTAGTACTTCATTTTACTTTTAAGCATGGGCGTAGCCAGGGAGGGGCGGTCGCCCCCCCCCCTGGTCGGTGAAGATGGTAAAAAATTCTTACCGATGTAGTAAAAAAATCGCTGCACTATACAACATTTTCAGTTCAGTTCAGTTGCCTTTTCCACCACTCCAAGTGCTGCCGGAGAAGCCATGATCGGGACAGTTTGCAGTGAGGAGGCACATACAAATAGATGACAGCGAGTGGCCTCTCGTAACTGACGGAGGCTGCGTTCCAGCACGCACATTTCACTTGTAAGTGTGCTACTGTGGCTGCGTGGATCCCATATTTCCTGTTTCATTTCATGGCTTCTGAGCTGGAGTAAACAATTTCGGGAAGGTAGTGGAATTCAACTTATTTTGATCTGAAAGGGGACAAATAGTATGCGTTTTTAGGGACCTGGTAAAGAACGGACATCATATTTCAGTGCCTTTCAAGTTATATAATCAAAATTTATTTTCTAGCTGAATCGTGCCAGCAATAAAATGTAGCCACTGATACTACTTTGAGAAATTTAGAAGGAATCTTAATTAAACCGTTATAGTATAGTTACTAGGTGATTTCAGATTGCAAGGTGTGGTGGAGAAATTTTTCTTTTGCTTCCTATGTTTTTTTGGGGTGCTGAGCTCGAATCTGGAGATTCTCACCAAAATTTCGTTGCGGATAAGGGTCAAAACTGCGAAAAAATCCAAAATTTTCTCCGAAAGTGAACATTTCTCCGAAAAATTGTCCATGAAAATATTAGAGAAAACATAATTGCGGTTCCAACGCGCCATTAATTATTAAAATGTGAAGCGGTATAGCTACAATTGATAGTCATTTTTTGGCGTTTTTTGCAATTTTGGCCCTGTTTTGCAACGAAATTTTGGTGGAAAGTTTCGGATTCAGGTTCTTCACCCCAAACCACATAACGTACAAGAAAAATGCAACTTTTGCAACCAAATATTAAAAACCGTTCCAACTTAAAAATGTTATTCATAATTATGGAACTATGTTAAAAATGGCAAATTTAAATTATCAATTGTAGTAATACCGCTCAACGGATTTGTAATATTTATGTCTCTTTGGAAGCGCTATTTTGTGCTGACTAAAATATTCATGGAGAGTTTTTCGCAGAAATAATTAGTTTCGGAGTTAGGGGCCAAATAACGGAAAAACAGCAAAAATTTTAGGGTTTTTCGCGATTTTGACTCCACAACATTTTGCAATCTGATGTACTAGGTTTAGCACGTAGTAACTACACTATTATCCATATTTTAAGCAATAAAGGATTTATAAATATGCTGACGATGCTACTTTGATAAGATGAAAGTGACAGACGAAACAAACTGATTTCGCAAGTGGAATATGCAGTCCGAGATACAAGAATTGCACTGAAAATAGACTAACTACGCTTTAAAAGGCAAAAGAAAACAATTCTCATCACCTTTTTTAAATTTGGCTCTAAAATTAGCAAAAAAAAGAAATGACATGCGCGACAGTCCAGCAGTAAGCTTCGACCGCAGATGTATGAGTGACATCCAATTTCCAAGATCTAAACTGCTGTTTTGTTGAGGTGTTGCACGCCCAGCAATATTATTTATCCCCATAAATGGATACTTGTTTACAATCTGAGCGACATCATAGTCCGTTACTTAAGTCGTGAGTTCTAAAAACACCATAAAATGAATTCGTTCACGGTGAGTCTATGGAATCCATGACCCTGTGCACCAATCCAACCACAAGCCTCTAAAATTTGCTAACAATATTTCTGCAACCGAAAC
Source organism: Microchrysa polita (assembly GCA_949715475.1). Lineage (NCBI taxonomy): Eukaryota > Metazoa > Arthropoda > Insecta > Diptera > Stratiomyidae > Microchrysa > Microchrysa polita. Next base: position 11,121,546 of record OX454421.1, on the reverse strand, counting down.
TCCTAAGAAAATCATGATGTTGAAAAATTTTTGGGCTTGCCCCCCCCCCCCCCCCTGACCGAAATCCTGGCTACGCCCATGCTTTTAAGGGAAGTTTGTTGGCTTTGAAAAAACATTTTTTTTAGTTTTCTAATTAGATAAAGATATTCAGGTTTTATAGTCGAAGGAAAATGCAATTTTCTTAGAAATCTTTAAATGCATGGGATTTGGTAGGTAAAGAATTAAGAATATGGGGTATGTGTCTCGTACACCAAATAACATTAGAAATAATTTTGAAGTTCGTTTAAAGGGGACTCAGACTATCGATAAGATTTACTAAATCCTATAGATTTAGTTAACAGTTGTACTGCCATTTGAATAATGCAAGTACATTCTACGATGCATTTTGAGTTTAATGACATACGATTTAATCTACTAGGCGGGTTTCGACTCGGATAATTTAGTGGTTTTAGGAAATCCTGTCAGTAGTGTAAATCTCCTCTTATGCAAAAACTATAGACTACTAGATCACGCGGATAGCTGTACGAAAATTTTTCGTTCTGCGCATCTACGTCACAATATACCTATAGTATATGGGTAGTATACGAGAATTGTTAAGTTCACGAACAAATTTGTAAAAAAAAATGTAATTGCTGCTTAGACGGCTGCAAATTTGGTATATTCTGGAGGTGAGGTGTTGTTAAGTTAAATGCCGAAGGGAAACCCCGGAAAAATGATTGTTCAGCCGTAATACAAATGATTTTGTCGCATGGAATTTTTTCGATTTTGTAGAAAAAAAAAACAAATTCATCTACAAATTAAACAAAAAGAGCCCGCGCAAGAAACATTCCTTTATCCTTTGTTATACAGGGTGTCGAGAAAGTATTGGATAAACACAGTAGAAATTTTTCCTCATGTTTTCTGGTAACATTATGCAAATATTGCCAAAAAAAATCCTTAGTTTTGTTAAGATATGATCCTAAGGCTGTGCGCCGATTTTTAAAATAATCTTACAAGCACCTACCTCACTGTGGTGTGCGTTCCGTACACCTTTTATTGGAAACAACATGGGAAATGAATTTCTTATGCGTTTTATCGGCTGTTTGCAGACATTTTAAAGAAAAAACATTCTTATATGTATCTGTCGAGCTCTGTGGCCGTGATCGTTCGGTCGCCACTCTGTGAAATAGACACTCATAGAGAAACGAGTTTCCAAACTCGGCACGACTCGTCGCAAGTTTATTATTCAGAAGAAGATGATAAGAAATATTCTTATCGTAAAATAATAACAATGCGACTAGGAAGTGGTATGGCTGACAACCGTATCACACTCCGAATTCAGTTGTCTTTGTAACGTTGATGACTACACACGGTAGTCATCAACGCACCATGCTCCACTAGGAGTTACGGTAATCGAGAGAGAGAGAGAGATATGTATCTGTTATGCAGGGTGTCCGGAAACTTCCGCATAAACGCACCGGATTGTAATTCCTCATGTAATTTACAGCAAAAAAGTTGTGAGGAATATACACCCAATTCTTAACCCTTTAGCTGCTTTTACACATTTCTTTGTTATTGCTTTTGAATCATTTAACGGGGACAGAGTGCTTAATGCAAAAAGAAAACCTATTGGTCACCCCTCTCAAATGAATTGCTATTTTAAATTTATAATCTAAAACAATCGATTATGACGTAATTTTATGCAGTTTTCATATCTTTTTGTAGGTGCTTTCTTCTATTTCTTATTTAGTTTCCTGATTTAAAAAAAACATTGTCGCTCGAAAGAATTTTAACCAATTTTAACAATTTTTTAACCTTAATATTTCAATGAATATGGGGTAGATTGTTCAATATCCTTTTATAGTAGTACAGTACAATTGGCTCAAAAAAGACCCAAACCCAAACATTCAAAACAAAAAGAAATTTTTGATGCCAAATTGTTCAATACACTGCCAAGTATACACAGTAAAAAGTTACACTAAATTGCGTCATGGGTTAAGGGGGTAGCAAAGGGGGAAAAATTCAGGTTTTTTTACAAATATCTGGAAAACTGTGAGTCTGACCGCAAAACGTCTTGAGCACGAAATTAAGTACATAAAATTAAAGCACTATGAGTGTATACCCTACCCTATGCCTCACGGGATACGCAATTTTTAAGCATGCTTCACAATAAAGTAAAAGAACTCGGTTTAAAACTTCAAACTTAAAGTTTTTTCATAAATTTTGTTTTTCTTCTCTGATTCGATTATTGCAACAACTCAGTTATTGCAACTGCCCCAGTTTCTATTAGTTGCAATAATCGAAGTCGTACTGTACTTTGTCATACCTCCGGTGGCTCCTTTGAGGTGTTACATAAAATGGCCGTAACAAAAACAATATACCCTATACCATCTTATGGGTATAAATATATTTATCCTTTAGAACGTCATTATAACAGCTAATTGTAGTCTTCTTCACGTATGTTTAAAAGTTTGTACGAAAGTGTACTCTACAAGTGTCAAAAAAATTGACTGGAAGCTTAATGGTACCAGTTCTAAGGCTATTTCCAAATATTTATATTGAGTAACGTGTACTAGCAACCTTTAAACCCCATTTTTCGTGCTTGTAAGACACGCTCTGGTACAAAATTTTGGATATACATTCACATAACTGCAATTAACTGTTATAAGCACGTTTTAAGAGATAAATCGATTTTTTCTAATTTCGATAGAATTTAGAAGTGAAAAAATGTAAAATTTGTTCGATTTTTGGTTCACTTTGAATGGGGGGGTACCCTTCATTTTTATCGGATTGTAATAATTTTTTGGTGTTGAGCATAATTGGGCTTGGACTAGGCACCACACCAAATTTGATCTGCCTAGCTCAATTTAAAAAGAAGCTACAGGCATGCCTTTTTGAAAAATGGTAGGAGGAGTGAGGGGGGTGTCAATGGTCGGAGCCATTCAACTTTTGGTTCAAATCATATGCATTTTGTTACCAATATGTGGACAAAATTGTATGACTCTAGGTCTATTCTATCAAGAGTTACAGTGCGAAATGTAACACTCAAATGTAAATTCACTATTATACTTTTGGGTCTAGCGTATAATTTTCCAAGGAAATGTATAGAGTATTCTATATCATTACAAAGGTAATTTTATGTATTTCATTTCGTACTCAAGATATTTTGCGGCCAGACACACAGTTTTCGAGATATTTACAAAAAACTGAATTTTCACCCATTTGCGAATGAATCTGAATTTTGTATCTTTGGTCTAGTGTGACGTCACAGCACGATAGCCGACTGTCAAATTCGTATCGGATGAAATAACATTCCTGCGCAATGCATGATCTAATAGTCTATAGTTTTTGCCTCTTATGCGATAATTTGCAATCAATTTCCGAAGAATATTTTTTGTATTACTTAAAAGGCGATAGGTACGCCTTTGAAGACCGTGTATCTCGAAACCTTGTTAACTCTATAGAACTGACATTGGACTTAACTTTTTGGAAATTGTATGTTCTTGATAAAACCATTTCAAAAACCACTTTAGTCAAAATTTTTCAAAAGTGAGTTTTTACCATGAAAATACTTTGCTTTAGAACCTACACCTTTTGGAACAGAAACCAAATGAGAATTGCTGTCCGGAAGCTGAATATTGCTAATTAAGTTTACGCTACCCATATATGTACGTTTGGTGAAATTATTAGTGTTTGGTTTGGATTAATATTTGATTAAAACTTAACATTCAATTGCCAAATTAATCTCTATTTATACTATTTCTAAGACAAATTCATTTTTTCGTCAACACAAACGATTTTGTAAATAATATTAACGCTTATTTTCAAATCGTTAATTTGACTTGTTAAAACATTAATTTTATTTGCTAAATCGTTGATTTGACTTTTTAAATTTTAAATCGTTAATTTCATTTGATGCATAGTTGATTTGTGTCGAGAAAAGATGAATTTGTCTTGAAAGTTGTATAAATCAAAATGAATGGGTTTGACACATGATACTTCTTTTTGTTAGAACATTATATTCTATAAGAACATATGCGATACTCCATCGGCGAGTGTTCCATTTAAGTCGAGAAGCCATGAAATAATGAAACACAAAAAATATGGGATCCCCAGAAAGTGTCTCACTACACTAAGGGGATGATTTAACCCTATGGTCCTTCTGGAATGATTTAGAACAATATTACAATTTGGATTATGTATTTGCAATTAGTTTATCATTTCCAACATGATGGGGAGAAATGCTTAAAGAAAAGGCATCCCCCTGCCCTAGCTATATCATTCACCCGATCTGATAATTTTAAGTTTATGCTCGAGTTTAGTTTATGTTAGAAGCATTGTAAACTTTGTGATCGTGAAACAAGGCAGACGTTACCGTTATCATCGTAATAATAGAGTTTATTTTGGTATGTAGGTATTCACTTTGTTTTTAAATTTAAATGAATATTTACTTATTTCTGAAATATATTTTCCATGAAAGTTACTAGAAATGTTAACCGTAAATGTTCATATCCTTCCAGAAGGATTGCTGGATTGACAGATATCAATTTGTGTTTTATTAAATGCCTTAGGCCTCCATTACACAGTCATATTTATATTATAATATGTATGTCATATGCCTAAGCCTACTCGATTCATTCAGTATAAATTTTTAGACGTGCAGGAAGCGAAATCAAGTAGGCTTAGGGATATGATAATATCTATTATAATATATATTACCAATATATGACTATGTAATAGCGGCCTTACTTTGTTTGAATTATTGGATTTGAGACGATCTAGTTAGTGCACTATATGAATTATTTAATAGACTATTCTAATGTGAATAAGGGCACTGAGCCCACTTTTGTAACAACACGTCGAAGAGAGGTCATTGATATAACTTTAGCCACCTTCAACGTATCTCCTAACGTCCGCCATTGGCGTGTCTTAGCCGAACCATCGCTATCGGATCACAGATACATAAGTGTGGAAATTGACAAAGTCGATAAGCCAACTGAATTGTATCGAAATCCGAGAAAAACAGACTGGGACCTCTACAGAGAGCGCCTGGCTACCAATCTGAATGAAACTCCCAGACATATTAAAACTACACTTTGTATGGAGGCTGCAGCGGATCAACTGCAAGCCGCAATAAAAAACTCCTTCGAAGAGAGTTGTAGGTTAACGAGACGACATACCAATGCGAAATGCAAATGGTGTAACTCAAACCTGAATATCCTGCGTAGGAAGACACGTAAGCTTTTCAACGTAGCGAAAAGAACTGGGGAATGGGACACATACCGCTGCACCCTAACCCAGTATAGCAAAGAAATTAGGAAAGCCAAGAGGGAATCCTGGAGGAAGTTCTGCGAAGAAATAGAAAATCTGCATGAAGGAGCGAAACTCCAGAAGATTCTAGCCAAGGATCCAACAAACCCCATCGGGACACTTAAAAACTCCGATTGGAACCTAACAAAAACAGGTAAGGAGACCCTGGAAGTCCTTCTAGGGTCTCACTTTTCTGAATCAACCATAACAACGGTACGCACAGACCAGTTGGATGACAACTCCCTTTTTCTCAGGGCTAACAAAAACGACTGGCGGCTTGCGAACCAAATAGTTACTTATGATAGGGAATGGATTGGTATTGCCATGTTCAAAGGCGTCCGCCTGAGAACCCCGCAAAGAGAGCGATATCAATGGGAGTTCCACTTGATGGACCCAACGCCAGAGGCAGACCGAAGAACAACTGGATGTGTCAAATGAAAAAGCAACAACAACGCATTGGTCTCGGCAATGACACGATCCAAGATAGAGCTGCCTATAGAAATATGCTGAGAAATTATCGCCAAAACGGGCGATGTGCCTACACCGCAGGTCGAGCAACGCGGAACCATGGAGCGGTATAAAGAACGAGGCAAGGAAGAAGAAGAAGGTAGGGAATGGACGATCAACTCTTTCGAACCCTACAAATCACCAGGACCAGACGGTGTCTATCCAGCCCTGCTTCAGCAGGGTCTTACGACCCTGGCTCCGCTTTTACTAAAACTATTTACAGCCAGCATAGCCTTAGAATACATCCCAATCACTTGGAAGTAGGTAAACGTAGCATTTCTGGCGAAGCCGGGGCGTGATCAAACCCTAGCGAAATCGTATAGACCAATAAGTCTAACCTCCTTCCTACTTAAGTCATTGGAAAAGCTGAGCGAAAATACAAGATAATAAGTAGGTAGACGAAATTTTTCGACGCTGAATTATTTTGATTGTAAATATTGAAAATTTAGGTTCGCATTTTAATCCATAACATTAGAACAACGGCCGATAAAAGTCAATTACGGCTAAAATTCCAGATTTTATTTTATTTAAATTTAACAATCCGGTTTCCGGATAAATTTGGCCGGAAACGGCTAAATTCGCCACTTGTCAAGCAGTCGGTGGCTTATGCACGCTTAAGTTATGCATTTTAGAAATCTTCCTCTATATGTACAACAAATAATTGGCCGACGATTATTTGAGTTAATTTTGCTTAAGACAGCCTTTTTATGGAAGAAAATATTAAGCCCTTCCTTGAAATTGTTTTGTCTTGAATTTCGGTCCGGCTGGCCGATTCAACAAATTTCGATCAACCTGATTTTGGCGTTATAACTTTTCATTTAAGGTTTCTCCATTTGATTGAAGAACACTTTCAAAAGATGGAATTTCCATTTATGTATAGTCAAATGTTAAAGTTAATATTCTGTGAGTAAATTTCAAAAATGCACAATTTTCCATACGCGTTTTCATTTTTTTTTGCGGCCCGCCTAAACTAGACGACAGTCATATTTTACCCATGCCATACTTCACTTCCCACAAATGCTGCAATTGCATCAGACAACTCTAGCGGACTTTCTCCTAGCTTATCCAGAGGAGCACATAATTAACCTATTTGCATACTATTCATCCACAGGCAGATTTAGATTTTAATCCAATCAAATCCATGGAATCGAATCCATAGATTCGCCGTGTGTGCGGCATTGGAGAATAGGGTACGGACTGCGGAAGGTATAGGTATACATATAATGAAGCACCAGAAACTCAGATTGGGGAATTCAGCGGACTCAATTTATGATGCTTTTCGAATTCTTGACCCATGTAACAGTCTATGATCTCACTCAGATGTTAAATGAGTAACATGGGGATAAATAACTCGGCAGAGCATGATGCTCATTTCAACACCACCAAACGCCATCGAAATCATATCAAAAATTAACTCATTGCCGGACACAACGCCAAAATTTGACACGATTTGTATGGTCAAATGCTCAAAATTGGACGTCTATAGACGTTGTGTCCGGGAAAGTGTTAAAAAGCATCTTTCAGTGTAATTTTTCGTTTTTCATACGTATGTATGTATATAAACAGTATAGACCCCTGAATAAAAATTATTATAGTCCCGCTGGCATCAGAACGTAGCGTCTATACTATACTAATCCTTACCTAATTCTTGTAATCCTAACACTGTATTCGTTGGCTCCGTATTCGGACATTGTAACGGTAAATCCATCATTTGATGATGCGAATTATTTCCATAATAGCTACCGTAGTATCCACTATTCGAGTACGAATTATTTTGCATGGAATGCATTTGCGATCCATAACTATGATGATGATGGTAATAATGGCCACCGATGCCCTGATGATAGTTGTAATTATTCGAACTTTGGTGGATGCTGCCATTGTGATGGGGTGACATATAATCCGGGGCCGTTTGCGGTATTCCCGTCGTCATCGAGTAGCCATTGTAGTGATGATAGTCTTCGGACGGTGGGAACTTGGGTTCAATTCCCGCCCCCATGTGGTTTTGTACGTGCGGTGCATGCGGGTAGCCCATTAGAAATGAACTCATTTTATTTAGTCTATGCACTAGCCAAAATAATCACTGCGCGCTATTTTCCGATGTTGGTTCAGAATACGAGAATAATGGTCTTAATGGGAGAATATCACTAACACGCGCGTGGAAAACTCTTGAAACTAAAACATGGCTTGCATGATTTATTGCAATCCTTTCAACATTGAACACATCATCTTCTTATCATAAAGAAGTTATTCACAACATCTGCACACATTAAATTTTTATCACAACATCTCGTTCGACATTTAAGATAAATCTATCTCGAATTATGCCGATTTAAAGTCGATTCAATGTAAAAAAAAGCGGACACACCGCGAATAATATTCGAAAAGATTACACACAAATCGATAGCACACGGATAAAAAGTACAAAACAAAAAATCAAAGAACGCAAAAATCGAATTCAATATCGCGCCCGATCAATAAATGTTATGGAGAACGGATGCGGTAGCCGATAAATCGCCTAGTCATCCAGCACGGAATCAATTCACTGCAAGCATCGATGAAAACTGCGACCAAAACACACATAGCACAATAACGCGAGACGCGAACGACACAGCGCAATAGTTTCCCCCGCTGCCGCACGTATACCGTTTTGTTCAAAGACGGATTGTGCGCCACTGGAAAGATGGCGAACCGTATCGCGCATTGGATTTCGTCGTGAGTGGTTTGTATATGCAGGCAGACGGAGGACGATTCGTCGTCGATGTAGTGAGTGTGGAGGCAAGAACACAACGCGCGCGTATTCCGTACGTCCGACCGTGACGAGCTGTTCTTTTGTTGTGTGTATACAACATGGTTTTCATGACGATGAGGATGGGTTGGGAATTGCAAAGAAACCGGATTTTGTTGATTGGGTGACACCGCCTCTTAAATGGTGGTGTGTATTTCGGGTGGAATTTGAATGGGATGAGTTTGGCTGCTTGGCTCGTGGGGACCGGATTCCCATGGAAGTGAATTTTCTTAGCTCCGCCTTGATAGTAAACTTTGTTTATATGTAAATGGTGGTTTGATGCGAGTGTACAGCAGATTGTACTTAAATTTGAAACTGTACCAAACTTGGAATATATTGGAAATTAAATGTACTTAAATTTACTCTTGGAATGAATGGTTCGATGATGGCGATGTGTAAATTAGGATATGTATCTACTGCTGCTCGTTTCAGCAACATAGTGCATCTTATCAATAAAGGCTGCTTGAACTGATGACACAAATTGAAAAAAAAATATACCTACCTAGTCCATGGTGTACATGCACAGGGGGCCTTAAGTTAACATCATTCCGGAAACGGATAAAGGGTTTATGTTGCCTTGCACGTTAAAAAATTCCTATGAAAAATTCAGTTGCACCTTTTCACAGTTGAAAGTATAGGGATACTACCTATATGGTTACTCGAAAGCTGAACAGCGCGTGATGATAAAATCAAAAGACTGCTATAGCTAACTTATGAAAAGATCATTCTTTGATTTGTGGAAAAACTAAATAAATGCCTCTCATTATTTTACAGGCCGATATGGTGTCTTATGCCCGTTTTCAAAGAATATACGTTGTGAAGATAATCTCTATGGTAAGTTTGTTCGATTTCAGAAGTACTGAAGTCTTGACTCGGTGATCCGGATCACCCTTATTCCGGATATTGGCATAGATTTGGTCACTTTCTTACGGAATAGTTCGGTTAATGATACAATGCACACTAATTTTAAGGAAAAAATACATTTATGGTATTTTTTGCACTTATTCATTTATGGGGATTGTTTTTCCTTGGATAAAAATTATTGCGCTGATCCGGAAGTTTCTTTAATCCGGACTACCACTTATCATAATTTATGCGGATTATTGAGTCAAAACTGCATATACTATATTATTAAATAAAATAAAATTAAGTACCTACCTATTTAATTAATTTTTAATTATTTACCTACCTACAAATTAAAATATTTTTAAGATCTTGTATTTTCTAATTTCTAAAAAATAAGCATCTTAACGACCACTTAATAATGGCTTAATAAGGCTGTTGTGTCTGTATTCTGTGCATTTCTCGTCCTACCTCGCATGTACCTAACAGTGGCGTAGATAGTTTTTCATAGAGGGAGAGGGAGGGAATCTGTGACCAATTTTTCTCTTTGCAAGGAAAATGCACTTAATACCCACAGAAGTCAGGGATCGTTAAAAAACCAAATTCTTTTACTGACTAATTTTTTCACAAAACTGTGTTATACACTCAAATTTGTGAGTGAAATTCCGTAAGATTTGGTCTAGAATTGAACCATTCCTACTCTACTGCAGCAAAATTCAAATTGACATACACCGCCAAGAAATGTCGTTGTTTTGTTTTGAAATCGAGGTTTATTTAATTAATCAGCAAATTGAGAGCTAATTTAGTATTAAGTTTAATATTTAAAGAAAACCTCTTGCTCTTATAGGCAAACAAAAATATGTAGCGGGACGGGGTTTAGAAGTTATTCTTATTTTTAACAATAGGTAACTATGGAACTTACTACTCGCATTGTTTTCGCTTCTTACCTACAAGAATTATCAACGTTTTTATCATCTCAGATTTTCTACTGTATGCTATCCAATCCACCATTTTCCGTAATATCTCCAGCTGTAGAGACTTTATTTACGATCATATATATCTTTTAGTGCCGCAAATTATTATAAATTGCATAAATTTTTCTTTTAAGTAACTCCACAAAAAAAATCGGCTGGTGTTAAATCTCGTGACTAAGCAGACCAGTTGAAATAATTAATCTCCCGAACAGTTCAAATAAACTGTCCATTATTTCAATGACGACTCCTGCCTATGGAAATAGGTGAGGTTAAACAAAACACAATGGAGGTTTTTACATTCATAGAAGATAATTTTACCATTATATAATAACCTACAAAATTGTCTTCCAAGTTACAAAAAAATCTAAATGTTTCATTTACATTATGTGCAGTCACATTACACAACTTTATTCAACGCATCATAATCCCCCATTTCAAATATTTGGCGTTTCGGCATTAATGAAAAATCATTCAAAATCAATTTAAAAAGTTTTGGCGTCAAAATAATGAAATCTTGCATAAATGGAAAGTGGCAAAAACAACAACTATCGATTTCGGCCCTTTTAAAATCATATGCAACATCACCAAATATTTTCTCAGTGGCGTAACGTTTTTGAAAATCTTTGTGTTCAGATTCAAAGCGGGGACCCTTTCTTTGTGCAGTCAAATTTTCCATTTACACATTTGAAAATCCACTGTCATTATGAATGTTTGTGTTGTCTTTAAAAAGAAAACGCTCCTGCGGCAGCCTGACAGCAAATTGACAAATTCCTGTAGGTATCAAGTTTATAAGTTTCCATGTCAAATTTCAAAACTGTTTTAACGAATTTAAAATACAATTTGATGACTTTCCAGATCAAATTGACGAGTTTTCATTTTAAATTTTTGAACTTTTACACCGTGTTGACCAATTTCCATTACAAATTGGCGAATTTCGAAATCATGTTGTCGAATTTCCATGTGAACTTTACGAATTTTCAAATCATTTGTCAAAGAAATTGTCAAATTGTACATTTCGAATTAGTATTGGTTTGTCAAGTTTTAACGGAAATTCGTTCATATTATTTTGAATTTCGTCAATTTGACATGGAACTTCATCACTAGGGCATGGAAAATCGTCAAATTGTAACGGAATGTTTTTTTTTAATTTTTTTTCACATAATTTTTGAAATTGCCAATCTTTCATGGACATTCGTTAATTTGGAACGTGTTATGGGTTCTCGTGTTCCAATGAACACATGGAACACCGTACGATACGCCACTGCAAACAAAACATAAAAGAAAACCGAAACTTTAAATTATGCCCAATAAGTTTTTATCTCAACTTCATCTTGCAGATCTACATTTCAATACTCAAAGCATACAACAAAGCAAGAACACACCATCGCACTATTTCGATTCAAATACACACTCTGAGGCGACTTCTGTGTCGCCTCACTGCTGTTTTTCTTCCTGTACATTCTCCCGTATAAAATCGGGCGAATGTATTGATACGCGTTGAGTTGATGTTCGAGATTGTGAAGCGGAAAAATTATCGCCTCACTTGTATGAGTAGTAGATGCTAGATCCATCCATATCCATCCAGATGCTAGGAAATCGGCGCTTGTTTATGCAGCTTGTAAGTTAGCTTATAGAGCATTTTTACAGTGTTTGAGGAATTATACTTTGTGATAACTTACATTTTAATTCAACAGAACTGAAGGTGAGGTGCCGCCTCAGTTGCTTCATCTGAGCAGCCGCCACTGCATTATTTCTAATGCCTTAAGTGCAGACAACCAGGATTGATTTTGTCTCGATTTTGGAATAATTTGCTTAAATCTTACACAAATTGCAGAATATTGGTATAAATTTGAATGAATTCGAGCAAAAATTAACCCTACTTCTCTGCACTTAAGGCATCACAACTGTTAGAAATAATGGAGTTAGAATAAAATGATGTAAGAAAAATATAATTGGCAGGATATGCGTAATTTTTTTAAAGAATCGTACATGCATCTCACCTCGGTAGAAGTTGGAGAAAATTGAGATAGAAAAAAAAATTGAAAACAAAAATTTGACTCTGAAGCTCTGTAAAAAGCAAACCGCACTTATCTGATTTTAGTGCGGTTAGTTTTATTTTTTAGGTAAATTTGTAGGCTTATTTCGGTATTCTAGCTAGTATAGCTTTGGAGGTACATATTGGGATTTATAAGTCATGCAAGAAAATGATTTTTTCAAAAATCTTCATCGACTGTGGCAGGCACGTAGCCAGGGGAGGGGTCCATGGGGTCCGGACCCCTCCCGAAATGTTTTCAATTATAACGGAATTTTTAGTGATTACGGTATAAAATATCAAAATATTCAGGTGGTAACATATTTTTCTCTAAATTCTGTGGGACTGAACATCATAAAAAATATCCGACATGGAAAATTGGTTTAAGTGAGGTTTTCTTTTCAAAACTAGATAAATCCGAATATCAATACACACTTTACTTCAAAATAAATTGCGCGGAATCTATGCAAAAAATGTCTGTTGTCGAAAATTATTATTCACTCTGATTTTATTTATTGGACGTATGGACGTGTTTTCATGCGAGCTTGGAGCTTTAAACTTTCCGCTGCGCAGGTTCTGAGCATTGCTACAAAAATAGAGAATGCGATAAAATAGTCTTTAAACAGAGCTTTTTTTTCAAGGAAACAATTTCTTTGAAAATTTTGACTAATATCAATCGTGAAAATACGTGATGACTTGTGTTTTTTTTTTATAAAAACAAAAATAATTGCGTGCAATTATCGGCCCTTTGGGTCGAGTGAAAGATAAGCTCCCAAATATTTTGCGCATGGCGATTGTTGGACTAAACGGAAACTTAGCTCTCGCTCGCCTTAGCTAATCGCGCAGATATAAAGGTACATGAAGCCAGTAGATAAAGAATGAAGTGAGAGTTTGCATCTGTTACTTTTATTGAAAAACGGAATATATACGCCTGCTTTAATAGTCTGTGCAAGTAATAGTTATGTAGTTAAGCCTTTTTTTATGACCAAACGCTCAAGTTTTAACGAAGCAAAACAATTTTAAAGATACAAATGGTAAAAATTAGTTTTTCTAATTAGTCTCCCCTACACCACTGTATGCATTTTCGCCACCTCCCGGCAAGCTTTTGGATATCTTTTTCGTAAAAATCTCGCGGCTTTTCACGGACCCATTCTCGCACAAACAATTTTACTTCTTCATAGATTTTGAAACTGTTAATGGAACTTTCTCAATTCGTTCAATGCTGTAGAAGATGTGTACAAACTTCCGAGCGCCAGACTTTATACTTAATATTCAGAGGTTTTAGCACTCATCTGCCTGAGATTTTCGGTAGCCTAGCCGCTCATGAATATTTTCCCAATACTACTTACGTTTATGTCCAACTCCCCAGTCATGTAGCGTACACTACTTCGTCGGTCTTCCACAATGAGTTTTTCAACGGTGGCGGCGCTTACGTTTTCATCGGTGACACTAGGTGGCGCGCATGTGGCAACTTTCCCTCAACTTTTCGGCCTTTTCAAAACATTCATACACATGGGTTAAAACCCATTAGAGAGGCACTCATTCTGGAACTTCTCTAGTACTTTTTGATAAGTTTCCGCGGATTTTATATTTGCTTTGACTAAAAAAGAAGAAGATGCGTTCTGTAAGAGGCACTGGTACATCCTTTTCACTCATGATGGTTATAATTACACTAAAAAGTCAGGTTACGCGGTTCCAGCTATTCTCAACGTTTCATAACATACCAGTCTAATATTTAGTGTATCCACTTTTCAACAATAAATTTGTCGCGCGTCTGAAAATTCCGTTGGACCCCTCCCGAAACAAAATCCTGGCTACGTCCCTGGACTGTGGCAGCTAAAGGGTTAAGAATTGGGTTAATGTTCCGTACAACTTTTTGCTGTAAATCACGTGAGGAATCATTTTCCAGTGCGTTTATGTGGTAGTTTCCGGCCACCCTGTATATTATTGCTGCGCGAATTTTAAACCTATATATTTGCTCTTTGAAAACCATACTAGGTAGGTAGGTATGCCTAAAGCAAATTCCCGTAAATTATTTTTTTGCAACCACAAACATTTGGTAGTTCGTAAATTGTAGGTAGCTCTAGGTACATACATATATAGTGTATCTGGCTATCTATAACACAGGTCTACACGGGTTTTGGTGCTGGGGAGATTCAAACTGTTTTTGAGTAGCCTTGCTATACTGATTCTAACGGTATATAAATTTTGTAAATCCTACACGTAGTTTTCGAGATATGATGAAATGATGAAATGTCCCAAAATATGTATATTGATAACTATTCAGACATGAAGGAAGCTTCTTTTTCGAGATTTCTTGAGATGAGACTTTCCAAGGGACTCACGCGTGATATCCCACAAGATATCCGCCATCATATGTTCATCCCATCGACCTTGATAACGATTTTCCACAATTTTCAGGTCCTGGTGGAATCGTTCGCCTTGTTCCACACTATAAGACCCTAGGTTTACTGGAAATTTATCCAAATGACCATGGAGGTAGTGCATCTTGGTACTCATATTGCAACCAAGATTTCTGAAATTTTCCAGCATATTTTGCACTAAAATCCGATAATTTTCAGCCTTATGATTGCCGAGAAAGTTTTTCACAACGTCGACGAAAGAAATCCACGCTAATGACTCTAAATCATTCATCGAATGCCCAAAACTGGTATCTTTTATTAAAAGTCTTATTTGAGGGCCATCAAAAATGCCTGCCTTAAGCTTCTTTGTTCTTAACCCAGCTACTACAACTACCATTTTTGCCCAAAGCCTTAACAAATTGCTTCATGAGTCCCAATTTGAACTTTTACCTGAAAGTAACGGTAAATCACAACAGAAAAAATTCAGGACTACATCAAAACGTCAAATATTATTTCGTCTGAACATGCGATACTCAAACTGTATATATTTAGCAATTCATATGATTTTATATATATTTAGTCGATCTGGGAACGCTCGTGGCTGTCGATTACCATGCAATTTCATTAATTTGCGTTAACTGAAAACTACATGTAGCATTTATGAAAAAATGGCACTGAGAGTATTGACAGGACCTATACTTTAAAATTATGCTTGAATCGCAGCGGCACCAAATTTTTTTTTTAATTTTGTAGACCTGTGTAATCTATCTAAATCCTTTTAAATTCAAAGCATAGAATAATGAATGCATTTCTGATATACCTATATTCCACTGGTCCTTTTGACTTCAACACCTTTATTGAAAACTTCCACAATCTACAGAATATTTCAAGAAAACCGACTGCATAGAGTCTTGGAAATTTTGCATTCCAGCGATAGGCTCCTCCTTCACTTAACATAAATCAGTCCCTTCCAATTCACTCTCTCCCTCTAATCCACAAGAGCGAAGAAGACAACAATCTTACTAATCCAGTCTACGACAATGGCTCTGATTCTTGAAAATGGCCTACCGCAAACGTAACGTGTTCGTAGTCGTAGGTAAACTTCGCAGCGGAACCGTCTAATCAAAAGATATCCAACAGCGGTCGCAGCTGGACCCCTCCTGGACAGCTCGCATAGTGTTTTCAGGAACAAAACACAAGTCCAGTGCTATAGCGGCCGCAGGCTTCTGTCTGGGTATTTTGGGTGCTTTGTGTCTATCTGAATAAGAAACGAACGCGAACTAACGTTTAAGCTTTTGTTTTGGTGCGTTTTTTTACGGTTTCTCTGCTGACTAGCGGTGTGTGTCCAACGACGACGGCTACACGGTTTGTCGTCATCGGTACGGTCGTCTGCTGTGAGCAAGAACAATGGAATTTCAGTTCTTATATACAGAAGAACGGCGGACATGACGGAGCCCTGGCTGCATAAACAACGTGGGTACCCTTGGGTGCCGGTTGTATGTAGCTATAGAGCACATTTTAGCCTCAATCTGATGGTGGGGCGTTGTAATGGCCGGCTAATTGCCGCCCGTTAATGGAAATTTAATCAGAAAATGTTTTTTTCTTAATTAATTGGCTGGCTGACGCCAACCGTGCTGCTTATACACAAGAAGAAGTATAGGTACAATAAGTATGCTTTCGCATTGAATTGATTTCCATTTAGTTTTGATGTCTATAAGAGTGCTCTATAGTCGATGGGAATTGCGAGGCATATCAGATTGTTATTGGTGTATGGCTTGGGGAAGGATGATGCATAATTTAAGATAAGATTATGACGTGTTAAGGCATATAGCTATTTTTTGCTCTGTAAATGAGGTTTAGATACGACAGAGTGCAATTTCTAGATATATTTCTACTTTTTATATCCTCTTGAATTTTATTAGATATATTGCGAATCAGTGTGTTCTTTTGTGCGGAAATAATAATTGCATCCGCGATACTATCAATATACCTCAAATTAGAAAAAAAAGATTTTACGATACATCAAAATTACCGGATCAGTTGTATCGCTTCGAACTTGGAGTCATGGGCGTAGCCAGGATTTCGGTCAGGGGGGGGGCAAGCCCAAAATTTTTTAACATCATGATTTTTCAGAAGCTGAAATTTCCGGTCGCAAAAATATTGTTAGCAAATTTTAGAGTAGCCTGGCTTGTGGTTGGATTGATGCAGAGGGTCATGGATTCCAGACTCACCGTGAACGAATTCATTTTATGGTGTTTTTCGAACTCACGACCTACGTGACGGACTATGATGTCGCTCAGATTGTAAACAAGTATCCATTTATGGGGATAAATATCAATGCTGGGCGTGCTGTTGATCTCAACACCTCAACAAAACAGCAGTTCTTGGAAATTGGATGTCACTCACACATCTGCGGCCCTAGTTTACTGGTGGACTGCCACGCATGTTATTTCTTTTTGTTTGCTAATTTTAAAGTAAAATTTTTAAAATCGAGATGAGAATGATTTTCTTCTGCATTCTGATTAGGTACATTCAACTGGCCTCCAATATCTACCTTTTAGAGCGAAGTTTGTTTATTTTCAGTGCATTTTTGTATCTCGGACTGCATATACCACTTGCGAAATCAGTTTGTTTCGTCTGTCACTTTCATCTTAGCAAAGTAGCATCGTCAGAATATTTATATGATTTAATAACCTGAAAGACCCGCTCTGTGGCTCACTTGGTTGAGTCGCACTTTACGATGCTAGTAATCTAGAGGTCCGGAGATCGAATCTCGGCGTCTTCCAAAATTTCCGTACATGTGAATGGAAATCTTTAGTGCTTACAAAATTATATTTATACACTTCGAAATGATATGCAACGTAATGTTGATTCGAAATTGCCTATAACCCTGGAAGGTCATGCTTATTTTTAGTACGGAAAGGTCATGCTTCGTCGATTTGACGACCCTCAACTTTGACGCTTCATACAAATCACCCTTTCTCAAAATATTTATAAAATTTGACAAATTTTCAATCGTCAGTTTATTTAGAATGGAAAGACATCGATTTTGAGTAATTTTGTACGGAAATTGATTTACAAATTAAATTTTCTTAATTCAATGTTATTTCGCCCGAAATATTAAACACTAAATTTAAAAATGAGATAAATAAAGACTTAATGTTGATGTAATTCAAAAAAATGATGCTTGAATCATAAAATACATATTCTAAACGTACTAGGAAATTGGGTTCAATGAATGAAAAGCTCATGTATATAGAAAAGGCACAGCGATCCGGGTTTTCTTTCACTTCACCTATTGCGGTTGTTACAGTGGATTGCAGAATTATTTATAGTAAATACTGGAATATCTTCTCAACGAGTTCCCTTGATTAATTCTATGTACGATGTCTAATTTTGACATTGAGTGCCATGAAGGGAGCCGATTTTTATGAGTTCGAAATGCAATCTTCCTAAAATGAGGAAAAATTTTGAGCCATTTTGCTGATTTGTCCTATTTTTGTCCTAGTAAATATTTTTTTCCATAATTTTTAAAAAAATAGGTCCCACATTTCAAAAATAAACATATTTGTTATGAGCTAGTTGTATGGACACAGACTTATCGTCGAATCGACAACCATACGTAAGAAATACTGGAGTACTAAAAGTTACACAAAGTTCATCCTTCGTCGTTTCGACGACAGCAATTTTCAAAAATCCAACTTACCCTGCTTACTTCGTCTAGCCGCAATGTACCCGGCAAGTAAATCGGCACGGTAAGTACTGTACGAAAACTCAGCTTCAAATAATGAGAATTGTCACGAAAAATGGGATAAATTTGATAATGCGTAGTCGATTCGACGAAGCATGACCTTCCGGGGCTATCAAAGCTGTATACCATTTATCACCCTTTCAGATGGAAATAAGTTAAATTCCACTAACTTCCCGAAGGGACCTAACGGTTGAAATTGTGTACTCCAGCTCAGAAGCCATGAAATGAAACAGGAAATATGGGATCCCGGCAGCCACAGTAGCACACTCACAAGTGAAATGTGTGTGCTGGTACGCAGCCTCCGTCAGTTACGAGAGGCCACTCGCTGTCATCTATTTGTACGCGCCTCCTGACTGCAAACTGTCCCGATTATGACTTCTCCGGCAGCACTTGGAGTGTTAAAAAAGGCAAATGAAAATGTTGTATAGTGCAGCGATTTTTTTTACTACATCGATAAGGATTTTTTCACCATCTTCATCAACCAGGGGGGGGGGGCAGGGAGGGGCGGTCGCCCATGGTGAAAGTAGCAAAACAATTAATTCAGAAAGCGCTGGACACTCATAAGGAAATATGGCTGAGTTTATTAGAGTATAGAAATACACCAGTGAGTGGAATAGGGTTAGCACCTACACAGTTACTAATGGGTAAATTAACAAGATCACTATTACCGGGTAAAGTTAATAAATATATGCAAAACTATATCAGAGGATTAAAGCCAAAAATTGACAATAAAATAAAAACATTCACTAAATATTATAATAGGCATGCAAAAAAGAGGGATACTAATTTCAGAATAGGAGAAAAAGTATGGTTTAGAAATGGTAAACTTTGGGAGTACCTATGCTAGTATAAAATCTAAAGATAAAGCACCTCGTTCATATTGGATTGAGCTTTCTAAAGGCAGTATCTTAAGACGGAATACCTCGGTACTATGTAAAATGGGAACAAAACAGTAACATTCCTCGTAATGATTTCGCCGATGTAAATTTTAGCATATTAATTAATTTTATTAGTTTTAGTATTAACAACTAAATTAAGATACAGAATTCAAAATAAAATATAAAACATGTAAATATAAAAGAAGAAAAATCGAGTTAGTAACTCCATGAATTGTACCACATACATATTTACAATAGAAGCAATTCTTTTCATATAGAATTGAAAAAATCAGAAAAAATTTAAATGATAACATGTTCATATATCACGACTGAAAAGGGGAGATGTAACATATGTATGTATGTAATACCAGATTAAGAACGCACACTATGTTAACAACAACCTTTGTAAACCCACCCATCAAACTTCAATAAAGCCAGTTGATCTAGAAACGTAATTAGGTAGGCCCCCAAGAGAAGAGTATCGTACGGGCTGTGGTTTTACAACACCGTGGAGTTGCGCTACAACCCGGTAACGGGACCCATAGAACGGCAAAGGTAGTAGAAAGGCCTCGCATCTATAGCAGTATGTAAACGCCATTGGCGTATTGTACGGTGTTCCGTTTGAGTGGAACACGGGCCCCAATCCACACAGAGTTGTCGAAGGTCCATATGTGAATTAGCTTTGGTGTGATCGTCACGTTCTAGGATCAATGACTGTTACGAGGCAGGCATGTATGTGCTCTCCTCGAGGTGGAATTTTTGTCATTTCTCTTCAATTTACTGATAAATAGTTAAATATGCTATGTAGAAGTTATCTCGTAAAATTATTAAAAATCATAAGGCAAGTGATGTTGCATGCGAAAAACGAAGCGAGTACATTGCTATTCGCCAACGCTTGGCTAATCGCCACCTCACTAATCATGCACAACATGGCACTAAACAATTCAATGTCGCCTCTAACATAATGCATTTTCCTGCACTTCCAAATAATAAAAACAACTCGGCCACTATTGATCAACCAACTTCATCCAGCACTTATAGACCAACGTATTCGAATGTACTTAGCTCTGAGAAACGACTGCATACTTCCCGCACTGAAGATCTATTCACTATCGATCAGCTGTTAGAGCTTTCGAATGAACTAATTATCAACTTGTCTAAATGTACAACCAAATTAGAACAATACCATGTAATTTCAGGTTTAGCTATCAAATTTGTTTATTCATAATGAGCAATATCAATATCGTTCTATGGAATGCGCAAAGCGTAAGAAAGAAATCAAATGAGCTTTTCAATTTTGTCTCTGATGTAAATGCTGACATTGTAGCAATTACAGAGACATGGTTAAAGAAAAACGATAAACTAAGTAACCCAAATTATAACATATATAGATTAGATAGACTAGGGACTCCGGGAGGAGGAGTGGCGATTTGTGTTAGAAATACTATGAAGTATAATGTACTTCCTGAAATTATCACTAATACGATCGAAGCTATTGCCATAAATTTAAATGAGTTTAATATAACATTAGTAGTGTGCTATTTCCCAGGTACTAAAGTCGATAACACTAAGCTTGACTTATTTGAAAATGATATGAGATATTTATCGACACTAGGGAAAAATGTAGTTCTATGCGGTGATTTTAATTCAAGGCATAGATATTGGAATTGCGTCAACTCCAATCGAGCTGGCAAACGTCTTTATGATTTTGCATGCAAAAACAATTTTATTATCCATACTCCGACTGAACCAACATTTATTAATCCCAGAGGATATGACTCGACACTCGACTTAGTTCTAAGTAAATGTTGCCAGCACATTTCAAAACCAATTACCACGACAAACTTATCGTCCCCACACTTACCAGTTGTCTTTCGTATTGAAGTTAGTCAAGTTAACACAAGCTACTTTTGCGAAAATCCCCAAGTACAGCGAATCAATTGGCTCAAGTTCAAGAGGTATTTAAATGATAATCTTGATCTAAAGGCACTAGATCTTTCCAAAATAGAGCATGCCTACCAAATAGATTCTCTCGCAAATGACTTCTTCAGTAAAGTTAACTGTGCTTTACATTTTGCAACCTTCACAAAAATAAAAAATAAATTCGAGAACGAAATTGTAGATAACGGTACCAAGGGATTGATCCAAGTCCGTAATTTTCTCCGCCGTAGTTGGCAACGTAATCGAAACCCCGACACAAAGCGCCTTGTTAATAACCTTTCCAACCTAATCCAAACGCGCATCTTCGTCAAAAGAAATGAAAGATGGAATAATATGCTCAGTCGTCTTCCAAAAAATGGAAAATTTGTTTGGAAACTGAATAAAGTATTTAAAAGACAAAAAATAATGCCTCCTCTGTTTTCTAACGATAAAACCCTAATTTTCGATAATAAAGATAAGGCTGAGCTAATATCCAAACATTTTTACAAGGCACATACAATGTCCATGCATCTGGGGAGCTTTATTAATAATAAAATAGTCAGCGACAAAATAAATGAAATACCGTCTATTAGCAGTGACTTTAATCCTGGCTACATGTCATCACCTAGTGAAATCTCGAAAATCATTAAATCGCTAAGAGTTAAAAAAGCTGCTGGACACGACAAAATTTCGAACTTAACCCTCAGAAATTTACCTAAAAAAGCCATTGTCGAATTGAATTTTTTATTTAATGCTTGTTTGAAGATTTCGTATTTCCCTTCTTGCTGGAAGCATGCAAATGTGATACCCATCGCCAAAGCTGGCAAAGATGCGCGATTCCCAGACAACTACAGACCAATTAGCTTATTGCCGGCAATGAGTAAATTATTTGAAAAGGTAATATTAACGCGCCTCAGTGAGACAGTAGACAGACTGAACATTATTCCAGAATTCCAACTAGGATTCCGGAAAAAATGTTCCACCATTCACCAAGCATTTCGGCTCCATAAATTTATCAAAAATTCGTTTGAAGCTAAAAAATCGGTGGGAGTTGTAACACTTGATGTGCAAAAAGCCTTCGATTCAGTGTGGCATGACGGACTACTGTTCAAACTACTAAAATTTGGTATTCCCCCATTTCTTGTCAAACTGATAAAATCCTTCTTGTCAGACAGAACCTTTTCGGTCCAAATAGGCGTATCACATTCGGCAACCAAATCAATTCCTGCAGGAGTTCCACAGGGATCCTGCCTCAGTCCCATTCTTTATAATATATTTATAGCTGATATCCCTAAAATGAACGACTGTCACATTTCATGCTTTGCTGATGACGTCTGTATTTATTGTAGTGGCGACGACCCCCTACATATATCGTCGAAACTTGAGCAATATCTTGAACTACTATACCAATTCTACTTCAGATGGAAAATTAAACTCAATCTATCTAAAACTCAAGCAGCTTTCTTCACCAGAAAAAGAAAAAGAACCAATCGGCCAAACACTTCTTTAAACTTTTTAGGTGATCCAATTTCTTGGAAGAAAGAGTTAACTTACTTAGGACTAACCTTCGATAGTAAACTAACTGGTAAGGCCCAAATGGAAATGACATCGGAAAAAATGAACAAGTCGTTTCGTGCTCTATATCCTCTGCTGAACAAAAATCCAAGTTATCTCTTGAAAATAAAATATTAATATATAAAATGGTTATTCAACCAATTGCGGTGTATGGTTCTCCCATCTTGGCCTTGTATGCAAAATCACTAAGAGAAAAATTACAAGTCACACAGAATAGAATACTCAAACATATTTACAATAAGCCCTTCTTTTATTCAACCTATAAACTGCATAATGAACTAAAAATAAAAACTTTACATGAACGTATAAATAACATCTCACTTAAATTTTTGGCTAATTGCACAGATCATGCAAATAATAATATAAGATTGCTGGTTAGGTAAAAAACTATAAGATTCTAGTCTAGGCTTAATTTTTAGTGTAAGATAGATTAAGTTATGTTAAGGTTTTATTTATTATAACTATCCATTAGGTTTTTTCCAAAACATTTTTCCTTACTTGTTTATACCTAAGTTGCTGAAACTTACTGAAGGATCGTTCAACACGCTAAATTTCAACATAGAGTTAAGGCCGTTGCTGGTATCTAAATTAAGTTAATTGTAATATCTATGCGATACTAATAATGAATTAATAAAATAAAATAAAATAAATAGTTGATGAAATTAAAAAAAAAAAAAAAAAAAAAAAAAAATATTAAAATTTCAATCTGTATCTAAAAAAATTTGCACTTTTGGTACGTGTTGATAAATCAGAAGATTTTCGCTGCTCTTGCTTATATTTATCTGGTACGCCTTTGGCGGTCAGATAACTACTGCGTCCACCTCATAGCTACTTCAGTGTCAGTTTTAAAATTCTGCAAATTAAAAAACTGAAAATATAGAAACGTCGACCTATGCTGTGGGGACCCATACACACTAAAAAATCAGGCGGTGTGAATCAAAATTTATCCAAATGGGGTTATTTTTTTATATATATATGGGGTTAACTACACTTATTTAACTCTGCCCACAAGTATAAAATTTTTCTTTTATCCATTAGGATAAAACACTCAAAATAAAATTCATTTGGATAAATAATAAATTTTATCCGACATTTTATCAGTTTTTGTTTATATGGTGTTAAAATTTACTTAAAATGGAGTTAACTCCGGGGCAAATTACGAACGTTGTCCCGTATAGTCTGTGTGGTGTAGTAGGTAGGGCGTTAGTCTTCAAATCATAGAGTCTCGGGATCGAATCCCACTGTAGGCAGGTAATTTATTATGCATTTTTAGAGCGTAAAGAGGTAAATGAAATGTCGCCAACACCTATAGAGAGGTAAATGCTAGTTGTACAAAACTCATTTATGAGTTAAATGTTCCGTGAAAATTGTGTTTTATTTTTATCCTAAAAATATCGAGAATTACTCCTTTTGGTGTAATTGGAAGCACTCTTTTGTGTTCATCCATTTGGATAAAACAATATTTTATCCAAACGGAGGGACCTTATTCGACAATTTTCGGAGTTAAATTCACACCGGATTTTTTGTTGTGTAGAGAGACTTGAGTCAAGTTGTTCCGCCACTAAAAGCAGTCATCATTATATCGCACATCCAAAAGAAGAACGACGCAACTGCAAATTTGTTGATTCGCCAGAAATTGCATTTTAAAATTTCTTTCACGTGTTTTTTACAATTCCAAGAGTATTTTTGTGTTGTTCTGTATTATAGGTAGCTGAAAATATTGCTGAATTTATTGACATTCAATTTTAGAATTATATATTTAAAAAAAAATTATCGTGCGTTCATAATGATGATTAGTGAGAAGATGTTTCAGTCGCGTAATAGTTGATTTAATATTAATCGTGACATGAATCGTGCTAATCAGCCAGGATAAAAAATAAAAAAGAGAATCCATTTGTTTTTTCTTTTATTTTGTTATAATTTATTATGAAAAAATAAACAATTATTCAAAAAGATTACGGAAAAATGGTTCGTAATACGAGTAATACCATGGTTTAAGATTGAAGTTTAATAAACTTATTAAGTCATTTTGTTGTGCTCTGATATGGAAATTGTTGATGCATAGATTTGTTTCAAGGGAACAGTATCAACTGAGCGGTCGTATAAGCGGGTACCCTTCAATATAGGAAGGGGTCGCAAAGGGGTGAATATTCAGTTTTTTGCAAATATGTATCTGGAAAACTATAAGTCTAGCCGAAAAATGTCATGAAAACGAAAATAACTACACAAAATTACCTTTGTAAGTATATGTAACACTCTAGACATTTTCTTGGAAAATTATATCCTAGACCCAAAAGTATTATAGTGAATTTGCATTTTCTGAGTTTTACATTTCGCGCTGTAACTCTTGACAGAATAGACTTAGGGTCATAAGATCTTCTCCATGTATTGCTAAGAAAATTTTTCATTTGTACCAAAAATTCAAGTCTTCCGACCATTGACACTCCCCTGACTCCTCCTAACATTTTTAAAAAAGGTATGCCTGAAGCTTCTTTTCAAATTGAGACAGGCAGATCGAATTTGGTAGGGTACCTAACCTAAGCCCCCTCCACCAAAAAATATTACCGAAACTAAAGGTGCCCCCCATACAAAGTGAACCAAAATTCTAACAAATTTCAATTCTATCAAAAATCTAAAATAGAAAAAACAATTTATCTCTTAGAACGTCACTATACCAGTTAGTTTTCTGAATTTATGTTCAAAAGTTTGTACCAAAGCGTACGCTACGTACGAAATGTAAAACTCAAAAAAATGTAAATCCACTATAATACTTTTGGGTCTAGGGTATAATTTTCTGAGAAAATGGCTAGAGTGTTATATATCATTACAAAGGCAATTTTGTGTAGTTTGTTTCGTTCTCGGAACAGACTCGTAGTTTTCCAGATATTTGAAAAAAAAAGACTGAATTTTAACCCCTTTGCCCCCCCCCCCATCCTTCTTCCTCCTTAACCCATTGCCCAAATCAGTGAAACTTTTTACTGCGAATATTGGGCAGTGTATTCAGCAATTTGGCATCAAACATTTTTTTAAGTTTGGGTTTTTTACCCTGATGAATACTATAACCTTCATTTTGGGTGTGCCCTCTAATGAGAAATTTGTGCTCGATAGAACCTATATCAAGTTTTCTCACAGCCCACAAATACATGCTTAACATAAATCTGCCAAGAAATAATAATTAAAGCATAGTCAACAGACACAGACAAACATCAATTGAATATTTTAACCTGTTCTTTGTTTGCCACGACAATTATCTAAGTAAAAAAATTAGATTATCGCCAGGATGTTTTGCCGAAACTTCTTCCAAATATTGCAAAACACAACTTCCTAATCTCATTAACCCCTCTGTTTCCCATCATGCCAACTTTAAAACAACGTTGCAAATTTATAAACGATCTTCCCTATGAATCATTTGATTTTTCAAAATGTTCAACGTTATGATTTTATAATTTTTAAGTTAAATTTTAGGGCAGTCAAAATCGACATTAACCTCGGAATAAATGGAATACTACCGTTCTTGCGCTTATCTGTTTTAGAGTGTTACTGGCTACATAAACCCAGATTTGCAACCCTGGGGACCCTATGCTAATTTTTTGCCGAGCGAAAAAGAACCATTTTTTTGCTCTTTTTTACATTTCCAACAATATTTTAAAAAAAATATCTGGAAAAAAAACGGCATTTTGAAAGTAGTCAAAATTTCCAATCCAATGGTATGTTAACCACTCTTGTAGGTCAAATATTGACGGATATATAGGTTTTCAAAAATAGGGTATTTTCCACAAAAAAAGGCGAATTCTCAGCTTATGTTGTTCGCCGAAACGACATTTACTTGAAATTCGCAATTTTTGGTAAAAAATACCATATTTTTAAAAACCTGTAATACCGTCAATATTTGACCTATTGGATTGGAAATTCTGTCTACTGTCAAAATACCAAACACAGTTTTTATCCAAGAAAATTATTTTAAAAAATATTGTTGAAAATTAAAAAAAAAGAGCAAAAAAGGGCTCTCTGTCGCTTGCTAAAAAATTATCCCAAGGTAGCAAATCTGGATTTATATAGCAAGTAATACTCTAAAACAGATAAGCGAAAGAACGGTAGTATTCCATTTATTCCGAGGTTAGGCCTTGTTTTTGTAAAGTTTTACTGGCATATTTCACACTTGAAATTTTCTGAGTGAATGAATGTTGCGACTTTAATTTTTTTTAATTAAAACTTACAGTGAATTTAAATATTTAATCAAAAAAGGCGAAGTTTGTCCCACTGGAATCGGTAACTGAGCTTGCATAAATTCTGGGAAATTATGTTTCACATAAAACGTTAAACAGACTTGCTTCAATATACAAATAGTACAGATATTAAAATTATTATAAGTGAATGCAAAACGTCACAAATAAAGGCATTACCGCATTCAATAAAATAATTAAATTCAGGAGCCCAATTATAGTAACTGACAAATAAAATACAAAAAATTATCTAGTAATATGAATCGTAAAATTAATAAGGAGTCCCTTAAGGTTTCCGTTAAGTATAAGTGGGGTGTGGGGACTATGAATTCCACCCTCAAAACTGAATTGATTTATTATTTTTATTCTTATTAGAAAGAATAATTTGTTGTTATTGACACCAACAACACGCACTTTCACCCGGTGATGCTTTGACAAGCAGTTGCAGTTGCGTCGTTATTGATTTGAGTGAATGCTTCCAAACGAGCGAATGGAATAACGACCTAACTGAATTTTAACAGTTTGTTTTACAGAATTTTAAAATCAAAATTATTTTTATTGAAAATATAGCCAATTTCAAACTTAGTGGTATATTTAACTCAAAAACCATAATTTTTGCACTTACGTCATTATTCTTCTGGATGTGCGATATGTAAATGTAAAAACGAAATGATTGGTCATTGGTGATTGGTCTTATTTATATGATAATGATGGGCAATTTGTTTGTATATGATGTCCCGCACGGTTTGGAAAAACTGATAAGAGTCGATAGTGTAATTCGTATGAGCAAAATCGCAATTAATAGATTTTTTGTAGCTTTTACCGTTATCCTGATATAAGCGTCTCTTTTCTGTAAAGTTTTCAAAAATTAAAGTTAAAGAGCTGAAATTTTGCACACATGCTTATTTATGTTGCAGCCTGTTTGTATGTTTGAATCACCCAAATTGAATAACTGGGTCATGGAGCTGCCATACTCCCCTCAATTTAAGTTCTTCTAAGAAAAACTTTTTTGTTTATGAACCAATCTTAACCAAACTGCATATAAATAGATCACTATTGATTTTACATAAAATATGTAAAAATAGATGAAAAAGAATGATGGGGTCATGGGGATACCATACAATCCGAACCCTCCAAATTAGGTTCTTCTAAGAAAAACTTTTTTATTTGGGCATCAATTTCAACCAAACCTCATACAAATGTGTTTCTATTGATGCCAGAAAACATTTACGTATGTTTACCGGCGTACAGAAGGCTGCGCCCGCAATACGAGTGTTTTTTAGATTTTGGATACATTCATAGGTATAGTGAATAACAGTCCGCGCTTCTAGGTCGCTTCTATCGGAAGCGCTTCTATTTTTCCTATTGGGTTCCCAATAGGAAAAAGAGCGCTTGAGAAGGGGAAAAAGAACGCTTCTCGGGAAGCAGAGATGATCTCCATTCCTCTTCATGTACTTTTTAACATTGCATGTCCGCGGCGGCAAGCAGTTCCTCAAGATGCGCTCCAGAAGCGCTTCTAAAGAAGTGAGTAGTAAGCGTTCTATAAGAACGCGCTCTATAAGAATTTCACATTTCACTGTATAAAAAATAACTTGATAAGTGAAATTTTCAAATTTATTAGAAAAATATGCTCATCCGTTTCTTTTTTCAAATTAAGAGTATACTGCAAAAAATCACGACTTCAACTCTTTAAATTCACACACTTTTCACGTTATGAAATTATCTAGAACAACAGTGTATATTGGACGTGTGCTGCAACCGTCGCAAATAGTCGATGCTTTTCTACTACGATCTTAAAGTGCTTCTTCACCATTCGTAAATATGCTTTTGTGGAAGCGCTTCCTCCGAAGCACATTTGGAAATGGTGAGGAAGCGCTTCTATTTTATTTCTTCTGAGAAACACCTACACCTATTTCACCATTTATTTATACATTTATTTTCACATTTTATTAATGTGCCTTTATCCAAACAATAAAATAAATAACAGCCCAATAGGAAAAAGAGCGCTCCAGAAGGGCAAAAGGAGCGCTTCTCGGGAAGCAGAGAAGCGCTTCCTATTCCATTCCTCTTCATGTACTTTTTAGCATTGCATGTCCGCGGCGGCAAGCAGTTCCTTAAGATGCGCTCCAGAAGCGCTTGTAGAGAAGTGAGTGGTAAGCGCTTCTGGAGCAGCTACAAAGAGTCTATAATTTTCTATTACGATCTTGAAGTGCTCCCTCACCATTCGTAATTATACTTCTGTGGAAGCACTTCCTCCGAAGCACATTTGGAAATGATGAGGAAGCGCTTCTACGTCGCTTCCATCGGAAGCGCTTCTATTTTTCCTATTGGGAGGCGCGACAATCCAGCATTGGACTAAGGCCGGAGGATGTGTTAGTGACATCCTATTTCCAAGATCTTTTTCTGCTTATTGTTGAGGTAATGAGATCAGCATCACGCTCAGCAGTGTTATATGTTATTTATCCCCATAAATGGATTCTCGTTTAACATCTGAGTGAGATCATATTCCATTCACAAAAAAAAATGTAAAAGCAAATGGAATTGTACTATGTGTGTCCATGTCCCCAGTTTCCCCCCAATAAAGTTTTCTAAGACAATTTTTTTATTTGACCAATTATTCCAAGCAAGCCTCACTCAAACATTGTTTTATCGGCGCCAAGGATCTTATGTGAAAACGGAAGGAAAAGAATGGAGAGGAGAGGATTAAATACAAGTCAAAGGAAGGTGAGTCAAAGGTATACGCCCGAAAACACTTTTAGCCCGAAGAGAGTGAAGGGTATACAAGGGTATATTTCGACCGCGCCCGAAATTACCTTCGGTCTCGTTTTTTATATGGAATGAAACGACTTTGCAGATAAAAATAAAATTAACGCTTGAACAAGTCAAAAAACGCTAAATGGTTCAATCGACTGCTTGCCTTAAAAATTAAAATTTGCTTGCTATAATTATTACGGCTCCCGATTTGTATCAATATAAGAAATTCCCCTTTAAAGGTTTGTGTTCGTAGAGACGACTCATGTGATGATCGCTCAGCGGTCGAAGTTAAACCACCGGTCGTGAGCACTATATGCGTTTATTTTCTACAGACATGTTCTCTTAGTCCACAGTCGATTCTAGCATTCTAGTAGAACCATTAAAAAATATTTTAATACGGCTCACAACCCCTCACTGAATGATCCACACAATTTGTCTGCATAGTCTAGTCTCTGAAAACTAGAGGCCGCAAAATTAGCAAAAACAAAAAGCTAAGTTTCCGCTAATAATTTTATTACGGTCTAGTAACACCAATCAACACTAGACGTTTTTTAAACAGTTTTCTCTTCCCAAAAAGTGATGTCTGTCAAGTTAGCACTACCACTTTTAAATATCGATGAACGCTATAGTGCATTAAACGTCGCGAATTTGCCGTGATTCAATGGCAAAATCAAAAAATTTGCCGCGCCCCTCCTTCCCCTTAAAACAACCCCTAAATGTTTTTCAAGCCCCATAGAGCGTAGGAAGCCTTAAAACGCAAGTTTAAGGCATCGCAATATAACAGATTGTACGCACAAGCACGCTCAAGAGCTTACTTATAATATCTGCACTCATACAAAGTTTTCCACAACCCTCTACACGTTCAAAAACTACCCCTAAGTCAGGTTTAGCCCCATACAAAGTTTCTGGCGTAAAAACTCAAGTTATACGTATAGTCATAAAACAAAATTTATTCAGTCAAATGCTATACAGGCTAATGATGATATCTGCACCCTTAAAAAATTTGCCGCGCCCCTCCTTCCCCTTAAAACAACCCCTGTCAAGTTAGCACTACCACCCTTGTAACGCCGAAACTATGAATTTACATAAAACCAAAAGTGTCTCTGAATTTGCCGCAAGGGTCACTTATAACACCTGAACTTTAAAAAAATTTGCCGCGCCCCTCTACACCCCTAAAAACTACCCCTAAATGCTTTTATCGTTATAGCGCAAAAACTCAAGTTTTAAGCATCGTCATCAAACAAACTGTAATTAGTTGGATCCTTTAGGTGCAACTTAACGTACTCACCCCTTCAAAAAATTTGCCGCGCCCCTCTACACCCCTAAAAACTACCCCTAAATACTTTTATCGTTATAGCGCAAAAATTCAAGTTTTAAGCATCGTCATCAAACAAACTGTAATTAGTTGGATCCTTTAGGTGTAACTGAAGATATCTATCCCTTCAAAAAATTTGCCGCGCCCCTCCTTCCCCTTAAAACAACCCCTGTCAAGTTAGCACTACCACCCTTGTAACGCCGAAACTAAGAATTTACATAAAACCAAAAGTGTCCCTGAATTTGCCGCAGGGGTCACTTATAACAACTGAACTTTAAAAAAATTTGCCGCGCCCCTCTACACCCCTAAAAACTACCCCTAAATGCTTTTATCGTTATAGCGCAAAAACTCAAGTTTTAAGCATCGTCATCAAACAAACTGTAATTAGTTGGATCCTTTAGGTGCAACTTAACGTACTCACCCTTTCAAAAAATTTGCCGCGCCCCTCCTTCCCCTTAAAACAACCCCTGTCAAGTTAGCACTACCACCCTTGTAACGCCGAAACTATGAATTTACATAAAACCAAAAGTGTCTCTGAATTTGCCGCAGGGGTCACTTATAACACCTGAACTTTAAAAAAATTTGCCGCGCCACTCTACACCCCTAAAAACTACCCCTAATTGCTTTTAAGTTTATAGCGCAAAAACTCAAGTTTTAAACATCGTCATCAAACAAACTGTAATTAGTTGGATACTTTAGGTGTAACTGAAGATATCTACCGCTTCAAAAAATTTGCCGCGCCCCTCCTTGCCCTTAAAACAACCCCTGTCAAGTTAGCACTACCACCCTTGTAACGCCGAAACTAAGAATTTACATAAAACCAAAAGTGTCCCTGAATTTGCCGCAGGGGTCACTTATAACACCTGAACTTTAAAAAAATTTGCCGCGCCCCTCTACACCCCTAAAAACTACCCCTAAATGCTTTTATCGTTATAGCGCAAAAACTCAAGTTTTAAGCATCGTCATCAAACAAACTGTAATTAGTTGGATCCTTTAGGTGCAACTTAACGTACTCACCCCTTCAAAAAATTTGCCGCGCCCCTCTACACCCCTAAAAACTACCCCTAAATACTTTTATCGTTATAGCGCAAAAGCTCAAGTTTTAAGCATCGTCATCAAACAAACTGTAATTAGTTGGATCCTTTAGGTGCAACTTAACGTACTCACCCCTTCAAAAAATTTGCCGCGCCCCTCTACACCCCTAAAAACTACCCCTAAATACTTTTATCGTTATAGCGCAAAAATTCAAGTTTTAAGCATCGTCATCAAACAAACTGTAATTAGTTGGATCCTTTAGGTGTAACTGAAGATATCTATCCCTTCAAAAAATTTGCCGCGCCCCTCCTTCCCCTTAAAACAACCCCTGTCAAGTTAGCACTACCACCCTTGTAACGCCGAAACTAAGAATTTACATAAAACCAAAAGTGTCCCTGAATTTGCCGCAGGGGTCACTTATAACACCTGAACTTTAAAAAAATTTGCCGCGCCCCTCTACACCCCTAAAAACTACCCCTAAATACGTTGATGGTCTCATATAGAGTTTATAGCGTAAAAGTTTTGAGTATCATCGTCAAACAAAATATATTTAGTCGAATGCTTTAGGGGTAGGGAAAGATATCTACCCTCTCAAGAAATTTGCCGCGCCCCTCTCCACCCTCAAAAACTACCCCTAAGTGCAGTTTTGGCCCCATAAAGAGTTTATGGAGTAAAAACTGAAGTTTTAAGTATCGTCATAAAACAAAATTGATTCAGTTGAATACTCCAAGGGTAACTTAAAATATGTGCACAGGGACGTACCGAGCAAACATTTGTTAGGGGGGTGAAAAGTAAAATTTGCCGATTACATTTTTGTAAATTCACCAATTATAATTAGAGGTACACAGAGAGAAATGATTAGTCGATTACAAGAAAAACATTTGTTAATAGTTTCAAAAGTTTTCATTAATTTCTGGTCATAGGTGTATTTTTGTTGAAACTGCAAAACGATTTTGTTTGTTTATGCAAAACATCTTTTGAAAAATTATATAAAAATTGTGTTGACATAAACAAAAAGTTTAAATAAAATTGATTAATTCAATTTGCGATTTCAACAAATTTTATACTAAATATTTGGTTACGGTGAGAAGTTTCCATTGGTGATATCAATTAAAACTTTGTACCAATTACCCAATCCGCATTAATAAAATTTTTGTCAATTTTACGAATATTTTAGTTGTCAGAATCAAATTTCAGTTGGTAATATTGTATAATTCTTTGATTAATTATACAAAACTGTTTTGTGGTTTTATACAAAACCTTTTCGTAGTATCAATCAAAATATTATACCAAATATTTAATTAAAGAATTTTATAAATTCGTGTTAATTAAAATTTCTCCTAACTTTGCTAATAGTGTTCTTATCAATCTCTAATTTCAATATAGCGTCTATTGAAATTTGGGATTGATAAGAACACTATTAACAAAGTTAAGAGAAAATTTGATTACCACGAATTTATAAAATTTTTATTTAAATTTGTAACTCAATTCGGGCTGTCTTTTCATTTGTATTTGCCGACGCCAAAGAATACTTTAAGTCATCTCTCATGTCAAGCGTTGAATGTCTTAATAAAAGTTATAGTTGCACATAATCCTGTTTATGGAAATACAATAATTTTTTTATTAAAATTAGAAAAATTATGACAATATGTTTTAATGTAACACCTAGTTTATTATTAGATATAAACATAACCTTACAATGTAGAACGTCGTGAAGTCAGGTCTCCATCGCCGCTAACAAATAATGTGTAATGCGTGCCAAGTTTAGTTTTTCTATAAGAATATAAAATAATGATTTTATATCTGTTATTTTGATTTTAAAGCTTTGAGTTTAAAATGTTTTAAGTTAAGTTTTAAGTTAATTTATTGCAAAATACATAGTATATAAATATTGGGCTTACAATTGTGGCATCAGAAATCAATGAAGATTGAAGAGTGACTATTTATTATTGCCTGTATCATATCCACACAGTGCTTAGTTGAATCCATAATCCTAGCATGTACGGCTTATGCAAATTTTTCCTGTCCACTAGTTCAAACGTTGTCGGCAAATGTGTCTTGTAAAACCTAAGGTATGAAAAGATCAAATTATCTTATAGCACAAGAAAACATTAGTCTTACCTTTTGGAAACGCCACTCGAAAAATTAGGCCCGACATTTTATCTGCACCCCTAATTAAGGACAATCTATTTTTATCGTTTTCGCCAGCGTCTTTGCTTTCTCACAAAATAAGTCTTTAATTTATAAGTTATTGCAAACAAACACTTTTTCACCATTTTTAGCACACAATCATTTTTTTCACAACACTCGGAAAACAAATATGCCCGTACAAAAGAGCAACTAAAAATGAAAATCTTTGCTGTTCCAAATAAATGAATAGCTAGATTGTACAAAGATTTGTTTTTTATGTCCTGCCTATAAAAACTGTACCGTTAGATATGGTAAAAATTTCGTATTTCTAACAAAAGATCTAGTTCTGGACATTCTTGTTCATACTTGCATAGAAAGACTGTCTGTTGGATAACAAAAGTTTTTGTTAATATTACAAAACTGTGTGTTATATTGTAAAATTATTTGGCAATTTTCTTTGTTGATTTCCCCTGCCCAAAAGATTTGTTATATTCAACAAATGTTATAGTGCTCGTTGTCTTTATCATTTGTAGATTTTATTGCAGCTAAAGTTTTTGTTATTTTAACCAGAAAATTAAATCGTTCTAACAGAATATTTTTTAGTTGTCTTGACAAAATTTGGTTTGTCATATCAATCAATCGTGTTGTTTAGTAGTACCAATTTATTTGCAGGTGTAAAAAAAGAATTGCTACAAAGCAACAAAACCAGTATCAAACAATTGTGATTTGTTGGTATTGCAAATTTATTTCTCTCTGTGTACGGAAATTTTGTTTTTACGAAATAGATGCGAATTTCGGCGAAAATTGCACATTTATGCTAATAAATGCGAAATGTTCTAATTTAGACTTTATCCATAAAAAGTTTATTTTTGTTCAAAAATGTTAATTAAGCTGACCAAGTGTACAGCATTTTGCTGTACAGTACAGCATTTTGAACTGTCGTACAGCATTGGGAAATGTACAGCAAAGTGTGTTCTCCATGCCACACAATGAAACCTAGTTCACTACATAAAAATCTCCTCGATGAGGCCTGTGATCAGTCATTTCTGCTTTTAAGGTGTAAATTTTGACCTCTGTCGATATTTAGCGAGATAATAGCACTTTTACGTTTGACAATCGCCCAATTTCGATAACTGGAGAACCCTTGCTGATCTCACTGAAATTTGAAAACTTGTAGATCTACTTGGCGCATTTTCTCCAAATTTTACGGTCCACCTATCTGTATTCGAATGTTTTAGCTGCCCAAATCGCACTTCTGTGTTTTCTAATCAAAAATTGTCCATAACTTGCAAAATGGACGGAATTTTGAAATTTGGAAAACTTGTAGGGCACTTGTAGGTTGTAAGGCACTGCCCATATTTGGTGAACATTTCAAGGCTCCAGCTGCCAAGGTTCAGAGATTACAGCCGTCAATAGATGAGATTTCAATATGGAAAAATCAGCCATTGTACTCCATCAGATTCCTTTATCAACCTCTATAGGAAAATGCATACTAAAGAAAAGACTCAGCATTGGTTTCAGATAAATTTTTTTACCAAATTTCCTTAGAATTCATTAAAAACGGCGTTAAAAACCCAAGGGCAAATATTGCAACCAGGTTTAGATAAGATTTAGACCTCTGGCTCGTCCTTTGGTTTACTTTAATTCGGTGGCTCACCCTTCGCTCCGCTCAGATCTCGCAATGTCAGCCGTGCATTAGAGAATTCGCCAACATTTTTGTGACGCAGTTCTGTTGCGAAATAGGATAAGGTGCAAGCGTAGCGAACGGTGAACTAATGGAAGGCAATTTGTTGGATTTAGAACTCTGGCTCGTCCATACATTTTCTCCGATCCTGGGAGTCGCCCTTGGCTTCGTTCAGAAATCACTCTGTCTGTCGCGCTTTTTATAATTCGCCAACATCCTTGCGACTAGCGCTGGTAGGAAGTGAATAAGGCGAGGTGCAGTTCATGTAAGGCAATTCGTAGGATTTAGTTCTCTGACTCGTCCACACAAAAAATACTCAGACCCTGTACTTCGCCCCTTACTCCGCTCTGACCTCGATCTGTGTGTCGCGCTATTCAGGTTTGCGACGTAGTGCTGTAGCGAAACAGGATAAGGCGAGGTTGGAGTCCAGCGTTCGGTGAGCCAATGGATGGCATTTCGTGAAATTTAGACCTCTGACTCGTCCTTAAGTTAGCTAAAATCCTGTAGAGGAAGCGAAGGGCAAGCTTCCTCCCGACCTCACCATGTCTGTTGCGTTTTCCAGAATTCGCCTACATTTGCGACGCAGTGCTGGTGCTATGAATGATAAGGCGAGGTGCGACCGAAGCGATCGGTAAGCCAATGGATGTCATTTCGTAAAATTTAATCATATGGCTCGTCCGTATGATTACTTAGACCCTGTTGCTCGACATGGTTGCGACATAGACCTCGGACCTGGCCGTAGTACTCCAGATTTGCTTGAGAATTGAATTCCGCAAGTATGTGCACATCATTGGGCTTTTGGGAGTCTGGTCACCTTACCGTAACTCCTTGAGGAGTGGTCTTGTCGACTAGTATCTATGTGTGTTGTCTGAGTTCGGAGTATAATGCAAATGGCAGACACACTTCATACTGAATAATAAACACGAGACGTCTTTTTTGCAACGCGAGTTTTGAACATTCGTTTAACTGTAACTGTAATGCCGAAAATCGCAGTCCTACATATTCCCACAGAGGTCAAATTTGCCGACTGCAGATGAATATTGAAAATGTTAGGGGGGTGAGACACCCCCCCATACCCCCCCTTAGCTACGTCCCTGTATGTGCACTCTCAAAAACTTTGCCGTGCCCCTTTACACCCTTAAAAATGACCCCTAAGTGTGTTTTTGACTCCATGCAGAGTATATAGTGTAAAAATTCAAGGTTTAAGAATCGTCATGAATGATATTGTTTCTACTTGAATGCTGCAGGCTTTACTTAAGATATGTCCATTTTCAAAAAATTTGCTGCGACCTTCCATGCCCTCAAAGACTACCCCTAATTGCGTTTATGGCCCCATACAAAGTTTATGGCGCAAAAACACATGTTTTAAGAATCAACATGAAACAACATTTATTCAGTTAAATGCTACAGGGGTAACTTAAGATATCTACACATTCAAAAAATTTGCCACACCCCTCCTTCCCTTAAAAGTACCCCTGTCAAGTTAGCACCACCCCAGTAGCGGTGAATTCAATAATTTCCTTAAAACGAAAAGTATCCAATTAATTGTCGCAGGGGCTTAAAAGGACATTTTCACTTTTAATAAATTTGCCGCGCCACTCTTCCCCCTTAAAAACTACCCTTAAGTGACAAGCGTACTTACATCAACGCTTTAGCGAAGGAGGCAGATGATGCGGCTTACCGTGGTGAAGGCGAAGCCAATTAAGCCACTAATTGGCAAATCGTTAACTACCGACCATCCTGTAAAAATAAAAAGAACGATATCTGCTGTTTCGGAAGAACTGCAGCTTCACTTTTTTGAGGTCCTAAACAACCGCTTTGGCCCTACAAGTGCATCTTCATCGGCAGAAGAAGCGGGTTATCGGACGCAGGGAATCTATGGTATGAACGCCGGTAAGGCCTCGGGTATAGATGGAGTTTCGGTTAAATTAATTATAGCGGGGGAAATCAGAATATTCTCTGAAGCATTATGTAGAACGACAGAGGATGCTTTGATTGCGAAAGTCGAAATGCTAGGCTCAAGATAAACGCTGCCAAGAGCAAGTATACTTGAGCTCTGATCCAGAGGGACAAGTCCCTGGAGGATATCACCCTAGGATGATATCCAAGATTTAACGTGCATCACCTGGCGGTACGCCTTTAACACACGGTCTTCTTAAGACACGAATTGCACGATGCGCAATTGACGCCCCCCCCAATGTGCAAGCACGAAGAGTAACATTTTTATACCAGTTTACAGGAACCAGCATTTATACTGTTGACAAACTCTTACACCAGGGTATGGATGCGACAACATCATCAACATCATCAACACATTGACGAAAGGAATTCGCCTAGGAAACTCACCATTACAACAATTAATTAGACAGTTTGCCTATTCTTGAATTCGTCGCTACTGAGGTGGTGGTCCTAACTTGACAGGGGTAGTTTTTTAAGGAAACGAGCAGCACGACAAGTTTTTTGAAGGTGGAATGTCTTAAACAACCCTTGTGACAACTAACTGGTAAATGTTTCCATGTTTGTATTCGGGCGATATGAGGCCTAAATTCACTTAAGGGTAGTTTCTAAGGGGGAGGAGGGGCGCGACAAACTTTTTGAAAATGGAAATATTGCTTTAAGCCCCTGCGTCAATTAATTTGATACTTTAAGTTTTAAGGAAATTCTTGAATTCGCCGCTGCTGGGGTTGTAGTTCTAACTTGACAGGGGTACTTTTAAGGGAAGGAGGGGCATGGCAAATTTTTTGAATGTGTAGATATCTTAAGTTACCCCTGTAGCGCGCGGCAAATTTTTTTAAAGTTCAGGTGTCATAAGTGACCTCTGCGGCAAATTCAGGGACACTTTTGTTTTTATGTAAATTCTTAGTTTCGGCGTTACAAGGGTGGTAGTGCTAACTTGACAGGGGTTGTTTTAGGGGGAAGGAGGGGCGCGGCAAATTTTTTGAAGGGGTGAGTACTTTAAGTTACACCTAAGGGATTCAACTAATTACAGTTTGTTTGATGACGATGCTTAAAACTTGAGTTTTTGCGCTATAACGATAAAAGCATTTAGGGGTAGTTTTTAGGGGTGTAGAGGGGCGCGGCAAATTTTTTTAAAGTTCAGGTGTTATAAGTGACCCCTGCGGCAAATTCAGGGACACTTTTGGTTTTATGTAAATTCTTAGATTCGGCGTTACAAGGGTGGTAGTGCTAACTTGACAGGGGTTGTTTTAAGGGGAAGGAGGGGCGCGGTAAATTTTTTGAAGGGGTAGATATCTTCAGTTACACCTAAAGGATCCAACTAATTACAGTTTGTTTGATGACGATGCTTAAAACTTGAGTTTTTGCGCTATAACGATAAAAGCATTTAGGGGTAGTTTTTAGGGGTGTAGAGGGGCGCGGCAAATTTTTTTAAAGTTCAGGTGTTATAAGTGACCCCTGCGACAAATTCAGGGACACTTTTGGTTTTATGTAAATTCTTAGTTTCGGCGTTACAAGGGTGGTAGTGCTAACTTGACAGGGGTTGTTTTAAGGGGAAGGAGGGGCGCGGCAAATTTTTTGAAGGGATAGATATCTTCAGTTACACCTAAAGGATCCAACTAATTACAGTTTGTTTGATGACGATGCTTAAAACTTGAATTTTTGCGCTATAACGATAAAAGTATTTAGGGGTAGTTTTTAGGGGTGTAGAGAGGCGCGGCAAATTTTTTGAAGGGGTGAGTACGTTAAGTTGCACCTAAAGGATCCAACTAATTACAGTTTGTTTGATGACGATGCTTAAAACTTGAGTTTTTGCGCTATAACGATAAAAGCATTTAGGGGTAGTTTTTAGGGGTGTAGAGGGGCGCGGCAAATTTTTTTAAAGTTCAGGTGTTATAAGTGACCCCTGCGGCAAATTCAGGGACACTTTTGGTTTTATGTAAATTCTTAGTTTCGGCGTTACAAGGGTGGTAGTGCTAACTTGACAGGGGTTGTTTTAAGGGGAAGGAGGGGCGCGGCAAATTTTTTGAAGGGATAGATATCTTCAGTTACACCTAAAGGATCCAACTAATTACAGTTTGTTTGATGACGATGCTTAAAACTTGAATTTTTGCGCTATAACGATAAAAGTATTTAGGGGTAGTTTTTAGGGGTGTAGAGGGGCGCGGCAAATTTTTTGAAGGGGTGAGTACGTTAAGTTGCACCTAAAGGATCCAACTAATTACAGTTTGTTTGATGACGATGCTTAAAACTTGAGCTTTTGCGCTATAACGATAAAAGTATTTAGGGGTAGTTTTTAGGGGTGTAGAGGGGCGCGGCAAATATTTTGAAGGGGTGAGTACGTTAAGTTGCACCTAAAGGATCCAACTAATTACAGTTTGTTTGATGACGATGCTTAAAACTTGAGTTTTTGCGCTATAACGATAAAAGCATTTAGGGGTAGTTTTTAGGGGTGTAGAGGGGCGCGGCAAATTTTTTTAAAGTTCAGGTGTTATAAGTGACCCCTGCGGCAAATTCAGGGACACTTTTGGTTTTATGTAAATTCATAGTTTCGGCGTTACAAGGGTGGTAGTGCTAACTTGACAGGGGTTGTTTTAAGGGGAAGGAGGGGCGCGGCAAATTTTTTGAAGGGGTGAGTACGTTAAGTTGCACCTAAAGGATCCAACTAATTACAGTTTGTTTGATGACGATGCTTAAAACTTGAGTTTTTGCGCTATAACGATAAAAGCATTTAGGGGTAGTTTTTAGGGGTGTAGAGGGGCGCGGCAAATTTTTTTAAAGTTCAGGTGTTATAAGTGACCCCTGCGGCAAATTCAGGGACACTTTTGGTTTTATGTAAATTCTTAGTTTCGGCGTTACAAGGGTGGTAGTGCTAACTTGACAGGGGTTGTTTTAAGGGGAAGGAGGGGCGCGGCAAATTTTTTGAAGGGGTGAGTACGTTAAGTTGCACCTAAAGGATCCAACTAATTACAGTTTGTTTGATGACGATGCTTAAAACTTGAGTTTTTGCGCTATAACGATAAAAGCATTTAGGGGTAGTTTTTAGGGGTGTAGAGGGGCGCGGCAAATTTTTTTAAAGTTCAGGTGTTATAAGTGACCCCTGCGGCAAATTCAGGGACACTTTTGGTTTTATGTAAATTCTTAGTTTCGGCGTTACAAGGGTGGTAGTGCTAACTTGACAGGGGTTGTTTTAAGGGGAAGGAGGGGCGCGGCAAATTTTTTAAGGGTGCAGATATCAACATTAGCCTGTATAGCATTTGACTGAATAAATTTTGTCTTATGACTATACGTATAACTTGAGTTTTTACGCCATAAACTTTGTATGGGGCTAAACCTGACTTAGGGGTAGTTTTTGAACGTGTAGAGGGTTGTGGAAAACTTTGTATGAGTGCAGATATTATAAGTAAGCTCTTGAGCGTGCTTGTGTGTACAATCTGTTATATTGCGATGCCTTAAACTTGCGTTTTAAGGCTTCCTACGCTCTATGGGGCTTGAAAAACATTTAGGGGTTGTTTTAAGGGGAAGGAGGGGCGCGGCAAATTTTTTGATTTTGCCATTGAATCACGGCAAATTCGCGACGTTTAATGCACTATAGCGTTCATCGATATTTAAAAGTGGTAGTGCTAACTTGACAGACATCAAAAAGTGATTATCTGTCTGTCAGCCACGAAAATCAATTTTCAGCCTTTTACGCGACGAAATAATTGAATTATTTTCTATTGTAATGTCTTTTCTAACAAAAAAAAAAAGAGAAAAAAGAAGTAAGTGAAATTTCACACTACACTGCCTACATATAATTACTCGTACACTCGACGTGGTGATAATGGAACTTCTATTGATCAATTTCAGCAGCAACAGAGAGATTTTAACTAGACTCTAAATGGTAATTACGTAATGGCGAACGTGCTGGACGGAAACCTAGGTTCATTATGTATATGGGCGTATATACCTGAGTAGAGGTTACATGAACATACCCTAATACTGAACCTGCTACGGTTGGACGACAATCGACAACAATAAGATTCGACAGGGAGACATTTATCAGGGAATACCCCGCCAACATAGAAGCACTGAAACACTGCAAGATGTAATGTAAAATGCAGATGAAGGTTGCGGTAATTGTACAGTATTGATATGTAATTACGTAATGGCGAACGTGCTGGACGGAAACCTAGGTTCATTATGTATATGGGCGTATATACCTGAGTAGAGGTTACATGAACATACCCTAATACTGAACCTGCTACGGTTGGACGACAATCGACAACAATAAGATTCGACAGGGAGACATTTATCAGGGAATACCCCGCCAACATAGAAGCACTGAAACACTGCAAGATGTAATGTAAAATGCAGATGAAGGTTGCGGTAATTGTACAGTATTGATATGTATAGACATACATATCTCAAGATTTGATTCAAAACTGCTTAAAAGTGTCAAAACGAAACAAAACTTGTAAGTCGGTACAAATTTTTAATGAAATAGCGTTTGGATGATGAAAACTCTAAATTGGATTGACACATAATTGTGAGAATTTTCGTTAACAAAATGTATACAAATTTTAGTGGAAATACATACATATGTTTGTGCATAATTTTGAAAACAATATCTCTTCAAGAATTTAATTAAATATGTCAGAAGCGCCAGGGACGTAGCCAGGGGAGGGGTCCAGGGGGTCCGGACCCCTCCCGAAATGTTTTGAATGGGCTTTGAAATTTCAGTGACGACATCAAACATGGACACTGTAATAAGTTACCATCGGGCTTTTTTCTATGGAGATTCCTTCCCATAATTTACTCTTTGCTTTAGTGAAAATACAAGGTGGCAAGAGCATTCAGTTCTAAGTCGGTTCTCTGCGTTTCTCTCTCGTTTGACTAAATTGATTTGCTCGGTATTGTAAATTTGATGCAATTTGATCTAACGAATAAAAAAATTAAATTCATGTTTAACCGATTCCATAAAATTTGGACTAGTATTCGGCCTACGACGAGGGTACACTCAGAAAAATGGACCCCGTTAACTTAAAAGTTTTTGTGCCATTATATTAATTAGACGGCAATTTACCAGATTTCTTCACAAAAGTAAACAGATGCAATAATTAATATAACTGGAAGAATCCTATTGAGATATTTTGTATGGAATGAAATGTGTCCCGTAAATCCAATAGGACATCAGATTACATTTTAAACAGTTTGCCCCATTAAATTAACAAGATCTGATATGATTAACTAATAATAGGATGGATCCCATTTATATAACGTCCTAATTCATTAATGGGATATGCTTTCTAATTAAATTTCAAGCATAAAGACGCATTTTCCAAGAGAACCAACATCATGCTCCGTAGCCGAGATCGTTCGTGTGCCTCCCCGTGACTTGGTAAGTTTTAAAGAGTACTAGCCGATCGGATGTTCAATACTCGGCCTGGCCAAATATCGGGATTCCATGTGTTTGTTTTTAAAGGAGTCAACTATTAAAACAAACGGATATTTATCGAGTGAAAGTAATGGTTCCTATATTTTTAAAGTAATCAGATTTTTCCTATTGACTAAAAATAATGGGACAAAATGATTGGTTTAATGGGATTTCCCATTGAAATTTTTCTGAGTGTAACTACATTCATATGCATAGATTTTATGTCTTTTTCAAATAAATAATGGCCGTTACTTAAAAACTAATGATTCACTTTAGTTCGTTTGATATGTTCATTGAAAGATTCCATCGGTTGTTTCATTGTGTATCGTTTATTTCAACAAAATCGCTAATCCATGAACGCCTCGGGAAAAAAGCGACATGGGTATTGGGTAGATCAAGAAGACACCCTCCCTATGAATTGCCGGAGCGTGGGTTCGAGTTCCACTGCCACCATGGATGTTTGTGTTTTCTTTATCAAAATGCTCCTATATACGACAGCCGGTTCTTCGATGTAAAGCGCAAGCGCTCTAGAGCTACCCGTTGTCATGTAGATATGAGCTGCCAAAACAATTGAGGCTATTTCCGCAAACGCCTTCGTTGATGAAAGAACAGCATCTCACGTAAGAAATTTTAAATTTTTTATAAATTTTTGAATCAAATCTTCCGTTTTTCAATCTGTTTAAAGGTTCTCGTGATACGTGAGATCATTCTGGTAGGTGCGTTTTTTTCTCTAACGGGTACAGGACAGAATAGCTCAAATTCCTTACAAATTGAACAGTTTTGTTTTATATAGAAATACTCGTAACCAACTTCATGTTCGAATTTGTATGTGAAGTTGTTCTG
This sequence comes from Microchrysa polita, assembly GCA_949715475.1. NCBI lineage: Eukaryota > Metazoa > Arthropoda > Insecta > Diptera > Stratiomyidae > Microchrysa > Microchrysa polita. Next base: position 11,077,270 of record OX454421.1, on the reverse strand, counting down.
CCCCGTACTGGATAGGCAGAAAAACCGTGTCAAAGTCATGATTTTCGTGACTCTAAATTGTCACGAACTATGCTTTTTTAGAGTTTAAAATAAATGAACGTTCCGAATTTTTCGCAGTGTATTAGGTAACCGTGTTTCAAATTGCGCATTTTATTATTACTAACAATGCTATAAAAGCAACGATTTGGGTGTCTAAATATGGCTTGTACTGCTATCCGTCTCATAAGGAGAACTGTTGTGGTTCTGTTATTGCCCGTTATATGGCGGATGGTAAGGTAAGTGTCGCTAGTGTCGATAAAAAAGGAATTCTTCTATCGAGAGCTGATAGCGTAACATTCCCTAAATATTAAGTCAGTGTAATTCGTGAATACATTATTGGTCGAATAAAATAGGTCGAAATCTAGATGATCAATGGAGGCGTGGTTCTTTTGAAAATTGCGAAAGGTTTCATAAAGTCTCAAAAATTTAAAACCACTTTTTTCTCTTAATAAATGAAGTGACTTTTCCTGTACGATCGGACAATACTATATCGTCTAGAATCAATATCAAAACTCTAATTTAAAAAAATTTCTTTACCTGGTATTGAGCGTTGGACCCCTCCCGAAACCAAATCCTGGCTACGTCCCTGAGCAGCGCCCGCAAAATGTATGGGGGCGGCTTTTTGGGAAGTACTCGAATAAAAAAAATTTGTCAGATAATTTTCGAATAGATGATGAAATTATAGCACGTAATTTTATTATTGTATTTTAGAGGAATATATAGAAATTTGATTTATGGAAGTCTAGAACTATTTTTTAGTTTGTAGAATCACAGGAGAGCAAGTCCATTAACTGTCGTGTTTGAAAACAATTCGTTCTGATGTTGAAACGGTGAAATCGTTCCAAGTTGGTGACAACGTTGCATAATTGATGATTTATCTAGCGTTGAGAGGACAAATTTCGAACAAGGTGGTTTGAGTTTCAGCAAGATGAGGCGTTGGGCCTTTTAAAAGAAATGTCAGCATTTAAGAAAAGAAACCGCAAACTCATATTGATATATTCCTATTAAGACATGTTTGACTAAAGAGGTACGTCTGGTCACCCTATTCGGTTTTATTATTGAGTAAATTATTAAAAACACCTTTAATTTGAGTTCGCAGTTTACCGACGAACGAAAACTTGACGCCTATGAGAGCATATTTATACATAAAGACGAATCAGCGATGAATGCCGACCTAGGAAACATCGACTCACCATTGTTCAACCTACTGATTTAATGAAATTTGGCAACATTGCCCATTTTTCATTTAGTTTCTCTAATTTTATTATATTAATTTTTTTTTTCTAGTAACTATGTTTAATTTAAGATGTTAATTTATTTATTTATTAGATTTGTTGCTTTTGCTTTGTTGTAATTTCTTGACCTTTAATTATAATTGTACTCAATTTTGTTGATTTTGCTATGTCCCTTTTTTTTTAAATCATTTAATTTTACTATTACCTCTTAATTTTAGTTGCTTTTGCTACTTAATTTTGTCACCTAGTTTAATATTTCAAAATTCTCTGTATTAGTTTTTTGAAAGCTTCCGCCTAACTTTTAGTCGTGTTGCTGAAGATGGACGGAAAGCCGTCCGAAATGCATTAAAAAACTGCGAACTCAAATTAAAGGTGTTTTTAATAATTTACTCAATAATAATATTGTGGAGTTCGCGTTTTTCATTTCTATAACAAAAAACTAACCCTATTCGGTGCATATTTTTATTGTGTTCTGCAATAATTCCTTAGAAACACTCCAGGACCTCTTCAGCGGGCCTAGACCCCATATGGACTAGCTACGTCCCTGTAGAGCGGGCGCTGTGTGTAAGATGTGTGACCAAACTAAGTGCAACATTTTGCAACGAATTTTTGGCAGTTAAGTTTAGCTTATGTCAAGGCAATAAGGTTTCATCCAAATTTGTATATCAAAACCTAAATACCTACCTAAAGCTGAGTCGCCTAGTGTTTTAAACCTTTGTCTGTTAGCGAAATTTTTATAAGAACCCGATAATTTGATGTATAATTGCGGATAGCACTTAAATTAAGTTTGAAATGAATTTTATCAATTTACGTGCATTGTATGTTATAGGTACGTGGTGTACTCTCGTATGGAAGCTAATAAACGAAATTATGTGCATAGACACAATGTATCTGCTATAAGCTAGATTTAAAGCACCTTCACGCTAATACCTATTCGAGTAGATATATATGCATATATGCGAGAGTATTCATCGTCGTCGCCATCGCCACACTTTTATAGCGATAAACGTAGAAAACATTTACCGCATTTCGTGACGAGGAGTGATTGATGGTTCTAGTGATTTTCTAAGGTACGTCACTCAAACACCTTTAACAATAATTAGATTTGCTTGAACGCGCGATGAGAAAACTTCGTACCGTTGTTCGTTTGATTCGAATAAAAAAAGAACGCAACAACGCACAACCGATTTTTAATACACTCCGTATTTCGTCTATTCTACACTTTTGTACTTTCCGTTTCTTTATTCGCCTCTAGACCCCTCTATGTCATGGTGGATTTTATTTTTATTATTTTGCACGAAACTGCTTTATATGGCGATTTACACCCCAATAAGTTTATACATTGAATTCATGACTATATTTTTGTTGTATGCAGAGGGTCAAAGTCGCAGTCACTCCTAAAAAGAATGGCGTGGTGAAACACCATCACCACTCTGTGTTGTATATGAAGATGTAAGGAAATACCGAATTGCTTTGTATTTGGCTGGATGGAACTATTGTATTCGGGTCAACCGAAAGGAGATTAGCATCAATAGACATGGCGATGGCCAACTTAATTCGCTCAATTGAAGTGGACATAATGGAATAATATGTACGAAATTCGTATACGTCGTTCGCTTCAGAACGGATTTGAGAACAGAATTTGGATGAAATTGCTTCGATTTACCGGAAATCCATTTTTCAAATTTTACATGGTTTCAATATGGCTTAATCATGACTGTATAGATTTATCTGAAACTGCATACAAGTCACATATTTACAATACCTAATGTATTGCAATTTTATGCAGGCTTACATTTTTAATGGATGTACTCAGTTACACTATTCAGTCACCCGGCTAAAATATTAGTTAAAATAGTCTTCTTTATCCATACAATTTTAATGCGGACTATTCATAATATGCAGTACAAAAATTGAGCTGTGTGAATTAAAATGAAATTTGAAATTTATCCACAAAAAAAGATTACAGTTCAGTCTTTTCGACAGACAAGTTCCATACATTTTGGAACTCTTGATTATTAAAATCAGCAACTGGACTGCGTAGGTTCTATAGATGTCCGAAGGGTGTTTGTAACCGGGGCCTACCGTGAAGGTTTATAAGGCGGCCTCGAAAAGGTCAGTCGGATTGATTTTGTGATGTCAATTAGCGCACCTCGAGCGTTGTGAGGTACAGTTTTTTAGTGTTAAAGCTTGGCGTTTACCAGTGGCGTAACGTTTCCCAAATTTCATGTGTTCGAAATTGGAATAGAGGCCTCTGAGGTTGAATTTTTTTAACCAGGCAACAACGACAACCGTATTTAAAGAAGTACACAAATAATTTAGAGAGGGACAGGAGGTTGCAGTTGATTTTCTATTTAAACAACGAAAAACGAATAACGAATTTTCGATAGCGGAGTTGTTAAGATTTATGAAGAGCTTCCGGTCGAATAATGACAAAAGACGAATGTTCACAACGCATATTGAGGCTCTAATGTAATTCCTTTTCAAAAATGTCTGATATTGGTATTGGACTATTCGCGAAAATAATTCCTTTCTTTCTGTCCCTGTACGTCGTACCTGCTATCTAGAATTCTTTTTTTTTTTAGTTTATCCCAGTTTTCGTTATTATGGAACATTCCAATTTAAATTGTAAGCTTTCAAACAATTGCAATGAATCCAATGCCGCATGCAAGTTCTTCTTATTATATTCCATTGTCGCCAAAATAATAATAATCGCCGTCATCATCATCGTCAAGTCTGTCTGCTATACTTTGTTGTCAGTGGCATCATGATTCCGTTCGAAATTATGTATATGTATGTACATTACAACCTCCCACAAAAATGTCATATCCCGTCGAGATGAACAGTCATCATCTCATCACAATATAACAAGCACACTACGAGAAAATTCTTTTTATGCTATACGAGTACGAACGAGTATAAGCCTCAAGTTCATTTCAAGGCGGATTATTCACGCTGATTCTAAAGATATTTTTCGCAATTCATTGCGACTCCCACACAAAAGAAGAGCATGTCACAGAACGGTGTATGTAACGTTGCAGAGCCCTGCCGACATATTGCTGAAAGGATGATTGGGAAATTGAAATGGGGAGAAACCCTTTGATGAGAACAAAAATATGTACTAATATGTACATACATATTTTCAGAAATCAAATTGTACACTCGTTCATGTCTGTCAAATTGATGCATTTTATCTGGTTAACACTCTGTTCCTTGCTAATTAAAAGATACGAAATAAGTATATTTAGGTACATAAGTATACATATAACTGCATTGCAATGCTTTTTGGATATTGTCCAAGAAATTTGAGTTGGCGTGATGGATTTAAATTGGTAAGTAGGTATGCACGTAGTGCAGAGTAAACGGAAGAGGAGACTTTAAACCTCAATAGTTAATTTGTCATGATCTTAATTAAGTTGATATTTTACTTGAACACTAAAAAAGCAGGAAAATCCCTTTTTAGGTTTGATACATAATATTATAAATATCTTTAATTGATTTTTTCGATAACATACTTCTCTCTATACTGTACTATACGAGTACAAGATTCCATTTCATAAAAGTATTAAAACTAACAACGACAATCAAATAAATTCAAATTTAAATTTTTCCTTAAATTAAATTCACATTATGTAGGGGAGACTGGGGCTGGTTCTAACAAATTTTAAACAAAACTTCTTAGCTACCCAACCTTTTGCGTTAGAGACATGACTTTCTGCCATATAATTCGTCATTAATAGGACTTTAAATAGAAATTATTAAAATTATTGTAAACGTATTACATTCTGAATAATAAGGCTTTTTTCCTAAGAAACCCACAGGTTAAAACTTACCACAGCCTGGGGTTGGTTCTAACAGCCCTGGGGTAAGTTTTAACAGGAAGGATAATCATCGAATTTGAACTTTTTGCAAATAATTAAACACCAGTTAATCTACAAAATCAAGCTTTATTTTTTTCAGTCTCATATTAATTAAATACAACGATCAGTATCATCATATTCAGTACTGAGTGATATTTTAATGCTAAGGATAATTAAATAACAAAACTTTAGCTTTTATAGCAGTTTTCTTAAACTCAAAAAATTTCATAAACATCTTCTTTGAAAAACAATCACAGGTAATTAAAAAAAATGGAACTCTAGCCTTAATATCCTAACACAGGAACTTAACTCGCGATTTGGGTAAGTGTTAACATGTTAGAACTTACCCCGTGTGTTCTGTTAAAACTAACCCCAAAGCCCAATTTTTCAGAAATCACATTGCACTATAATAAGTACGTAATTTAGCAGCAAGAAATTAGAGTGCATCCATAGCTGAATAAACGCTTTTTATATAAGTTAAAGTTTCACATCTTTGAAATTTATATTAAGATTGAAAATCAAGAAAATAAAAACGCAAAAAAGATCGTTTACCTGTTCATATGGGCACACTACACACAACTCGTTACTGCGACGGCGCAGACTAAGCTGACGAGTCTCGACACGTTTAGCATTGTGTACAAACAGGACAATCATTTGTTTGTCTCTCAGTCTGATAGTTTGGCGTCATGATGCAATGCACCTTGCTTTAGATTTAGAGCTTATAAAAATATGAATTGCGTGTTCATAGGCTTACCTATGCCACCAGTTTCACCGGTTTCGTTTTGAAGTTTGGATCACCCTTACCAAAACTTTACAAAAAAAATGTACAAAAACGAAAAAAGCAAGTGCATAAATCCTGTAAGTCCGAATTTTTACAGCATCTCGACTGAATTTTTTTCTCGTGTATTATCAGACATTCACAAATTCTGTTCTAATTGTAGTCGACCAGCACTCCTTGACTTCATTCATAAAACATTGTGAGAAAATCTTCCCTATATTTCGACTATTGAACAACAAACTCGAGCATAGCAAAAACAATCACAGGAATATTACAATCAACGAAAGTCCAAGTCGGAACATTAGGAACCAATTTACCCTAGCGGTATTGAAACGAACAACGATTACGGAATTGGAAACGCATCAATTGCAGTGATGGAATGAGTGGTTTAATTATGCTTTCATGAAAACAAGCGAAAGAACGTGTTGCGAGGTTGCTATTTATTACATCCGCGTTTCTACCATTTTGAACTTCGACTTATACTGAAAATAAACGCCAATGCACGAGGACCTTGAAACACCACCGTATAGCGTCATTGCTGTATAGCAGCACCGTATCACCATGCTTATGTCTAAATGTCCAGTATGTAATATGAAGTATGACGTATGTCTTAGCCCCCTCCAGGACAAAATCCTGGTTGCGCCACTGAGCCTGTTAATACCTGCCCCTGTTAGAACCAGCCCCGGTCTCCCCTACCTATTTCTAAAAAAAAATTGGATTAATTAATGCAGAAATCAAATCAATTTAACTCCGCACTTTGTCATAGTGGTTGAAAGTGTGTATACGAATAAATAAAATTTTCCAATAATCAAAATATTTTCTCATCGTCATTATGATAAATTGTCTTCATCAAAAAACTGAAATATATCGAGCTATTGGTAGCAATGACTTGACAGAAATCTGTCACCATTAGCTTTACCATGCCACTTTGTTGCATATGTCTTATATTTGTACAGTGTGTAAGTTAATTGATAAATTAGAAACTGATAGACGAAGAATGAGGCCGGCGACATAATGTCGATTAAATTGCATAGTAGCCAAGGGCCAAGTCACTTTGTTTGAATACCATTCAATAAACTTGATACATTTTTGAAATTATTTGAGGTGTTGTAAATTGTTGAAAACAGTTACAATTTCATTCGTCGCTTAGCTAATGATACCTAGATACCAATTCAAAAATTGAACATGATTAATATAAAACTATAACCTATTCAGAGATCTGATCTGATCGATGACCATATAGGTATCTCCAATTCACCCGCTGCTGAATTCAAATAGATCTACTCAATCTCGTGCTATCGATTAAAACTAATCGAAAAATTTCGATTTCAGATCGTGCTTCTGAACGGATTTCTGCAAGTCACCAGTAACTTATCCCAGCCATAGTACGCATATTGATGAAATATTCATTGGGAAGATAAAAGCATTTCTTTGCGTTGTTATGCGTCTGAGAGGCTCATATTTATACCTTTCAATTATTTACCACTTTTTTTGATAATAAACCAGCAGTAGTCTTGTATTAGTAACACAAGTAGCGAATTTCAGGCTGATTGCCCAGAGGTTGTAATTGAAATCTTGTAAACGGATCTTAAGTGGACGTTTCACGGTATAGAGAGTCTTCTCCGAGACTGTAGCTCAAAGAAGATCGGGTAATACATATTGGAGCCTAGAGGTAGCGCGACTAACTTATCTATTGTTGTTTGCTAATTATATTTTGATAGCGTGTAACGATCACTATTGATGTCTAAAGTGAATACAACTATGTGGGGCATTATGTATCCATATCAAAAATTGTTTTCTTTGAAAATATTATTAATTAAATTTTCAATTAACTTTTCCGTATAACGCATGTAAATTGAAACTTTTTAAACAGGAAAAACAAATCCTCTAATTTTTCTTTCTGTAGCGCGAATTTCATACTTATAGGGTATGTATGTATGTATGTAATTTGTGATAATAACCGCTCTTTAATTAATTAGATCCTTAGACGGAAAAAAGTATCTTTATTTATTACTTAATTTCACCGGCTATGTGCATCTTCGTAGGAAATTGAAAAACTCAAAATGCAAATGTATCAATCAGTTCATCATCAGTTCGATATTCATTTTCGCTGAGACCATTTTCAATTTGGTGCAGTTCGGCCAGTCACCACGATATGAAAAACTAGCGCTGTGTTCGTGCCTTGGTCAGTGTTCAGTGGATACATGAACCACTTCTGGGACATAGTCAACATTACAACCATTCGTATCTGTTCCCAGTCGGTGGCACCACTGGATCATTCAGTTCTTCCCAAACTGGTTCTCGGCAAATTTCTCTCAATAGCATATTAGTACAGAACAGATAACCATATATTCGAACAAAAAAATTGTTGAATACACCGCCCAATAAAAAGGTTACACTAAATTGCTCCATGGGTTAAGGGGGAGGGCTGGTAAAGGAGTGAAAATTCAGTTTTTCCAAATATCTGTAAAACTATGAGTCTGGCCGGAAAATGTCCTAAATAAACTTTTGGATATACATTTTACTGTTATAATGACGATTTAAGAATTATTATTTTTCTGTTTTAGATAGAATTTAGAATTTTTGGTACAAATCAAGTAAATTTTGTTAGAAATATATGGACAAGATCTTATAACTCGTATCTATCAAGAGTTATAATGCGAAATGTAAAACTCAAAAAATATAAATTCACTATACTATAATAGTTTTGGTTCTAGGGTATAATTTTCTGAGAAAATGTTTGGAGCGTTGTATATCATTTTCATTACATTTTGCTTTCGTGATGGTCCCGAGAGAATAAAAAGCGGAAAGCGTAACTGAGTTGAATGTAAACAGGAGTAAAAATAAAGGAGTTCATCGGTATAAAGTGATCAAAATCATTTTAGATTGTGCTTTCTCTAAAATTTAATTTTAACCTTCCGTTAGACGCAACGTATCTAATAGATACATAATTGGCCGATTTCTGGTACATCTTATCGACTCGTTAGTCTTATCGTATAGAAAAGACGCACACCATTTTTTGAAAGTTTTTACATTGTTGGGCCAGTTTCTCCTACATTTGGACCGCTTATTACTTAGATATTTATTAACGACTTTAAGCCATCTATTGATGTCAGTTGGTGTAACCAAAAGGGACCACATCAAGAGTAGCTACATCCGAGGCAGCTTGTCCATAGACCAACCAATCACCGAAAAGCTCGAAGACCGACAAATGGATTGGTATTGCCATGTTCAAAGGCGTCCGCCTGAGAACCCCGCGAAGAAAGCAATATCAATGGAACTTCCACTTGATGGACCCAAGGCCAGAGGCAGACCGAAGAACACCTGGATGTGTCAAATGAAAAAGCAACAACAACGCATTGGTCTCGGCGATGACACGATCCAAGATAGAGCTGCCTGTAGAAATATGCTGAGATATTACCGCCAAAACGGGCGATGTGCCTACACTGCAGGTCGAGCAATGCGAAACCATGGAGCGGTATAAAGAACGAGGCAAGGAAGAAGAAAAAAAGCTATCTATTCTTTAAAGCAATGTTTAGTTATCAAATCTTTAAAGCATTATGAGCCGGTTTCACGTACATCTTATCTAATGGTTTGTCTTATGGTATAGAGAAGACACACACAATTTTCAGAAAGATTTTCCATTATATTGCATTGAATTTTTGTTTATTTCGCATAATTATGCTATCTTTTGCTTATTTACGCCGTTTTATGAAATTGCGCAATGATTTTTTCAATCTGAGATGATATCGTAACCAAGTAAAATGTATCACTATGCAAATAAAACCAAAGTTCAATTCAATACAATGGAAAAGCTTTCTGAAAATTGTATGTGGCTTCTCGATACGATAAGACTCACCATTAAATAAGATGTACGTGAATCTTACCCATATTAAAAATTGAATTGAATTTTTGTTTATACAGGGTCCGCCAATACGGACGCTCGATCTTTGACAGCTCATGGCGGCCATGTTGCTTGTGGTAGAGTTATAAAACCTAGTTATTATTCAGTGTATCTTCACAAATCACCATGAACCAATTCAGCCGCGAGCAACATGTGCAAATCATTAAAACTTATTACGAAAATCATTCATCGGTTCGAGCAACGTTCCGCGCGTAAACGGCGAACGATACAGATCCATGATAACGAACTTTTTCTGGCATGAAATCGACAATATGGATGTCGAGGATATGTGGTTTCAGCAGGACGGCGCTACGAGCCACACAGCGCGCGCCACAATGGATCTTCTGCACGAGGAATGGTTATCTCGCGCGGAGGCGACATCAACTGGCCACCGAGATCGTGCGATTTAACCCCACTAGACTATTTCTTGTGGGGTTTTCTTAAATTGCAGGTCTACGCAAACCAAACACAAAACACTGATGACCTCAAAGTCAACATACGCCACGCCATCGATGAAATACAGCCCGATTTGTGCGCCAGAGTCATTGAAAATTAGACTTCTCGTATGCGCGCCACCAAGCGAAGCCGAGGTGGCCACTTGAACGATGTTATTTTCCATACATAATGCCTTCGAATACTCTTTCAAACAAAAAATAAATTTCATTTATACCTCTCACACAACTTGCTTTATTTCATTTTAAAGTTCGAGCGCGCTTATTGGCGGACCCTATACAATAATTGGTTGTTTTGTTTGGACACGCTTTCGGAAAATGGTGTGCGTCTTGTCTATATTTTAAGTCTAACCCACAGAAATGAGAGTATAAGGAAACGAAAAGCTGCATGAGAGGTGAGCGAATTTGGTTGCGGAGTGAGACGTGAAGTGAAAGGTAGGGATAAAGTTGCCAAACTTGATTTTGCATGGAAGTTTGACATATTGCTTTCTAAAATGTAAACATTCTGATTGGACCAGACCGGTTTTAAACGAGCTTTTGACATATTGTTTTCTAAAATGTAAACATCATTATTTAGGATTGGGATTGTGCGGGTGTTGTGACACAGTGTGTTTGCAGTTGCGCATGTATAGGAATTGGAATGTTGATTTCCTCTCCATACTTATACTCAATGGTCTAATCAGACGATAAGACGATCGAGAAATCGGCCAAACAAATTTATTTTTTTTCGTCTCGCATTCGTTTTCTGTTGCAAATTTATTTTTCTTGGTAAGAGTAGCTTTCTGCAAAGGCAATATTTCATTTTGGCTTAGAATTTATTTTTGGCGTTTTAAAGTTTTTGGCTGGCAGCCGAATGTATCTAATAGATAGGTACATTGCGAAGCGTCGTGATACTGTTTTAAATGCTCGAATAACGGTACTTTCTTTGAAAATTTCCAAGATACAGAATGAAAGATAATTAAACTTTCATAAATTGAAAGAAAAACTGATTTTTAAACGAGACCGAGGCTAATTTCGGGCGCGGCCGAAATCTGAATACCCGTCGCCTTTGAATGAAGCTTAAGCTACTTTTGTGTAAATAATTTCTAATGCAGCCCTAGGACGTTTACCGATTCCATCTGTTCCTGGGTGCGCTGAGGCTAAGCCAGGAACTCACTTGGATGAATTTTGGTTAAGATCCAAAAAGGAAAAATATTTTCTTACAAAAACCTAATATGTATTTGGGAGTTGGTTTGTATGACAGCAATAACGTAATATTCCAATTCCATCCGTTCCAGGATATGTTTTGAGGCTTTACTATGAACATACATGGATGAAGTTTGGTTGAGATTGATTCATTAAGAAAAAAGTTTTTCTTAGAAGAACCCAATTTTTAGGGGTTGTTCTGTATGACGGCCCTATGATGTAGTGCTCCGATTTCATCCGTTCCTAGATATGGTTTGAGTGTTCACTACGAACACATTTGGGTAAAGTTTGGTTAAAGGTCCAATTAAAAAGAAAAAAGTTTTTCTTAGCAGAGCTTATTTTTCAAGGGTTGGTTTGTATGGCAGCCTTATGACGTAATGTTCCAATTCCACCCGTTCCTAAATATGTTCTAAGGCTTTACTAGGAACACTCTTGGATGAAGTTTGGTTGAGATTGGTTTATAAAAAACCTAATCGTCAGGGGTTGTTTTCTATGGCAGCCCCATGACGCCATGGTCCGATTTCATTCGTTCCGACATATATACAGCGAACACTAAAAAGAAACTTGCAGCCCTTTCACATAGTGACGGGTATAACAAACTAATCTTCAGCAAGTTTTCTGACTCATTTTAAAGCAACGACTAAAATACATCAATGCATTCCATAAGCAAAAGCTTTTGAGCTAAACATTTGCTTAAAGTTATAAAACTTCATAAATACCCCAGGAAATTTAGCATTTTACTTCGGAAAAATTAGTGGAAAGCAGGATTTTTTAATAGGCCATCCTTTCGAGGTTTTTAACAAGATCCCCAAAGTTCCCGTCTGTACGATTGGCGCTAGCGGTGCTATGCCGCACACAAATGGAGAATCCGTGGATTCTTCATTCTGTCTAACTCCATTTTAAAAATGACCAGCTGGGCAAGTTGTCATTTTTTTATATGTATGTAGTTTGACAGAACGAAGAATTTATGAATTCTCCATGTATGTGCGGCACTACAGAGGGTCAAACACCCTCAAAAAACATGTTTTTCTGAATATATCGATAGCGGCAATGTGTACCTACTGAAAAGGTGGTGTATGGCAATTTGTAGAGATTGTCGTTTCTGAATGAACTGTCAAAAGTCGCGCACTCCCTAGCGGTGCCAGAAGGTAAGACAGTATTTTTAACAAGGTTCCAGGAAAATCTCTATAACGGTAACTCTGACTAAAAAAATGTAAGACAAATTCGAAGCTTATACGGTTCTGAAGAAAGTGGCCAAATTCCTCATTAAAACGTCAATTAGGTTGTGATAAAAATGGAACTCGTCATACGGGACCAGTCTCATGTACATACTTGGTTGAAGGAATTTTACCTTAAGAACAGCAGCACCCTCAGTTTGAAAATCCTCCGGAGAACGAATATAGTCTCCACTCAGAATGTGTTCACACAACACACACAGCATACGCAAACACTGCCTCGATTTTCTTTTCTTCATTGCCTGCATTTTTTTTTCTAGAGATTTTGGAAACACGAATTGGATTCCGAAAAAAATAAAACAGACAAGTCCATTATCCAATCCCATTATGAATTTCGTGAACTGCAGAGCGCTTATGATGGGTCATCAAGCTATGTCCCTCAAAGAGTTACGGGAATTTAGAAAATATTCAAATGGTAAATTTGCATTATGAAAGAGCATAAAAAGAACGTCACCTCAGGAAATTTAATCGAAAACTTCAATTCGATCACTTGAGGCAGTGATGACCACATCAAGAACTATTAGAAAGTACCGCTCAGCATAGAGCAATGAGACCCAACCGAAGGGTGCCCCCACCCCCTTGTGGGGGGGGGGGGCTTGAGGGTTGTTCAAAGGGACGCGGGGACAAATGAAATGTGGATGCCATATCATATAGTTACTACTTTACAACATTGACTACTGCTGCAGAATCTGACTCACAAAAATTTGCAGTTTGGTCGTTCTGCTACTGGTTACAACACAAGTTGGTTACACAACAGCATTGTATGAGTATTGATTTTCGAGAGTAGTTTTTTTTACCAAAACAAAGCTGACTTAAAAGGTTACCCCAAATGAATTTATGCAATAGAACCCTTCAGCTGTGTGTGACTACCCTTTAAAGATAGCAGATATTTGACTTGCTTATCAGGCTCGCACACGAAACGTCTAAAACACGTGTGGAGACTTTTGTGAGTGAGATAGTACCATCATTCGAATTCGCTTCCCATCAACGGACTCGAAATTGCCTATAAACGGTTGAGTTAACGCACCATGGCCCCACATGGGGCTATACGGTACTGAGAAGAACAAGAATTTAGAGAGGCTCTACTATACTGTCAGTTTGTGGAAGAAAATTAGGATCATAGTCTGAACAGGATTCGATTAAGGTGAAAAGTAATTTACTTCATATAAATTAGAAAACTTTAAAGCTTACATCAACTAAGATCACCAGACCAGCAGTAGCTTCTTGGCACACAATTTCACCATTTAAAGTGGGTGTTTTTATCTATTATATCTATATATCTCGTGACACTGTGTTTGTTTTCAAACTCCTCCGAAACGGTTCGACCGATCTTTTTAAAATTCGTTGTGTATACTTGTTAGGGATCAGAATGGGTTGTAACGTATATTTCATGCTGCTAGGTGCCCCATTCATTTATTAATCGCGAATTTAGTATTTTTCAAATAATTTAACTGTTGACCGTACATTTCAATACAGTATCGCAACCAACTAATAAACATTTGTTCTTAACAAAATTACATTAAACATTTATTGTAAATTTTCAATTTTTTATCACAATGTAGAAAACATTATTATTGATAATAAATTTAACTTCAACTCTTCGTTCTCGACTTATGTACAACGGGGTGTAAAAGGGGAAATATTAATCTAGCTGTCTATGTACAATAATTGTTTTCCAGACAAAAACAGAATATGTATGTAAAATGTATAAATAGCATCTCCTTACATCCGGAGTATCGACACATCCACACAAAATTGAGATTGTCCTCTTATGACTAGCCGGCTTGCACTATTATATTCTATAACTAAAGATATTTGATCGATATCACGTTATTAAAGCTGCTTTATGCCACATAGTAGTGCACTTGATCGTCATATCGTCGTTGCAAGTCGTCAAATGTGAATGGACTGCTCGGGATTGGTTCACATGTATTTCCGTCTTGTTCGCGCTTTTGTTTGGCCCGTTCGAAGGCTTCAAGGATGCAAGATCTGGAAATTGTAAATAAATTGATTTATTAGAATTATCAAGCCACAAGTAAATTTGAATTCGAAACCAACCTGAACAATTTCTGATGCAACACATATGCACTAACATGACCAGCATCCAAATATCGAATTTCAGCACCAGGCCAAATATCCTCCAGACTAGTGCAACCATCGCGTGGAACATAAGCATCATCTTTGGCACAAACGGCAATAATCAACGATGTGTCATACGGCACGGAGAAATTCTTCAAATGTGTACATTCATCCATCATGCCGCGCATAAATTGCAGTGCTTCACGTTCCCACCAATTGGTCTTGGTGATGTCAATCTTTTCGGCTTGTTTCGTTGTGACGGCCGTCGGTGACGATGAAGGCAAAATGGAATACATAAGCTTGGTCAATGCAGACGATTCAGTTGGTGGTTTTGTCGACTCTACCACGGTGGACAATTGCTGTGAAACATTTGTGTCTTGAGATGCATTCATCAATGTTTCTGTACTGATTTTTGTCGGATGTTTCAAGAATTCATTCTGTTGTTTTTGCATTCGAATTTTGTTTTGTACGGCACGGATTTTTTCATTCAGTTCGTTTACCTCGCAATTTGTAAGCTCGTATCGATCCGTTGACCACAATTTGTTGTGCAATGTATCGGACAGTTCCAGGGAATTTGTCTTATCTAGTCTAATGATATTTGGATTTGTACTTTGTGCCTGAGCGGCCATATTGACGGCAGGGCTATGCAAAGTTTTAGCTTCGGAAAGATCATGTTGCAGATCTTTTATGGATTTCGGGTAGTTTTGAACGAAATGCTGGCCGGCCATAAATGCATCATCTATCACAGTCACCATTTTGGCCAGACGCTCACGATACTGACCGTCGGCAAAATATTGTGTTTCAAGCATGTCCCAGTTGATTGATTGGCTCATAACGCCCTGTGGACAAGAACAAGCGATTTGTCAGCAATGGCTATTTAATTGAAGAGAGAAAGAGTTGGTTTACCTGTGTGAAAACGGCTGAGGCGGTGGACCACGACAAACATGGAACGAGAACAAGTGGTTTGGGCCAATTTGTAGCTGCCAATGATGCCATCTGTTAACAAGTTCAAAATTTGAATTAGTTTCCATACAGAAATTAAAAAAGAAATGTTCAACTTACATGTCCACCCATTGACAGTCCTGTAATACCCAATGGACCAAAACCATTTCGTTCGCACCAATGCAACAACACCAACGACTCAAGAACCAGACATCCTCCCATTACAAAAATATCAGAAACATTGTGCAAATTTGAACGCCTGTAATTCATAAAAACAAAAAAATAAAATCTACTTCCGCTTCAACCGACAAATAAAACTTACACTTGATTCTCCGGCTTCCGGACGCCATAGAATGGATTCTCCAAAATTATTGCTCCCAAATTGCCTTCACGCAACAATGGTTTGGCAATGAAATTTCTACGTCTCCAGTAGTACTGTGAAAATTCATTTCAAATTATTGATAACTGCACTGAAATGCAATGATTTACGCAATTCAACTTACATGATCACCGGTACCGGCCAAATGCAAACAGACAGGCTTATGGTTTGGATCACGCCACGTATTCGGCAAAAGCATCTGAAAATGAGCCTCCTGAGCAGCTTTCGGCACCAAACCGGGCAAATGAAGTTCCAGTGGGGTTTTGAACTTGCCCTCCAAAATTGTACATTCTGACGTTTTTTCTTCTTTGGTTATTTCGACGGGATAATCGTTGGGTACAAGCTTATAGCACGCTTCACGATTGGAAACAATTTTACGGAATTCAAAGAGTCTGCAATGGAAGGAGAAACGGAAAAAGATGTGGTTAAAGGTAATTTCCTAAGTAACAATGTAGAAGGAAGACTCAACGATCGAATGGAGGAGTCTGAATAAACTAATAGTTCATAGTTCATTTAAAGAGGGCGGCAATCCCGTCCTCGAGGTCGAGATTTAAAAAGGCTGCTTCAATTGGCTGGAACTAGGCCTCTTCCAAACACCGGTACCAATACTATTTCGAAATATGTACCAATATCCCGGTTTTTTCTCCAACACCGGTGCACCGGCTTTTACCCGTTTTTTTTTTCAACCAATGGCCGGAAAAAAACGGGTTATGGTTTAAACAACCGTTCCTAAAAAACGGGTCATGCTTAAAAAGGGCTCATGGTTGAAAAAAAACGGGTCAAGCTAAAAAAAACGGCTCATGGTAAAAAAAAACCGGTTCACATCGTGTTGACTGGTTCCGCAGGCCGAGCATGTGTTGGCGATTTCGCTATCTATGCGTGATAAAAAGGAGTTTAGTCGCGGGCACCATCCGGATCGGAGTGGAGCCAAGGTAGTTCGGGTGGCTCTTGGTAGTTGTTGTTCATCACCAGAGATGGCTGGTAATTTGGTACCAAGTACGTGATTGTTCGCGAGAGTGCGAGTAACCTTTAGAATTTCTTGTGTGTGAATGTTTGCAATAGCCGCCTTGGAGTCGGAGATATCGAAGGGAACTTTTTTATATTGCAGGACTTCACGCTCTTTGTCCCCGATTCAGCGTCTAATTTGACGCGCTAGTTTGATAACATCCGACTAAATATTGCTTAGTAAAAAGCTCATTATGACTGCTCAAAGTTATCATTTTTGTCTCTCACAGGACCATCTGTGAAGACATCTT
This sequence comes from Microchrysa polita, assembly GCA_949715475.1. Classification (NCBI taxonomy): domain Eukaryota; kingdom Metazoa; phylum Arthropoda; class Insecta; order Diptera; family Stratiomyidae; genus Microchrysa; species Microchrysa polita. Next base: position 11,059,926 of record OX454421.1, on the reverse strand, counting down.
AACACAGCCGGTACTGCACTTTGACTTTGATTGCTCCAATTAGTGTTGCAGAGACCATTTGCCCACGTCGGTGCTGCGTAATTGACTAGGGGGCGACCAATGGCTTTGTACGTAGCCTATAGCGTTTCCTTATCTGTACCCATGTATTACCAGCAAGGCTTTAAGAATTTTGTTTCTGTCCCTAAGTTAAGCGTTAGGTGTTGAATTTGCCGGAGTTGTCAATGGTGGCACCAAGGATTTTGGGAGATCGTGCAGTTGGTATGATGTGGGTGTCGATTTGGATCGGTAGTTGTTATGTTGTACTCTTGGTTGGTGAGCAATGTGGCGGAGGACTTGGGCGCTCAAAGCCTCAAATTTTTGTTCACGAAGAAGGTGTTAAGGACAAGCAAGTATTCGTTGAAGAGATCGCACATTTCAGGAATGTCGTTGAAAGCTACCATGATGGTAAAGTCGCCGGCGTAGGAGATGATTTCAAGTCCCATTAGCGGTGTGGGAAGTCCTGACATAAAGAAGTTGAAAAGGATGGGAGATAGCACTCCACCCTGGGGGATGCCTTGTTTTATTTTTCTGAGCTTAGACTTCTCGTTTCTAAACTCGGTGCAGGGCTGGCGACCGGCAAGGTAATTTGCGATACATTTATGTATGTGAGGCGAAGTGGTATTGCGGAGATCATTCAGCAGTAGCGTATGATTAACTGTGTCAAACGCTTTTGACAGATCCAGAGCTACAAGGATGGTGCGCATGCATGGCCTCGCCTGGTTTAGTTCATAAAAGATGTTGAATGTGATAACATCAAGAGCGGAGGTGGGGCTGTGCATCTTTCGAAACCCATGTTGGTGATTTGCAAGCTGGATATGCTCTAGTAGTTTCGGCAATACTAGCGCCTCAAGTATTTTGGCCGCAGGAGATAGGAGTGTTATTGGACGGTATGATTCTGCATGTGTGTGGTCTTTACCTGGTTTGGGTATGGGGTAATGCGGCCTTTTCTCCAAAACTCAGGTATAATGAAGGATTTTAGTGATAAATTCATCGTAGCAGTGATATACTCAATGGCCGTGTTTGTGCATAATCATGGCAATACCGTCTGGTCCGAACGCTTTGGAATTTTTGGCATTTTTTATTGCAAGCCTTACTTGATTTGAGGTAACCTGAAGATGTTAATCAGTGGTGCTGTTGCGGATGGCTATGGTAGTTATCAGTGACGTGCAGTGAAAATTCCTCATAGTCAAGCAGTTGATCATTCCAAAGCAAATTTCACATAAATAAAAATGAACTGAATAATACAATAAACACAGTTGCAAAAGCGTTTATAGCAAGCGGCTTTATGCCTTATGGAAGAAATCAGGAATAAAAAAATAAAGCATTTCTTATTCTGCACGCCTCTCTTTATCCAAAAAAGCTTTAATTACTTTATAAAAAAAAATCTCTTCGTATTTGTATGAGAATATCCTTTTTGGCAGCAATCAAAACAAGATCTGAAAACATTTCCTAGGATTGGTGATTCTTTAAAAATGTATGGATACGTTATAAAGTTAAAAACCACAGAACGGCAGAAGCCACAGTGACTGGAAATATTGTTAATAATTTTGCTCGAATATATACTTGTTTAAAACTATTCGCGACTTAAGGCCGATTTTGTAAATATTCTAGAATTTGATTCACATTTGCCTTTCTAAACTCTTCTGACGAAAAAATTACTTAAAAGTTAATTTTTTAGCTTTATTCTATCAGAAAATTAATTGTGAATCTTAATAAGCGAGTCAAAGTTTTTTCTGGAAAATTTGATTTAAATTTGGAAAAATAATTTGGTTCGAGTAATTCTAAGAATGAAAGATTTTTGAATGAATTAAATCTCTCTCGAATTTGCCCGAGAATGACGTATACAATCTCTCTAAATATCCTTCGCAAATTTTGTATCGGACCTTTTGAATTTCTAGATTTTTGCGGCGGTGGCTCATATTCTTCTGCTACTTTCGAATATGCATAAATTTTCAAACTTCTGAGAAAAGTCTTTTTCAAGCCAGTTCTCAAATCCAATAATTTTTTGGCTTGCATATGAAATGTTTATAGCTTTACTCTGAATTATATTAAATTAAACATCGGTTTTGGAGAATATTTCTGAAAAAATGAAAATCTAATTTTGTAAATTTTGATGTGTACGTATCGGAAGAGGTCAAGGAATTGCCATCCCAGTTCTCGGAATTATTTAAAATCGTATCAAAAACTATTATAATATCATCCTAGTCTTCAAATATAACGTTAATAATTCGAAAATGATAATGCCAACGCGTTTTGGAAACAAGTGGTACGGCGCTTAACTATAGATGAAAAAAGATCTGCCCTTTAAGTGGATGTACTGAAAAAAGTAGCTATCTCGTTTATGCACGCAAAAAAAAGCTTAATTTCTGGAATCAATTCAACCGTTTTAGACAAAACCAAATTTAGTGAATGAGCATAGCATGGAACGATCAATGCGGGCTCATATCTTTCGCGAGTTAGAGATTGAACTCCGCGGATTTGATAACTCATTACTGCTGCGCCATCGTAGCATTGTGCATTTAGCTTATTATCGAAATAATTTAAAATCCTTTGAAAATATGAGAAGTTATTGCCTTACGGTTGGCACTTATATCATAGAATCCGATAAAGGAAGCTCTTGCTCTGCGAGATGAATCACTGTATCGATTAAACGTTTCAAAATATTCCGATTACGGTCAACTTTTTCGTTATGTAATCTAATCAATAAGGCCGCCTGGTAATTTAGCATAAGCTCTATTCTTTGCGATCCGAAGAAATCTAACTTAATTAACGACTGAAGATGTGTTTCCGAACTAGCGTGCTTTACAGCTGAACCCGTTAAATATTTAAATGCTAAGTCCGGATTTATTCCAAACAGATTTCTCGTTCACGAACAAAAGACACGGCCAACAAAATAATTTATTTAATTTACAACTTCCGGTAAGCCAAATGTACTTTTCATATGTTTCAAAATTAAATTTCCGTGTAACGCTTTTTTGTTTACATTCAAAATGAATTTTAAATTTTGACCACCCAGATTGAACGATCCTCCTTTCTTAGCGAATAAAAGGGTCGAAAATTCCGATGTTATTAAAAAATCTGCCGCACAGCACAACTCCGACATAATTTGAAGAGAAAACTACAAACTTTTCCCAAAAAACACACAAAGTTGAACATTTTTTTAAATTCCACAAAAAGTCACCTGTAGTCAACTGATTTCTTCTGGAAAATGTAACTGAAGTTTATATTTTCCTCTCAACATGAATTTAACGTCGACTATCCATATTCAATCCACACGCAACATGTAAGTCAATCAACACCAATTCTGCTTGAGTGCACTCATATAAATTCGCACATAAAACAAACAAAAAATATTCGCCCATCATATGAACCGACTCAAGCATCTGGAATCAACATGTTCCTCTGCTCACTGCATCATGTACGTGTACATGAATTATGATATGATAGATACATTCGCCAAGTCCGTACACATGCTGCAAACAAGTTTGGTTCGATTATGTGCGGCATGGTGTTCGTTTTAGTTTTTGCATGTACATACATACTTCGCGGGGTTTTCGGAATAAATCGTCAGGAGGAGGAAATGTTGTCAAAAATGATATTTGGTGATGTCGGTGATAATGAATCCGGAGTTTTTCCTAGTCAAGCAGTTTGGAATTGCTTATTATGAATGCACGTCGCTGGTAGTTATGCGCTTGAGTTTATATTTTTCGGGATGTTCGACGAATTGTCGATTGAATTTGTGAGAGCATTTGTCGTCGTTGTTGTAAGTTTTATCACCGAACTTGATGGCTACCATTCCTTCGGGTTTTGTGGGGTTCGACAGAGCACACACCGTTTTCGCCGGATTTTATGTCGCAGTTTTTTAAATGCGTATTCCATGGCTGTCTTCTGTGGTCGTTGACTAGCTGGGTTATCACGTTGTTTAAATCGCCGATACGACGATCACTTGGTTCTGCTGTTCTGAGTTCATCCCTTATTTTTGCCAATTCTACAACGGAGTATGGAAAATGTGGTGGTGGTAGATGATCTGAAGAAAAGATGATGAATGGTTCCCATGTGATGTTGTTGATGAGCCCGGGACTTTTGCATGATCCTGTAACGCGGGTTGATGAATCATCGTTCATCGGACAGAAATCAGATTCATCCAGTCGGTTTGCAATGAGGTTGCCTCTGGTTATGTTGCTTCAATGTCGCTCATAATGGCAGGGTTTTGAATTAGGCGGATTGCATATGCAGATTTGATATTTTTACATTTTTTTGCCATAATATACCACAGGCACAGCTACTAAATCCATTCTTTTCAGAAAGATAATCTTTTCAACCGATACTCAAGCTTATCGTCACATTTCCAACAGATAACAAAAGTCCAAAAGAGCAAAAATGTTAAATTTTAATTGGTGAATGATCCAAGGCAATTTCGCTTGACCATCATCTGGGAGTATGCAGCTATCTTGTAGAAGAGCTCTTTGTTTTAAAGACAACACATCACGTCGTTAGTATGTTCATTTCCTGCATATTGTTTTCATCGCAATGAAAGCCGTTGGCTATTTTTACCGCGTATATTGTTGATAACACCACAACATGACTTATTCTACCCTCCTCCCCGTGCCAATAGTGAATGTGAAATAAAAAATTCTTCGTGGCCTCGCGCCAACGTCAGAACATTCCGTTGAGAATCATACGATCTAATCGCATGTGGGAGACAAAAAAAAAGACAAAAACAAATTTCTGGCCTATTTCAAGTTGAGTCAACCGCAGAATCGTTCGATATCGCAATCTTATCCAATCATCGAGCAGAGAGTGGCTGAAGTGTGAACCGATAAAAGAGCTGAAGAAAATCACCTCATGCTAGTGTATGGAAAAAATATTGGCACTCTGACGTAACCGAGTCAATCAACAGAAAACTAGAGGCGAAAAACCAGCCGGCTAGGCTAACGGCGGTAAGCGGCTAACATAAACCGTGGGAGTCAAATTGGCCATCAGAAGGGGGCCGAAGCACGCCCGGTTCAACAACTTTTATCAAGAGTGTGTGGTGTACGATAATAATTTTCTTTCTAGAAAATACGGAGTGCCATTCAAGAGCGGATGACATTGAACTAGCACATGTCGTGCTCCTCTATCGCGAATTTTGATCAAAACAACATGTTTGTTTGTCTAATGCCTAATGTTGCTCTCCATAATTTTTTTGCTATCAGGTTTTCAAGGATTTTTACGAACAAAGCGCAAAACTGCGTAATTCTTTTCAAAACAAAAACAATGAATGTGATAACGACTACGAGTCTTTGGTCACTTTGGTCTCTCTCACTGCGGGAATTGATAGAGTGTAGGGCCAGCTGTGCAATGTGTTTACGTAACGAGGGGTTGGTCACGTAGTGCTAAGCAGCACTGTTCATGGGTTCATGCATTTTACGATTTTACTCACCTGCGAAGATTCTCAGGCTTGCCCCATCCTTTTTCAAAGAATCGCGTGATAAGCATGCGACGATAGATGGCATCCAAACGGCTTGGTGGCATACTTCAAAAGGATCTGCTGTAGTCGCGAAGCAGACAAGGTTTTGGGCAAAATAACCCGGTAACTGGGCGGTTTTCTACGACCTTGCACAGATTTTTTTTGTAACCGACTCACTAATTTGACACCAAAATATTTATTACAAAAAAAAATGACAAACTGATTTCGTGGGGTTGAAATTAAATTAAGGCCACTTATTCACTTGGCTGATTACACTTTTTTCTGGTTCAATTAAAAATAGAACTGAATTTGCACAAAATTGAGGGAGCACGCACCGAATTCTTCACTTGTAAAATGTTTAAATGTTCACACGACACAGTTCAATTAATTCTTGAAAAAAGTCTGTCGCAAAGGAAAAAGTCTTTAAGCACTTCTTGCTGGCTAGTTGCTAGCTTACTGCTGTAGTTGAGGATTCTGGATCGGATCACCGTCGAACTTCTACTGTGCTCTCATCGTATTTATCTGACGGTTTTCTTCGTTGGTTGCCAACAACAAGTTTGATGAAAACACGAATGCATGCCAAACCCCTTCGGTCTTCGGATATAGTTTATTCGTTCGGGCGAATTCTCTTGTAATATCGTCGACGACGAGCGTGTAATGTTTTGCCTATTGGCACAGAGCCTAATGTTGTCGTGTTTTGAAGAATTTTCTATTTCTAATTTGATAACAAGCGAAGCGACCGAGGCAACGATAAAAACGTCATATCGTATGACGAGAAACGACAAGCGTCGTGTTGAATCGTTCCTGGTCGTCGCTTTGTTTACGAAATTGTCGGTTTTCGCGCAGTTTGTGAGTTGGAATCATTGATTAAAGAACTAAAGGATAGGCCCGAATCAAACTCAAATGGTCCAGTTTTTGAAATGACACTAATGGCCATGTATTTGACATAAAGGGAACATTGAAATGTAGGCGCGAAATTCACTTCACAAACTCACACTCAGTAACTGGATTTCACTTAAAAAACACTGAAATGATATAAGAATTACGTTATCACAAAAAACAAACGCGCGACGCGACAAATATGTTCTCGAGAATTTGCAGAACGTGTAACAGCTGACAAGCGTTGACAGAAAGGGAACGCATTTCAGTGGAATGTTTTTTTTTTGTTGTGTTTCAAACCGGACCATGCAGTTTGTATGGGATGACAGCGGATTTTCCTTTCCGTTTAGCTGTCTATTCCATGGTTGGAATTTTTGTTCGAACCGTTTTGAACCGATTCATCATCAACGGAAAAACACAGGCTTGTTTACAAGTAGTGTGATTTGTTTACAAATTCATAGTCAGACTCAGAAGTGCAATGCTATGCAATTAAAGTGGGTACACATATATCTGCATATCATATAGATTACAATATGCGAAGAAAGGTAAAAGAGGTAAATATTTACGTGAACGATATTGCGTTCATCAGATACATTTGTACACTTGGGAGTAAAAATAATGAATCAAAGCAAAGTCCAGTAGATTTGTCGACATGTATGTATTTTCAAAATTGCATAATGTTTTCCCTGAAATTGTATTTCATGAAAAGGCTTATGTCTCACCTTTTTTTGAGCCAATTTTATCAAAATTTACTGAGCGTTGGTGAAGAAAATCTGTCCCGAGATAAAAAAAAAATACCGAGCGTACAGAGAGCTGCTCCCGCAATACGAGGGTTTTTTAGAATTTTTTTTTTTCAAAAAACCCTTATGTAATTGATTTTGTCCGTCCGTCCGTCTGTTCACTAAATAACTCGCGAACGGCTCAACTGATTGTCGTGAAATTTGGTAGGAATCAGTGGCGTGGCGTGAGTTTGAAGTAAAGGCCTGAATAGAGATCGGGCGGAATGAAAATGAAATTTTTGTCCGCGGCGATTTTCTCAATGAAAATGCATACTTACTGTCGTGGAATATGTGGTAAATGATGGGGTATTCCATAAACTAAAATCCGAGAATGGTTTCACAATTTGTCTCTGCCATTTTATGTGTTATTTTTCGATTCCCCGGTGATTAGATAATTTCCGCGATGAACTCGTCGTGGACAGTGAATCGGTTTGACGTTTGCAAAACTCACCACGCCCGACGGAGAATATGCTACAGAGTCGACTCATTTTCACGTTGAAAATGCATTCGGACAATGGGGAAATTATTTTTTTTTAGTTATTTTTATGATTATTTAGGACATAAAACGCCTTTGTAAGAATTTTCGAAGCTAAAATTTTAAATTCACCACGGTTTTTATGCCGGTTCATTACCGTCACCACGGTTTTTATGCCGTTACCGTTTCATTTTCATTCCGCTCGAACTCTATCCGGGGCTTAAAGGCAGGGATTTGGAGCGACACATTTTTTCGCTCCGCTCCGCTCCCGCTCCGACCAATTTGAAACCGCTCCGCTCCAGCGCTCCGCTCCGACTAAAATTTTTTCGCTCCGCTCCGCTCCACGCTCCGCTCCGCTCCATTACAAAAATACAACAAAACTTCATTGTTCTTAGTAAATATTTATTATTTTCCGCGAATTATTCAATTTAACGTATATCTACTCACGTATTATAGAATATGACTTAACAGGTGCGTTTTATTCGATCAAGTACAGAACAGGATAGCACCAATTTCGTAATCCGGATCAATTATTGCAAGGGGTAATCCGGATCATTGGAACATCCGGATTAGCGCAATAACTTTTTTCTAGGAAAAACAATCCAAACAAATAAAAAGGTGGAACAAAAGTCGATAAATGTTTTATTTGTTAGAAATTAGCCAGCATCATGTCAATTGCTAAACAGTCCCGTAAAAAAGTACGAGACCAAATCTACCATTTCACACTGAAAATCTCAAATATCCGGATTTTAGATTCAACATTGCTGCCGAAATCCGGACTATAGAAAACATAGTGGAAATATTTAGTCGTCCGGATTAGCGTGATATCCGGATTAAAGGAGATCCGGATTACCGAGTCAAGACTGATTATTATTGATGTCATTTCCAGCAAAATAGGTGCTGAATTCTTAACTCCTTAGCATTTAAAGATTTTCCAAAAATGCTACCACTAACACCTCCGTGGGAAAAAAATGTATATGCAGTAAGATCACAAAATTTTGTCTTTGAAGCTGTGTAAAACTGTAAAAACTAAACTGCTTATCCAATTTTTATGGGGTTTATTCTTAGGAAAAATTGTTGGGCCCAACCGAAAGAAAATATGTATATGTAAAATGTTAACTTTTTGAAAAATCTTTAAATGTCTGTGGAAGCTGAAGAGTTAATATTTTTTTATACTCCTTTTTGCTGGAAATATCACGAGGAATCATATTTGGGTGCTTTTATCCGATAGTTTCCGGACATCCCGTATAGAACGAGATCTCTTAAATGGTTATGGAAGCTGCGCTGTCCTGTACTCCATCCAATAAAACGCACCTTATAACTAATTTAAATTAAAAAGGGCGTTTCATTTATCGAGTACAGGACAGGACTTTTCTGTCCTGGATGATCTTGAATTTTTTAATAATGAAGAGTGAGGATTATGACTTAACACAAAACCTCTTTTATCACAATGAATTTCACAATAATACGAAATTTTGCAAGTCTCTCAGCGTGTTCTTCGCCTTTAAATAGCCTAAAATCATCAATTCGTTCCATAAAATAAAAAATTTCGTCGAAAAAATCCTTTTTTTTTTCTCGGAATTTTTGGATTTTTTACATCGGAGCGGAGCGGAGCGGAGCGATCTTCAAAGCAAAATTCGCTCCGCTCCAGCCTGCAAAAAATCGCTCCACGCTCCGCTCTTTCGCTCCGAAATTTAAGGTCGCTCCGCTCCGCTCCATCGCTCCGCTCCGCTCCGCTCCAAATCCCTGCTTAAAGGGAAGCAGTTACATTCATGTAAATGAAATTGGGAACCCGCGTACACCTGTGTAGAAATGAGAATGAAATCCTTATAAAATAAAGATAACTGGAAACTAAAGAAATATTCTTTATCTCTAGACTTAAGAAGACGCATGTAAGCATTTGTGCAGTATGCTTTGTATTAATCAGATATCAACATGCATACGAATATATGTAGGTACATACTATGAACTCCGTATGTTGAAGACGTTATCGAAAAGTTGTCGTAAATGAATCACGCTCTGGCTCACTTGGTTGAACGCACCCATGCCCCACACAAGGGTTTTACCAACGCCATCTAGATATATCATAGCCGCAACTCAGCTGGACAATGCCGTCATAGTTTAGCTCTTAAATTTTTTATTTACACGGACAAACAACAAAAACAAGTAGTGACGTAATAAAAAGCAAAAACAAAACAGTGCAACATTGGCGAACATAACCTAAAATTATAAGCTGATTTTGACGTCTAAGATTCTACATTGCGGCCTTAATATCTAGACGGCGTTGGTTTTACGCGGTACAGAGAAGAAGAAGAAACTCGTGTCGTAACTCGATGCAATGACAATTCATACTTTTATCATCACACCTATTTCAATACGTATAATGTCGATTCGTACACCACAACTGATTTTACGATTTGCCCAAACTCTCTATTCTCTATTACTATGTATACATTTTGATAATTTATTATTCTCCCGAACATAAAAATGACTATGAGTGTATTCACGCACAAGTGAGCGGACTAAAATTTTGACACAAATTCTACTTATATTTTCCTCCCGTTCCAAGTAGGCATAGGTGTCTTTCCATATATTGGATATTCTGTAAACAGTCGAAATTAACGAAATTATTTGTCGTGATTATAACCCCATTTTCCTACTTGGGACATGCAAAATTGTGGTATATACTGTTTTGCGTATTGTCGGCAGCGAATTTTTCTATTGAAATGTAGAACTATGTCGTTATATTTGCAACGACATGTTAAAAATCTCTAATAACTTTGCACGTACAATAAATTACGAACACACATACCGCCAAACATTAAACAGCTTCACAAACTAACGCATTGCTGTGCTATGCATGTGCTATGCCAATTCTTATTCCAATCAGAATCCAATTTCAATCAGAATGAACAAACTTTTGTTACGAACTGTACACGTCGGTTGGTAAATTTTACAAGAAGCAATTAGAAATCCACCTCCAACGGCGAATTCATTCTCGTACTAACTCTACTCCGCCGCCCAATCCCCCGGTAAATCTGCTCCACAAGCTTTCATCTTTCATACAGGCATTATTTCGCTCTGCTTTTGTCTCGCCGTGACTGGCGACTGTAAACTCTCTCGCTGTGGATTTTTTTTCGTAAGACAGGTGGGTTGGTGTATTGGTTGGAGAGTGCGCATGCTAAAGTAATTTTATACGTTGCGACAGGGTTGCGTATGATTTTATGTAATATACATAAAAAACCGTGGATAGTGTAAAAGGAAAATTATAAACAATGTTGATAATACGCTATGCTTCTAAACGTTTTTATTTTGAAAGAAGAAGGGAAGCAATGCTTCCCTTGCTTCCAAAGACGCCACGCCACTGGTAGGAATGCGTATAGAATTACAGTCTTTGGCACAAATACCTTAGAAGTTCGTAGGAAGAAGATAACAGGGTGTCCCGAACGTTTGAAAACTTTTTAGTTTTTATCGGAGATTGACGTATGGGTATTTAAATAAAAGATCTAAACGAGTACATCTCATATCAGTTAAAATTTTCCAGTTTCGAGTAACGATAAAAAAAGTTATTGGCGTTTAAAGTTAAACTTCCTTTTCGACCTCCGTTTTTCTAAACCGTTATAGGGATCGATATGAAACTTTGCACAAAGATTGGTCAATATGGCCTTATATACGTTAAATATTAAGACTGTTGACTTTTGCTAACAGTAAATTTGTAAAATTTCAATTTGTTCGTGTTCGTGTTTGTTTTCCTTAGGTTTCCAAATATGAAAATTCTGCTAAGGGTTTTTAGAAAATTTCATAGGGAAAATGTCTACGAATTTTCATTCGAATAACTGTATCCAAACCGGAAATATAGCCAAGTAAGTAAGGGCCTTTCTCAATGCAAGGGAAGCCTCTTAAGCATTTCTTCAATGCATATCTTTTAACTTGATGAAACAATGAACATGAAATTTGGTGGATATGCATAGAATGGTAATAGTGTTTGCCACAAATATTTTTGAAGTTTGTAGGACCAAGTTAACAGGGTGTCCCTGAATAGCTGCAAAAGTAGACTTGTTCAATACTCATAGGAAAGCTTGCATGGGCTCTTATGTCAGGGGACACAATGGAATCATTTCATATAAGTTGCTTTTCCTTGATTAAAAAAAGAGTAACAGTAGTTTTACAGCCAATAATTCAGTTCATATATAAAGCCAAGCCGGCCTTACGTTTGCCTGAGTTTCTTTTTGCTCAAAGGCCATCAGAAATCTTAAATCGAAAAATGCCTGTGGATTTGCCTTGGAGTACCTACTTTTATACAAACTGGGTTCCACCTTTAATTAGACCAATCCAAAAATAGATTTACAGGAAGCATTCCACTAATGCTGTGCACAATTCTTATCTATTGCTTATAAAATATTGGAAGAATATTGGTCAGTATGGCCTTATATACGTTAAATATTAAGACTGTTGACTTTTGCTAAGGAAAAGTAAATACCAGTAAATTTGTAAAATTTCAATTTGTTCGTGTGTAGCCCCTCTTAGGTTTCCAAATATGAAAATTCTGCTAAGGGTTTTTAGAAAATTACATAGGGAATATGTCTTCTTCTTCTTCTTTATGGCACGATAGCCCGACGTCGGGCCTTGGCCGCCTGGATTGAAAACCTCCAATTGTCGCGGTCACGCGACCTTGTCCTCCAGTTCCGAAAGCCTAGCATCTGGTGGGCGTCCTCACATACAGAATGCTCCCATCGGGCTCTCGGTCGTCCACGCAATCTGGCTCCGTCCACTCGTTGCGCGTTCATCACCTTTTTGGCCATGCGATCGTCGTTCATCCTTTGTACATGTCCCGCCCATTGCAATCGCTGCAATTTCACGATCTTCGACACCTGTAGCTCATCATACAGCTGATACAACTCAAAGGTTCTACCGGATGCGCCATTCACCTCGTTTACGAACGGCCCCGAAGATTCTTCGGAGAACCTTTCGCTCGAATGTGTCCAACAGGTGTTCAGAGTTTTGGGTTAGGGTCCATGCCTCGCAGCCATAGCATAGCACAGGTCGGATGATGGTTTTATACACGTGGAGCTTCGTGTTCCTGTGCACCAGCTTCGAATTCATAATTTGGAGGACCGCAAAGTAACACTTATTAGCTAGTTGTATCCGTCGCTTTATCTCATCTGTTTGGTTGGCGTCCTTTGACAAATTGCAACCCAGGTAAGTGAAGTTGTCTACATATTCTATATTGAGGTCCCCCACTGAGATGCTTGAATTTACTGGCGTTCTAGTTTTTGATTGCATCATAACCTTGGTTTTAGATTCGTCGGCGCCAGCCCGTCGCCTTGCTTGAGTCCAGTACGAGTTTCAAATAGGCCAAAGAGTCTGTTCTGAACTCTGACCTGCGAGACGGTATTAGTCATCGTCATCCTTATGAGTCGCACTAGCTTAGCCGGTATTCCAAAATGCAGCAAAATGTTGTATAGTACGCTTCGATCGATACTGTCGTATGCCTGCTTGAAGTCAACAAATATTTGGTATACGTCGATGTTGTATTCCCAGCACTTCTGGAGTAAAAAGCTGATCTGTCGTCGAACGACCAGGTCTTAAGCCGCCTTGGTACTCGCCAATGATTTCTTCTGCGTACGCATTAATTCTATTTTCCAGAATCTTATAAGTCGTACAAACTAATGAGATGCCTCTGTAGTTCTCAGATTTCAACTTATCCCCTTTTTTTTGGGAATATGTCTACGAATGTTCATTCGAATAACTGTATCCAAACCGAAAATATAGCCAAGTAAGTATTTGGTAAGGGCCTTTCACAATGCAAGGGAAGCCTCTTAAGCATTTCTTCAATGCACATCTTTTAACTTGATGAAACAATGAACATGGAATTCGGTGGAAATGCATAGAATGGTAATAGTGTTTGCCACAAATATTTTTGAAGTTTGTTGGACCAAGTTAACAGGAAGTGTCGATTTTCTTTTTCCGAAGGGATTGTTTCAAAATTTGATGGGTATCGAATGGTTTTTCCAACTAATTGTGTTTGTTGCATATCTACAACATTATGTAAATGAACTACTAACTAGGGGGCTTCGCACGCCAACCCCCGAGGGCGAGGCTAATTTCGGGCGCGTCCGAAATTTAGATACCCTTCGCTCTCCTTGGGCTAAAAGTTCTTTTCAGGCGTACCTATGACTTGTATTTAATCCCCCTCCTCATTCTTTTTCCTCCGTCTTAACAAAAGTTTTGGGCTTGGTTGAAATAAGTGGGCAAATAAAACTATTTAAAATTTTATTGGGTTGCGGATACAGTACGATTCCATTCGTTTTAAACTTTTTTGTTACTTTGTGTAAAGACACATTAATTCAAGGTTTTGTGAAATTGGTGCAAACAATGTTTCTTAGAAGAACCAAAATGGGGGTTGGGTTTGTATGGCAGCCCCATGACCCCATTATCCGATCTGATCCATTCTTAGATATGTTTTGTGTCATCAAGAGAAGCTCGTTTGTGTGTAAATTTGGTTGAAATTGGTGCACATATAAAAAAGTTTTTCTTAGAAGAACCTAATTTGGGGGGTTAGGTTTGTGTAGCAGCCCCATGACCCCATTATCCGATCTGATCCATTCTTAGATATGTTTTGTGCTATCAAGAGAAACACATTTGTGTGAAATTTGGTTGAAATTGGTGCACAAATAAAAAAGTTTTTCCTAGAAGAACTTAAATTGGGGGCTTGGTTTGTATGGCAGCCCCATGACCCAGTGATCCAATTTCGGTGATTCAAACATACAAACAGCCTGCAACAATAATAAGCACTTGTGCAAAATTTCAGCTCCGTAGCTTTTATAGTGGCCGAGAAAAACGCACTGCAACAGACGGACAGACAGACGGACATCGTCCAATCGACTCATCTCGTCATGCTGATCATATACATATGTATACTTTTTATATAGTCCGAGATGCTTCCTTCAATGCGTAACAAACTTCATGACAAAGTTAATATACCCTTTCACTCTATGAGCGAAAGGTATAAAAACCGGTTATATTTTGAACACATTTCATATTGTTTTATGTCCAATGTAAATTGTTCACGAAAATTCAAGAATTTGATGCTCTTTTGGTATGAGGAAGAATGGTAATTTTTTCAAGAGATGTGGGTGTAATTGATACTTTTCGGTACAAAAATAGACACACTAAGTTGTAAGTAACATTTAGTATGTCATCGTCCTTTTGTCCAGAGCTTCACAAACTCATAGAAGAGTCAATAGACCACTCTCGAACGTATGTCTTTGATCGGCTTCAATCTATTTTGAGAGGTTTGTGAAACTTCCAGGTCTTACCACCACAATTATACTACGCATAGTCAGAATAGATTCGCCTGGATGACTTCTTTCAGCCGGGTAAATACATACGTCGGATGACTTAAGTTTACTAGCATCTTACTAGCGTCATAAGATAATATTCCATGAGATAAAGCAGCAGCGCCAGTGGTTTTTTTTTGGAGTTCAGAACTATTCGTTTGAAAAAAAAAATGACGGATTAGCATAATGGTGCAGATATGCAACATAGCAAATTTTGGGCCTAAGCAACAAATTTTCAAGCAGGATTTTTTTACTATTTTTTCATCGGTCTATATGACATAACTTATCTATTTTCAACTATAAAATCAATATTACACTATCTTTTGCTTATTTTTTTTTATATTTTTTCAAATTCAGATGAGAGCGTAACCAAGCAAAATATGGCGTAACTATGAAAAATAAACGAAAATGCAATTCAATATAATGGAAAAGCTTTCTGAAAATTGTGTGTCTTCTCGATACGATAAAACTAACCATTAGTGAAACCCGTACAGTAAAGGACTGAGTACCGAACCTTGAGGTACACCTGCTATGACATCAAATAGTATGGATTCGCACCCATTTATGTTAACATAAAAAGAGCGGTCGATGAGAAAACTTTTAATAAGTTTGGTTTTTTAAATAGGAACCCCAAAGTTGTGAATTTTGTATATCAGCCCATTGTGCCAAATACTATCAAACGCTTTTTAAATGTCCAATGTGATCATCCCAGTGGAGTTTTTCAACTCAAAGTTGGACTTAACGATATTTTGTATGCGATCTAGTTGGTGAGTCGTACAATGTTTGTTTCTGAACCCGAATTGTTCATTCAACAGTATGCTTTTCTCATGAAGAATGCCTAAAATTTGGTTTTTGATTATTTCTTCAAATAGCTTGCCGGCATGACTTATGAGGTTTATGGGACGATAGCTAGTTAATTTTCATTAAAGTCGGTCGAGCCGTATCGAAGGCGTTCGACCACAAACACAGCAAAATTGAAATATGAACGACTATGGCCGTGTTTTTTTTACATCGGGGAGGTTTGCTAACCCAGACGCGCAAAAAAAACTATCGAGGGTAGCATCCAGGTTAAATTTCAAATTGTCACGTAGGCATTGCCATTAATTTCAAAACATTGCTCAAAAATATTAAAGGCCCGTTTTCACTTTCCAAACGCAAAAGTTAACATGTAATTTTTTTTAATGAAAACATATTTTTATGTAGGAATTATAATTTCGTTAGAATAAGAATTCGACGAACAACATTTTTAATATGAATTTACAAACAAACAAAAAAATTTTTTTGCACACACTTGTGTGTTGCATGTAAACTATACCTTAGAGCTTTTCATTTCAAAATTTATTTTTTGCTAGTCATTGGAAAACGTACTAGAAAATAATTGCGATTGCATTCATTTAGGCGAGTTTTGGAAAGCTCATTAAATCTGGATAGCAATATAATTTCTAACCTGAATAAAGTCACAGGTTAGCGTTTGTATGAAAATTACCCCGGATAGTGTAGGCTAGCTAATTAAAAAACACGGCCTATGACTTCCAAAATTAATAAGGATTCCCTTAATTATAAGTGAGGACGGTCACCAATCTTTCCGATGCAGAAGCTCAGCTATTCGATTGTGCCAAAGTTATCTGTGGGTCCCGAGGCATCCGAGGAGTTGTGCTGGGCCAAGCTTATATTTTTTATTTCTTTTTAGGTGACCCCTATCAAGAATTCGATAACCTTACAAATACCACCACGGAAAAAGGCAGTCGAAGCAATACTTTCTACGCCTGTAGGTTGCTGTCTCAAACCCATAGTTGCTCGCTTAAGTCTGTCAGATAAAAACATGCCGTTTATTGCATTACCCGTTTTCGAAAAGTTGGATAGCCTATGCAGTAATGATGTGCTGAACATTTTGTTAAAGAAATACTTTTTGGGGAAGTTTCCGTCATGGTTTTCTTCTCACATTTTCTCATCATTCACATCACATCTAACTCACATGTATCTCGAAAAAGACATTTTTAGTAATTTCAATGAATGAACAGTAGAATGAGTGCCCAAAAACTCTCCATTCTCATGGTGAAAAAATCGTAACCAAACGTTATAGTGTGACTTAGATGACTAGTGGATAGAAACAATATATCTATAAATCTTTAGCAGTTTGCATTTTATACTCAGCATGTTTACTGAATTTGAAGAAATTAAACCAACACGTGCCATACGATGAACTGATCAAAACAACTCCAACAATGTACCCGCGGCGCTTTCCTGTCTTAATGGCTAAAAATAGCTTCATCAGACTTATAGTGTACGTATGCAGACGAGCCCCTTTTGGTTAAATTCTAGAACAGGGGTATCCACCTGATGATTGCATCTCAAATAACTAGCTTCACTATGTATCTAATATTCGAATAAAATCAAGTGAATACATAGAGAATATGTATAACCGCAAGTTTCCTTGTAGAAATTCCCGGTCAAGTACAAATGGTATCGAACGAGCTAAGTGATAGTCTCGACGCCACACAAGGTCAGACTAGAGAAAACTATCAACAACAAGCAATCAAGAGTGTTTATCGTTTTTCCGTGTGCACTTTTTGCTTATGTTTTTCTCCGATTTCATATTCGCCACCCCAGAGAAGATTTTGTTTGTTGCGAAAACATGTTTTCATCACGATATGACGATATTGTATAAATGAAACTGACTAATTGAATTCGAGCCAATTGAATCATATACGAAGCAAAAATGTATCACGCCACCGTAGTTGTTTTGAAAAATAACACCTAGAATTCGAGTACAAACTATTTTTGGTTCATACTTATTGCAAAACGTAGACACAAATGCATACATATGCTAACGTGATGAAGTAATTTACGTTTGAAATGTAATTTTAGCGCATCGATAAGACTTTTCCCATGAAGTCATTTGCTATAAAGATTCACACCGTGGAAGAATATTGGTAATATAGTAGGGTTGGCTACGATATCCTATTATATTCCCGTTTTTCAAAATCTCAACGTTCATTATTTCGCCATCAATATTCAGCCAGTTAAAAATCCCTCCCAGTTTAATATCCCGTCATTTCAATAACCCGCTAATTCATACTTTCATAAAACATCGAACCGGCCAAGATTCTTGAAAGCTGATTTGTTTAAGTGTATTTGATATCAGTGCTTTGGCATCTGAGAACAAGCATCTTGCCAGTGCAGCGTGCAAGGCAACGACGTTTGAGCTACTCAAAATTATATCATCGGGAAAACAGATATTTCTAGGCCATCATTAATAGGTGCTAAAAAGTAGTAACTGAACGGTGGAATCGCTGTCTTCACAACCTTGGTGAAGCAGAAATTGTGGCTCTAGATATTTCAAAGGCTTTTGATAGAGTATGGCACCCCAGACCCAGCCCTTCTATCAAAGCTTCACGCATTTGATATTGATGTTAGCTTAATTAAGTGGATTGAGAGTTTCGTCTTCAACCGATCCATTATCGTTGTCGTAGATGGGATTAAATCTTCCTGCTATAACATTAATGCTGGGGTTCCTCAGAGAACTGTGCTATCACCAACGTTATTCATTTTGTTTATTAAGGAACTCTTGCAGATCACACGAAACCCAATTCACAGTTGTGGTGACAGCGCGCTGGATTTCACATACTCCTTTCACACAGTTTTGGAGCACGTATAGAAACGCTAGAGCCATCAGTAGAAATCTATAAATGAGGACATTTCTAAAATCATCGATTGGGGTATTCTTAACAGAGTAGTTTTTAATGCTACCTTATTTCCAATAAACATGAAGTACCTAGTCTTCCTGAATCGATGCATAAAATATGTATTTTTCATCAGATGGCCTGCCTCATATTTACAAGAGCCATATAAGACCTAAACTTGAATATAACTCCCATGCTGCTGGTGCTGGTCGCAATGCATTAGATATGTTAGATAAAGTCCAACGCAGAGCCTTCGAAATCATTGGTGATAGTACAATGACTGCTAATATTAATTCTCTTGAACATAGGCGTAATGTTGGTTGTCTGTCACTACTTTATCGTTATTACGGCTATTACTATAACCGTTGCTTCAACGAAATCTATAGATTGATTCCTGAAATTGCACAACCTACTCGCCAGATTCGGCAAACTAGTCGTGCTCACCCAAATACTTTTAAGGTCTCAACCTGTCTCACTGTAAAATTCTATGAGTCATTATACCCTTCGCTCATAGAGTGAAAGGGAATATTAACTTTGTCATGAAGTTTCTAACGCATTGAAGGAAGTATCTCCGACCATATAAAAAGTATACATATATGATCAGCATGACTTGGGGAGTCGATTAAGCGATGTCCGCTGTATCTGCCTGTTGCGACGCGTTTTACTCGGCCAATTTAAAAGCTATGAAGATGAAGCTGAAATTTTGCACAAATGCTTCTTTTTGCTGCAGGCAGTTTGAATCGGTAAAATCGGACAATGGGGTCATGGGGCTGCCATACAAACCCAACTCCCCAAATGAGGTTCTTCTAAGGTTTTTTTTTATTTGTGTACCCATTTCAACCAAATTTCACTGAAATGTATTTCTATTGATGACACATAACATATGCAAGAATGGATAAAATCGGTCAATGGGGTCATGGGGCTGCCATACAAACCCAACCCCCATTTTGGTTCTTCTAAGAAACATTTTTTTTACACCAATTTCACTAAACCTTGAATTAATGTGTCTTTATCAAAGCAACTGAAAAGGTAAAAACAAATGGAGCGATGTCACACGATAAACGGATCTGGTGTTACTATATGATTGCTACAGGATAAGGTGCTTCTTTAAAGCATACGAATTGTTACTTGGGTGGGGCCATGCTCCCACACAATTTTCTGAGTAAATATTTTTATTGGCCCACTTATTTCAACCAAACCCCACACAAATATTGTTTTGTCGACGCAACGGAACTTTTGTGAAGACAGAAGGAAAAGAATGGGGGGATTAAATACAAGTCGTAGGTACGCCCGAAAACACTTTTAGCCCGAGGGGAGCGAAGGGTATCCAAGGGGTATTCGGCTGCGCCCGAAATTAGCCTCGGTCTCGTTTTTAACTCGAACAGTTCACATGTGGAACTCTCTGCCAGTTGCTGTTTTTCCTGACAGCTATCAACCGCAAAGATTCAAACGAAACATACACCAACACCTGCTTATCACTTAAAACTCAAACCTTTCTTTAAACGCTATTCACACTTAGCCGCAAAATCTAGGCTGAATCTATCTTATAGAAATCTATGTCAATGATTTATGTTTGTCAAAAAGTAAAAAAAAAAATGTGTTTATGTTTACAAAACCGTCCACAAAGCGGAAAATGGGTTAGACTACTACTACTGTAGTATTGACATTTTTGTCAAAGGCGGAGCTTATCACACTTCACCACGATTTTGTAGAGATTTTGCTCGAGATTTTGGTTACAAAATCTATGAAGATGTATGGAAAATCTTCAAGATCGTAAGGTCTCTACAGACTTCAGAAGATTTTACAAAATCTTGAGATTTTACGGAATCTTAAGATTTTACAAAATCTAGGCTAAAACCTTCAACATTTTCCATACATTTTCAAAGATTTTGTACCGAGATTATAACCAAAATCTCGAGCAAAATCTGTACGAAATCGTGGTGAACTCCGCCTTTGACAAAAAATGTCAATACAATAGTAAAGGTCGTCTAACCCATTTTCAGGTCTGTGCATGGTTTCGTGCACCTAAGTGTGATCTTCACTTTTTCACGAACATAAATCATTGACATAGATTAATATAAGATAGATTTTATTTCTTATTGTAACAAATTAATATAAATAGCAGTTTCAGTCGTGCATGAAATTGTCGGAGTTGCAATTAAGACGGACTCTACTGTACTGTCAAGTCGTGGAACAAGATTACGACCATAGTGTGAATAACGTGGCAGATTTCATAATATACCTAGATTTTGCGGCCAATTGTGAAATGCCCTTTAGATGGGATTCGCACTACTGACAGGATTTACTTAAACCACTAAATTAGAAAGCTTTACCTTAGTTTTCCTTTCTCTACCAAAGTTGTGCTCTTTTACTAAAGGGTTGTCTCCTCCCCTATAACTTTGATATTCAATAAAAAAAATTAAATGATGATGTTGAAGGGCAACGGATTAAATCTACTACCCTGGGGTACCTCAGCATAAAAACAATAATTTAGCATTAAAAAAATGTAAATATATTAGTAACAACATAAGATTCAACATGCATTAATTTTAAGACAATAACTTTTTATTTAAATTTATCACTTCAGTAATAAAAGCTTTTTGTTGCAGATCAACAAAGTCCGCAATGAAGACATTGTAACGTTTCGTGCAACCGTCATGGTTTTCATGCAACCCGGGCTCCTGCTCCTTTATCCAATTCTCCAGGTATGTAAGCACCTTTTTGGCTGTAGCTTCCAAACTTCTAAATGGCATTTTAGCAATATACGCCGCATCCGGCGTTAGAATACATTGCGAAACCCAACCAAACTCCTTGGATCGATATTGCAACGATCGGTCCAGAAAGCTCTTCAACTTCTTCAGGCTAGCCGTATTAGGCCACGGCGTTGGCCAATATTTTCCAGACCAATACTCCTGACCCGCATACGGGTTTCGATAGATAATTACAATCTGTTTGCCGGAAGAGTAGGCTTGCGTCAAGGTCAGTTCCGATATATTGCCGTCGAACGAAGTGAATATTTTCGTACCGAATAAATTTTTCATGTACTCGTTCAAAGCCTGGTGATCTTCGAATTGCAGATCGTAGAAATGCTGGAAGTCCAATATGACAAACTCCCCGGGATGGTTCTCAAGAAATGAATTAATTTCGTTCATAGCACTGTGCACCGATGCGGCATAGAGTCCATGTACGAAATAGTAGATATCGATATTGGACGGAATTTCATTGATTACCTTTTTAACATTCTCCCATTTGCTAATACGTAAGTCGAAAAATCGTATGCCATTGTTCAACTGATCGGTGACACTCAATTGCTGGGTCTTCGCCCATTTATGTATGATCCAAGGAAAACACCTATGAATTCGTCGCACAGTCTGATCAGCGTCCGGGGCCAATTTTGATTTGCGCGTGATATCAAATGTCATGGAATTGTGCGTGCCAGGAATGGCTAAATGGATGATGGGTATCTTTGTCCTGATATCGTCCGGCAGGATAGACATCCATTCTTGTAGATAGGTTGAATGCGAGTCGATGTCGCTGATACGTTTGCCGAATGTCGTGCCCATGATGAGGTAATTGTGACAAGCCCGAATAAATTAGATCAGAGTTTCCGAGAATTTTAGGATGGTTTTCTCTTTGTGATCATTCCTCCTCTATCGTTCTAATCGGCAGATTTATATTGTTTGCCGAAATTTAACTAATCGCGCGATATACAACATTTTACGGCACTTTGTTTTCGTTTTAACTTTTTGTGCTTTTTGTTTAGAAAATGAATGATTGATGACACCAGCGATGAATGAAAATGAATTTCGCGCAGTTTGCAATCAGCTGTTGTGCGTATTTGCTGTCAGAAGAAACACATTTCTCGTCTTGCCATATTGTGTGAAATATTTCTGTGGTCATTATGAAAAACAGCTTAAGTCGACTTAAGACAAAATCGAGTTAATGTGTTCACTGGATTCGCCGTATTCGACTCCACCTCTACACAAAATTTGGTTAATTTCGGATTATTTTTGAGCGAGCTACAGCGATTGGTTTTTCCGCCTATCTCAAGTAGACCCTCACCGACATAAGGAAAAGCGACTTAACTTAACATATTTCTTACTAAAATATATATATATTTTTGAAAATTGGCTTAAATTAAATTAAGTTACTTTTCCAAATATGAAATTAACTCAAATGACTCTTTTACCACTGAATTTCGAAACAGCCTAAATCGACATAAGCGTTTTTTCCTTAAGTCCAAAACAAATTCAGTCTTCCTCATCTTGAGTTAAGTTCTTATTCCAAATGATTTTCTTTCCGTAGAGAGCTCTTATATGGCTTTAGCGTTTATTCCTTATCAGATTTACGGAAAGTCCTGTTACAATGTCTATGTAAGCGGTTGTTTCGCATGCATTCATGGTGAAATTGAGTAGATAAGTCACTGTTAAATGAGTTGTTGTTCAATCAAATTGCAATTTCGTGAACGTGAAGTTGACTATTGAGGGTATGTAGGCTTGTATCCCGCGCACCTGATATTTACTTTACACTGGAAACATTAAACGAGCCTCGGATACCTCCGAATGATTCAACGGCAACGACTTTTGGCTATAAACAACGGACTAAGATAGGTTTTTTGGAACGTTCGGACTATGTGGGGGAGTGTAATAAAACAAGGCTCACAGAAGTCGAACAGGAAATTACCACATACAACATCGCTGTACTAGGACTGAGCGAAACACGATGGCTCGGATCGGGGGCGACTTTATCACCAAGCTCTCCTACTGTATTGCTCTACTCCGGAAATAAAGACGATAATACACCTCGGCAACCAGGCGTCGGAATACTGTTGAGTAGGAATGCACGCCGATCCCTAATCGACTGGAAACCTATTTCGGATCGTATCATCACAATCAGATTCAAATCCAGAGTACGAAACATTACAATTATTCAGTGCTACGCACCGACTGAAACTGCAGATCAATCAGCAAAGGAAGTTTTTCATCAGCGACTAGGCGACACCTTTGATAGGGCTCCCAGGGGTGACATCAAAATTATTATGGATCTCAATGCCAAAGTCGGTACTGATAACTTAGGCTTGGAACACCTTATGGGCAATCACGGGCTTGGCGACAGGAACAACAATGGCGAAATGTTCGTCGAGTTCTGTAACTCTCGACAACTATAGTCACTGGCGGAACCTTGTCCAAGTATAAACCCTGCCACCTAACAACTTGGGTTTCTCCTGATGGCAGAACAGAAAACCAAACAAATTGACCATATCGCTGTTTCAAAGACATGGAGAAACTGCCTCTTGGACATCAGGTCGAAGCGTGGGGCTGATATTGGCAGCGACCATCATCTTGTTATCGCGAAATTTGGTTTACGAACGGCAGCGATCCAACGATCTACTAACGCACGAATCGTGCCACGTTTTAATGTGCAGAAACTAAAAAATCCATCAATTAAACGTGCATATTCTACCGCTATGCACGAAAAAGCTAGTGCAGCACTCTTGAGAATCATACAATTGAAGATATATGGAATTTTACAAAGGATTCTTTCATTTCGTGTGGCGAAGCGACTGTGGGACGATTGGATCGAGGTAGGATTATCAGTGATGCTACTCGGTCTCTTATCTCAGAATGCAAAAGAGTTAAGGAACAGATTAACTCCGGTGCTGATAATTCAGCCAAAAGTCAACTCCGAGCTGAATACCGTTCACAAAAAGGCGTGCAGAGAAGTGTCAGGCGTGATAAGCGTAACTACATCAGCGCTTTAGCGAAGGAGGCAAATGATGCGGCTTACCGTGGTGAAAGTGGTACCCTTTTCAAGCTTATTAAGCCACTAATTGGCAAATCGTTCACTACTGACCATCCTGTGAAAGATAAAGAAGCGTTACTGCTTGTTACCGAAGAACAGCAGCTTCAGAGATGGAAAGATCACCTTTTTGAGGTCCTTAACAACAAGTAAGACAGTGTCTATTTATCGAACATAAATTTCTAACTGTAGGTCATTCCCACATGGAGTGTGATGCGGATCACGCCTTAATAGAGAGAAAGAAAAAAGTAACGGACACAAAAATTCATCCTCGTGATTGGTTCGATTTTGTACGAACTGTTGGTGTCAAAAACCAATTTCATGTAATCGAAATGGATTCCACGAATTTCTTTTCTTATTCAAAAACAGAATTTATGTGGAGAAACCGGGATGCAAATTCTGAAAACTTTCATTGGAAAAATGTTAAATGGTTAAGATACACAAAAAATGATTTTGGAAAAGTTCATTTCAAAACAACCCTAAATGTAGAACATCCATTTAAAGTATTAAACATCCAAAAAAGAGGTATAAATTCAGGAAGTATATCTGAAATTTCTAAGCTACCAGAGGAAGTACGTATATCTGTAAAAAAGAAAAAGGATCTATTGGATCTTCTTCCTATGATTGATCCTTTCTTTCACGACTTTTACAAAAGTCTTCCCTCTGATGAAATTTCGGATATACACCTCGACCTAGTTGAAGAAGACAGCAATCAAAATCATGTCTGTGAAGTCGTTTTTTCTGCATTAATTCTTTCGAAGAGGCTTTATATTATTTGTTTATTATAATAACTACTTTTCCTTTCATTTTTTTATAAATAATTCCGTAAAATAAAAAGAAATTAAAAATTTATTAAAAAAGAGTTTAGATTTAAGATTCATCAACTGTATAATGGTAATGTGGAAAAAGAACCTATGCCCTCTTAAGATAATAGTTTAAGCACAATATAATTGAGAATAAAAACTTAAGTGGAATTAAGTTTTGTCAACCCCTATTGCTTCATACGGAAAAAACTCTTATTTTGTTTTTTATCGTATTACAGTTAAACTGCTTTATTTTTGGAATAAAATTATAGTAGGATACATTGCTCACATGATAATCTACAAAAATGTATTAGTCTTTGGATTTGAAAACTGTATAGATTTTTCACAAGTCGTTTTAAAGTTTAAAATCGCTCTACTGAAAAACTATGAAAACCGACTTAAGCGATTATTCATAATCACCACAGATTTATTTAAGTGCGGGAAAATTAATTCAAAGAGGATCAGGGCCGGATATCTCATATGGGTCACCTGGGTTACTGCCCGAGGCGGCAGATATCTGAAAATTGCATACTTTCAATTAATTTTAAGTTTTATTTTTCAATACGCATTTACAGATCTCAAGAGATAGTTTAAATGTAACTCTGCGAAAGCGGTTAGTTTTGCCATTCATACTTGCCGCTAGTGCTAGTAGTGTTTTCAAAATGTTCCGCCCTACCAACCAGCCTTATTATTTATTGTTAAAATGTGTAAAGGCTATTATTATAATCAAAGAAAAAGCGTCATGGTGTCATAGAATTTCTGTAATTAGCAAGTTTTGCAATGTCCCTTATAAAGCTTGAAATAGATTAGACGCGTCAGCATCGGCATCAGCAGAAAAATTTCAATTTAGAACACACGCATTTGCCTTTGATGACCCACATTGACATCAGCAGCAGAAGCATTTTTTCTGCTTCTGCTGTCAATGTGGGTCATCAAAGGCAAGTTTATTTATTATTGCATTGTTAAACTTGGACGACATCCTCTACAGCCTGGGATACTAAGAAACCATGATTCGTTAAATACTTTTACAGTATTGAAAAGCTTAAGGCTTCAGCTTTACGTTGGTAACATTTTAACCAATATTTGGTGAGCACTTTTAAAATTGATGCTCTTTGAACGAAAACGAGCAAATATGAAAATGGATTTTGGTTAGGTTTTTTGCAAATAAAACAAAAACTGTTGGAAAATAAGTTAAGTATTTATTATTTGGTACTTCCTCCTCTTGCTCTAATGACAGCTTCCAGTCGATTCTGCATTGATTTGATCAAGTTGCTGATGGTATCTTGAGGAATACCGTTCCACTCCTCTAATAGGGCTGACTATGATTCTCCGACAATAGGGCTACAACTTGTGCCGCCTGATCTGGCGTCGTATCCATTGATCAGAAAACAGTGATTGAAATTACTTCAGAGGTAAGTTACCTAACTTTCCTGATGCAACTGATAATGAGAAACCGATTACGGGCGCTTTTATAGGGGTAGTTTACCTGACCTGACCTTTACCTGAAACTTCAATTTTTCTGGATTTTTTTGTTACAAGTGGCAATAATTTAAAAAGTGCAAAGCAAATGTTGATAAAAAGGGTACCAACAGGTAGCTAAGGTTTCGAACTTTTAAACGACATACGACTTTTATGAATAACTATCATACTTTCCAAAAAACACGTACAAATACACGCGCTATTAGGTTGAGTCGATACTTTTGACCGTAAGTGTATTACAGTATATATAGTCTGGCTGGTCTAGCGGTTAGTGCGCGCACCTTCGGTGCACAGGCTCATGAGTTCGAATCTCACCGTGTTCCATGGTATTTTTCGAACTCACGAGCTTGTGACGGACTATGATCTCACTCAGATGTTAAACGAGTACCCATTTATGGGGATAAATAACACTACTGAGCGTGATGCTGATCTCATTACCTCAACAAAAAGCAGATAAGATCTTGGAAATAGGATGTCACTAACACATCCTGCGGCCTGAATCCAATGCTGGATTGTCGCGCCTGTTATTTTTATTATAACAAATCGTTTCTTGTTTCTTTCATTGGTCAACAATGCCTCCTGCTTCATACCTCTGAAGATTGTGGTCTCGTCAAAAATAAATTCAGCTGACTGTTGAATTGTTGAATTTTCCGACATGATTGATGCATTAGAACACTATTCACATTTCTCAAAATTATCGAGGTTTGTAAAATTGACTTTCATTTTCAAAAAGTACCGCTAATGAAGTCACTGTTCGCAAGCGTGTCGCGTAATGAACATATCTCTCTCTATCTGCAGCGAAAGACTACTGGCCGCCAAGTAAAGCCCAACTGAATGTTGGTACATACAGGGTGTCCCGCATTAAGTGGTCAATACTGTAAGGGTTGATAGCACAACTCGTTTCAGCACGAAAATTGCCAATACAATCGGGGTTTTTTTTACCGTTACCTTGTTATCGCTCTTTTTGTGAAAGTCGTCGAAAATCGTGACTTATCATGCAAAATCATAATTTGGAGCCCTCGTGATGACTTAATCCAATATTTGATTTCAGTTTCAGAAACTACATAAAATTTCACAAAAACTGAAGTTTTTTCTGCTGCCAACATTATCGCCACTTTCAAGATACAGTTACTCAAACTTCATAGACATTTTAAAATAGATTTTTCATCTAAAATTCAAACAGTATATTCATAACGGTGCTTTAGACCTACAACTCTGCAAAGTTGATAGAAGTTGATTCAACATGTTGGCTTTCCAACGGTATATCACTTTTTATATTTACATTGCAGAATTTTAGGGAAACACGCATTGAATGGTAAAATTCAAGGCTTCAGTGGAATCGCTAACAATTTTTTCTTTACTCGAAAAAAGACAAACGAAGGCTATTATAATTCGGGATAGAATCTCCCTACATTATTTTGACCAGAACTGTAAGATATTTGAAATTTTTTACATTGTTTGGCAAATGCAACGGTTCAACAGTTAAAATTTAATATTTGCTATTTATGGCAGATAGACGGGTGCCCCGCTCATAATGCGAGATCTATCAAATAATATTTGGAATACGAATTTCCCGGAAAGTGGATTGGCAGATTTGGGACAGCGTGGCCTGCGAGAAGTCCCGACCTTACTCCTCTAGATTTTTATTTATGGGGTAACTTAAAAAAAACAATGTCTATTCCGAGCCGATTTCCTCCTGGGAACAGCTGCTGCAGCGAATTAATGATGCTTGTGACAACATGAAGGAAACCCCTCCTGAAATCCTTCGGGACGTTTGTTCCGTGCGCCGAACGTGTCGAGTCTGCATACAAAATGGAGGAGGCCAATTCCAGCAGTATTATTCCAATTCATAAAACAGACCCATTTAATCATTAGTTAATATTTTTAGTTTATTGGTTATTTCTCATATTCAATACTTTATTTTCATTTTTATCTAACAAATTTTCAAAATTGCGATAGTAAAATATAAAAATAAATGAATAAAATGTCAGTTTGAATAATTCGATACGAAAATAATTACCTTGTTTTTTTTTACATCCAATATGTGTAATTCCAAAATCCCGCAATGTAAATATGAAAAGTGACATACCGTTGGAAAGCCAACATGTTGAAGCAACTTTTATCAACTTTGCAGAGTTGTACATATAAAGCACCGCTATGAAATTATTGTTTGAATTTTCGATGAAAAATCTATTTTAAAATTTCTATTAAGTTTGAGTAACTATATCTTGAAAGTGGCGAGAATGTTGGCAACGGAAAAAACTTCAGTTTTTGTGAAATTTTATGTAGTTTCTGAAACTTAAATCAAATCTTGGATTAAGTTATCAGGGGAGTTTTGTTCTAGCACTCGTGCGGACAACATACACTTTGTTAGTGCGCTTAAGCCAGTTCTGAGAATCCAACTTTCTCTATTATTTGACTATCTTCTAATTCGCAAACCCTTTTGAAAGTGATTAATAGATAATCAAACAAGTGATAATTTCACAAAAGCGTGTTAGACCGTCGTCGCCTAATTACGGCGATGCGGAAAACTTATTCAATCCGAAAATGGCCAAATATAAAAAATCTAAGTCAACGGCTGGAACTAGCTCTAGCCATAACAGGTTTGCTCCGCTAAGCCAATTGCCTACAAACGAAGAAGACGAAGATGCTGCCGAATCGTCACCCGTAACCCGTCGTACGATGCCACCCATCAGCCATCACAATTATAAATGTATCACGCAGCAGGATCGAGTCTGAGCTGTTGACACTAGATATAGGTGAATATCTATTGAAATTCACAAGCATCGTCACCAAAGTGTTTTCGTTAACTGAAGAGGAATATGTGAAATTCATCGAACGTCTCAACGTTTTAAATTTTAACTACTTCACCCACGATCCAATGGCTGGTAAAGTATTTAAAGTAGTAATGTCGGGATTGGACTCTTTCCCCATTGAAGACGTCGAAAATGAGTTAAAGTTAAAAAATGTAAATTGCACGGCAATTAAAAAAATGAACTTGAAAAATTTACGATATGACCATCAAGCGTCTTATATTCTAACATTCCCTCGCGGAAAAGTGCAACTGACAGATCTTCAGTCCCGTGTAAAACATATTTTCCATACCGCAGTTAAATTTAGTCACTTTCGGAAAAGTCGAAATGTTGGTCCCATTCGTTGTTTTAATTGTCAAACGATGGGACACGCAGTAAGTGGCTGCCATTTGAAAACCGTGTGCAACCTCTGTGCAGAATCACACAAAACAACCGATTGCCCCTTGAAAGATGACGTCAATGCCAAACGAAAATGTGCCAACTGTTCTGGTGATCACGCGGCAAGTTACACAAAATGCCCTGCGCGAATAAATTATATTGCACTACGAGAACGATTACAAACAAAGCGGACATATAAGGTAAGAGGTAATCCATCGACTCCTAATGTCCAAAATATCGAAATTTTTCCGTCGCTTTCCTCCACGCCGAATATAGTCCCGCCGTATACTGCTCGTAGTTTCGCCGATGTGGCGAGGAGCACTACTATTATCCAACCTACTAGTACTAACTTGTTCAACCCGGTCGAACTAATTAATTTAACTAAAGAAATGTTAATCAAACTGAAAAATTGCAAATGTAAAGAAGAACAATTCCATGCTCTGTCTGAGCTTGTTATTAAATACTTGTACAATGACAAATAGTAACAGAGCAATTGTAAGAGCGATCTTGTGGAACGCTCAAAGTTTAGGGCCTTTAGCTAAACGATTAGAATTTTTTAGTTTCTTACACGATAATCAAATTGATGTAGCAGTAGTCACCGAGACATGGTTGAATGAAGCCAGTACATTATATGATACTCATTATTTCATTTATAGATTCGATCGGAACAACGCCAGGGGAGGTGGAGTAGCAATTATAGTTCGTAAAAATATAATGCATAGTTTAAAACCGGCTCTAAATACTCAGATTATTGAAACGATTTCTGTGGATATTCATTTATGTAACAGAACATTCACTTTTGTGGGAGCTTACTTTCCAGGGGGCAACTCCGACTGTTATAAGAATCGTTATTTTATAAATGACTTAAATTTGATTAATAGGCTGCAGGGAAATGTGATTGTCGCTGGGGACCTAAACTCAAGACACACAGACTGGAACTGCGCTAAGAATAACCATTGGGGAAAAATCCTTCAGCTGAAACTATCGACTAGTCATTATGACATTCTGTTTAGTTCCACTCCAACGTTTTTCCCTAAATCAGGCAGGGGTCTCCCTTCTACCCTAGATGTTTTACTCACGAATTGTTCCCAATACATCTCAATTCCGTCCACGATAACCAATCTGTCATCGGATCATCTACCAGTTGAATTTAAAGTGAACGATCAGACAGTTGAAGTTCCAAAACTAAGGTATCTTTTTGACAGGGCTAACTGGCAACGTTTCACTCGTAAGACTGGCGAATTGACAAATCTCTCAAGTTCATATCTAAACTTATCAACTAAAGCTGAAGTTGATAGCCACGTTGAAAACTTAAATAGTATTCTTTGGAATGCTGCTGATCTGTCCATACCTAAAAGAAATATTCAACCAGTTAGTAGACAAATAAAAATCACACCTTTCGTAAAAAATCTCATCACCGAACGCAACCGTCTCCGAAGACTATGGCAACGCAACCGACTGTATTCAGTCAAACATCTAATCAATCAGCTACAGTCTAGAATTAAAACTGAAATCCAAAAAATTAGGAACCTTCACTGGAATAACAAACTAGCATCTCTGGCAAAAGGAAGCAAACCATTTTGGAATGTTTCTAAGGCACTAAAAAAACGTCGATGTACAATGCAGCCTATAAAGGAAGGAGACCGCACCCTAATGTCAAGTGTCGAAAAATGCGAGGCGTTTGCCGAATATTTCTATAGACAACATACTAATACCAATCACTTGGGAGACGAAGAAACACAGAACACTGTTGATGATGTTATTCATCTTATTTCGAACTCCACCTATGAATCAGTGCCCTTCTTTACAGTTACTTCCCTAAAAAATCTAATAAAGATTACAAAAACGAATACAGCACCAGGACCAGACGCTATTCCTATGTCCTTCTTAAAACACATGCACTCCAAAACTGTAATTTACCTGTGTAAAATATTTAACGCTTGTGCGCAACTTTCATATTTCCCTAAAGCATGGAAAACGGCTTCTATTATCTGCATTCCGAAGCCAGAGAAGGCAAAATCCCTGCTTGGAAGTTATAGGCCAATAAGCTTAATAAGTAACGCAGGGAAATTATTTGAACGTTTACTTAAGACCGAAGTTCATAAATTTTTAAACGAGAGAAGCATTTTGTTAGACGAGCAATTTGGTTTTCGGAGAAAACATAGCACAGTCCATCAAGTTGCCAGGATTAAGAAAATTATAAAATCAAATTTTGAAGAGAAAAACTCTACCGGAATGCTAACTTTAGATATAGAAAAAGCGTTCGATTGTGTTTGGCACGATGGGTTAATTTACAAAATGCACACTTACGGCTTTCCAGTTTATCTTATTAAACTGATCATGGATTTTCTAAAAGATCGTCATTTTTATGTTAGGATAAATGAATCCACTTCTTCGCTATATAAGCTACTCGCTGGCGTCCCGCAAGGTTCAGCGCTCAGTCCTCTTTTATATAGCATTTCCACATCCGATATTCCTATTCCTGATAACTGTCAAATTGGACTATTTGCAGATGACACTGCAATACTTTGCAGCGCCGAATGTCCCATTTACATAGCCGAAACTCTTCAAAATGCATTTACAACCCTAGCAAACTACTTTAGGAAGTGGAAAATAAAAATTAATGGTAATAAGACAGAAGCCTTATTTTTTACAAGAAAACGGAAGCCTGAACTATTACCCAGTTCTCCGTTAAATTTAGGTAATAATAACACTATTAATTGGAACCCTGATCATATAAAATACTTAGGCATTTTATTGGACAAGAAACTTACTTTCAAGGCAAATACGGATGCTTCAATAAAGAAAGCGGATAGATTAGTTAAAACACTGTACCCATTAATTCATAGGAAATCAACTTTGTCGATTGAAAATAAAATCCTGATATTCAAAACCATCTTCCAACCAGTTCTTCTGTATGGAGCTGCAGCCTGGGGTTCCTGTGCTAATACCCATAAAAAAAAATCTCCAAATCAAACAAAACAAAATTCTTAAGTTGCTACTCGACCTACCGTACTTTTACTCAACTGCACGACTTCATTCAATTTCAAAGGTTTCTTTTATTCATACTCAAGTCATTCACATTAAAATTAACTTTAATCTTTCCTGTGTAAATTCAATAAATCCTCTTCTTAATAACTTACTTTAAATCAATTCACCATGTCCCGGTTCACTCTTTATACTCCACACATGTGTCTCTCATTGTGTCTCCTCTCGGCCAGACTCATATTGTCCAACGAGGCGCGGTACAATGCGAGCGCATTCTAGTTTTAAGTTTTAGTTTTAGTTTTAAGTCTTAGCTTGTATTACATGAATAGGAGGTTTTCTCCCAGTTTCCTTCTACATAAGTTAGAATTAAAAGAAATGCAATCTACATTCTCCCATTCTGGCACAAGGCACATAACCCGTTTAATTATAGATGTAAGAGTAGAATAATTAGTACTCGATCACTAAAAATTGTCAAATAATTAAGTAACACTTTTATAATTTTTGGTTGAATAAATTGAATAAATTGAAAAAATAAATAAAAAGTTATCAGGAGGGCTGCAAGTTATGATTTTGCATGACAAGTCACGATTTTCGATGACTTTCACAAAAAGAGCGATAACAAGGTAACGGTAAACAAATTCCGATTGTATTGGCAATTTTCTTGCTGAAACAAGTTGCACTATCAGCCCTTACAGTATTGACCACCTAATGTGGGACACCCTGTATATCCGTAGAATGAATTGAGATAGAGACTTTCTCTTGGGCATATCTCAGTTGTGGATGATCGGGTAGGTAGGGTAGGGTAAGTAGGTAGGTAATTTTTGATGGCTTTTCAGAGCAGAGGTAAAATGAATGTCAACACTTATGAAGCTGGATGCCGGCCTGCGCCAGTTTTTTTTAATTTAATTTATGAACTCAGTAATTATAGCAATGAACAAGTTGTTAATTTTATGAATTAGTTCATAGTTTTAATGAAATTTTTGTTCGTTGTTTTGATAAAATCAGATTCATTAGACTGATGAAAGCCGTCTTCGGTGGGATATCGGTGTAAATATTCATTAGTTTAATGAACAAATTCATTGCTTCAGGGTACCTTTTTTTCCGTGTACACGACGAGGAAAAATTTAATTCTTATATAAAACTTTTTTTTGCTACAACGTAGTTTTTTGCTGACGAAAAAAAAATTACTGAAACAACAAGGAAAACGATGCACAAGATGGACATATTAAATCTGAAACATTCTGACGATAAGATAGGTTTAGCATTTCAGTGTGACGACACTTAGCAACTACAAGTGTCGCATACAGTACAAGTAATAAAATTGTAATGTATTGTAATGCGTGTATTTCTTGTTTTGTTCTAATAAAAAAAAACGCTCCTAATATCTTCATGTATCGTTCAACAGTTGAAATTACTCAAATGAAGGCACCATAAGAGCTCACTTATGGTCGAGATATTCGATATGAAATGCGAAGCATGAAACAATGAGTCAAACAGAAGAAAGACGAATTGGAAAAGAATATGCCGGCCGAAGACACCCGGAGGAAACCGATTAATTAAAGCCCAGAAGAAATAAAACAGAGTAGCAACGAAATTTCATCCAAATGAATTGTTAGTCAAAGAAAGGAGGAGAGAAAGCAGTGCTCGGATCCAAAGAAAATATATCGCCAAAATGTAGGACACCTGCAAAACATTTTTAGTGAAGAAGAGTACTGAACTATGGATAAAGCGAACAACTGATGAGAATTAAATAAAAATAATATTCATTGTTTAAGCAGTATTTAAACTAAAAAACAAATATTGAAAGAAAAGAAAATGATGTAGTATCTAGCTACCCGTGATACTTGTCAACTGTCAATAAAATAAAATAAGCCGACATTCTGTTCCAGAGACTCTCAGCTAATAGACGGATTTGACTATGAATTGTAGTAATTTTGAAATTTTAACTCTTTTAGTTTGGCTGAAATTCAGGCGCAACTACTCATGCGAAGGGAGTGCTAACCTGATGACAAGCAGTGTATGCACATTCAAACTATATTTTTTTCCCTACCCCCAGAAAGGAACGGAGTCTTCTAACTGACAAAAAAAAGTTGAAAATATAATTACAGTCAAACTTCTCTATAACGAACTTCCGTATAACGAATTTCTCTATATAACGAATTTCTTTCGTAAACTCCGCATTTTCGCGAAGTTTCCTGAAGAATTTAATCTCCATATAACGAATTTCTTTATATCGAATTTTTCTCTATAACGAATGTTTTCCCAATTCCAACTTGCTATTTTCAGGTATTTTCAACTTCTATATAACGATTTTTTTTCCTAATTAATTCCCCCGATGATTTTGTAACTAAGGGGAATACCCCAGTAATACAGGAATCGAACAGAGTGGAATAAAACTAAAGACACTTAGGGATTCCTTGACTATATGCATGTCAATTGTCCGACAATTTTACGTTGCAGCAACGCAATTTTGAATGAACTGTATTTGACTCATTCTGAACTTTACAGGCCTCCTGAGGTCTTTTGATATTTTGAGTGCAATTTTTGGGTGAAAAATGACATGGTTTCAGAACTTTGAAAAAATATTCTGACTCCAATCGGGAATAATGAAACAAACGTTACACCGTTATGTAAACTAGAGACTATGTGCCAACTTTTAAAATTACTTGCCGGAAGGTCCCGGTGCAATTTTTTACTGTACAGTTATTTGAACTTAGACGAAACGATAAATTTGATCTCTCGGTTTTTGGAGTCACATTTCTCTCAAAACAAAAGTTTTTTTTTCCCGTTGGGGGTGTAGGTAACAGAGCATTTTGTTGCTGTTGTAATGTCTAAAGAAAATTTTAGAAATATTAAAATTTGCAGTTACAGTGGATGGAAAATGACAGCAAGGTCTGCGTTTTTTGCGATTTTTTTTTGATAACACTATTACACATAACTGTAAAAAACGCGATTGATTTTTTAAATGTGTTTCCCGTAATGGACACGAAATGCGCTATCATCGGTTACCGGGTTACTTTGGGGTTTGAGAGAACCTGTATATGAACAAAAAAGTAAAGTTTTTCTCTATAACGAATTTTCTCTATAACGAAGAAATTAGTCGATCCCTTGCTGATTCGTTATAGAGAAGTTTGACTGTATCAATATTTCTTAACATAATGTAAAAGTAAGCTCTTCTGCTCTGTTTAGAAAGTTTTTTCCCTTTCTTATATGCTGACAAAAAAAAAACAAATCGTGATTATTGTTAATGTTAACCTATTATCAGTTCAGTTTATGGCTTCGTTTTTGCTAGCCGCGGTACAAAATCTATCAAATTAGAGCATTGTTTGT
The DNA here is from genome assembly GCA_949715475.1 of Microchrysa polita. NCBI lineage: Eukaryota > Metazoa > Arthropoda > Insecta > Diptera > Stratiomyidae > Microchrysa > Microchrysa polita. The sequence continues at coordinate 11,023,692 of OX454421.1, read as the reverse complement.
AGTTTTTACTCAAAAGTAGAAAGTGAATAGTGCTAGCAATGGATCCAATAATTGTAATTTTAAGTTTACTTCTAATTATATTTTTACTAATCTATATGGTGCGTAAACACTATTCGCTATGGAAAGAGATGGGCGTGTCGTGCGAAGAAACCCACTTTTTCTATGGCAATATGCAGGAAGTGGGCAAAACCGAAACTGTGATAAGTGTCCTGCAAAAATTATACGAGAAATATAAAAACTCGTCGCCTTTTGTCGGGATGTTTGTCTTCTTCAAACCGGCAGCGCTAATCATTGATCTCGAACTAATCAAACAAATCATGATTAAAGATTTCAACAAGTTTCAAGATCGTGGAATGTATTTCAATGAAAAACATGATCCACTTTCGGCACATATGTTCAACATTTACGGTTCAAAGTGGCGAACGTTGCGCATGAAATCAACGCCAACCTTCACCAGTGGAAAGATGAAACTTATGTACCCTATGGTGTTGTCTGTGTCCGAACGCTTGGAGAATAAAATTGGTGAAATTTGTGATAGTCACAAGGATATCGATATCAAACAATTGATGTCCCGTTATACGACAGATGTGATAGGAACTATTGCGTTTGGAATTGATTGCAATAGTATCGAGGAGGAGCATAATAAGTTCCACTGGATGGGAATCCGAGTTTTCGACGAACCGCGGCACAGTTTTCCAATGCAACTGTTGTTGTTGTCGTTCCGTAACTGGGCGCAGCGATTGGGCATTAAGCGATTTCACGATGAAGTTCACACGTTTTTCACGAGCGTTATACGCAGTACAGTGGACTATCGTATTGCCAATAAGATTCGACGTAACGATTTTATGGATATATTAATTGAAATGCACCAGAGTGAAGGTGATAGTCATTTGACTTTTAAGGAGCTGGCAGCGCAGGCTTTCATATTCTACGCGGCCGGTTTTGAGACGTCCTCGTCGCTACTTCAGTATACGCTGTTCGAATTGGCCCGTCATCCTGAAATTCAGAAGAAAACACGCGACCATATTGAGGAGGTTTTGGCCAAGCATGGAGGGCAATTTACCTACGAGGCTATGCTGGACATGAAATATGTCGATCAGGTGTTGAATGGTAAATATCCAACCAAACTATCTTTCTATAAAATTAAAACTAATAAATTATTTCAAATCAATCTGTTTCTTACTCTCGCAGAAGTGCTTCGTCTCTATCCGCCGCTAGCTATACTCACTCGCGAAGCAGATCAGGACTATAAAGTGCCTGGAACGAAATTTATGCTACCAAAAGGTACATTTGTCATCATTTCGCCGTATGCAATTCATCGAGATTCGCGTCACTATGAAAATCCGGAAAAGTTCAATCCAGAAAATTTCACTGAAGAAAAAATGAAAAGTCTGCCAATAGGTGCTCATTTGCCGTTCGGCGAAGGACCACGCAATTGTATTGGTGCCCGATTCGGAATGATGCAAACTCGCGTTGGATTGGTGACCGCTCTGAGATATTATGAGTATGAGGTATCGCCAAAAATGAAAATGCCTTTGAAAATTTCGGCAGCTAATTTCATTACAACCATAGTTGGAGGTGTGTGGTTGAAAGTGAAGAGATTAAATTGAAGTAGTGGAATACGAGTTTTCTGCATGTTAGATTAGGAAATATTTTAAGTGTTTTAAATTTGATTGAATAAATTGTTTTTTTTTGTGTATTATTGTGCGTTCTCATATTTATGAGCTTCACATTGGTACTACTAGGTCATACAACGGACACAAACACTATTCATATGGAATTAGATTGGTTTGATCTGTGGACTTCTCCATAAGCATTAAGCAGCGGTGACATCAGCTTGAGCTAACGAGAATTAAAACGTGACCGAAGCTAATTTCTGGTGCGGCCGAAATTTGAATACCCTGTAATGAACTTTTCTGAAAAAAAAACTAAAATAGGGAAATTGCACAAAAACGGTCAATGGACACGGCGTCGGCATACGATGACCGGCAGCTCCGTTCGGGAATTGGGGTGGGTACTTGCCGATCCATTGCCTTCAGTTCACTACGGTTGTGTTTGATATACGTATGCCTTACAATCTCACGAAGAATAAAAGAAAAAGAACGAAACACAGATCAACGTGGAAGAATACATGCACATGGGTCCAGATGGAAGTGATCCGGGCCAATATCCCGCCCAACCTAAAGATCTTCGGGGCCAGAATTTGAAGATCTCCCTGAAAAGAAGAAGTTACACTGCGGCTCGGGTGCGCCTACATTCCGTCCTGTAAAGGTTGAGTCACTTCAAGGAAAAGATTCGTGTTTAACAGATTAACACATGATTTTATTTCTTTTTCCTCGAACTATACATTACACGACACAACTGTTTGATTCCAAAAAAATAAATACTAAATGACACTGCGCGCGTTTACATTTCGTTGTTATTAAAAAAAAGGTTTACGCGAAATTACGGATAAATAATAAAAGAAAGATGTACTCACCAAGTAGCTGCTTGAACGGCCGTTGAAGCGCGACGAGGCTGAAACTTTTCAGGGGAATCACAAAATATAAGCAGTTGTCACTCTTTAGAATTAAACAGCAAAAGGAATTACAATATTCACGAGCAAAGTAAAAGAGAAAATCGAGGAATTACACAAAAAAAAGGAAAACAAAAATTAAACAATATTCGATAGAACCATAGATGCTACACCAATAAAATGACACTGGCTGATAATAATCGCTAGTCCGCTTTCTCATAGATTTTCCAATAAATATAAATGCAATAACGTGTACTGTGTCGATGGCGCTAGGTGACGTGCACAGTGTCGATGGCGCGAGATAACGTGTATTATGTCGATGGCGCTAGATGACGTGCACAGTGTCGATGGCGCTGGATAACGTGTACTGTTTCTATGGCGCTGGATAACGTGCAAAGTGTCGATGGCGCTGGATCGACCACCTTTTATTTTGGAACTTTGATAATTTCGCAAGTTTGGCCACTTTTCTTTGCCTTTTTCCGGTCGGGATTCTTTAACGGACGGGCTTAAACTTTAAAGACGTGAATCGCAGGATTTTTTTGTAAATCGTCGAATTAGACGGTTGCCATGCAGGCTAATATGCGCATGTAATTCTTGACGTAAAACACCATAGCGTCACCGCACTGCCGATATAAAGAATTCACCGAACCCACAAAACTATAACTTTTCGTTCAACTCAAAATGTGGCAAATTTAAAAAGCTAATTTTCAAAAATCCTCAAAGGGATTCGATTTTAATCGGAGACCGGTGCTACCGCGGACACACGTCCGAGTCCTCCAAAATTCCAAATTAGACTCCCCATCATTTCAAAAAACCTAAAACGGCAAAATCCATTTTTTTTTCCTACAAAAAAAAGGAACCGTATTTGTTTCGGAATTTCCCCAGATCACGCCACCTATGTAAAAGGATCACACCACCTGTGTATGATATACAAGGATCACGCCACCTGTATAATATGTAACAGGACCACGAATACATATACTCCCACCATCCAAATCGGAAGATACACACTTTTCCCATAGTAGCAAATTTGCATACACTATGTGTGCGTGTGCATATTTTGCGTCGGGTGTAATGCCACACCTTCTTTCGGCACATTCTCACATCAATACTTTCTTTCTAAAAATAGACTCCAGATTAGATATGTGCGAGCGATAAGAACAAAAATAGAACATTTCGATTCTCGCACTCGCACAGCTGATCAATATCATCCAATAGATAAGAGAGCATTGATGTTAGAATGTGCAGAATCTGCAAAAGCTTTTCTGCAAGTACATCACATCTAAGCCGGTGTCAGTTGCAATTCTGTCGTCGACGACGACACATTAGCAATAGCAACAACAATTGGGTGAAGTATGTGTGCATGAAAAGTGCATATTACAACCCGTCACATTTGAATGAAACTTCTTTTGTGTTATTAATTTCTACCTATACCGTGTTCCGATTCCATCTGCTCCTGGATATGTTTTGAGGTTTTACTTGGAACATTGTACTTGGGCTAAGTTTTGTTAGGATGGTTGAAAAATAAAAAAGTTATTCTTAGAAGAACTAAATTTTGTATGGCAGCCCTATGACGTAGTGTTCCGATTCCATCCGTTCCTGGATATGTTTTGAGGCTTTACTAGGATATTAGTTGATAGTTTTTCTAAGAAGAACCTAACTTTGGATTTTGGTTTTCTTTCTATGGCAGCCCCATGACACCATGGTCCGATTCCATTCGTTTCGACATATATACAGCATACACTAAAAAGAAACTTGTATACAAAAAAAGCAATTGTCAAACTAGTGCTCATACAGGTTGTCCCAAAATTTAATCGTCGAGCTAGTAGCGGACGATAGCGCATATGGTGCACACTACGAACAAAACAATATTTAAATTCGCTTATTTTCACAGTTAAGTACAATAATACAGTAGTCTGGCTGGTCTAGCGGTTAGTGCGCGCACCTTCGGTGAACAGGGTCATGAGTCGTGTTCCATGGTGTTTTTCGAACTCACGAGCTTGTGACGGACTATCCCAGTCGGGAAATGGACTAGTTCTTTAACTAATTCGGAACCACTTCTCAAAGATGTACAACTAGTTCCGACTTCGATTCCATTTATATGCAAGCTACATTAATTAAGCTTTGTCATAGGATGGAGTCAGTGTTGACTCCTCCTGCATTACTAATCAACTAGTAGTGGAAGTAGTTCCAAAATACTAGTTCAAGAACTAGTAAGACTGTTATCAGTAAGAGGATTGGTGCGTTTCGCATTACATTGTAACTGGTACTGAAATGGTTCCAAAAACACTTTTAAAGAATTAGTAGCATTGTTATCAATGGAGGGACTGAATATTACATTCGAAAGATTGTGTCTGTATTTACAACACCCACTCTAGCACTTATACCGCATCGGTCAAGGCGACAATTCGCTGGATCTAAGATTTTTTGTTTTATTTTGGAAGGGCTTGTGGGATACATCGACTTAATTTCATCAGACAGAATGTTTTGGTCTACACTGTAAATCTGAATCCTATCCAGAAATACATATTTTGTTCCTAAGGTTCGATATGGGAACAGGAAAGAGACCGAAAAATCAATTAATTTCCTTTCCCAGCTACCCCAAATACAAAGTTTAGGGACCCTTTATTAATGCTCATCGTGTGCTCTTTGTTGCAAATTTTAACTGGTTATAAACGGCGCCCTTTTATAAAAAAAAATTCCTCGTTATGAAAGAGTAGTTCCAGAAAACCTTCCTGCAACATATCGACTTCTATATTTGCCCGATTTGTTCTTTCGACTGTTTGTGATGGAACAGATGAAACATGTTATCTAAAATGGCAACTGTTCGGTTTTAAAACCCAGCCTACAGCTTCCAGCAATTCAAAGAAAGAGTGTAATATCTACCCACTGAGCTATCGAAGCTACACTTTATTCATAATTTTCAGCGTTATTTTGATTTTTTTTAAACTTAAAGAATAACAAATTTATTAAAATCCATCAATATTCCAGCAACTTCTTCTGCTATCTGTTCTCATAACTCGAACTTTTGTGTTTCAGACATTGTCCGTTATATGGTAGATAGTAAGGTAATTGTCGCTAGTGTTGATAAAAAAAAAGAAATTCTTTAGAGAGCTGATACTGATACCCTTCGCTCGTAGAGTGAAAGGGTATATTATTATCAGTATGACGAGCTGACCCGATTGGACGATGTCCGTCTGTTGTGACACGTTTTACTTGGCCAGTTTAAAAGCTATCGGGCTGAAATTTTGCACACATACTTCTTTTCATTGCAATTTGTAAGTTTGAATTGCTAACATCGGAGCTGACATACAAACCCAACCCCCCTAATTTGGGTTTTCTAGGAAAACTTTTTTATTTCCGCACCAATTTCAGCAAAACTCTACACAAATGTGGAAATGTGATTCTATTAAAGCCACAAAAGATATGTAAGAATGTATGGAATCGGACGGGGGGTCATGGGGCTCCCATGCAAACCCAATTCCCCAAATTAGATTCTTCTGAGAAAAACTTTTTATTTCTGCACCAATTTCAACCAAACCTCATAAAAATGTATTTCTATTGACGCCACAAAACATATGTAAGAATGGAAGGAAAGGGGCCAGGGTTCTTCTAAGAAAATGTTTTTTACACCAATTTCGCAGAACCTGGTATTTATATGTCTGAATCGAAACAACAAAATCATAAATGCAATCGTACTGCTGTACCATGCTCCCTTCCTGCTTCTTCGATAAAGTTTTCTAAGACAAGGGTTTTTATTTGCCTACTTATTCCAACCAAACCTCACAAATTTTATTTTTATATTGGAACTTACGTGGAAACGGAAGGAAAAGAAGGGGGCGTTAACCACAAGTCATAGGTACACCCGAAAAAAAACTTTTATCCCGAGGAGAGTGAAGGGCCGCGCCCGAAATTAGCCTCAGTTTCTTACTTCTATTTATATAGAAATTCTATTCCACTTTTCTTTTCATTCCAAAGAAATCGTATAGACAGAAGAAACAAGAAAATTATATGGTAAGATGCTCTAAACGCAAAAAATTGCATAATAATAGACATAAAATAGTTGGAATAGTACTTATTGGATTTTGAAAAAAAAATCAACCCAGTCAAAAAAAAACACATAAAAAATTAGGACCATGAGATCAATTAATATAACATACATACATAATAACAAACATTACTTGCATTCTTCCGTTGTCGCTCTTTTTCATCGCAATGCCCTTTTTCACATTTCTTAAAATAAAACTCGCACTATTTTGTAAAAAGATTTTTTTTCATTGTAAGCTGACACCATACCTATGTCAAAATGAAACGAATATGAACGACTCACGACGATTCCTAATAAAAAGTTGATGGCTAGTCCAAAAAGATACCAAACTGTTCCGATCTGCATTACTTTTGAACTAGTCGCGAAAGTAGTTACATTGGAAATAGTTTTAAAACTACTTATTCTCTAGACCAGTTGCCATTTTTCCTACAGGGATGATCTCACTCAGATGTTAAACGAGTACCCATTTATGGGGATAGATAACACTGCTGAGCGTAATGCTGATCTCATTACCTCAACAAAAAGCAGAAAAAGATCTTGGAAATAGGATGTCATTAACACATCCTGTGGCCTTAGTCCAATGTTGGATTGTCGCGCCTGTTATTTTTTTACAATAATACAGGCGAATTAATCCAATATTTGCCTTATATTGGAAAAAGGTGAACCGGCTAATTTTTGTCCTTAGGGGATGGTGCTTCTCGATTTAAGGCGGGAACAGAAGATTAATTTTCAGCCTTTGGTAATTATTTCGAAAATTGTGAAAGTTACAGCAAAATGTTCTAGGGACAAGTTATAGTCTAAGAGCCCAAGTGGAAATTATTTACAACTATTTCCTGAGCATTCTGTTACACATTATCGCAAATATCATGATTAGGGATGCCCCAAAACGGCAGTCTGCCTCCTGTACAGTGGGGCTAAAGAGATGGCAGACAACTTCAAAGTCGTTAATAGTTGCAAATATTTGCAACTATTTCCTGACCTTTGACTCATATACCATTTCATAGAGGACGAGTCCCCACATACATACTCGAAAAGGCAGACAAAAATTGGGGGCAGACACGCTCCAAAATTTGAAATTTGTATGAAAAATGGGAAGTGCTTCTACAAAAATAATGCTAAATCATATAGGTACAGTAAGAGTGTAAATATTTTCCAGACACTTCCCTCAGTGCTTAAGCCAAATTTCGCTTCAAAATACCAATTACAACCCGGTTGATTTATCAATCGAAATTTGACTATTTTTCAAGTTAATTCATAGGCAATATAGTACAGCAAACGAATATAAATAGTATAGCATTTTCCTCTAATATCACACGGATGGCCATCAGCAGTGATTCCTTCTGAATGGGATATCATTGAAAACACTGTGCTGAGTTTATGTTTCCAAAGGCAGACAAAAACCTTTAAAAGGACGATCAGCAGACGAGCCGTAAGTGGAGCGAAAAGTGGGATTTTCCAATGATCTCTCGTGACAGCATTTCCCCCTTTTATCACACGGATGGCTCCCAGCAACGATTCTTTTTGGACGGCATATCACTCAGGACACCATGTTAAGTAAATATTTCCAAAGGCAGGCATAAAGCATTAAAAGGACGATCAGCAAAAGAGCCCTCAAATGGGGCAAAAAGTGGAATTTTTCGAGAAACAAAAATTATCTCTCGTGGCATCATTTTCCCACCATACGATGGACCATCAGTTGCGATTTCTTCTCAAAATGGATATCATTCAGAACACCATGATAAGTATATATTTCCAAATGCAGACAAAAATCCTAAAAAGGACGATCAGTAGACGTGCCTAAAGTGGTGCGAAAAAGGGCAAAAAATGATCATTGTTGTTTCCCGCAAAATCCCACTTTTTGCTCGACTTAAGGGCTCGTCTGCTGATCGTCCTTTTAAAGGTTATCTTCTGCTTTTGGAAATATATACTAAGCATGGTGTCCCGAATGATATACCGTTCAAAAAGAAACGCTGCTGAGGGCCATCCGTGTGATATTAGGGGGAAATGCTGCCACAGGGGATAATTGTTGTTTCTCGCAAAATTCCACTTTTTTGCCCCATTTAAGGGCTCGTCTGCTGATCGTTCTTTTAATGCTTTATGTCTGCCTTTCGAAATATATACTAAACATCTAAGTGATATACCGTCCAAAAAAATCGCTACTGGGGGCCATCCGTGTGATAATAGGGGAAAATGTGGGACTTTCCTAGATCCGCTATCGAGCGAATTTTCTTTTAACGATACTAGCGCCACCTGACTGACATATTTATTTCACCATATACGGACTAATGTCCTTGATACAAAGAAACGATTAACAAATTAAGTAAAAAAGAAAAATTAATGATAAAATTGATAGATAGAAAGTAAAATGACAGAAAAATAGAATAAGTACTTATAGACAAATTAAGAAAATAAAATACAATTGTTAAGAAGAAGCTGAAAACAAACTCAAATCCAAGTTGATAACCGCAGCTTTTAATTCGTTATAGTTTGTATTGAATAAATCGAGATGGTTAGAGACACTGTTTCCAAAAATTTTAATTCGTTCGATTGGAGAGTATTTAATATAATTTGTTCTGCAATTGAGAAGCTGAAAGATATCTTTATTTCTAGTATATCTCGACGGAACTCTAAATGATATATCACTAAGTAAGTCTGGGACGTCAAGGTTATTATTCAAGATCTTGTAAAGAAACACTACGTCATAAAAAGTTCTGCGGTTAGCGAGAGACGTCGTGTTAATTGTATTTAATAACTCCGAATAAACTATATTTTCCCGACTAATGTGCAATTTGTATGCAATAGACCTTAGGAACTTTTGTTGAACTTTCTCGATCGATAACGAATGTGTTACATAATAAGGATTCCACAATACTGATGCAAATTCAAGTTTGCTTCTTACTAGGGAAAAATATAATGTCTTCAAAGCATGTATGTTAGAAAATTGTATGGTATTCCTCATTATGAAACCTAAAGTTCTTCGAGATTGATCGCATATTCTATTAATATGAAGATTGAAAGTAAGAGATGTGTCCAAAGTTACACCTAAGTCATCAATTCTATCAACTTGTCTCAGTGGTACATTATCGATTGAGTAGCAAGGAGTATATTGTACTTTTGTTCTATTGAAAACTATGTACTGACATTTATCAACGTTCAATTTTAAGCAGTTGTTGATGCAATAAGTGTTTAAGCTATCAAGGTTCGACTGTAAAACCGCCTGGTCATCCGGTGACGAAATAGCCTTGAAAAGTTTGCAATCGTCAGCAAATAAAAGAAACTGCACTCCATCAAAAGCTCGGTATATATCGTTGATAAAAATGAGAAAAAGTAATGGACCGAGATGGGAACCCTGTGGAACACCAGAGGTGGGGCAGAAAGGATCAGAGAGAGAATCCTCAATTTTTACAAATAGTTGTCTGTCCCTGAGGTAACTGTTCATCCAGTTGAAGATAGAACCATAAAAGCCTATAGCAGAAAGTTTCCTTAACAAAAGATCAAAGTTTACAACATCAAAGGCTTTAGAAAAGTCTGTATAAACTGAATGCACCTGTGAAAAATTATTAAACGTTTTACAAATAAAGTTGTGATAAGTTACTAAATTTGTAGTAGTTGATTTGCCGCTGCAGAAGCCATGCTGATTTTGTATTATAAGAGGCCGAATCAAGGGTGTTAGGAGATCAGTCAATACACTCTCAAATAATTTTGGAATACTAGAAAGGATCGCAATAGGACGATAATTTTTGATATCGGACTTGCTGCCTTTTTTGTGAATCGGAACAATGAAACTCGATTTCCATTCGTCTGGAAAATAACCCTCGGATAACGATCTGTTAAATAAAATGCATAGCGGGTGGGTTAGGTAATGAGCACATTTCTTTAGTAGAATAGAAGGGATACCGTCAGGGCCTGGACTTTTGGATTCGTCTAATAGCGATAACTTGAGCAATAGAGTGTCATATTCAATAGATAAACTAGATAAATTAAGTGCAATATTTGGCGGAGGGGGATCGTATGTGCTAATATCGTTACTGTAGACGGATGAAAAATGTTGAGCAAACAAGTTTGAAATTTGACTGAAGTTGGCACCAAGTTGATCATTTAAGTGCATTGCACTGGGTATTCCGGATTCGTTCCTGTATGAATTTACGTGCCTCCAAAAGTGTTTCGTGTTACCGGGGATCTGTGATTTTTTCTTATATGTTGCCTAAAATCTATTGCAGACTGTTTTTTGCATTCGGCTCTCAAATTAGAAAACAAATTATAATCTTCTATATTCCCAGATCGTTTAAATTCAGCATGAATAGTTTTTTTGGTTTTAATTAAGTTTTTTAAATTCAATGAAAACCATTTGGGGAACTCGTCCCTACGTATAGTAACTAAAGGAACGAATTTTTCAACTAAATCATTAAGTGAATCATAAAAACATTTAACTGCGTTATCAAGTGATAAATTATCCAAATATGACCAATCAGTAGACATAAGAACGGTATTTATACTATTGTAGTCAGCTTTTTTAAAACAACGAAAAGAATCAAATTTAGTTCCATTATCATGATTTGAATTATGAAAAGTAGCATTAAATTTCAACAAGATATTTAAAGCCGGATGAAAATGATCAACAGGCAATAAGGGAAAATCTACGCGATTAACAACAACATTATCGAAGTTTGAAAATACTAAATCAAGAACGTTATTGCAAACATTATGATAGGAGTTAAATTGAGAAAAATTAAGATAAGAAAAAGATTCAATAATATAAGAAGATTTTGAATTAATAATGTTACCCATCCACGGCTCATTCGACCAGTCGATTCCGGGCAAGTTATAATCGCCAGTTACAATATATTTCGCATTTGGATATTTCCACATACAGTTGGATATGTCAGCAGCATGATTGCGATATGCTTCGGGTACACAATCCGGTGGAAGGTAGACAACGGAGACGATTGTCTTAACCGGTTTAGTGGCGATAGATACAATCAGCTGTTCCAGATCGTTGTGTAGGCAATTAAGTGTAGAAGCTGGAAGAGACTTTTTGACAGCGATAAGAACACCGCCGCCTTTAAGTTTCCGAGAAGTGTAGATGTCACGATCGCGTCTAAAGATGTTGTACCTTTTAGTTAATCCGAGCTCGGCAGAGTTAATATCGGGTCTCAGCCAAGTTTCCGTGAATATTAATACATCGTGTACGCTGTGGGATAAAGATATTTCTAATTCGTGGAGTTTAGAACAGATGCCCCTTGTGTTTTGATAGTAGATTGATAAGTTGTGCTCATGTGTTGTTAATTGTTTTGGAAATTCCGTGGTGGTCGATATTGAGGGTGTCGAGTGCGAAAATTTGTGCCGTGCGGTGGTACGTTTTGTTGCGCGTTTGGAGTTCTGTTTGAAAGTGGTCCTCGTTCAATATAAGGGTCATACCGGTCGTACATATGATCATTCAGTGCAAGATCATTATAATTGTGCAAATTATCTGCAATACGATTGATGTTTTGATGGTAGTGGGGCATTCCATTCGCTTGGCGTTCATCAATGGATCTATTATCGTGGTAGACACGGTTGAAACGATTTGTGGATCGATAGGGCGGTCGATTAAGAGGTAATTGACGTCGGTTATTGGAGTTGTTGTTGTAGTTTTTGTTATTGGATTGTGCCTGAATCCGCAATTTGGATGCTCCTTTAGGTTGCCGTTTCTCAAAGAGTCTCGCCTGCTGGTTTGGCGACCATAATTCCGCATTCAAAATAGAGTCGCAGATATGGTTATCGAACGTGGAAACTTTGAAAGAGACGAAAGTCTTGGATTTCAAATTCCAATTACGTCCAACTAGCTTTTCGATAGCAAACCTGTTAACATCAACGATATCGGTGTGTTTTAATATGTGTTGCTCGATTTGCTCGCAATTAACATTAGTGTTGAACGGAGTGATGTAGATCTCAATGAGTTTACGCGATTTACGAGAAGATTGACGGTTGGATGTATCCGTACTCTGAACGGTTGGCTTTGCGAAGGGCGACAGTCCATTTTGTGGTGTTTGCTTGAAGTTTTCGATGACGTTACGAACTTCTACTGAATCAGTATTCTGATCGGTCAGCTGTTGTTGTTGTTGGACCACTCGCGCTTGAGATGAATGATTCGCACCATCGCAAGAAAGCAAAGAATTCAAAGCTGCCAAAGAATCCATAGCACAGTTCAGCGAAGCGTTTTGTTGTAGTTTAAACTGCTCGAATTGCGACAGATGTTCAGTGAGAGTCACGTTTAAATTATCGACAGTAGATTGGAGCTCGTTTTGTGTCGACGAACGTGCCGCAACAGAGGGAGCACTCGTTGAATTGTTCATGGCCAATTTGTTTTCCAAGTCTTTATTTTCTTTTTTCAGTTTTTTTAAATCATCACTTAGGCTTTTATTTTTCGTTAATAATTTGTCTTTTTCATCTTCGAACTTGATTTTCATTTCGTGAAAAGATATACCGGACTTGCACGAAGCGCAGATAAACTCGATAAGAGAGTCACGAAAAAACAAACCCTTAACCTTTCCAACATTGTCGTTGATTGATTCACGAGTAACACTGGTAGAAGGTGTGATTTTCAGGAAGTCTAACAAGCATATTATCTCAGGACGATCTGAAACACAAATCAAATTAAGTCCCGAGAATTTTGAGCCATTGCAATTGAGCTCATTACAGTTATGGTCCGGCATAGTCGACGGCAAAAAGTTAAAAGTGAGATAGAACAGAGAATCCGAAAAATAAACACTGCACTTCTTTTTCAAGGGTCGCGCACAATATAAAATAGTCAGAAAAGAGTTTTGGCGGACAGAAGCACTATTATAAGGATAGTTTTTGAAAAATTAGATAGGGAGCAACCAAATGTAAACAAACTACTAGTGCATGACAAATTCGCAGAACCTGGTATTTATATGTCTGAATCGAAACAACAAAATCATAAATGCAATCGTACTGCTGTACCATGCTCCCTTCCTGCTTCTTCGATAAAGTTTTCTAAGACAAGGGTTTTTATTTGCCTACTTATTCCAACCAAACCTCACAAATTTTATTTTTATATTGGAACTTACGTGGAAACGGAAGGAAAAGAAGGGGGCGTTAACCACAAGTCATAGGTACACCCGAAAAAAAACTTTTATCCCGAGGAGAGTGAAGGGCCGCGCCCGAAATTAGCCTCAGTTTCTTACTTCTATTTATATAGAAATTCTATTCCACTTTTCTTTTCATTCCAAAGAAATCGTATAGACAGAAGAAACAAGAAAATTATATGGTAAGATGCTCTAAACGCAAAAAATTGCATAATAATAGACATAAAATAGTTGGAATAGTACTTATTGGATTTTGAAAAAAAAATCAACCCAGTCAAAAAAAAACACATAAAAAATTAGGACCATGAGATCAATTAATATAACATACATACATAATAACAAACATTACTTGCATTCTTCCGTTGTCGCTCTTTTTCATCGCAATGCCCTTTTTCACATTTCTTAAAATAAAACTCGCACTATTTTGTAAAAAGATTTTTTTTCATTGTAAGCTGACACCATACCTATGTCAAAATGAAACGAATATGAACGACTCACGACGATTCCTAATAAAAAGTTGATGGCTAGTCCAAAAAGATACCAAACTGTTCCGATCTGCATTACTTTTGAACTAGTCGCGAAAGTAGTTACATTGGAAATAGTTTTAAAACTACTTATTCTCTAGACCAGTTGCCATTTTTCCTACAGGGATGATCTCACTCAGATGTTAAACGAGTACCCATTTATGGGGATAGATAACACTGCTGAGCGTAATGCTGATCTCATTACCTCAACAAAAAGCAGAAAAAGATCTTGGAAATAGGATGTCATTAACACATCCTGTGGCCTTAGTCCAATGTTGGATTGTCGCGCCTGTTATTTTTTTACAATAATACAGGCGAATTAATCCAATATTTGCCTTATATTGGAAAAAGGTGAACCGGCTAATTTTTGTCCTTAGGGGATGGTGCTTCTCGATTTAAGGCGGGAACAGAAGATTAATTTTCAGCCTTTGGTAATTATTTCGAAAATTGTGAAAGTTACAGCAAAATGTTCTAGGGACAAGTTATAGTCTAAGAGCCCAAGTGGAAATTATTTACAACTATTTCCTGAGCATTCTGTTACACATTATCGCAAATATCATGATTAGAGATGCCCCAAAACGGCAGTCTGCCTCCTGTACAGTGGGGCTAAAGAGATGGCAGACAACTTCAAAGTCGTTAATAGTTGCAAATATTTGCAACTATTTCCTGACCTTTGACTCATATACCATTTCATAGAGGACGAGTCCCCACATACATACTCCAAAAGGCAGACGCTCCAAAATTTGAAATTTGTATGAAAAATGGGAAGTGCTTCTACAAAAATAATGCTAACTCCATCATGCTAAATCATATAGGTACAGTAAGAATGTAAATATTTTCCAGACACTTCCCTCAGTACTTAAGCCAAATTTCGCTTCAAAATACCAATTACAACCCGGTTGATTTATCAATCGAAATTTGACTATTTTTCAAGTAAATTCACAGGCAATATAGTACAGCAAACGAATATAAATAGTAGCATTTTCCTCTAATATCACACGGATGGCCATCAGGAGTGATTCCTTCTGAATGGGATATCATTGAAAACACTGTGCTGAGCTTATGTTTCCAAAGGCAGACAAAAACCTTTAAAAGGACGATCAGCAGACGAGCCGTAAGTGGAGCGAAAAGTGGGATTTTCCAATGATCTCTCGTGACAGCATTTCCCCCTATTATCACACGGATGGCCCCCACCAACGATTCTTTTTGGACGGCATATCAATCAGGACACCATGTTAAGTAAATATTTCCAAAGGCAGACATAAAGCATTAAAAGGAAGATCAGCAGACGAGCCCTTAAATGGGGCAAAAAGTGATCATTGTTGTTTCCCGCAAAATCCCACTTTTTGCTCGACTTAAGGGCTCGTCTGCTGATCGTCCTTTTAAAGGTTATCTTCTGCTTTTGGAAATATATACTAAGCATGGTGTCCTGAATGATACCGTTCAAAAAGAAACGCTGCTGAGGGCCATCCGTGTGATATTAGGGGAAAATGCTGCCACTTTTTGCCCCATTTAAGGGCTCGTCTGCTGATCGATCTTTTAATGCTTTATTGTTGTTTTTCGCAAAATTCCACTTTTCGGTCCACTTAAGGCTCGTCTGCTGATCATCCTTTTAAAGGTTTTTGTCTGCCTTTGAAAATATAAGCTCAGCACAGTACTTTCAATGATATCCCATTCAGAAGGAATCGCTGCTGATGGCCATCCGTGTGATATTAGGGCAAAATGTGGGACTTTCCTAGATCCGCTATCGAGCGAATTTTCTTTTAACGATAATAGCGCCACCTGACGGACATATTCGATACATTGGTTTGTATCTTGGGTGATATTATCACATCCATGGAACATTGACGTAAAAGACGATCTCCTCTTAAAATGAGTTCATACAAGAGCGTCATCACGGTATCATTCCATGGTCGAGAATCAGCTGACACCGAAGGTGTGGATTTTCACTTAGCCGTGGCATCATCCACAAATAGCGCTACTATCGCGAGAGCTCAAAGCCTAAATAGCCTAAATTTTGGAGCGTGTCTGCCACCATGTTAGACCCCCAATTCTTGTCTGCCTTTTGGAGTATGCGAGGACTCGTCCTCTATGAAATGGTATATGAGTCAAAGGTCAGGAAATAGTTGCAAATATTTGCAACTATTAACAACTTTGAAGTTGTCTGCCACCCCTTTAGCCCCACTGTCCACGAGGCAGACTACCGTTTTGGGGCATCTCCAATCGTGAAATTTGCGATAATGTGTAACAGAATGGATAGGAAATAGTCGCATTTGAAGTGTCGCTGGCTCTAGGTCTATTACATAAATATACATTTGCAATAATATACAGGGTGTCCGGAAACTACCGCACAGGGAAATGATTCCTCGCGTGATTTCCAGCAAGAAAGTTGTACGGAAATACCTCTTTGTACGTGAGGTTAAAGGGAGTCATGAGGATTCAGTCGTAACAGGCCAGTAATAATTGCCTGAAGATATGTATCTTCACGCTCAGTATCAATTTTACCCCCTCTCCATCCTCCTTCAAGGAGTTATTCATTTGCCGTTTTTTTAAGTTCTAATAAGTGGAGTAAGAACGTAGAATTTAAGAAGTTAAGGACAACCCCCGACGCGATGATTATTTAGCTGACATACGCCGACATTCTAAAGAGAGTAAAGTCTGAACCACGGTCGATAACCTCTCTCGAACAAGGCAATTGTTACTGGCCTGTTACGACTGAATCCTCCCAGTATAAGAGCATTGCCACAGGAGACGTGGACAGAGGTTTTAGATCTCATAGAGAAATTGGAAGTGGAGCTTATATTCGACCCCGTAAGTCATTGAACAAGGCGCCCGGTGGCATGCACATAACAATCATAAACTTGTTTACAGGCGTAGCCAACAATGTGATGGAAGTAGGCAAAGTCAAGGTGGATGAACGATCTGTCGGATAAAATGGCAATCGTGTCTGATGAGATGCTTTAAGGGTTTAGCATTTGGCCACTTTGCGAGCATCGAATCTCAACCGTGTGGAGGAAATGTGGGCGATATCAAGCTACTTTGATTCCTTTAAATCAGCTGGGCCTGACGCTACAGTGTGTTGGCATCACGTATCCTTAGATATAGCGCATACTAACAGCATGCCTGAAATTAGTACCAATACATCCCTCACACCTGGAGAGAAATGAGAGTTACCTTCATCCCTAAAACGGATAGGATAGTTCGCATGCGAGTCCAAAGGACCTCCCGCCCATCAGCCTTTCGTCAACTATACTGAAATTTCTATATAGCAATAGTTCCCAACTCGCAGATGTCTGCGGACCACTTAGCTTGGAAATGAACTGCTACGGATCACTTTTACAAAAATGGATTAAAAGCCTTTACAAATTTTCTTTTGCCTATTCGGTATGTAGTGCCCAGGGTTTTAATTTTTGGGCTTTGCTTGTTTCAGCCTTATGCGCTTTGGGTTGATGAACATTTCCCAGCGGTTAAGGTTTTTAGGCCTTTTTAATAGTACGATGCGGTACCTTTAAACTAAATGGCCGGCTGTTTGATGTTTTACCACTTCGATTGCTGCTTAGAATCGTGTCCTGTCCACCAGTGGGGAGAGGGAGGGCATCTGTGGTCAGCAGTGGCGCAACCAGGATTTTGTCCTGGAGGGGGCTAAGTTCATCCACATTACTGTATATTTGATATTGCTGCCGCAATTTGGGGGATGGTTCTTTTTTCATAGCTTTATACAGTAGTGATTTAAAGTGCCGTTGCATTCACGTTTGTCTTTTTTTATTGATGTAAAATGTTTCGTAGCGTCACATGTTAAAGCAATAACACTTTTCCAAGCTACTGATACATTGGTCATGGTACACCGCAATCAGAGCGAAATTAGTAAATGTACAACAAAAAAATGGGTAATTACTGACAAACCAAAACCGGATCGAAGTAAGGCTAATGGCTGTAGGAAACTTTATCTAATCAGGCAAAACAGCAATGGAAGCTCTTAGAGGACTCTATTTTGCAAAGAACCGATTGATTTCGGATGTGAATTGATACGATGGCGACTATCGATATAAGATCGAAGGATGTAACAGTTAAATCTAGTTGAATTTTCTGTGAGTATTCATTTTGAAGAATTTTTTCTTTTACACACTGAAGCATGTCTTCTCTTTTTTTTGCACAACGATGTTTCTGATATTCTGGTATGGATGTTGCAACCTCCACAGACCATCGCCATTGGCAAGGAACCTATGCTCCAAAACCACGGTTTTCATCTCTTTTTTTTAATATGCAAAGGAAATGTATTGCTTCATATTTCATTTTGCAACTTTTTCTTTCCTAATTCCTGGGTCTGGGAGGGGTTTAGCCCCCTTAGCCCATCCCATCGTTGCGCCACTGGTGGTCAGCACTTACTTTTCTATCGCTCAGAGAAAATTGTTAAAATTAAGTGGCGAGTGTCTTCCAATTTTCTTGATATCTTATTTCAGGTACCCATCGAATTGGCCAGACGGGTTTATTTTATGTTCATCAGGGCGACAGAACTGAATTTGCACAATTTATGAAATAATTACAATAAAATTGAATTGTTAAAAAACTAAAGTCGGTTACCACACAGGAATAAGGGAAATCGATCACCCTTATCTACGTCATTGCTCTCCACAATCAGAGAAAAAACTCCACGGTAACGCAGCAACAAGGTCAAACACTTTCACTTTTCCGCCCATCCAATTAGATGATTGCTTGTTTTTGGAAAAGACAAAGACCTCTACTCGCTACTATAAAAGCATAATTTAAAAAAATGCTAACAAATTTGAAAAACTAAACATTCCCTTTATAAGCGACGTTTTTTTCGCATCGCGGATAAATCTGACTCGAAAAAAACGATAGCGGGTAACATCCCGGTTAAGACCAAACAGATGACATTTGAAAGTTTTTGCGCATCTTTGACTCACCTTCGTCTGCTTATTTTTTAGATGTGGTGGATTTTATCACAAAATATGATTATTTCTTTTCAAAATCTTTTCTCGTGATGAGAAAAACTCTCGCATTTGGTTTGAAAAAAAAAAACAAATTCCCTCAAATTTCCCCTATGCGTCCGCCATCTACATTTGAGCTCTATCCCGTGTAGGGTAGTTGCACGCGTGAACTTTACCTGGGTAAGTGTCATTTTTTTTATATGGTGTTCTACCCAAACCTGCACGGGATAAACACAATAAAACGTGCCTAACTATGCATCCTCGTACATGTGCGAATAAACAGATTTGTTGTTGAAGAAGGAAACGGAATAACTGAAAATAAAGGGGTGGATTTGCTTTTACGTATATGAACAATTATTATCAGTGGCGTAGCGGATTTAATGTTTGGCGCTGGTATGATTTATTTATTGGGTTTTTCATTAGTTTGAGTATCTAGCGGCAATGCACTGAAATACACATTATTTAAAATTTTATATTTTAACGAATTTATACAACTGAATGCATTGCAATAATGTAGATTCTTAGAAAAAGCATAGTAGGTAACCCATGCCATGCCCATGCGTTAGTCCAGAGTGGGCATCAGAAAATAAAAATGGCACCGTTCTCACACTGTTGCAGTCCATAGTACGCGTGAAAATTTTATGCAAACGTCAATTTTTTGTTTACAATTGAGAATATAAAACCCGCGCAATATTAATTACTCTCTTAAAATGCCGACGTGATATATAACCCTTCTGTTGGCATATAGATCCAGACAGACCATTGGTACTATATCTTGATGAAAAATATCGTTCAATAATATTTTCCACCCCTTTCCATATAAATTTCAAAGGAACCGACGGCCACAAATGCGATCAAACGTTCGGCGAAATGTAAACTATGTCTAAAGAATCGAAAAAACGGCGCATTATCGTAAGACACAGTATGTAAACTGTTTCTAGAACCAAAATTAGACCTCTTCAAAAAATAAGATTGATTTCACAGAAGATTCAGCTACACCTTAGGCATAATAGCTCGTAGGCGGCGTCAGAATGGTTAATAATTGCATCGACAATATTTTGACATTTGAATTATTTCGTGGAGTGTAGTGTAATAAATTTGGAGTCAAACACATATGTGTGATCACATAGCCACTCTGGACTAACGCATGGCATGTGACATGTGTTGCTATGTTTTCTCTAAGGCCAGTATATACAGTTATCCAACAGGAATGTTGCTAATTATGTAATTTGAAGCATCTATTAATTTTGAAATTTCGGGTTCGTCGCTCCCATTTTTCCTACGCCCCCACTATAAAGTTGCAGCATTGAGCTGCGCATGTGCATACATTTGTTTACAATAAATATGAATCTGAAATTCGTATTTACGCATATGAAAAATGTCATCAAAACTTCATAATCAATGTCAACATAGAAAATATTTTGGTCCCGTAGTAATGTCGCATATACAGTGTATTATGGTTGAAATACATTTCCTGCGTCAGCATCAGCATCAGCAGAGGCATTTATTGGGTCCAGTTTGGGAGGCTGTATCTCTTGAACGGTGATAGGTAGGACTTTGGCTCTTTCAGCAAAACGTAGCTCTCAATGCGCTCTACATCGACTTTCTCAAAACCCATTTTCGGAAATTTTCATTTGAGATCACAAAATTGCCAATATCTCGCTTAATATTGATCCTAGATGGGTCAAAGTTCGCATTTATTGGGTCCAGTTTGGGAGGCTGTATCTCTTGAACGGTGATAGCTAGGACTCTGGTTCTTTCAGCAAAACGTAGCTCTCAATGCGCTCTACATCGACTTTCTCAAAACCCATTTTCGGAAATTTTCATTTGAGATCACAAAATTGCCAATATCTCGCTAAATATTGATCCTAGATGGGTCAAAGTTTTCATATATTGAGTCAACTTTGGGAGGCTGTATCTCAAAAACGGCGATAGCAAGGACTGGTTCTTTCAGCAAAACGTAGCTCTCAATGCGCTCTACATCGACTTTTTCAAAACCCATTTTCGGACATTTTCATTTGAGATCACAAAATTGCCAATATCTCGCTTAATATTGATCCTAGATGGGTCAAAGTTGGAATTTATTGGGTCCAGTTTGGGAGGCTGTATCTCTTTAACGGTGATAGGTATAGGACTTTGGCTCTTTCAGCAAAACGTAGCTCTCAATGCGCTTTACATCGACTTTTTCAAAACCCATTTTCAGAAATTTTCATTTGAAATCACAAAATTGCCAATATCTCGCTTAATATTGATCCTAGATGGGTCAAAGTTGGCATTTATTGGGTCCAGTTTGGGAGGCTATATCTCTTGAACGGTGATAGCTAGGACTCTGGTTCTTTCAGCAAAACGTAGCTCTCAATGCGCTCTACATCGACCTTCTCAAAACCCATTTTCGGAAATTTTCATTTGAGATCACAAAATTACCAATATCTCGCTTAATATTGATCCTAGATGGGTCAAAGTTGGCAAATATTGAGTCAACTCTGGGAGGCTGTATCTCAAAAACGGCGATAGCTAGGACTCTGGTTCTTTCAGCAAAACGTAGCTCTTAATGCGCTCTACATTGACTTTTTCAAAACCCATTTTCGGAAATTTTCCTTTGAGATCACAAAATTACCAATATCTCGCTTAATATTGATCCTAGATGGCTCAAAAAAAAAAAATGGATGTAGAGTTGGCATTTATTGGGTCCAGTTTGGGAGGCTGTATCTCTTGAACGGTGATAGCTAGGACTTTGGCTCTTTCAGCAAAACGTAGCTCTCAATGCGCTCTACATCGACTTTTTCAAAACCCATTTTCGGAAATTTTCATTTGAGATCACAAAATTGCCAATATCTCGCTTAATATTGATCCTAGATGGGTCAAAGTTGGCAAATATTGAGTCAACTTTGGGAGGCTGTATCTCAAAAACGGTGATAGCTAGGACTCTGGTTCTTTCAGCAAAACGTAGCTCTCAATGCGCTCTACATCGACTTTCTCAAAACCCATTTTCGGAAATTTTCATTTGAGATCACAAAATTGCCAATATCTCGCTTAATATTGATCCTAGATGGGTCAAAGTTGGCAAATATTGAGTCAACTTTGGGAGGCTGTATCTCAAAAACGGTGATAGCTAGGACTCTGGTTCTTTCAGCAAAACGTAGCTCTCAATGCGCTCTACATCGACTTTCTCAAAACCCATTTTCGGAAATTTTCATTTGAGATCACAAAATTGCCAATATCTCGCTTAATATTGATCCTAGATGGGTCAAAGTTGGCAAATATTGAGTCAACTTTGGGAGGCTGTATCTCAAAAACGGTGATAGCTAGGACTCTGGTTCTTTCAGCAAAACGTAGCTCTCAATGCGCTCTACATCGACTTTCTCAAAACCCATTTTCGGAAATTTTCATTTGAGATCACAAAATTGCCAATATCTCGCTTAATATTGATCCTAGATGGGTCAAAGTTGGCAAATATTGAGTCAACTTTGGGAGGCTGTATCTCAAAAACGGTGATAGCTAGGACTCTGGTTCTTTCAGCAAAACGTAGCTCTCAATGCGCTCTACATCGACTTTTTCAAAACCCATTTTCGGAAATTTTCATTTGAGATCACAAAATTGCCAATATCTCGCTAAATATTGATCCTAGATGGGCCAAAGTTGGCAAATATTGAGTCAACTTTGGGAGGCTGTATCTCTTGAACGGTGATATCTAGGACTTTGGCTCTTTCAGCAAAACGTAGCTCTCAATGCGCTCTACATCGACTTTCTCAAAACCCATTTTCGGAAATTTTCATTTGAGATCACAAAATTGCCAATATCTCGCTAAATATTGATCCTAGATGGGTCAAAGTTGGCAAATATTGAGTCAACTTTGGGAGGCTGTATCTCAAAAACGGCGATAGCTAGGACTCTGGTTCTTTCAGCAAACCGTAGCTCTCAATGCGCTCTACATCGACTTTTTCAAAACCCATTTTCGGAAATTTTCATTTGAGATCACAAAATTGCCAATATCTCGCTAAATATTGATCCTAGATGGGCCTAAGTTGGCAAATATTGAGTCAACTTTGGGAGGCTGTATCTCTTGAACGGTGATATCTAGGACTTTGGCTCTTTCAGCAAAACGTAGCTCTCAATGCGCTCTACATCGACTTTCTCAAAACCCATTTTCGGAAATTTTCATTTGAGATCACAAAATTGCCAATATCTCGCTAAATATTGATCCTAGATGGGTCAAAGTTGGCAAATATTGAGTCAACTTTGGGAGCCTGTATCTCGAAAACGGCGATAGCTAGGACTCTGGTTCTTTCAGCAAAACGTAGCTCTCAATGCGCTCTACATCGACTTTTTCAAAACCCATTTTCGGAAATTTTCATTTGAGATTACAAAATTGCCAATATCTCGCTTAATATTGATCCTAGATGGGTCAAAGTTGGCATTTATTGGGTCCAGTTTGGGAGGCTGTATCTCTTGAACGGTGATAGCTAGGACTCTGGTTCTTTCAGCAAAACGTAGCTCTCAATGCGCTCTACATCGACTTTCTCAAAACCCATTTTCGGAAATTTTCATTTGAGATCACAAAATTGCCAATATCTCGCTAAATATTGATCCTAGATGGGTCAAAGTTTTCATATATTGAGTCAACTTTGGGAGGCTGTATCTCAAAAACGGCGATAGCTAGGACTCTGGTTCTTTCAGCAAAACGTAGCTCTCAATGCGCTCTACATCGACTTTTTCAAAACCCATTTTCGGAAATTTTCATTTGAGATCACAAAATTGCCAATATCTCGCTTAATATTGATCCTAGATGGGTCAAAGTTGGCATTTATTGGGTCCAGTTTGGGAGGCTGTATCTCTTGAACGGTGATAGCTAGGACTCTGGTTCTTTCAGCAAAACGTAGCTCTCAATGCGCTCTACATCGACTTTCTCAAAACCCATTTTCGGAAATTTTCATTTGAGATCACAAAATTGCCAATATCTCGCTAAATATTGATCCTAGATGGGTCAAAGTTTTCATATATTGAGTCAACTTTGGGAGGCTGTATCTCAAAAACGGCGATAGCTAGGACTCTGGTTCTTTCAGCAAAACGTAGCTCTCAATGCGCTCTACATCGACTTTTTCAAAACCCATTTTCTGAAATTTTCATTTGAGATCACAAAATTGCCAATATATCGCTTAATATTGATCCTAGATGGGTCAAAGTTGGCATTTATTGGGTCCATTTTCGGAGGCTATATCTCTTGAACGGTGATAGCTAGGACTCTGGTTCTTTCAGCAAAACGTAGCTCTCAATGCGCTCTACATCGACTTTCTCAAAACCCATTTTCGGAAATTTTCATTTGAGATCACAAAATTGCCAATATCTCGCTAAATATTGATCCTAGATGGGTCAAAGTTTTCATATATTGAGTCAACTTTGGGAGGCTGTATCTCAAAAACGGCGATAGCTAGGACTCTGGTTCTTTCAGCAAAACGTAGCTCTCAATGCGCTCTACATCGACTTTTTCAAAACCCATTTTCGGAAATTTTCATTTGAGATCACAAAATTGCCAATATATCGCTTAATATTGATCCTAGATGGGTCAAAGTTGGCATTTATTGGGTCCAGTTTGGGAGGCTGTATCTCTTGAACGGTGATAGGTAGGACTTTGGCTCTTTCAGCAAAACGTAGCTCTCAATGCGCTCTACATCGACTTTCTCAAAACCCATTTTCGGAAATTTTCATTTGAGATCACAAAATTGCCAATATCTCGCTAAATATTGATCCTAGATGGGTCAAAGTTTTCATATATTGAGTCAACTTTGGGAGGCTGTATCACAAAAACGGCGATAGCTAGGACTCTGGTTCTTTCAGCAAAACGTAGCTCTCAATGCGCTCTACATCGACTTTTTCAAAACCCATTTTCGGAAATTTTCATTTGAGATCACAAAATTGCCAATATCTCGCTTAATATTGATCCTAGATGGGTCAAAGTTGGCATTTATTGGGTCCAGTTTGGGAGGCTATATCTCTTGAACGGTGATAGCTAGGACTCTGGTTCTTTCAGCAAAACGTAGCTCTCAATGCGCTCTACATCGACTTTCTCAAAACCCATTTTCGGAAATTTTCATTTGAGATCACAAAATTGCCAATATCTCGCTTAATATTGATCCTAGATGGGTCAAAGTTGGCATTTATTGGGTCCAGTTTGGGAGACTATATCTCTTGAACGGTGATAGCTAGGACTCTGGTTCCTTCAGCAAAACGTAGCTCTCAATGCGCTCTACATCGACTTCCTCAAAACCCATTTTCGGAAATTTTCATTTGAGATCACAAAATTGCCAATATCTCGCTAAATATTGATCCTAGATGGGTCAAAGTTTTCATATATTGAGTCAACTTTGGGAGGCTGTATCTCAAAAACGGCGATAGCTAGGACTGGTTCTTTCAGCAAAACGTAGCTCTCAATGCGCTCTACATCGACTTTTTCAAAACCCATTTTCGGAAATTTTCATTTGAGATCACAAAATTGCCAATATCTCGCTTAATATTGATCCTAGATGGGTCAAAGTTGGCATTTATTGGGTCCAGTTTGGGAGGCTGTATCTCTTGAACGGTGATAGCTAGGACTTTGGCTCTTTCAGCAAAACGTAGCTCTCAATGCGCTCTACATCGACTTTCTCAAAACCCATTTTCGGAAATTTTCATTTGAGATCACAAAATTGCCAATATCTCGCTTAATATTGATCCTAGATGGGTCAAAGTTGGCATTTATTGGGTCCAGTTTGGGAGACTATATCTCTTGAACGGTGATAGCTAGGACTCTGGTTCTTTCAGCAAAACGTAGCTCTCAATGCGCTCTACATCGACTTTCTCAAAACCCATTTTCGGAAATTTTCATTTGAGATCACAAAATTGCCAATATCTCGCTTAATATTGATCCTAGATGGGTCAAAGTTGGCATTTATTGGGTCCAGTTTGGGAGGCTGTATCTCTTGAACGGTGATAGCTAGGACTTTGGCTCTTTCAGCAAAACGTAGCTCTCAATGCGCTCTACATCGACTTTCTCAAAACCCATTTTCGGAAATTTTCATTTGAGATCACAAAATTGCCAATATCTCGCTTAATATTGATCCTAGATGGGTCAAAGTTGGCATTTATTGGGTCCAGTTTGGGAGGCTGTATCTCTTGAACGGTGATAGCTAGGACTTTGGCTCTTTCAGCAAAACGTAGCTCTCAATGCGCTCTACATCGACTTTCTCAAAACCCATTTTCGGAAATTTTCATTTGAGATCACAAAATTGCCAATATCTCGCTTAATATTGATCCTAGATGGGTCAAAGTTGGCATTTATTGGGTCCAGTTTGGGAGACTATATCTCTTGAACAGTGATAGCTAGGACTCTGGTTCTTTCAGCAAAACGTAGCTCTCAATGCGCTCTACATCGACTTTCTCAAAACCCATTTTCGGAAATTTTCATTTGAGATCACAAAATTGCCAATATCTCGCTTAATATTGATCCTAGATGGGTCAAAGTTGGCATTTATTGGGTCCAGTTTGGGAGGCTGTATCTCTTGAACGGTGATAGCTAGGACTTTGGCTCTTTCAGCAAAACGTAGCTCTCAATGCGCTCTACATCGACTTTCTCAAAACCCATTTTCGGAAATTTTCATTTGAGATCACAAAATTGCCAATATCTCGCTTAATATTGATCCTAGATGGGTCAAAGTTGGCATTTATTGGGTCCATTTTGGGAGGCTATATGTCTTGAACGGTGATAGCTAGGACTCTGGTTCTTTCAGCAAAACGTAGCTCTCAATGCGCTCTACATCGACTTCTCAAAACCCATTTTCGGAAATTTTCATTTGAGATCACAAAATTGCCAATATCTCGCTTAATATTGATCCTAGATGGGTCAAAGTTGGCATTTATTGGGTCCAGTTTGGGAGGCTATATCTCTTGAACGGTGATAGCTAGGACTCTGGTTCTTTCAGCAAAACGTAGCTCTCAATGCGCTCTACATCGACTTTCTCAAAACCCATTTTCGGAAATTTTCATTTGAGATCACACAATTGCCAATATCTCGCTTAATATTGATCCTAGATGGGTCAAAGTTGGCATTTATTGGGTCCAGTTTGGGAGGCTATATCTCTTGAACGGTGATAGCTAGGACTCTGGTTCTTTCAGCAAAACGTAGCTCTCAATGCGCTCTACATCGACTTTCTCAAACCCCATTTTCGGAAATTTTCATTTGAGATCACAAAATTGCCAATATCTCGCTTAATATTGATCCTAGATGGGTCAAAGTTGGCATTTATTGGGTCCAGTTTGGGAGGCTGTATCTCTTGAACGGTGATAGCTAGGACTTTGGCTCTTTCAGCAAAACGTAGCTCTCAATGCGCTCTACATCGACTTTCTCAAAACCCATTTTCGGAAATTTTCATTTGAGATCACAAAATTGCCAATATCTCACTTAATATTGATCCTAGATGGGTCAAAGTTGGCATTTATTGGGTCCATTTTGGGAGGCTATATGTCTTGAACGGTGATAGCTAGGACTCTGGTTCTTTCAGCAAAACGTAGCTCTCAATGCGCTCTACATCGACTTTCTCAAAACCCATTTTCGGAAATTTTCATTTGAGATCACAAAATTGCCAATATCTCGCTTAATATTGATCCTAGATGGGTCAAAGGTGGCATTTATTGGGTCCATTTTGGGAGGCTATATGTTTTGAACGGTGATAGCTAGGACTCTGGTTCTTTCAGCAAAACGTAGCTCTCAATGCGCTCTACATCGACTTTCTCAAAACCCATTTTCGGAAATTTTCATTTGAGATCACAAAATTGCCAATATCTCGCTAAATATTGATCCTAGATGGGTCAAAGTTTTCATATATTGAGTCAACTTTGGGAGGCTGTATCTCAAAAACGGCGATAGCTAGGAATCTGGTTCTTTCAGCAAAACGTAGCTCTCAATGCGCTCTACATCGACTTTTTCAAAACCCATTTTCGGAAATTTTCATTTGAGATCACAAAATTGCCAATATCTCGCTTAATATTGATCCTAGATGGGTCAAAGTTGGCATTTATTGGGTCCAGTTTGGGAGGCTGTATCTCTTGAACGGTGATAGCTAGGACTTTGGCTCTTTCAGCAAAACGTAGCTCTCAATGCGCTCTACATCGACTTTCTCAAAACCCATTTTCGGAAATTTTCATTTGAGATCACAAAATTGCCAATATCTCGCTTAATATTGATCCTAGATGGGTCAAAGTTGGCATTTATTGGGTCCAGTTTGGGAGGCTATATCTCTTGAACGGTGATAGCTAGGACTCTGGTTCTTTCAGCAAAACGTAGCTCTCAATGCGCTCTACGTCGGCTTTTTCAAAACCCATTTTCGGAAATTTTATTTGAGATCACAAAATTGCCAATATCTCGCTTAATATTGACCCTAGATGGGTCAAAGTTGGCATTTATTGGGTCCAGTTTGGGAGGCTGTATCTCTTGAACGGTGATAGCTAGGACTTTGGCTCTTTCAGCAAAACGTAGCTCTCAATGCGCTCTACATCGACTTTCTCAAAACCCATTTTCGGAAATTTTCATTTGAGATCACAAAATTGCCAATATCTCGCTTAATATTGATCCTAGATGGGTCAAAGTTGGCATTTATTGGGTCCAGTTTGGGAGGCTGTATCTCTTGAACGGTGATAGCTAGGACTTTGGCTCTTTCAGCAAAACGTAGCTCTCAATGCGCTCTACATCGACTTTCTCAAAACCCATTTTCGGAAATTTTCATTTGAGATCACAAAATTGCCAATATCTCGCTTAATATTGATCCTAGATGGGTCAAAGTTGGCATTTATTGGGTCCATTTTGGGAGGCTATATGTCTTGAACGGTGATAGCTAGGACTCTGGTTCTTTCAGCAAAACGTAGCTCTCAATGCGCTCT
The DNA here is from genome assembly GCA_949715475.1 of Microchrysa polita. Taxonomy (NCBI): domain Eukaryota; kingdom Metazoa; phylum Arthropoda; class Insecta; order Diptera; family Stratiomyidae; genus Microchrysa; species Microchrysa polita. The sequence goes on along the minus strand of OX454421.1, from coordinate 10,994,659 downwards.
ACATCGACTTTCTCAAAACCCATTTTCGGAAATTTTCATTTGAGATCACAAAATTGCCAATATCTCGCTTAATATTGATCCTAGATGGGTCAAAGTTGGCATTTATTGGGTCCAGTTTGGGAAGCTATATCTCTTGAACGGTGATAGCTAGGACTCTGGTTCTTTCAGCAAAACGTAGCTCTCAATGCGCTCTACATCGACTTTCTCAAAACCCATTTTCGGAAATTTTCATTTGAGATCACACAATTGCCAATATCTCGCTTAATATTGATCCTAGATGGGTCAAAGTTGGCATTTATTGGGTCCAGTTTGGGAGGCTATATCTCTTGAACGGTGATAGCTAGGACTCTGGTTCTTTCAGCAAAACGTAGCTCTCAATGCGCTCTACATCGACTTTCTCAAAACCCATTTTCGGAAATTTTCATTTGAGATCACAAAATTGCCAATATCTCGCTTAATATTGATCCTAGATGGGTCAAAGTTGGCATTTATTGGGTCCAGTTTGGGAGGCTGTATCTCTTGAACGGTGATAGCTAGGACTTTGGCTCTTTCAGCAAAACGTAGCTCTCAATGCGCTCTACATCGACTTTCTCAAAACCCATTTTCGGAAATTTTCATTTGAGATCACAAAATTGCCAATATCTCGCTAAATATTGATCCTAGATGGGTCAAAGTTTTCATATATTGAGTCAACTTTGGGAGGCTGTATCTCAAAAACGGCGATAGCTAGGACTGGTTCTTTCAGCAAAACGTAGCTCTCAATGCGCTCTACATCGACTTTTTCAAAACCCATTTTCGGAAATTTTCATTTGAGATCACAAAATTGCCAATATCTCGCTTAATATTGATCCTAGATGGGTCAAAGTTGGCATTTATTGGGTCCAGTTTGGGAAGCTATATCTCTTGAACGGTGATAGCTAGGACTCTGGTTCTTTCAGCAAAACGTAGCTCTCAATGCGCTCTACATCGACTTTCTCAAAACCCATTTTCGGAAATTTTCATTTGAGATCACACAATTGCCAATATCTCGCTTAATATTGATCCTAGATGGGTCAAAGTTGGCATTTATTGGGTCCAGTTTGGGAGGCTATATCTCTTGAACGGTGATAGCTAGGACTCTGGTTCTTTCAGCAAAACGTAGCTCTCAATGCGCTCTACATCGACTTTCTCAAAACCCATTTTCGGAAATTTTCATTTGAGATCACAAAATTGCCAATATCTCGCTTAATATTGATCCTAGATGGGTCAAAGGTGGCCTTTATTGGGTCCAGTTTGGGAAGCTATATCTCTTGAACGGTGATAGCTAGGACTCTGGTTCTTTCAGCAAAACGTAGCTCTCAATGCGCTCTACATCGACTTTCTCAAAACCCATTTTCGGAAATTTTCATTTGAGATCACACAATTGCCAATATCTCGCTTAATATTGATCCTAGATGGGTCAAAGTTGGCATTTATTGGGTCCAGTTTGGGAGGCTATATCTCTTGAACGGTGATAGCTAGGACTCTGGTTCTTTCAGCAAAACGTAGCTCTCAATGCGCTCTACATCGACTTTCTCAAAACCCATTTTTGGAAATTTTCATTTGAGATCACAAAATTGCCAATATCTCGCTTAATATTGATCCTAGATGGGTCAAAGTTGGCATTTATTGGGTCCAGTTTGGGAAGCTATATCTCTTGAACGGTGATAGCTAGGACTCTGGTTCTTTCAGCAAAACGTAGCTCTCAATGCGCTCTACATCGACTTTCTCAAAACCCATTTTCGGAAATTTTCATTTGAGATCACACAATTGCCAATATCTCGCTTAATATTGATCCTAGATTGGTCAAAGTTGGCATTTATTGGGTCCAGTTTGGGAGGCTATATCTCTTGAACGGTGATAGCTAGGACTCTGGTTCTTTCAGCAAAACGTAGCTCTCAATGCGCTCTACATCGACTTTCTCAAAACAAATTTTCGGAAATTTTCATTTGAGATCACAAAATTGCCAATATCTCGCTTAATATTGATCCTAGATGGGTCAAAGTTGGCATTTATTGGGTCCAGTTTGGGAGGCTATATCTCTTGAACGGTGATAGCTAGGACTCTGGTTCTTTCAGCAAAACGTAGCTCTCAATGCGCTCTACATCGACTTTCTCAAAACCCATTTTCGGAAATTTTCATTTGAGATCACAAAATTGCCAATATCTCGCTAAATATTGATCCTAGATGGGTCAAAGTTTTCATATATTGAGTCAACTTTGGGAGGCTGTATCTGAAAAACGGCGATAGCTAGGACTGGTTCTTTCAGCAAAACGTAGTTCTCAATGCGCTCTACATCGACTTTTTCAAAACCCATTTTCGGAAATTTTCATTTGAGATCACAAAATTGCCAATATCTCGCTAAATATTGATCCTAGATGGGTCAAAGTTTTCATATATTGAGTCAACTTTGGGAGGCTGTATCTCAAAAACGGCGATAGCTAGGACTGGTTCTTTCAGCAAAACGTAGTTCTCAATGCGCTCTACATCGACTTTTTCAAAACCCATTTTCGGAAATTTTCATTTGAGATCACAAAATTGCCAATATCTCGCTAAATATTGATCCTAGATGGGTCAAAGTTTTCATATATTGAGTCAACTTTGGGAGGCTGTATCTCAAAAACGGCGATAGCTAGGACTGGTTCTTTCAGCAAAACGTAGCTCTCAATGCGCTCTACATCGACTTTTTCAAAACCCATTTTCGGAAATTTTCATTTGAGATCACAAAATTGCCAATATCTCGCTTAATATTGATCCTAGATGGGTCAAAGTTGGCATTTATTGGGTCCAGTTTGGGAGGCTATATCTCTTGAACGGTGATAGCTAGGACTCTGGTTCTTTCAGCAAAACGTAGCTCTCAATGCGCTCTACATCGACTTTCTCAAAACAAATTTTCGGAAATTTTCATTTGAGATCACAAAATTGCCAATATCTCGCTTAATATTGATCCTAGATGGGTCAAAGTTGGCATTTATTGGGTCCAGTTTGGGAGGCTATATCTCTTGAACGGTGATAGCTAGGACTCTGGTTCTTTCAGCAAAACGTAGCTCTCAATGCGCTCTACATCGACTTTCTCAAAACCCATTTTCGGAAATTTTCATTTGAGATCACAAAATTGCCAATATGTCGCTAAATATTGATCCTACATGGGTCAAAGTTTTCATATATTGAGTCAACTTTGGGAGGCTGTATCTCAAAAACGGCGATAGCTAGGACTGGTTCTTTCAGCAAAACGTAGCTCTCAATGCGCTCTACATCGACTTTTTCAAAACCCATTTTCGGAAATTTTCATTTGAGATCACAAAATTGCCAATATCTCGCTTAATATTGATCCTAGATGGGTCAAAGTTGGCATTTATTGGGTCCAGTTTGGGAGGCTGTATCTCTTGAACGGTGATAGTTAGGACTTTGGCTCTTTCAGCAAAACGTAGCTCTCAATGCGCTCTACATCGACTTTCTCAAAACCCATTTTCGGAAATTTTCATTTGAGATCACAAAATTGCCAATATCTCGCTAAATATTGATCCTAAATGGGTCAAAGTTGGCAAATATTGAGTCAACTTTGGGAGGCTGTATCTCTTGAACGGTGATAGCTAGGACTCTGGTTCTTTCAGCAAAACGTAGCTCTCAATGCGCTCTACATCGACTTTTTCAAAACCAATCTTCGGAAATTTTCATTTGAGATCACAAAATTGCCAATATCTCTTAATATTGATCCTAGATGGGTCAAAGTTGGCATTTATTGGGTCCAGTTTATGAGGCTGTATCTCTTGAACGGTGATAGCTAGGACTTTGGTTCTTTCAGCAAAACGTAGCTCTCAATGCGCTCTACATCGACTTTTTCAAAACCCATTTTCGGAAATTTTCATTTGAGATCACAAAATTGCCAATATCTCGCTAAATATTGATCCTAGATGGGTCAAAGTTTTCATGTATTGAGTCAACTTTGGGAGGCTGTATCTCAAAAACGGCGATAGCTAGGACTCTGGTTCTTTCAGCAAAACGTAGCTCTCAATGCGCTCTACATCGACTTTTTCAAAACCCATTTTCGGAAATTTTCATTTGAGATCACAAAATTGCCAATATCTCGCTTAATATTGATCCTAGATGGGTCAAAGTTGGCATTTATTGGGTCCAGTTTGGGAGGCTGTATCTCTTGAACGGTGATAGCTAGGACTTTGGCTCTTTCAGCAAAACGTAGCTCTCAATGCGCTCTACATCGACTTTCTCAAAACCCATTTTCGGAAATTTTCATTTGAGATCACCAAATTGCCAATATCTCGCTTAATATTGATCCTAGATGGGTCAAAGTTGGCATTTATTGGGTCCAGTTTGGGAGGCTGTATCTCTTGAACGGTGATAGCTAGGACTTTGGCTCTTTCAGCAAAACGTAGCTCTCAATGCGCTCTACATCGACTTTCTCAAAACCCATTTTCGGAAATTTTCATTTGAGATCACAAAATTGCCAATATCTCGCTAAATATTGATCCTAAATGGGTCAAAGTTGGCAAATATTGAGTCAACTTTGGGAGGCTGTATCTCTTGAACGGTGATAGCTAGGACTCTGGTTCTTTCAGCAAAACGTAGCTCTCAATGCGCTCTACATCGACTTTTTCAAAACCAATCTTCGGAAATTTTCATTTGAGATCACAAAATTGCCAATATCTCTTAATATTGATCCTAGATGGGTCAAAGTTGGCATTTATTGGGTCCAGTTTGGGAGGCTGTATCTCTTGAACGGTGATAGCTAGGACTTTGGTTCTTTTAGCAAAACGTAGCTCTCAATGCGCTCTACATCGACTTTTTCAAAACCCATTTTCGGAAATTTTCATTTGAGATCACAAAATTGTCAATATCTCGCTAAATATTGATCCTAGATGGGTCAAAGTTTTCATATATTGAGTCAACTTTGGGAGGCTGTATCTCAAAAACGGCGATAGCTAGGACTCTGGTTCTTTCAGCAAAACGTAGCTCTCAATGCGCTCTACATCAAATGCGCTCTACATCAAAACCCATTTTCGGAAATTTTCATTTGAGATCACAAAATTGCCAATATCTCGCTTAATATTGATCCTAGATGGGTCAAAGTTGGCATTTATTGGGTCCAGTTTGGGAGGCTGTATCTCTTGAACGGTGATAGCTAGGACTTTGGCTCTTTCAGCAAAACGTAGCTCTCAATGCGCTCTACATCGACTTTCTCAAAACCCATTTTCGGAAATTTTCATTTGAGATCACCAAATTGCCAATATCTCGCTTAATATTGATCCTAGATGGGTCAAAAATGGCATTTATTGGGTCCAGTTTGGGAGGCTATATCTCTTGAACGGTGATAGCTAGGACTTTGGCTCTTTCAGCAAAACGTAGCTCTCAATGCGCTCTACATCGACTTTCTCAAAACCCATTTTCGGAAATTTTCATTTGAGATCACAAAATTGCCAATATCTCGCTAAATATTGATCCTAAATGGGTCAAAGTTGGCAAATATTGAGTCAACTTTGGGAGGCTGTATCTCTTGAACGGTGATAGCTAGGACTCTGGTTCTTTCAGCAAAACGTAGCTCTCAATGCGCTCTACATCGACTTTTTCAAAACCAATCTTCGGAAATTTTCATTTGAGATCACAAAATTGCCAATATCTCTTAATATTGAACCTAGATGGGTCAAAGTTGGCATTTATTGGGTCCAGTTTGGGAGGCTGTATCTCTTGAACGGTGATAGCTAGGACTTTGGTTCTTTCAGCAAAACGTAGCTCTCAATGCGCTCTACATCGACTTTTTCAAAACCCATTTTCGGAAATTTTCATTTGAGATCACAAAATTGCCAATATCTCGCTAAATATTGATCCTAGATGGGTCAAAGTTGGCATATATTGAGTCAACTTTGGGAGGCTGTATCTCTTGAACGGTGATAGCTAGGACTTTGGCTCTTTCAGCAAAACGTAGGTCTCAATGCACTCTACATCGACTTTTTCAAAACCCATTTTCGGAAATTTTCATTTGAGATCACAAAATTGCCAATATCTCGCTTAATATTGATCCTAGATGGGTCAAAGTTGGCATTTATTGGGTCCAGTTTGGGAGGCTGTATCTCTTGAACGGTGATAGCTAGGACTTTGGCTCTTTCAGCAAAACGTAGCTCTCAATGCGCTCTACATCGACTTTCTCAAAACCCATTTTCGGAAATTTTCATTTGAGATTACAAAATTGCCAATATCTCGCTTAATATTGATCCTAGATGGGTCAAAGTTGGCATTTATTGGGTCCAGTTTGGGAGGCTGTATCTCTTGAACGGTGATAGCTAGGACTCTGGTTCTTTCAGTAAAACGTAGCTCTCAATGCGCTCTACATCGACTTTCTCAAAACCCATTTTCGGAAATTTTCATTTGAGATCTCAAAATTGCCAATATCTCGCTTAATATTGATCCTAGATGGGTCAAAGTTCGCATTTATTGGGTCCAGTTTGGGAGGCTGTATCTCTTGAACGGTGATAGCTAGGACTCTGGTTCTTTCAGCAAAACGTAGCTCTCAATGCGCTCTACATCGACTTTCTCAAAACCCATTTTCGGAAATTTTCATTTGAGATCACAAAATTGCCAATATCTCGCTAAATATTGATCCTAGATGGGTCAAAGTTTTCATATATTGAGTCAACTTTGGGAGGCTGTATCTCAAAAACGGCGATAGCTAGGACTGGTTCTTTCAGCAAAACGTAGCTCTCAATGCGCTCTACATCGACTTTTTCAAAACCCATTTTCGGAAATTTTCATTTGAGATCACAAAATTGCCAATATCTCGCTTAATATTGATCGTAGATGGGTCAAAGTTGGCATTTATTGGGTCCAGTTTGGGAGGCTGTATCTCTTGAACGGTGATAGCTAGGACTTTGGCTCTTTCAGCAAAACGTAGCTCTCAATGCGCTCTACATCGACTTTCTCAAAACCCATTTTCGGAAATTTTCATTTGAGATTACAAAATTGCCAATATCTCGCTTAATATTGATCCTAGATGGGTCAAAGTTGGCATTTATTGGGTCCAGTTTGGGAGGCTATATCTCTTGAACGGTGATAGCTAGGACTCTGGTTCTTTCAGTAAAACGTAGCTCTCAATGCGCTCTACATCGACTTTCTCAAAACCCATTTTCGGAAATTTTCATTTGAGATCACAAAATTGCCAATATCTCGCTAAATATTGATCCTAGATGGGTCAAAGTTGGCATATATTGAGTCAACTTTGGGAGGCTGTATCTCTTGAACGGTGATAGCTAGGACTTTGGCTCTTTCAGCAAAACGTAGCTCTCAATGCGCTCTACATCGACTTTTTCAAAACCCATTTTCGGAAATTTTCATTTGAGATCACAAAATTGCCAATATCTCGCTTAATATTGATCCTAGATGGGTCAAAGTTGGCATTTGTTGGGTCCAGTTTGGGAGGCTGTATCTCTTGAACGGTGATAGCTAGGACTTTGGCTCTTTCAGCAAAACGTAGCTCTCAATGCGCTCTACATCGACTTTCTCAAAACCCATTTTCGGAAATTTTCATTTGAGATTACAAAATTGCCAATATCTCGCTTAATATTGATCCTAGATGGGTCAAAGTTGGCATTTATTGGGTCCAGTTTGGGAGGCTATATCTCTTGAACGGTGATAGCTAGGACTCTGGTTCTTTCAGTAAAACGTAGCTCTCAATGCGCTCTACATCGACTTTCTCAAAACCCATTTTCGGAAATTTTCATTTGAGATCACAAAATTGCCAATATCTCGCTTAATATTGATCCTAGATGGGTCAAAGTTCGCATTTATTGGGTCCAGTTTGGGAGGCTGTATCTCTTGAACGGTGATAGCTAGGACTCTGGTTCTTTCAGCAAAACGTAGCTCTCAATGCGCTCTACATCGACTTTCTCAAAACCCATTTTCGGAAATTTTCATTTGAGATCACAAAATTGCCAATATCTCGCTAAATATTGATCCTAGATGGGTCAAAGTTGGCATATATTGAGTCAACTTTGGGAGGCTGTATCTCTTGAACGGGGATAGCTAGGACTTTGGCTCTTTCAGCAAAACGTAGCTCTCAATGCGCTCTACATCGACTTTTTCAAAACCCATTTTCGGAAATTTTCATTTGAGATCACAAAATTGCCAATATCTCGCTTAATATTGATCCTAGATGGGTCAAAGTTGGCATTTATTGGGTCCAGTTTGGGAGGCTGTATCTCTTGAACGGTGATAGCTAGGACTTTGGCTCTTTCAGCAAAACGTAGCTCTCAATGCGCTCTACATCGACTTTCTCAAAACCCATTTTCGGAAATTTTCATTTGAGATTACAAAATTGCCAATATCTCGCTTAATATTGATCCTAGATGGGTCAAAGTTGGCATTTATTGGGTCCAGTTTGGGAGGCTTTATCTCTTGAACGGTGATAGCTAGGACTCTGGTTCTTTCAGTAAAACGTAGCTCTCAATGCGCTCTACATCGACTTTCTCAAAACCCATTTTCGGAAATTTTCATTTGAGATCACAAAATTGCCAATATCTCGCTAAATATTGATCCTAGATGGGCCAAAGTTTTCATATATTGAGTCAACTTTGGGAGGCTGTATCTCAAAAACGGCGATAGCTAGGACTCTGGTTCTTTCAGCATAACGTAGCTCTCAATGCGCTCTACATCGACTTTTTCAAAACCCATTTTCGGAAATTTTCATTTGAGATCACAAAATTGCCAATATCTCGCTTAATATTGATCCTAGATGGGTCAAAGTTGGCATTTATTGGGTCCAGTTTGGGAGGCTGTATCTCTTGAACGGTGATAGCTAGGACTTTGGCTCTTTCAGCAAAACGTAGCTCTCAATGCGCTCTACATCGACTTTCTCAAAACCCATTTTCGGAAATTTTCATTTGAGATCACCAAATTGCCAATATCTCGCTTAATATTGATCCTAGATGGGTCAAAGTTGGCATTTATTGGGTCCAGTTTGGGAGGCTGTATCTCTTGAACGGTGATAGCTAGGACTTTGGCTCTTTCAGCAAAACGTAGCTCTCAATGCGCTCTACATCGACTTTCTCAAAACCCATTTTCGGAAATTTTCATTTGAGATCACCAAATTGCCAATATCTCGCTAAATATTGATCCTAGATGGGTCAAAGTTTTCATATATTGAGTCAACTTTGGGAGGCTGTATCTCTTGAACGGTGATAGCTAGGACTCTGGTTCTTTCAGCAAAACGTAGCTCTCAATGCGCTCTACATCGACTTTTTCAAAACCAATCTTCGGAAATTTTCATTTGAGATCACAAAATTGCCAATATCTACATCGACTTTTTCAAAACCCATTTTCGGAAATTTTCATTTGAGATCACAAAATTGCCAATATCTCGCTAAATATTGATCCTAGATGGGTCAAAGTTGGCATATATTGAGTCAACTTTGGGAGGCTGTATCTCTTGAACGGTGATAGCTAGGACTTTGGCTCTTTCAGCAAAACGTAGGTCTCAATGCACTCTACATCGACTTTTTCAAAACCCATTTTCGGAAATTTTCATTTGAGATCACAAAATTGCCAATATCTCGCTTAATATTGATCCTAGATGGGTCAAAGTTGGCATTTATTGGGTCCAGTTTGGGAGGCTGTATCTCTTGAACGGTGATAGCTAGGACTTTGGCTCTTTCAGCAAAACGTAGCTCTCAATGCGCTCTACATCGACTTTCTCAAAACCCATTTTCGGAAATTTTCATTTGAGATCACAAAATTGCCAATATCTCGCTTAATATTGATCCTAGATGGGTCAAAGTTGGCATTTATTGGGTCCAGTTTGGGAGGCTGTATCTCTTGAACGGTGATAGCTAGGACTTTGGCTCTTTCAGCAAAACGTAGCTCTCAATGCGCTCTACATCGACTTTCTCAAAACCCATTTTCGGAAATTTTCATTTGAGATCACAAAATTGCCAATATCTCGCTTAATATTGATCCTAGATGGGTCAAAGTTGGCATTTATTGGGTCCAGTTTGGGAGGCTGTATCTCTTGAACGGTGATAGCTAGGACTTTGGCTCTTTCAGCAAAACGTAGCTCTCAATGCGCTCTACATCGACTTTCTCAAAACCCATTTTCGGAAATTTTCATTTGAGATCACAAAATTGCCAATATCTCGCTTAATATTGATCCTAGATGGGTCAAAGTTGGCATTTATTGGGTCCAGTTTGGGAGGCTGTATCTCTTGAACGGTGATAGCTAGGACTTTGGCTCTTTCAGCAAAACGTAGCTCTCAATGCGCTCTACATCGACTTTCTCAAAACCCATTTTCGGAAATTTTCATTTGAGATCACAAAATTGCCAATATCTCGCTTAATATTGATCCTAGATGGGTCAAAGTTGGCATTTATTGGGTCCAGTTTGGGAGGCTGTATCTCTTGAACGGTGATAGCTAGGACTTTGGTTCTTTCAGCAAAACGTAGCTCTCAATGCGCTCTACATCGACTTTCTCAAAACCCATTTTCGGAAATTTTCATTTGAGATCACAAAATTGCCAATATCTCGCTTAATATTGATCCTAGATGGGTCAAAGTTGGCATTTATTGGGTCCAGTTTGGAAGGCTATATCTCTTGAATGGTGATAGCTAGGACTCTGGTTCTTTCAGCAAAACGTAGCTCTGAATGCGCTCTACATCGACTTTCTCAAAACCCATTTTCGGAAATTTTCATTTGAGATCACAAAATTGCCAACATCTCGCTAAATATTGATCCTAGATGGGTCAAAGTTTTCATATATTGAGTCAACTTTGGGAGGCTGTATCTCAAAAACGGCGATAGCTAGGACTCTGGTTCTTTCAGCAAAACGTAGCTCTCAATGCGCTCTACATCGACTTTTTCAAAACCCATTTTCGGAAATTTTCATTTGAGATCACAAAATTGCCAATATCTCGCTTAATATTGATCCTAGATGGGTCAAAGTTGGCATTTATTGGGTCCATTTTGGGAGGCTATATCTCTTGAACGGTGATAGCTAGGACTCTGGTTCTTTCAGCAAAACGTGGCTCTCAATGCGCTCTACATCGACTTTCTCAAAACCCATTTTCGGAAATTTTCATTTGAGATCACAAAATTGCCAATATCTCGCTAAATATTGATCCTAGATGGGTCAAAGTTTTCATATATTGAGTCAACTTTGGGAGGCTGTATCTCAAAAACGGCGATAGCTAGGACTCTGGTTCTTTCAGCAAAACGTAGCTCTTAATGCGCTCTACATCGACTTTTTCAAAACCCATTTTCGGAAATTTTCATTTGAGATCACAAAATTGCCAATATCTCGCTTAATATTGATCCTAGATAGGTCAAAGTTGGCATTTATTGGGTCCAGTTTGGGAGGCTGTATCTCTTGAACGGTGATAGCTAGGACTTTGGCTCTTTCAGCAAAACGTAGCTCTCAATGCGCTCTACATCGACTTTCTCAAAACCCATTTTCGGAAATTTTCATTTGAGATCACAAAATTGCCAATATCTCGCTAAATATTGATCCTAGATGGGTCAAAGTTGGCATATATTGAGTCAACTTTGGGAGGCTGTATCTCTTGAACGGTGATAGCTAGGACTTTGGCTCTTTCAGCAAAACGTAGCTCTCAATGTGCTCTACATCGACTTTTTCAAAACCCATTTTCAGAAATTTTCATTTGAGATCACAAAATTGCCAATATCTCGCTAAATATTGATCCTAGATGGGTCAAAGTTGGCATATATTGAGTCAACTTTGGGAGGCTGTATCTCTTGAACGGTGATAGCTAGGACTTTGGCTCTTTCAGCAAAACGTAGGTCTCAATGCACTCTACATCGACTTTTTCAAAGCCCATTTTCGGAAATTTTCATTTGAGATCACAAAATTGCCAATATCTCGCTTAATATTGATCCTAGATGGGTCAAAGTTGGCATTTATTGGGTCCAGTTTGGGAGGCTGTATCTCTTGAACGGTGATAGCTAGGACTTTGGCTCTTTCAGCAAAACGTAGCTCTCAATGCGCTCTACATCGACTTTCTCAAAACCCATTTTCGGAAATTTTCATTTGAGATCACAAAATTGCCAATATCTCGCTTAATATTGATCCTAGATGGGTCAAAGTTGGCATTTATTGGGTCCAGTTTGGGAGGCTATATCTCTTGAACGGTGATAGCTAGGACTCTGGTTCTTTCAGCAAAACGTAGCTCTCAATGCGCTCTACATCGACTTTCTCAAAACCCATTTTCGGAAATTTTCATTTGAGATCACAAAATTGCCAATATCTCGCTAAATATTGATCCTAGATGGGTCAAAGTTTTCATATATTGAGTCAACTTTGGGAGGCTGTATCTCAAAAACGGCGATAGCTAGGACTCTGGTTCTTTCAGCAAAACGTAGCTCTCAATGCGCTCTACATCGACTTTTTCAAAGCCCATTTTCGGAAATTTTCATTTGAGATCACAAAATTGCCAATATCTCGCTTAATATTGATCCTAGATAGGTCAAAGTTGGCATTTATTGGGTCCAGTTTGGGAGGCTGTATCTCTTGAACGGTGATAGCTAGGACTTTGGCTCTTTCAGCAAAACGTAGCTCTCAATGCGCTCTACATCGACTTTCTCAAAACCCATTTTCGGAAATTTTCATTTGAGATCACAAAATTGCCAATATCTCGCTTAATATTGATCCTAGATGGGTCAAAGTTGGCATTTATTGGGTCCAGTTTGGGAGGCTGTATCTCTTGAACGGTGATAGCTAGGACTTTGGCTCTTTCAGCAAAACGTAGCTCTCAATGCGCTCTACATCGACTTTCTCAAAACCCATTTTCGGAAATTTTCATTTGAGATCACAAAATTGCCAATATCTCGCTTAATATTGATCCTAGATGGGTCAAAGTTGGCAAATATTGAGTCAACTTTGGGAGGCTGTATCTCTTGAATGGTGATAGCTAGGACTATGGTTCTTTCAGCAAAACGTAGCTCTCAATGCGCTCTACATCGACTTTCTCAAAACCCATTTTCGGAAATTTTCATTTGAGATCACAAAATTGCCAATATCTCTTAATATTGATCCTAGATGGGTCAAAGTTGGCATTTATTGGGTCCAGTTTGGGAGGCTGTATCTCTTGAACGGTGATAGCTAGGACTTTGGCTCTTTCAGCAAAACGTAGCTCTCAATGCGCTCTACATCGACTTTCTCAAAACCCATTTTCGGAAATTTTCATTTGAGATCACAAAATTGCCAATATCTCGCTAAATATTGATCCTAGATGGGTCAAAGTTGGCATATATTGAGTCAACTTTGGGAGGCTGTATCTCTTGAACGGTGATAGCTAGGACTTTGGCTCTTTCAGCAAAACGTAGGTCTCAATGCACTCTACATCGACTTTTTCAAAACCCATTTTCGGAAATTTTCATTTGAGATCACAAAATTGCCAATATCTCGCTTAATATTGATCCTAGATGGGTCAAAGTTGGCATTTATTGGGTCCAGTTTGGGAGGCTGTATCTCTTGAACGGTGATAGCTAGGACTTTGGCTCTTTCAGCAAAACGTAGCTCTCAATGCGCTCTACATCGACTTTCTCAAAACCCATTTTCGGAAATTTTCATTTGAGATCACAAAATTGCCAATATCTCGCTTAATATTGATCCTAGATGGGTCAAAGTTGGCAAATATTGAGTCAACTTTGGGAGGCTGTATCTCTTGAACGGTGATAGCTAGGACTCTGGTTCTTTCAGCAAAACGTAGCTCTCAATGCGCTCTACATCGACTTTCTCCAAACCCATTTTCGGAAATTTTCATTTGAGATCACAAAATTGCCAATATCTCGCTAAATATTGATCCTAAATGGGTCAAAGTTGGCAAATATTGAGTCCACTTTGGGAGGCTGTATCTCAAAAACGGTGATAGCTAGGACTCTGGTTCTTTCAGCAAAACGTAGCTCTCAATGCGCTCTACATCGACTTTTTCAAAACCCATCTTCGGAAATTTTCATTTGAGATCACAAAATTGCCAATATCTCTTAATATTGATCCTAGATGGGTCAAAGTTGGCATTTATTGGGTCCAGTTTGGGAGGCTGTATCTCTTGAACGGTGATAGCTAGGACTCTGGTTCTTTCAGCAAAACGTAGCTCTCAATGCGCTCTACATCGACTTTTTCAAAATCCATTTTCGGAAATTTTCATTTGAGATCACAAAATTGCCAATATCTCGCTAAATATTGATTTTAGATGGGTCAAAGTTGGCATATATTGAGTCAACTTTGGGAGGCTGTATCTCAAAAACGGCGATAGCTAGGACTCTGGTTCTTTCAGCAAAACGTAGTTCTCAATGCGCTCTACATCGACTTTCTCAAAACCCATTTTCGGAAATTTTCATTTGAGATCACAAAATTGCCAATATCTCGCTTAATATTGATCCTAGATGGGTCAAAGTTGGCATTTATTGGGTCCAGTTTGGGAGGCTGTATCTCTTGAACGGTGATAGCTAGGCCTTTGGCTCTTTCAGCAAAACGTAGCTCTCAATGCGCTCTACATCGACTTTCTCAAAACACATTTTCGGAAATTTTGATTTGGTATCACAAAATTGCCAATATCTCGCTTAATATTGATCCTAGATGGGTCAAAGTTGGCATTTATTGGGTCCATTTTGGGAGGCTATATCTCTTGAACGGTGATAGCTAGGACTCTGGTTCTTTCAGCAAAACGTAGCTCTCAATGCGCTCTACATCGACATTTTCAAAACCCATTTTCGGAAATTTTCATTTGGGATCACAAAATTGCCAATATCTCGCTTAATATTGATCCTATATGGGTCAAAGTTGGCATTTATTGGGTCCAGTTTGGGAGGCTGTATCTCTTGAACGGTGATAGCTAGGACTTTGGCTCTTTCAGCAAAACGTAGCTCTCAATGCGCTCTACATCGACTTTTTCAAAACCCATTTTCGGAAATTTTCATTTGAGATCACAAAATTGCCAATATCTCGCTTAATATTGATCCTAGATGGGTCAAAGTTGGCATTTATTGGGTCCATTTTGGGAGGCTATATCTCTTGAACGGTGATAGCTAGGACTCTGGTTCTTTCAGCAAAACGTAGCTCTCAATGCGCTCTACATCGACTTTTTCAAAACCCATTTTCGGAAATTTTCATTTGAGATCACAAAATTGCCAATATCTCGCTTAATATTGATCCTAGATGGGTCATATTGAGTCAACTTTGGAAGGCTGTATCTCAAAAACGGCGATAGCTAGGACTTTGGTTCTTTCAGCAAAACGTAGCTCTCAATGCGCTCTACATCGACTTTTTCAAAACCCATTTTCGGAAATTTTCATTTGAGATCACAAAATTGCCAATATCTCGCTTAATATTGATCCTAGATGGGTCAAAGTTGGCAAATATTGAGTCAACTTTGGGAGGCTGTATCTCAAAAACGGTGATAGCTAGGACTCTGGTTCTTTCAGCAAAACGTAGCTCTCAATGCGCTCTACATCGACATTTTCAAAACCCATTTTCGGAAATTTTCATTTGGGATCACAAAATTGCCAATATCTCGCTTAATATTGATCCTATATGGGTCAAAGTTGGCATTTATTGGGTCCAGTTTGGGAGGCTGTATCTCTTGAACGGTGATAGCTAGGACTTTGGCTCTTTCAGCAAAACGTAGCTCTCAATGCGCTCTACATCGACTTTTTCAAAACCCATTTTCGGAAATTTTCATTTGAGATCACAAAATTGCCAATATCTCGCTTAATATTGATCCTAGATGGGTCAAAGTTGGCATTTATTGGGTCCATTTTGGGAGGCTATATCTCTTGAACGGTGATAGCTAGGACTCTGGTTCTTTCAGCAAAACGTAGCTCTCAATGCGCTCTACATCGACTTTTTCAAAACCCATTTTCGGAAATTTTCATTTGAGATCACAAAATTGCCAATATCTCGCTTAATATTGATCCTAGATGGGTCAAAGTTGGCATTTATTGGGTCCATTTTGGGAGGCTATATGTCTTGAACGGTGATAGCTAGGACTCTGGTTCTTTCAGCAAAACGTAGCTCTCAATGCGCTCTACATCGACTTTTTCAAAACCCATTTTCGGAAATTTTCATTTGAGATCACAAAATTGCCAATATCTCGCTTAATATTGATCCTAGATGGGTCATATTGAGTCAACTTTGGAAGGCTGTATCTCAAAAACGGCGATAGCTAGGACTTTGGTTCTTTCAGCAAAACGTAGCTCTCAATGCGCTCTACATCGACTTTTTCAAAACCCATTTTCGGAAATTTTCATTTGAGATCACAAAATTGCCAATATCTCGCTTAATATTGATCCTAGATGGGTCAAAGTTGGCAAATATTGAGTCAACTTTGGGAGGCTGTATCTCAAAAACGGTGATAGCTAGGACTCTGGTTCTTTCAGCAAAACGTAGCTCTCAATGCGCTCTACATCGACATTTTCAAAACCCATTTTCGGAAATTTTCATTTGGGATCACAAAATTGCCAATATCTCGCTTAATATTGATCCTATATGGGTCAAAGTTGGCATTTATTGGGTCCAGTTTGGGAGGCTGTATCTCTTGAACGGTGATAGCTAGGACTTTGGCTCTTTCAGCAAAACGTAGCTCTCAATGCGCTCTACATCGACTTTTTCAAAACCCATTTTCGGAAATTTTCATTTGAGATCACAAAATTGCCAATATCTCGCTTAATATTGATCCTAGATGGGTCAAAGTTGGCATTTATTGGGTCCATTTTGGGAGGCTATATCTCTTGAACGGTGATAGCTAGGACTCTGGTTCTTTCAGCAAAACGTAGCTCTCAATGCGCTCTACATCGACTTTTTCAAAACCCATTTTCGGAAATTTTCATTTGAGATCACAAAATTGCCAATATCTCGCTTAATATTGATCCTAGATGGGTCATATTGAGTCAACTTTGGAAGGCTGTATCTCAAAAACGGCGATAGCTAGGACTTTGGTTCTTTCAGCAAAACGTAGCTCTCAATGCGCTCTACATCGACTTTTTCAAAACCCATTTTCGGAAATTTTCATTTGAGATCACAAAATTGCCAATATCTCGCTTAATATTGATCCTATATGGGTCAAAGTTGGCATTTATTGGGTCCAGTTTGGGAGGCTGTATCTCTTGAACGGTGATAGCTAGGACTTTGGCTCTTTCAGCAAAACGTAGCTCTCAATGCGCTCTACATCGACTTTTTTAAAACCCATTTTCGGAAATTTTCATTTGAGATCACAAAATTGCCAATATCTCGCTTAATATTGATCCTAGATGGGTCAAAGTTGGCAAATATTGAGTCAACTTTGGGAGGCTGTATCTCAAAAACGGTGATAGCTAGGACTCTGGTTCTTTCAGCAAAACGTAGCTCTCAATGCGCTCTACATCGACTTTTTCAAAACCCATTTTCGGAAATTTTCATTTGAGATCACAAAATTGCCAATATCTCGCTTAATATTGATCCTAGATGGGTCAAAGTTGGCATTTATTGGGTCCATTTTGGGAGGCTATATCTCTTGAACGGTGATAGCTAGGACTCTGGTTCTTTCAGCAAAACGTAGCTCTCAATGCGCTCTACATCGACTTTTTCAAAACCCATTTTCGGAAATTTTCATTTGAGATCACAAAATTGCCAATATCTCGCTAAATATTGATTTTAGATGGGTCAAAGTTGGCATTTATTGGGTCCAGTTTGGGAGGCTGTATCTCTTGAACGGTGATAGCTAGGCCTTTGGCTCTTTCAGCAAAACGTAGCTCTCAATGCGCTCTACATCGACTTTCTCAAAACCCATTTTCGGAAATTTTGATTTGGGATCACAAAATTGCCAATATCTCGCTTAATATTGATCCTAGATGGGTCAAAGTTGGCATTTATTGGGTCCATTTTGGGAGGCTATATATCTTGAACGGTGATAGCTAGGACTCTGGTTCTTTCAGCAAAACGTAGCTCTCAATGCGCTCTACATCGACATTTTCAAAACCCATTTTCGGAAATTTTCATTTGGGATCACAAAATTGCCAATATCTCGCTTAATATTGATCCTAGATGGGTCAAAGTTGGCAAATATTGAGTCAACTTTGGGAGGCTGTATCTCAAAAACGGTGATAGCTAGGACTCTGGTTCTTTCAGCAAAACGTAGCTCTCAATGCGCTCTACATCGACTTTTTCAAAACCCATTTTCGGAAATTTTCATTTGGGATCACAAAATTGCCAATATCTCGCTTAATATTGATCCTAGATGGGTCAAAGTTGGCAAATATTGAGTCAACTTTGGGAGGCTGTATCTCAAAAACGGTGATAGCTAGGACTCTGGTTCTTTCAGCAAAACGTAGCTCTCAATGCGCTCTACATCGACTTTTTCAAAACCCATTTTCGGAAATTTTCATTTGAGATCACAAAATTGCCAATATCTCGCTTAATATTGATCCTAGATGGGTCAAAGTTGGCAAATATTGAGTCAACTTTGGGAGGCTGTATCTCAAAAACGGTGATAGCTAGGACTCTGGTTCTTTCAGCAAAACGTAGCTCTCAATGCGCTCTACATCGACTTTTTCAAAACCCATTTTCGGAAATTTTCATTTGAGATCACAAAATTGCCAATATCTCGCTTAATATTGATCCTAGATGGGTCAAAGTTGGCATTTATTGGGTCCATTTTGGGAGGCTATATCTCTTGAACGGTGATAGCTAGAACTCTGGTTCTTTCAGCAAAACGTAGCTCTCAATGCGCTCTACATCGACTTTTTCAAAACCCATTTTCGGAAATTTTCATTTGAGATCACAAAATTGCCAATATCTCGCTTAATATTGATCCTAGATGGGTCAAAGTTGGCAAATATTGAGTCAACTTTGGGAGGCTGTATCTCTTGAACTGTGATAGCTAGGACTCTGGTTCTTTCAGCAAAACGTAGCTCTCAATGCGCTCTACATCGACTTTTTCAAAACCCATTTTCGGAAATTTTCATTTGAGATCACAAAATTGCCAATATCTCGCTTAATATTGATCCTAGATTGGTCAAAGTTGGCATTTATTGGGTCCATTTTGGGAGGCTATATCTCTTGAACGGTGATAGCTAGGACTCTGGTTCTTTCAGCAAAACGTAGCTCTCAATGCGCTCTACATCGACTTTTTCAAAACCCATTTTCGGAAATTTTCATTTGAGATCACAAAATTGCCAATATCTCGCTTAATATTGATCCTAGATGGGTCAAAGTTGGCAAATATTGAGTCAACTTTGGGAGGCTGTATCTCTTGAACTGTGATAGCTAGGACTCTGGTTCTTTCAGCAAAACGTAGCTCTCAATGCGCTCTACATCGACTTTTTCAAAACCCATTTTCGGAAATTTTCATTTGAGATCACAAAATTGCCAATATCTCGCTTAATATTGATCCTAGATGGGTCAAAGTTGGCATTTATTGGGTCCATTTTGGGAGGCTATATCTCTTGAACGGTGATAGCTAGGACTCTGGTTCTTTCAGCAAAACGTAGCTCTCAATGCGCTCTACATCGACTTTTTCAAAATCCATTTTCGGAAATTTTCATTTGAGATCACAAAATTGCCAATATCTCGCTAAATATTGATTTTAGATGGGTCAAAGTTGGCATTTATTGGGTCCAGTTTGGGAGGCTGTATCTCTTGAACGGTGATAGCTAGGCCTTTGGCTCTTTCAGCAAAACGTAGCTCTCAATGCGCTCTACATCGACTTTCTCAAAACCCATTTTCGGAAATTTTGATTTGGGATCACAAAATTGCCAATATCTCGCTTAATATTGATCCTAGATGGGTCAAAGTTGGCATTTATTGGGTCCATTTTGGGAGGCTATATATCTTGAACGGTGATAGCTAGGACTCTGGTTCTTTCAGCAAAACGTAGCTCTCAATGCGCTCTACATCGACATTTTCAAAACCCATTTTCGGAAATTTTCATTTGGGATCACAAAATTGCCAATATCTCGCTTAATATTGATCCTAGATGGGTCAAAGTTGGCAAATATTGAGTCAACTTTGGGAGGCTGTATCTCAAAAACGGTGATAGCTAGGACTCTGGTTCTTTCAGCAAAACGTAGCTCTCAATGCGCTCTACATCGACTTTTTCAAAACCCATTTTCGGAAATTTTCATTTGGGATCACAAAATTGCCAATATCTCGCTTAATATTGATCCTAGATGGGTCAAAGTTGGCAAATATTGAGTCAACTTTGGGAGGCTGTATCTCAAAAACGGTGATAGCTAGGACTCTGGTTCTTTCAGCAAAACGTAGCTCTCAATGCGCTCTACATCGACTTTTTCAAAACCCATTTTCGGAAATTTTCATTTGAGATCACAAAATTGCCAATATCTCGCTTAATATTGATCCTAGATGGGTCAAAGTTGGCAAATATTGAGTCAACTTTGGGAGGCTGTATCTCAAAAACGGTGATAGCTAGGACTCTGGTTCTTTCAGCAAAACGTAGCTCTCAATGCGCTCTACATCGACTTTTTCAAAACCCATTTTCGGAAATTTTCATTTGAGATCACAAAATTGCCAATATCTCGCTTAATATTGATCCTAGATGGGTCAAAGTTGGCATTTATTGGGTCCATTTTGGGAGGCTATATCTCTTGAACGGTGATAGCTAGAACTCTGGTTCTTTCAGCAAAACGTAGCTCTCAATGCGCTCTACATCGACTTTTTCAAAACCCATTTTCGGAAATTTTCATTTGAGATCACAAAATTGCCAATATCTCGCTTAATATTGATCCTAGATGGGTCAAAGTTGGCATATATTGAGTCAACTTTGGAAGGCTGTATCTCAAAAACGGCGATAGCTAGGACTTTGGTTCTTTCAGCAAAACGTAGCTCTCAATGCGCTCTACATCGACTTTTTCAAAACCCATTTTCGGAAATTTTCATTTGAGATCACAAAATTGCCAATATCTCGCTTAATATTGATCCTAGATTGGTCAAAGTTGGCATTTATTGGGTCCATTTTGGGAGGCTATATCTCTTGAACGGTGATAGCTAGGACTCTGGTTCTTTCAGCAAAACGTAGCTCTCAATGCGCTCTACATCGACTTTTTCAAAACCCATTTTCGGAAATTTTCATTTGAGATCACAAAATTGCTAATATCTCGCTTAATATTGATCCTAGATGGGTCAAAGTTGGCAAATATTGAGTCAACTTTGGGAGGCTGTATCTCTTGAACTGTGATAGCTAGGACTCTGGTTCTTTCAGCAAAACGTAGCTCTCAATGCGCTCTACATCGACTTTTTCAAAACCCATTTTCGGAAATTTTCATTTGAGATCACAAAATTGCCAATATCTCGCTTAATATTGATCCTAGATGGGTCAAAGTTGGCAAATATTGAGTCAACTTTGGGAGGCTGTATCTCTTGAACGGTGATAGCTAGGACTCTGGTTCTTTCAGCAAAACGTAGCTCTCAATGCGCTCTACATCGACTTTTTCATTTGAGATCACAAATTTGCCAATATCTCGCTAAATATTGATCCTAGATGGGTCAAAGTTGGCAAATATTGAGTCAACTTTGGGAGGCTGTATCTCTTGAACGGTCATAGCTAGGACTCTGGTTCTTTCAGCAAAACGTAGCTCTCAATGCGCTCTACATCGACTTTTTCAAAACCCATTTTCGGAAATATTCATTTCAGATCACAAAATTGTCAATATCTCGCCTAATCCTAGATGGGTCAAAGTTGGCAAATATTGAGTCAACTTTGGGAGGCTGTATCTCAAAAACGGTGATAGCTAGGACTCTGGTTCTCTCAGCAAAACGTAGCTCTCAATGCGCTCTACATCGACTTTTTCAAAACCCATTTTCGGAAATTTTCATTTGAGATCACAAAATTGCCAATATCTCGCTTAATATTGATCCTAGATGGGTCAAAGTTGGCATTTATTGGGTCCAGTTTGGGAGGCTGTATCTCTTGAACGGTGATAGCTAGGCCTTTGGCTCTTTCAGCAAAACGTAGCTCTCAATGCGCTCTACATCGACTTTTTCAAAACCCATTTTCGGAAATTTTCATTTGAGATCACAAAATTGCCAATATCTCGCTTAATATTGATCCTAGATGGGTCAAAGTTGGCATTTATTGGGTCCAGTTTGGGAGGCTGTATCTCTTGAACGGTGATAGCTAGGCCTTTGGCTCTTTCAGCAAAACGTAGCTCTCAATGCGCTCTACATCGACTTTTTCAAAACCCATTTTCGGAAATTTTCATTTGAGATCACAAAATTGCCAATATCTCGCTTAATATTGATCCTAGATGGGTCAAAGTTGGCAAATATTGAGTCAACTTTGGGAGGCTGTATCTCTTGAACGGTGATAGCTAGGACTCTGGTTCTTTCAGCAAAACGTAGCTCTCAATGCGCTCTACATCGACTTTTTCAAAACCCATTTTCGGAAATATTCATTTCAGATCACAAAATTGTCAATATCTCGCCTAATATTGATCCTAGATGGGTCAAAGTTGGCAAATATTGAGTCAACTTTGGGAGGCTGTATCTCAAAAACGGTGATAGCTAGGACTCTGGTTCTCTCAGCAAAACGTAGCTCTCAATGCGCTCTACATCGACTTTTTCAAAACCCATTTTCGGAAATTTTCATTTGAGATCACAAAATTGCCAATATCTCGCTTAATATTGATCCTAGATGGGTCAAAGTTGGCATTTATTGGGTCCATTTTGGGAGGCTATATCTCTTGAACGGTGATAGCTAGGACTCTGGTTCTTTCAGCAAAACGTAGCTCTCAATGCGCTCTACATCGACTTTTTCAAAACCCATTTTCGGAAATTTTCATTTGAGATCACAAAATTGCCAATATCTCGCTTAATATTGATCCTAGATGGGTCAAAGTTGGCAAATATTGAGTCAACTTTGGGAGGCTGTATCTCTTGAACGGTGATAGCTAGGACTCTGGTTCTTTCAGCAAAACGTAGCTCTCAATGCGCTCTACATCGACTTTTTCAAAACCCATTTTCGGAAATATTCATTTCAGATCACAAAATTGTCAATATCTCGCCTAATATTGATCCTAGATGGGTCAAAGTTGGCAAATATTGAGTCAACTTTGGGAGGCTGTATCTCAAAAACGGTGATAGCTAGGGCTCTGGTTCTCTCAGCAAAACGTAGCTCTCAATGCGCTCTACATCGACTTTTTCAAAACCCATTTTCGGAAATTTTCATTTGAGATCACAAAATTGCCAATATCTCGCCTAATATTGATCCTAGATGGGTCAAAGTTGGCAAATATTGAGTCAACTTTGGGAGGCTGTATCTCAAAAACGGTGATAGCTAGGACTCTGGTTCTCTCAGCAAAACGTAGCTCTCAATGCGCTCTACATCGACTTTTTCAAAACCCATTTTCGGAAATTTTCATTTCAGATCACAAAATTGTCAATATCTCGCCTAATATTGATCCTAGATGGGTCAAAGTTGGCAAATATTGAGTCAACTTTGGGAGGCTGTATCTCAAAAACGGTGATAGCTAGGACTCTGGTTCTCTCAGCAAAACGTAGCTCTCAATGCGCTCTACATCGACTTTTTCAAAACCCATTTTCGGAAATTTTCATTTGAGATCACAAAATTGCCAATATCTCGCCTAATATTGATCCTAGATGGGTCAAAGTTGGCAAATATTGAGTCAACTTTGGGAGGCTGTATCTCAAAAACGGTGATAGCTAGGACTCTGGTTCTCTCAGCAAAACGTAGCTCTCAATGCGCTCTACATCGACTTTTTCAAAACCCATTTTCGGAAATTTTCATTTGAGATCACAAAATTGCCAATATCTCGCTTAATATTGATCCTAGATGGGTCAAAGTTGGCATTTATTGGGTCCATTTTGGGAGGCTATATCTCTTGAACGGTGATAGCTAGGACTCTGGTTCTTTCAGCAAAACGTAGCTCTCAATGCGCTCTACATCGACTTTTTCAAAACCCATTTTCGGAAATTTTCATTTGAGATCACAAAATTGCCAATATCTCGCTTAATATTGATCCTAGATGGGTCAAAGTTGGCAAATATTGAGTCAACTTTGGGAGGCTGTATCTCTTGAACGGTGATAGCTAGGACTCTGGTTCTTTCAGCAAAACGTAGCTCTCAATGCGCTCTACATCGACTTTTTCAAAACCCATTTTCGGAAATATTCATTTCAGATCACAAAATTGTCAATATCTCGCCTAATATTGATCCTAGATGGGTCAAAGTTGGCAAATATTGAGTCAACTTTGGGAGGCTGTATCTCAAAAACGGTGATAGCTAGGGCTCTGGTTCTCTCAGCAAAACGTAGCTCTCAATGCGCTCTACATCGACTTTTTCAAAACCCATTTTCGGAAATTTTCATTTGAGATCACAAAATTGCCAATATCTCGCCTAATATTGATCCTAGATGGGTCAAAGTTGGCAAATATTGAGTCAACTTTGGGAGGCTGTATCTCAAAAACGGTGATAGCTAGGACTCTGGTTCTCTCAGCAAAACGTAGCTCTCAATGCGCTCTACATCGACTTTTTCATTTGAGATCACAAATTTGCCAATATCTCGCTAAATATTGATCCTAGATGGGTCAAAGTTGGCAAATATTGAGTCAACTTTGGGAGGCTGTATCTCTTGAACGGTCATAGCTAGGACTCTGGTTCTTTCAGCAAAACGTAGCTCTCAATGCGCTCTACATCGACTTTTTCAAAACCCATTTTCGGAAATATTCATTTCAGATCACAAAATTGTCAATATCTCGCCTAATCCTAGATGGGTCAAAGTTGGCAAATATTGAGTCAACTTTGGGAGGCTGTATCTCAAAAACGGTGATAGCTAGGACTCTGGTTCTCTCAGCAAAACGTAGCTCTCAATGCGCTCTACATCGACTTTTTCAAAACCCATTTTCGGAAATTTTCATTTGAGATCACAAAATTGCCAATATCTCGCTTAATATTGATCCTAGATGGGTCAAAGTTGGCATTTATTGGGTCCAGTTTGGGAGGCTGTATCTCTTGAACGGTGATAGCTAGGCCTTTGGCTCTTTCAGCAAAACGTAGCTCTCAATGCGCTCTACATCGACTTTTTCAAAACCCATTTTCGGAAATTTTCATTTGAGATCACAAAATTGCCAATATCTCGCTTAATATTGATCCTAGATGGGTCAAAGTTGGCAAATATTGAGTCAACTTTGGGAGGCTGTATCTCTTGAACGGTGATAGCTAGGACTCTGGTTCTTTCAGCAAAACGTAGCTCTCAATGCGCTCTACATCGACTTTTTCAAAACCCATTTTCGGAAATATTCATTTCAGATCACAAAATTGTCAATATCTCGCCTAATATTGATCCTAGATGGGTCAAAGTTGGCAAATATTGAGTCAACTTTGGGAGGCTGTATCTCAAAAACGGTGATAGCTAGGACTCTGGTTCTCTCAGCAAAACGTAGCTCTCAATGCGCTCTACATCGACTTTTTCAAAACCCATTTTCGGAAATTTTCATTTGAGATCACAAAATTGCCAATATCTCGCTTAATATTGATCCTAGATGGGTCAAAGTTGGCATTTATTGGGTCCATTTTGGGAGGCTATATCTCTTGAACGGTGATAGCTAGGACTCTGGTTCTTTCAGCAAAACGTAGCTTTCAATGCGCTCTACATCGACTTTTTCAAAACCCATTTTCGGAAATTTTCATTTGAGATCACAAAATTGCCAATATCTCGCTTAATATTGATCCTAGATGGGTCAAAGTTGGCAAATATTGAGTCAACTTTGGGAGGCTGTATCTCTTGAACGGTGATAGCTAGGACTCTGGTTCTTTCAGCAAAACGTAGCTCTCAATGCGCTCTACATCGACTTTTTCAAAACCCATTTTCGGAAATATTCATTTCAGATCACAAAATTGTCAATATCTCGCCTAATATTGATCCTAGATGGGTCAAAGTTGGCAAATATTGAGTCAACTTTGGGAGGCTGTATCTCAAAAACGGTGATAGCTAGGGCTCTGGTTCTCTCAGCAAAACGTAGCTCTCAATGCGCTCTACATCGACTTTTTCAAAACCCATTTTCGGAAATTTTCATTTGAGATCACAAAATTGCCAATATCTCGCCTAATATTGATCCTAGATGGGTCAAAGTTGGCAAATATTGAGTCAACTTTGGGAGGCTGTATCTCAAAAACGGTGATAGCTAGGACTCTGGTTCTCTCAGCAAAACGTAGCTCTCAATGCGCTCTACATCGACTTTTTCAAAACCCATTTTCGGAAATTTTCATTTCAGATCACAAAATTGTCAATATCTCGCCTAATATTGATCCTAGATGGGTCAAAGTTGGCAAATATTGAGTCAACTTTGGGAGGCTGTATCTCAAAAACGGTGATAGCTAGGACTCTGGTTCTCTCAGCAAAACGTAGCTCTCAATGCGCTCTACATCGACTTTTTCAAAACCCATTTTCGGAAATTTTCATTTGAGATCACAAAATTGCCAATATCTCGCCTAATATTGATCCTAGATGGGTCAAAGTTGGCAAATATTGAGTCAACTTTGGGAGGCTGTATCTCAAAAACGGTGATAGCTAGGACTCTGGTTCTCTCAGCAAAACGTAGCTCTCAATGCGCTCTACATCGACTTTTTCATTTGAGATCACAAATTTGCCAATATCTCGCTAAATATTGATCCTAGATGGGTCAAAGTTGGCAAATATTGAGTCAACTTTGGGAGGCTGTATCTCTTGAACGGTCATAGCTAGGACTCTGGTTCTCTCAGCAAAACGTAGCTCTCAATGCGCTCTACATCGACTTTTTCAAAACCCATTTTCGGAAATATTCATTTCAGATCACAAAATTGTCAATATCTCGCCTAATCCTAGATGGGTCAAAGTTGGCAAATATTGAGTCAACTTTGGGAGGCTGTATCTCAAAAACGGTGATAGCTAGGACTCTGGTTCTCTCAGCAAAACGTAGCTCTCAATGCGCTCTACATCGACTTTTTCAAAACCCATTTTCGGAAATTTTCATTTGAGATCACAAAATTGCCAATATCTCGCTTAATATTGATCCTAGATGGGTCAAAGTTGGCATTTATTGGGTCCAGTTTGGGAGGCTGTATCTCTTGAACGGTGATAGCTAGGCCTTTGGCTCTTTCAGCAAAACGTAGCTCTCAATGCGCTCTACATCGACTTTTTCATTTGAGATCACAAAATTGCCAATATCTCGCCTAATATTGATCCTAGATGGGTCAAAGTTGGCAAATATTGAGTCAACTTTGGGAGGCTGTATCTCAAAAACGGTGATAGCTAGGACTCTGGTTCTCTCAGCAAAACGTAGCTCTCAATGCGCTCTACATCGACTTTTTCAAAACCCATTTTCGGAAATATTCATTTCAGATCACAAAATTGTCAATATCTCGCCTAATCCTAGATGGGTCAAAGTTGGCAAATATTGAGTCAACTTTGGGAGGCTGTATCTCAAAAACGGTGATAGCTAGGACTCTGGTTCTCTCAGCAAAACGTAGCTCTCAATGCGCTCTACATCGACTTTTTCAAAACCCATTTTCGGAAATTTTCATTTGAGATCACAAAATTGCCAATATCTCGCTTAATATTGATCCTAGATGGGTCAAAGTTGGCATTTATTGGGTCCAGTTTGGGAGGCTGTATCTCTTGAACGGTGATAGCTAGGCCTTTGGCTCTTTCAGCAAAACGTAGCTCTCAATGCGCTCTACATCGACTTTTTCAAAACCCATTTTCGGAAATTTTCATTTGAGATCACAAAATTGCCAATATCTCGCTTAATATTGATCCTAGATGGGTCAAAGTTGGCAAATATTGAGTCAACTTTGGGAGGCTGTATCTCTTGAACGGTGATAGCTAGGACTCTGGTTCTTTCAGCAAAACGTAGCTCTCAATGCGCTCTACATCGACTTTTTCAAAACCCATTTTCGGAAATATTCATTTCAGATCACAAAATTGTCAATATCTCGCCTAATATTGATCCTAGATGGGTCAAAGTTGGCAAATATTGAGTCAACTTTGGGAGGCTGTATCTCAAAAACGGTGATAGCTAGGGCTCTGGTTCTCTCAGCAAAACGTAGCTCTCAATGCGCTCTACATCGACTTTTTCAAAACCCATTTTCGGAAATTTTCATTTGAGATCACAAAATTGCCAATATCTCGCCTAATATTGATCCTAGATGGGTCAAAGTTGGCAAATATTGAGTCAACTTTGGGAGGCTGTATCTCAAAAACGGTGATAGCTAGGACTCTGGTTCTCTCAGCAAAACGTAGCTCTCAATGCGCTCTACATCGACTTTTTCAAAACCCATTTTCGGAAATTTTCATTTCAGATCACAAAATTGTCAATATCTCGCCTAATATTGATCCTAGATGGGTCAAAGTTGGCAAATATTGAGTCAACTTTGGGAGGCTGTATCTCAAAAACGGTGATAGCTAGGACTCTGGTTCTCTCAGCAAAACGTAGCTCTCAATGCGCTCTACATCGACTTTTTCAAAACCCATTTTCGGAAATTTTCATTTGAGATCACAAAATTGCCAATATCTCGCCTAATATTGATCCTAGATGGGTCAAAGTTGGCAAATATTGAGTCAACTTTGGGAGGCTGTATCTCAAAAACGGTGATAGCTAGGACTCTGGTTCTCTCAGCAAAACGTAGCTCTCAATGCGCTCTACATCGACTTTTTCAAAACCCATTTTCGGAAATTTTCATTTGAGATCACAAAATTGCCAATATCTCGCTTAATATTGATCCTAGATGGGTCAAAGTTGGCATTTATTGGGTCCATTTTGGGAGGCTATATCTCTTGAACGGTGATAGCTAGGACTCTGGTTCTTTCAGCAAAACGTAGCTCTCAATGCGCTCTACATCGACTTTTTCAAAACCCATTTTCGGAAATTTTCATTTGAGATCACAAAATTGCCAATATCTCGCTTAATATTGATCCTAGATGGGTCAAAGTTGGCAAATATTGAGTCAACTTTGGGAGGCTGTATCTCTTGAACGGTGATAGCTAGGACTCTGGTTCTTTCAGCAAAACGTAGCTCTCAATGCGCTCTACATCGACTTTTTCAAAACCCATTTTCGGAAATATTCATTTCAGATCACAAAATTGTCAATATCTCGCCTAATATTGATCCTAGATGGGTCAAAGTTGGCAAATATTGAGTCAACTTTGGGAGGCTGTATCTCAAAAACGGTGATAGCTAGGACTCTGGTTCTCTCAGCAAAACGTAGCTCTCAATGCGCTCTACATCGACTTTTTCAAAACCCATTTTCGGAAATTTTCATTTCAGATCACAAAATTGTCAATATCTCGCCTAATATTGATCCTAGATGGGTCAAAGTTGGCAAATATTGAGTCAACTTTGGGAGGCTGTATCTCAAAAACGGTGATAGCTAGGACTCTGGTTCTCTCAGCAAAACGTAGCTCTCAATGCGCTCTACATCGACTTTTTCAAAACCCATTTTCGGAAATTTTCATTTGAGATCACAAAATTGCCAATATCTCGCCTAATATTGATCCTAGATGGGTCAAAGTTGGCAAATATTGAGTCAACTTTGGGAGGCTGTATCTCAAAAACGGTGATAGCTAGGACTCTGGTTCTCTCAGCAAAACGTAGCTCTCAATGCGCTCTACATCGACTTTTTCAAAACCCATTTTCGGAAATTTTCATTTGAGATCACAAAATTGCCAATATCTCGCCTAATATTGATCCTAGATGGGTCAAAGTTGGCAAATATTGAGTCAACTTTGGGAGGCTGTATCTCAAAAACGGTGATAGCTAGGACTCTGGTTCTCTCAGCAAAACGTAGCTCTCAATGCGCTCTACATCGACTTTTTCAAAACCCATTTTCGGAAATTTTCATTTCAGATCACAGAATTGTCAATATCTCGCCTAATATTGATCCTAGATGGGTCAAAGTTGGCAAATATTGAGTCAACTTTGGGAGGCTGTATCTCAAAAACGGTGATAGCTAGGACTCTGGTTCTCTCAGCAAAACGTAGCTCTCAATGCGCTCTACATCGACTTTTTCAAAACCCATTTTCGGAAATTTTCATTTGAGATCACAAAATTGCCAATATCTCGCCTAATATTGATCCTAGATGGGTCAAAGTTGGCAAATATTGAGTCAACTTTGGGAGGCTGTATCTCAAAAACGGTGATAGCTAGGACTCTGGTTCTCTCAGCAAAACGTAGCTCTCAATGCGCTCTACATCGACTTTTTCAAAACCCATTTTCGGAAATTTTCATTTGAGATCACAAAATTGCCAATATCTCGCCTAATATTGATCCTAGATGGGTCAAAGTTGGCAAATATTGAGTCAACTTTGGGAGGCTGTATCTCAAAAACGGTGATAGCTAGGACTCTGGCTCTTTCAGCAAAACGTAGCTCTCAATGCGCTCTACATCGACTTTTTCAAAACCCATTTTCGGAAATTTTCATTTGAGATCACAAAATTGCCAATATCTCGCTTAATATTGATCCTAGATGGGTCAAAGTTGGCAAATATTGAGTCAACTTTGGAAGGCTGTATCTCTTGAACTGTGATAGCTAGGACTCTGGTTCTTTCAGCAAAACGTAGCTCTCAATGCGCTCTACATCGACTTTTTCAAAACCCATTTTCGGAAATTTTCATTTGAGATCACAAAATTGCCAATATCTCGCTTAATATTGATCCTAGATGGGGCAAAGTTGGCAAATATTGAGTCAACTTTGGGAGGCTGTATCTCTTGAACGGTGATAGCTAGGACTCTGGTTCTTTCAGCAAAACGTAGCTCTCAATGCGCTCTACATCGACTTTTTCATTTGAGATCACAAATTTGCCAATATCTCGCTAAATATTGATCCTAGATGGGTCAAAGTTGGCAAATATTGAGTCAACTTTGGGAGGCTGTATCTCTTGAACGGTGATAGCTAGGACTCTGGTTCTTTCAGCAAAACGTAGCTCTCAATGCGCTCTACATCGACTTTTTCAAAACCCATTTTCGGAAATATTCATTTCAGATCACAAAATTGTCAATATCTCGCCTAATATTGATCCTAGATGGGTCAAAGTTGGCAAATATTGAGTCAACTTTGGGAGGCTGTATCTCAAAAACGGTGATAGCTAGGACTCTGGTTCTCTCAGCAAAACGTAGCTCTCAATGCGCTCTACATCGACTTTTTCAAAACCCATTTTCGGAAATTTTCATTTGAGATCACAAAATTGCCAATATCTCGCTTAATATTGATCCTAGATGGGTCAAAGTTGGCATTTATTGGGTCCATTTTGGGAGGCTATATCTCTTGAACGGTGATAGCTAGGACTCTGGTTCTTTCAGCAAAACGTAGCTCTCAATGCGCTCTACATCGACTTTTTCAAAACCCATTTTCGGAAATTTTCATTTGAGATCACAAAATTGCCAATATCTCGCTTAATATTGATCCTAGATGGGTCAAAGTTGGCAAATATTGAGTCAACTTTGGGAGGCTGTATCTCTTGAACGGTGATAGCTAGGACTCTGGTTCTTTCAGCAAAACGTAGCTCTCAATGCGCTCTACATCGACTTTTTCAAAACCCATTTTCGGAAATATTCATTTCAGATCACAAAATTGTCAATATCTCGCCTAATATTGATCCTAGATGGGTCAAAGTTGGCAAATATTGAGTCAACTTTGGGAGGCTGTATCTCAAAAACGGTGATAGCTAGGACTCTGGTTCTCTCAGCAAAACGTAGCTCTCAATGCGCTCTACATCGACTTTTTCAAAACCCATTTTCGGAAATTTTCATTTGAGATCACAAAATTGCCAATATCTCGCCTAATATTGATCCTAGATGGGTCAAAGTTGGCAAATATTGAGTCAACTTTGGGAGGCTGTATCTCAAAAACGGTGATAGCTAGGACTCTGGTTCTCTCAGCAAAACGTAGCTCTCAATGCGCTCTACATCGACTTTTTCAAAACCCATTTTCGGAAATTTTCATTCGAGATCACAAAATTGCCAATATCTCGCCTAATATTGATCCTAGATGGGTCAAAGTTGGCAAATATTGAGTCAACTTTGGGAGGCTGTATCTCAAAAACGGTGATAGCTAGGACTCTGGTTCTCTCAGCAAAACGTAGCTCTCAATGCGCTCTACATCGACTTTTTCAAAACCCATTTTCGGAAATTTTCATTTGAGATCACAAAATTGCCAATATCTCGCCTAATATTGATCCTAGATGGGTCAAAGTTGGCAAATATTGAGTCAACTTTGGGAGGCTGTATCTCAAAAACGGTGATAGCTAGGACTCTGGCTCTTTCAGCAAAACGTAGCTCTCAATGCGCTCTACATCGACTTTTTCAAAACCCATTTTCGGAAATTTTCATTTGAGATCACAAAATTGCCAATATCTCGCTTAATATTGATCCTAGATGGGTCAAAGTTGGCAAATATTGAGTCAACTTTGGAAGGCTGTATCTCTTGAACTGTGATAGCTAGGACTCTGGTTCTTTCAGCAAAACGTAGCTCTCAATGCGCTCTACATCGACTTTTTCAAAACCCATTTTCGGAAATTTTCATTTGAGATCACAAAATTGCCAATATCTCGCTTAATATTGATCCTAGATGGGTCAAAGTTGGCAAATATTGAGTCAACTTTGGGAGGCTGTATCTCTTGAACGGTGATAGCTAGGACTCTGGTTCTTTCAGCAAAACGTAGCTCTCAATGCGCTCTACATCGACTTTTTCATTTGAGATCACAAGTTTGCCAATATCTCGCTAAATATTGATCCTAGATGGGTCAAAGTTGGCAAATATTGAGTCAACTTTGGGAGGCTGTATCTCTTGAACGGTGATAGCTAGGACTCTGGTTCTTTCAGCAAAACGTAGCTCT
Organism: Microchrysa polita; assembly: GCA_949715475.1. Classification (NCBI taxonomy): domain Eukaryota; kingdom Metazoa; phylum Arthropoda; class Insecta; order Diptera; family Stratiomyidae; genus Microchrysa; species Microchrysa polita. The sequence goes on along the minus strand of OX454421.1, from coordinate 10,961,812 downwards.
CAATGCGCTCTACATCGACTTTTTCAAAACCCATTTTCGGAAATATTCATTTCAGATCACAAAATTGTCAATATCTCGCCTAATATTGATCCTAGATGGGTCAAAGTTGGCAAATATTGAGTCAACTTTGGGAGGCTGTATCTCAAAAACGGTGATAGCTAGGACTCTGGTTCTCTCAGCAAAACGTAGCTCTCAATGCGCTCTACATCGACTTTTTCAAAACCCATTTTCGGAAATTTTCATTTGAGATCACAAAATTGCCAATATCTCGCTTAATATTGATCCTAGATGGGTCAAAGTTGGCATTTATTGGGTCCATTTTGGGAGGCTATATCTCTTGAACGGTGATAGCTAGGACTCTGGTTCTTTCAGCAAAACGTAGCTCTCAATGCGCTCTACATCGACTTTTTCAAAACCCATTTTCGGAAATTTTCATTTGAGATCACAAAATTGCCAATATCTCGCTTAATATTGATCCTAGATGGGTCAAAGTTGGCAAATATTGAGTCAACTTTGGGAGGCTGTATCTCTTGAACGGTGATAGCTAGGACTCTGGTTCTCTCAGCAAAACGTAGCTCTCAATGCGCTCTACATCGACTTTTTCAAAACCCATTTTCGGAAATTTTCATTTGAGATCACAAAATTGCCAATATCTCGCTTAATATTGATCCTAGATGGGTCAAAGTTGGCATTTATTGGGTCCAGTTTGGGAGGCTGTATCTCTTGAACGGTGATAGCTAGGACTCTGGTTCTCTCAGCAAAACGTAGCTCTCAATGCGCTCTACATCGACTTTTTCAAAACCCATTTTCGGAAATTTTCATTTGAGATCACAAAATTGCCAATATCTCGCTTAATATTGATCCTAGATGGGTCAAAGTTGGCATTTATTGGGTCCAGTTTGGGAGGCTGTATCTCTTGAACGGTGATAGCTAGGCCTTTGGCTCTTTCAGCAAAACGTAGCTCTCAATGCGCTCTACATCGACTTTTTCAAAACCCATTTTCGGAAATTTTCATTTGAGATCACAAAATTGCCAATATCTCGCTTAATATTGATCCTAGATGGGTCAAAGTTGGCAAATATTGAGTCAACTTTGGGAGGCTGTATCTCTTGAACGGTGATAGCTAGGACTCTGGTTCTCTCAGCAAAACGTAGCTCTCAATGCGCTCTACATCGACTTTTTCAAAACCCATTTTCGGAAATTTTCATTTGAGATCACAAAATTGCCAATATCTCGCCTAATATTGATCCTAGATGGGTCAAAGTTGGCAAATATTGAGTCAACTTTGGGAGGCTGTATCTCAAAAACGGTGATAGCTAGGACTCTGGTTCTCTCAGCAAAACGTAGCTCTCAATGCGCTCTACATCGACTTTTTCAAAACCCATTTTCGGAAATTTTCATTTGAGATCACAAAATTGCCAATATCTCGCCTAATATTGATCCTAGATGGGTCAAAGTTGGCAAATATTGAGTCAACTTTGGGAGGCTGTATCTCAAAAACGGTGATAGCTAGGACTCTGGTTCTCTCAGCAAAACGTAGCTCTCAATGCGCTCTACATCGACTTTTTCAAAACCCATTTTCGGAAATTTTCATTTGAGATCACAAAATTGCCAATATCTCGCCTAATATTGATCCTAGATGGGTCAAAGTTGGCAAATATTGAGTCAACTTTGGGAGGCTGTATCTCAAAAACGGTGATAGCTAGGACTCTGGTTCTCTCAGCAAAACGTAGCTCTCAATGCGCTCTACATCGACTTTTTCAAAACCCATTTTCGGAAATTTTCATTTCAGATCACAAAATTGTCAATATCTCGCCTAATATTGATCCTAGATGGGTCAAAGTTGGCAAATATTGAGTCAACTTTGGGAGGCTGTATCTCAAAAACGGTGATAGCTAGGACTCTGGTTCTCTCAGCAAAACGTAGCTCTCAATGCGCTCTACATCGACTTTTTCAAAACCCATTTTCGGAAATTTTCATTTGAGATCACAAAATTGCCAATATCTCGCCTAATATTGATCCTAGATGGGTCAAAGTTGGCAAATATTGAGTCAACTTTGGGAGGCTGTATCTCAAAAACGGTGATAGCTAGGACTCTGGTTCTCTCAGCAAAACGTAGCTCTCAATGCGCTCTACATCGACTTTTTCAAAACCCATTTTCGGAAATTTTCATTTGAGATCACAAAATTGCCAATATCTCGCCTAATATTGATCCTAGATGGGTCAAAGTTGGCAAATATTGAGTCAACTTTGGGAGGCTGTATCTCAAAAACGGTGATAGCTAGGACTCTGGCTCTTTCAGCAAAACGTAGCTCTCAATGCGCTCTACATCGACTTTTTCAAAACCCATTTTCGGAAATTTTCATTTGAGATCACAAAATTGCCAATATCTCGCTTAATATTGATCCTAGATGGGTCAAAGTTGGCAAATATTGAGTCAACTTTGGGAGGCTGTATCTCTTGAACGGTGATAGCTAGAACTCTGGTTCTTTCAGCAAAACGTAGCTCTCAATGCGCTCTACATCGACTTTTTCAAAACCCATTTTCGGAAATATTCATTTCAGATCACAAAATTGTCAATATCTCGCCTAATATTGATCCTAGATGGGTCAAAGTTGGCAAATATTGAGTCAACTTTGGGAGGCTGTATCTCAAAAACGGTGATAGCTAGGACTCTGGTTCTCTCAGCAAAACGTAGCTCTCAATGCGCTCTACATCGACTTTTTCAAAACCCATTTTCGGAAATTTTCATTTGAGATCACAAAATTGCCAATATCTCGCTTAATATTGATCCTAGATGGGTCAAAGTTGGCAAATATTGAGTCAACTTTGGGAGGCTGTATCTCTTGAACGGTGATAGCTCGGACTCTGGTTCTTTCAGCAAAACGTAGCTCTCAATGCGCTCTACATCGACTTTTTCATTTGAGATCACAAATTTGCCAATATCTCGCTAAATATTGATCCTAGATGGGTCAAAGTTGGCAAATATTGAGTCAACTTTGGGAGGCTGTATCTCTTGAACGGTGATAGCTAGGACTCTGGTTCTTTCAGCAAAACGTAGCTCTCAATGCGCTCTACATTGACTTTTTCAAAACCCATTTTCGGAAATTTTCATTTGGGATCACAAAATTGCCAATATCTCGCTTAATATTGATCCTAGATGGGTCAAAGTTGGCATTTATTGGGTCCAGTTTGGGAGGCTGTATCTCCTGAACGGTGATAGCTAGGCCTTTGGCTCTTTCAGCAAAACGTAGCTCTCAATGCGCTCTACATCGACTTTTTCAAAACCCATTTTCGGAAATTTTCATTTGAGATCACAAAATTGCCAATATCTCGCTTAATATTGATCCTAGATGGGTCAAAGTTGGCATTTATTGGGTCCAGTTTGGGAGGCTATATCTCCTGAACGGTGATAGCTAGGACTTTGGCTCTTTCAGCAAAAGGTAGCTCTCAATGCGCTCTACATACAAAACATTTTCGGAAATTTTGATGGGTCGAAGCTGGCATTTATTGGGTCCAGTTTGGGAGGCTGTATCTCTTGAACGGTGATAGCTAGGACTTTGGCTCTTTCAGCAAAACGTAGCTCTCAATGCGCTCTACATCGACTTTTTCAAAACCCATTTTCGGAAATTTTCATTTGAGATCACAAAATTGCCAATATCTCGCTTAATATTGATCCTAGATGGGTCAAAGTTGGCATTTATTGGGTCCAGTTTGGGAGGCTATATCTCCTGAACGGTGATAGCTGGGACTTTGGCTCTTTCAGCAAAACGTAGCTCTCAATGCGCTCTACATCGACTTTTTCAAAACCCATTTTCGGAAATTTTCATTTGAGATCACAAAATTGCCAATATCTCGCTTAATATTGATCCTAGATGGGTCAAAGCTGGCATTTATTGGGTCCAGTTTGGGAGGCTATATCTCTTGAACGGTGATAGCTAGGACTCTGGTTCTTTCAGCAAAACGTAGCTCTCAATGCGCTCTACATCGACTTTTTCTAAACCCATTTTCGGAAATTTTCATTTGAGATCACAAAATTGCCAATATCTCGCTTAATATTGATCCTAGATGGGTCAAAGTTGGCATTTATTGGGTCCAGTTTGGGAGGCTGTATCTCTTGAACGGTGATAGCTAGGACTTTGGCTCTTTCAGCAAAACGTAGCTCTCAATGCGCTCTACATCGACTTTCTCAAAACATTTTCGGAAATTTTCATTTGAGATCACAAAATTGCCAATATCTCGCTTAATATTGATCCTAGATGGGTCAAAGTTGGCATTTATTGGGTCCAGTTTGGGAGGCTATATCTCCTGAACGGTGATAGCTAGGACTTTGGCTCTTTCAGCAAAACGTAGCTCTCAATGCGCTCTACATCGACTTTCTCAAAACATTTTCGGAAATTTTCATTTGAGATCACAAAATTGCCAATATCTCGCTTAATATTGATCCTAGATGGGTCAAAGTTGGCATTTATTGGGTCCAGTTTGGGAGGCTATATCTCTTGAACGGTGATAGCTAGGACTCTGGTTCTTTCAGCAAAACGTAGCTCTCAATGCGCTCTACATCGACTTTTTCTAAACCCATATTCGGAAATTTTCATTTGAGATCACAAAATTGCCAATATCTCGCTTAATATTGATCCTAGATGGGTCAAAGTTGGCAAATATTGAGTCAACTTTGGGAGGCTGTATCTCTTGAACGGTGATAGCTAGGACTCTGGTTCTTTCAGCAAAACGTAGCTCTCAATGCGCTCTACATCGACTTTTTCAAAACCCATTTTCGGAAATTTTCATTTGAGATCACAAAATTGCCAATATCTCGCTTAATATTGATCCTAGATGGGTCAAAGTTGGCATATATTGGGTCCAGTTTGGTAGGCTATATCTCTTGAACGGTGATAGCTAGGACTCTGGTTCTTTTAGCAAAACGTAGCTCTTAATGCGCTCTACATCGACTTTTTCAAAACCCATTTTCGGAAATTTTCATTTGAGATCACAAAATTGCCAATATCTCGCTTAATGTTGATCCTAGATGGGTCAAAGTTGGCATTTATTGGGTCCAGTTTGGGAGGCTATATCTCTTGAACGGTGATAGCTAGGACTCTGGTTCTTTCAGCAAAACGTAGCTCTTAATGCGCTCTACATCGACTTTTTCAAAACCCATTTTCGGAAATTTTCATTTGAGATCACAAAATTGCCAATATCTCGCTTAATATTGATCCTAGATGGGTCAAAGTTGGCATTTATTGGGTCCAGTTTGGGAGGCTATATCTCTTGAACGGTGATAGCTAGGACTCTGGTTCTTTCAGCAAAACGTAGCTCTCAATGCGCTCTACATCGACTTTTTCTAAACCCATATTCGGAAATTTTCATTTGAGATCACAAAATTGCCAATATCTCGCTTAATATTGATCCTAGATGGGTCAAAGTTGGCATTTATTGGGTCCAGTTTGGGAGGCTGTATCTCTTGAACGGTGATAGCTAGGACTTTGGCTCTTTCAGCAAAACGTAGCTCTCAATGCACTCTACATCGACTTTCTCAAAACCAATTTTTCGGAAATTTTCATTTGAGATCACAAAATTGCCAATATCTCGCTTAATATTGATCCTAGATGGGTCAAAGCTGGCATTTATTGGGTCCAGTTTGGGAGGCTATATCTCTTGAACGGTGATAGCTAGGACTCTGGTTCTTTCAGCAAAACGTAGCTCTCAATGCGCTCTACATCGACTTTTTCTAAACCCATTTTCGGAAATTTTCATTTGAGATCACAAAATTGCCAATATCTCGCTTAATATTGATCCTAGATGGGTCAAAGTTGGCATTTATTGGGTCCAGTTTGGGAGGCTGTATCTCTTGAACGGTGATAGCTAGGACTTTGGCTCTTTCAGCAAAACGTAGCTCTCAATGCGCTCTACATCGACTTTTTCTAAACCCATATTCGGAAATTTTCATTTGAGATCACAAAATTGCCAATATCTCGCTTAATATTGATCCTAGATGGGTCAAAGTTGGCAAATATTGAGTCAACTTTGGGAGGCTATATCTCCTGAACGGTGATAGCTAGGACTCTGGTTCTTTCAGCAAAACGTAGCTCTCAATGCGCTCTACATCGACTTTTTCAAAACCCATTTTCGGAAATTTTCATTTGAGATCACAAAATTGCCAATATCTCGCTTAATATTGATCCTTGTTGGGTCAAAGTTGGCATTCATTGGGTCCAGTTTGGGAGGCTGTATCTCTTGAACGGTGATAGCTAGGACTTTGGCTCTTTCAGCAAAACGTAGCTCTCAATGCGCTCTACATCGACTTTTTCAAAACCCATTTTCGGAAATTTTCATTTGGGATCACAAAATTGCCAATATCTCGCTTAATATTGATCCTAGATGGGTCAAAGTTGGCATTTATTGGGTCCAGTTTGGGAGGCTGTATCTCCTGAACGGTGATAGCTAGGCCTTTGGCTCTTTCAGCAAAACGTAGCTCTCAATGCGCTCTACATCGACTTTTTCAAAACCCATTTTCGGAAATTTTCATTTGAGATCACAAAATTGCCAATATCTCGCTTAATATTGATCCTAGATGGGTCAAAGTTGGCATTTATTGGGTCCAGTTTGGGAGGCTATATCTCCTGAACGGTGATAGCTAGGACTTTGGCTCTTTCAGCAAAAGGTAGCTCTCAATGCGCTCTACATACAAAACATTTTCGGAAATTTTGATGGGTCGAAGCTGGCATTTATTGGGTCCAGTTTGGGAGGCTGTATCTCTTGAACGGTGATAGCTAGGACTTTGGCTCTTTCAGCAAAACGTAGCTCTCAATGCGCTCTACATCGACTTTTTCAAAACCCATTTTCGGAAATTTTCATTTGAGATCACAAAATTGCCAATATCTCGCTTAATATTGATCCTAGATGGGTCAAAGTTGGCATTTATTGGGTCCAGTTTGGGAGGCTATATCTCCTGAACGGTGGTAGCTAGGACTTTGGCTCTTTCAGCAAAACGTAGCTCTCAATGCGCTCTCCATCGACTTTTTCAAAACCCATTTTCGGAAATTTTCATTTGAGATCACAAAATTGCCAATATCTCGCTTAATATTGATCCTAGATGGGTCAAAGCTGGCATTTATTGGGTCCAGTTTGGGAGGCTGTATCTCTTGAACGGTGATAGCTAGGACTTTGGCTCTTTCAGCAAAACGTAGCTCTCAATGCGCTCTACATCGACTTTCTCAAAACATTTTCGGAAATTTTCATTTGAGATCACAAAATTGCCAATATCTCGCTTAATATTGATCCTAGATGGGTCAAAGTTGGCATTTATTGGGTCCAGTTTGGGAGGCTATATCTCCTGAACGGTGATAGCTAGGACTTTGGCTCTTTCAGCAAAACGTAGCTCTCAATGCGCTCTACATCGACTTTCTCAAAACATTTTCGGAAATTTTCATTTGAGATCACAAAATTGCCAATATCTCGCTTAATATTGATCCTAGATGGGTCAAAGTTGGCATTTATTGGGTCCAGTTTGGGAGGCTATATCTCCTGAACGGTGATAGCTAGGACTCTGGTTCTTTCAGCAAAACGTAGCTCTCAATGCGCTCTACATCGACTTTTTCAAAACCCATTTTCGGAAATTTTCATTTGAGATCACAAAATTGCCAATATCTCGCTTAATATTGATCCTTGTTGGGTCAAAGTTGGCATTCATTGGGTCCAGTTTGGGAGGCTGTATCTCTTGAACGGTGATAGCTAGGACTTTGGCTCTTTCAGCAAAACGTAGCTCTCAATGCGCTCTACATCGACTTTTTCAAAACCCATTTTCGGAAATTTTCATTTGAGATCACAAAATTGCCAATATCTCGCTTAATATTGATCCTAGATGGGTCAAAGTTGACATTTATTGGGTCCAGTTTGGTAGGCTATATCTCTTGAACGGTGATAGCTAGGACTCTGGTTCTTTCAGCAAAACGTAGCTCTCAATGCGCTCTACATCGACTTTTTCAAAACCCATTTTCGGAAATTTTCATTTGAGATCACAAAATTGCCAATATCTCGCTTAATATTGATCCTAGATGGGTCAAAGTTGGCATATATTGGGTCCAGTTTGGTAGGCTATATCTCTTGAACGGTGATAGCTAGGACTCTGGTTCTTTTAGCAAAACGTAGCTCTTAATGCGCTCTACATCGACTTTTTCAAAACCCATTTTCGGAAATTTTCATTTGAGATCACAAAATTGCCAATATCTCGCTTAATATTGATCCTAGATGGGTCAAAGCTGGCATTTATTGGGTCCAGTTTGGGAGGCTGTATCTCTTGAACGGTGATAGCTAGGACTTTGGCTCTTTCAGCAAAACGTAGCTCTCAATGCGCTCTACATCGACTTTTTCAAAACCCATTTTCGGAAATTTTCATTTGAGATCACAAAATTGCCAATATCTCGCTTAATGTTGATCCTAGATGGGTCAAAGTTGGCATTTATTGGGTCCAGTTTGGGAGGCTATATCTCCTGAACGGTGATAGCTAGGACTCTGGTTCTTTCAGCAAAACGTAGCTCTCAATGCGCTCTACATCGACTTTTTCAAAACCCATTTTCGGAAATTTTCATTTGAGATCACAAAATTGCCAATATCTCGCTTAATATTGATCCTAGATGGGTCAAAGTTGGCAAATATTGAGTCAACTTTGGGAGGCTGTATCTCTTGAACGGTGATAGCTAGGACTCTGGTTCTTTCAGCAAAAGGTAGCTCTCAATGCGCTCTACATCGACTTTTTCAAAACCCATTTTCGGAAATTTTCATTTGAGATCACAAAATTGCCAATATCTCGCTTAATGTTGATCCTAGATGGGTCAAAGTTGGCATTTATTGGGTCCAGTTTGGGAGGCTATATCTCTTGAACGGTGATAGCTAGGACTCTGGTTCTTTCAGCAAAACGTAGCTCTTAATGCGCTCTACATCGACTTTTTCAAAACCCATTTTCGGAAATTTTCATTTGAGATCACAAAATTGCCAATATCTCGCTTAATATTGATCCTAGATGGGTCAAAGTTGGCATTTATTGGGTCCAGTTTGGGAGGCTGTATCTCTTGAACGGTGATAGCTAGGACTTTGGCTCTTTCAGCAAAACGTAGCTCTCAATGCGCTCTACATCGACTTTCTCAAAACCCATTTTTCGGAAATTTTCATTTGAGATCACAAAATTGCCAATATCTCGCTTAATATTGATCCTAGATGGGTCAAAGTTGGCATTTATTGGGTCCAGTTTGGGAGGCTGTATCTCTTGAACGGTGATAGCTAGGACTTTGGCTCTTTCAGCAAAACGTTGCTCTCAATGCGCTCTACATCGACTTTCTCAAAAAAAGATTTTTAGCTGAAAAATTTCAATTG